>NC_069411.1:69417348-69961335 GCF_026875155.1 Cherax quadricarinatus | reverse complement strand
CGCCTCCTTACCCCCCCATCCTTTTTTTGGGCCTTAACCTCCTTTCTTCTCGTCTCTCCCCTACACTGTGCCGCTCTCCGTCTGCTTCTGCTTACTTCTTTGAATATGTACACTTACTAGATTCGAACGACGGGTACATATAACGATAAATTTGTATATACTGTTCAACGATTTTTGTGTATATACTGTATAACGATAGTTGTGTATATACTGAATAACGATAGTTGTGTATATACTGTTTAACGATATTCGTGTATATACTGTTTAACGATAGTTGTGTATATACTGTATAACGATAGTTGTGTATATACTGTACAACGATAGGTTACATCCAAGAAAGGAAAGAGCAGGTCCAATTCCTTGGATCAAAAACCCCTCACGGGCTTCCAGGAGCCTCCCTACCTTGAGGAGTTAAAAGTGTCTAAATTTCTTAATGTTCAGCTTTGTTGTACAGAGACGTTGTGGTCAGTACAGAGAGGCTCTCAACACTCACAGGTGTCGTAAAATTTCATCCCAATTATGGATAATATGTATGAATTACAAAACGATGTAGGCGGTATATGAAAGGTCTAAAATTGTTGATTCTTTACATAATGCTAGTTGTAGTGCTCGATGTAATGCTAGTTATAGTGCTCGACATAATGCATGATTGGCTTGACAAACTGCCGAACATGGCTAAGAGGATCATCCGGCTGCGTTGAGATACCACGAAGATACTTGTGATGTGATAAGTACTGCCAACGTATAAGTCTCTGAACGTTATTAAGAAGTTTGGAAAAAGAAGAGCTGTCCTGGTTGTGAGAAGTACTGAAGCTTATCTTCTAAATTTTTAAGAAAGGCGAACCTTCTTTTAGGTGCGCAATACAAGAAAAAACCAGCAGAATTCACTTACAGAAAAGTTAGCAATTGAAGTACAAATGTTGTCATTCAACTTTATGCTGGATTAACTCTTAATCACTGCGAGCTACAAAAAATGACATAAATTCTTGTGAAACAATACAGAGAAAGATAAATAATCTAATTCTGGATATTAGAGAATTTTCTTTGGAAGATTGGCAAGACTTAAACTTATTATTAGTTTTAATATAGGCGATATTATTATAGGTTTCTGAATATAAACTAAAAAAAATATTAACCCATACGTCAAAAGTTTAGGAAACTAAATAGATGAAGGATTGTTGGGAAATTGAGCTAGAGGTGTCTAGAACAAGTTACGAAGTAGCAGAATTGACGCAAATACACTGAAGAGATTACAAGGGACAAATGAATCAATAATAGTCATTGTTAATAAATAGAAGCTCCTGGCAGAGGTCCACGTGTCTTCTGTCGAATTGTTTGGTTATGTCCCATTGAGATGTTCCTTCATACTGTTGAGGGGGGGGGATCTTGATCAGAGATGGGCATGACCTTCCACTTCCTTGGATCGAACTTGTTTACCTCCCATTCCCTAGGCGCTCTGTGATCCCTACGGATTTATCTCTTGCCCCTAAATGTATTATAAATTGGGTCGTATGTTCGTTACACAATAAAGTTGTGTTTAATTCGTCTGTAATGTCTGCATTTTAACTTTCGGAGTGGTGTAGGTGTTGGTCCAGAATGTCGGGTACGGTCATGACTTGGACTTGACGTTTCTTACTCCGGCCTTCACATTAAGGGTTTGTTTTTCATTAGTATTGAAGCACCCACCCGGAAGATGACGTTTCATTTAATACTTTTTCACCGACTGTTTATATATATATATTATATATAATATATATATATATATATATATATATATATATATATATATTATATATATATATAATTATACCTGCTCTCCCGGACAACTACAAACTTACACTGGGATGGTCCAGTGTGTCTGGGAAGGACAAAGCCCACTTCTTTGCAGTGAGAGTTCCTTGTGCAAGGGATTTCCTGTTGGCTGTCTTCAACTCCTTCCCTGGCACACGCCTCGACCCACAGACCATCCGCATTGGTGTTGCTCTTGGCCTTGCCGCCTCTATCCTCGCCGAACAACAGGTGTATCTGCCACAGACCGATTCGGGTACCATATTCTTGTTTGCCGTAGATCCGAGGGAAAGATTGCTTGGCATGAAGAGGTTAACACCATCAAGATGAGCCTCGCAACAACCGTATACCTAGTAATAAGAAAGCCACACCAAAAGCATCCAGATGAAATTACCCTGCAAGCCTGGACAGATGGCAAGCAGGTGGTGTGGAACTACACATGTGCATCCACACTGGTTGGTACCTATTTGCAGTGCAGCAGGGAAGAAAGAGGGGCTGATGCCAACTTCAGGGGAGTCCGAGAAGTCTCGAAATATGGTAAACTTGCCCATTACATATTTCTTCCCACAGGCTCCGAGATCATTGGCCTATGGGGGACTGAGATTATTATAATGTAATTTTTCAGAGCCAGATAGCAATATGAACTTGCAATGTATCCCTCAACTCTCATGTATATACATCATCTTTGTACCATCAATGTATCTTTTAACCTTTGTGTAACATACTGCGTAATATACCTATTGGTTATATATATATATATCGCTGGCGCGTTTATGCAAAAAATTAAACTGTGTGGAGCATAAAAGCCTCTGGTTATCGTCGAGGTCACGTGCAAGTTTGCCCCCATGCGCCCCCTGCCTTCCCCCGGAACTGACTTCCAAACGAACCGTATCATATAACCCTTTTGGCCAGCCCTTCCGGCCACCCACCGACCTTAACTGCCTAAACACCACCACGCGCCTCGTACTATTAAATTATCTACGGTGTTCAACGGCCGCGCCACCAACCATAAGTCACACCTTTCCCCCTTCCCTCCCATCAAACTTCACGTTTCAAACACATCAAAAAAGTTGATTCGTAAGAGACGGTTGTACAGTATGTGGCTGCGATGCTCACTTGTGGAGTCTCTGTATGTGGCTGTACGACTCAGCTGACCCTTTCCCCTTCCCCCTACTAGCACCTCCCTTCTTTGTTCACTCTTGTTTGTTTTATTTTAAGTTGTATTTCTTAGTACTACAGAGACTGTTGTCGAAATATCAGACTAATTACAAGATGACTCCCTTGCTTCTACTCGTGCACAGTGTTTTAATAATTTTGATTTGTACATTCATGGGTTACCTTAGCATTCGTTTTTTCTCCTCACCTGTCCTTAAAGAAATTTATTAAAAAAAAGTAACCTGTAACATACTCTCTAAAGTTTAGTTAATTATTTTACTGGGGGAAAGGGAGGGAAAGGGGAAGAGATATATTATTAATTATTGAAGCATTTATACCATTACACTTGGAGTTAACTGATGCTGCTGAAGTGTTCTTGAATTTGCCACTTGATTACCTCCTAATCGTAAGGCGTACCGGTACGGTACGACTTCTACGGGTTCAACGCTTCCCCATGAATATAACCATAATTAAAAAAAAATATGGGTTGTCTCTGGCCGGTAACTATGTAGAGAGTTAATTGATACGGCAGTCAGGTAGCGACCAGCTAACAGATCAGATTATATAAACCAGTACAAGCATATTGAAGTGCACATAAGGAAATTGAAAATAAACGTTCGCAACAGGTCTATTCATTTGGGCATCCGGCTGCCAGGCTAATAGCCTCAACTTTCATTTTGATAAATTAGACACATGTGCAACTCTTGGGTATCTTTATTTAGGAAACGTTTCGCCACACAGTGGCTTCATCAGTCCATACAAAGGAGAATCTTGAAGAACAGGAGGAGAATGAGGTAATCAGTCCCTCAACCTTGAGTCGATGTGGTCAGTCCATCAATCTTGAATAGAATACTATTCAAGATTGATGGACTGACCACATCGACTCAAGGTTGAGGGACTGATTACCTCATTCTCCTCCTGTTCTTCAAGATTCTCCTTTGTATGGACTGATGAAGCCACTGTGTGGCGAAACGTTTCCTAAATAAAGATACCGAAGAGTTGCACATGTGTCTAATTTATCAACATGTCGGTTCTCTGAACCATTCATCTACAAACTTTCATTTTTGTTGTTGACTTGTTGGCTGCGATACCTAGTGAAATGAGTTTTGAAATATTGACTATATCGCATATATTACAAAGCTCCTAAATATTTCGTCTTATTTCTTCATTTTAAAATATAAGTGACACGTGTTCAGACTCAGATAAATAGCTGTTAATTTGTTTGATCATTGTATAGTTATATTTCTTAACATGAGTAATTGTCGTAATATAAACTAGAACTACAGTTGATAGTTGTACCTCTTAGTAAGTTAATAGTAATAGTAACAATGTCAGTTCTAAGAATGGTACTACGAATAGAGAAACAGGTGCCGCTACTTTTGTTAACTCGTGATACTGTCAGTGGATATGAGACCAGGCTGCTGCAGGAGTTGTGTTCGTATGTTCATAAGAACATTTAACATTTGGAAACATTCTCAAGCGATCACTCTCTTGAGTTGACAGAGAGCAGTTTTCCCACATGTGTAATGTACATGATGACTGTCGCATGTAGAGTGTACATGATTGTAACGTGTAGTATGTACATTATTATAACATTCACTATGCACATGATGCCTGTGCTGTACAACGTGTACATGATGATTGTTGTATGTAGTGTTTACATGACTGTAAAATGCGTGCATGATGACTTGCATGTACAGTGTGTTCATGATGACTGTAACACGTACAGTGTACACATGTCTGACATGATGTACAGTATTTGCCTGATGACTATATGTACATTGTGTACACGAAGGTTTAGCATACAATTTTTATTTCTTTGCAATGGTTACACGGTGTGATTTACATTAATAAAATGTTAAGTATATAAAAAAGCCACTAACATGCCTGAGCATTTCGGGCAGGTGTGGACATGACAGTCCATTATGTACAGATCTTGTTTACGTCATAACTTATATTGTAAATGCATCACATAACCTTGCTTTGCATAATGAATCATTACTATTGACAGTATTAAGTTTGTATTAGGCAGAGCAAATAGCATATTGACCTAGTATACTGACATGTTGGTATAAAAACCTTGGTAATTGATACCAACACATTGGTTTAAAAATACACGTGAGCAAACACCATGGACATAGTTATTAGAAAACGTTTTGGTCCTGTGTGTTAAAAGTGATCAAGGTCCCAGGACCCAAACGTTTTCTAACAAATAATCTTAGTATTTGTTCATGTGCCTTTTTAAACTCACATGATACTTATTTTTAGTAATGACATTTGTGGAATTTGTCTTTCATGAATTATAAAATTTTAATTAAGCGTTTTATTTTGTTACATATAGTTTTTAATATGGATGTATTATATTAAATATTGTTATACATGGTTCTTATTATAGATGTGTTTGAGAATATATCTCGTTAAATACTCGTCGCAGCAGGCCTATATTTTTTTAGTGTTCTACCATACAGTATGGAGTGCTGCCATCTGTGAGTGTTTGCCGGAACTGTGGCTTGGGTCCAAGGAGGGCTTTGGGGCAGCTAAGGGGACATTTTGGGGATACTAACGCCATCTCTTAGAGATCAATGTAACTGTATTGTTGGCATTAGTTGGTCAAACATTTTGTTTATTACACTTATTTCTCTGTCTCTTTTTTAGAATTATATTTTTCTCTTGAAACTGTTTGTAATTAAAAACTATTTGTAATTGTATTTAAAGTCAAAATTTAGTCTAACGGGATCAAGAGTGTCGAGTATTGGATGGCTTAAGTTCATAAATTTTAAAATAGTTGTTCTGCTGATGTCTGTAGGTTAGTCTGAGTATTCAAAATAGAACAGAGTTCGAGGTGTATATCACCTTTAAGTTCAATAAAAAAAAATCAAAATAAACATTAAAAAAATACTCGTGTATATATAGAACACCGTAAGTCAGAGAAATTAAATGTTGTTTAATGTTGAAGAGAGCTTAGGAAGAGCAGGAAACACTTGTTTAACCCTACACCCAGACTTTAGTACTGTTGTTGTAGTATTACTACGAGGTGGTGGTGGGTTACTCGCCAGGAAGCAGGACAAGTGTCTCCTGACACGGTTCTCAGTCAGATGATCACCTACTAACAGGTTAGGCCTACCAGAGCAAGGTTTGACACCCCATTAAAAAACCAGAGGATCACTGCCTAGCAATCTCCTTGTGTAAATAAAGTGTAATCGTCATACGAGATGAAAGTGTCTCCAGTTTTCCACACGTGTTAAACGTACTTTATTTCTATAAAATGGAGTACGTTATATTGTACAATTAGGGTGCAGACTTTGCGTATAAAACAATGATCGTTGTGCCCCACACGCTAAATATAAATTTATTTTTGTAGTTCAGCCAAAAATCAGTCCAAACTTCACGGAATTCATATGTACTACATTGATATAAATCGCAACTAAATTTACGTCGATTATGATTTAGGTCGGTCATGTTCAAGAAATATTTACAATATCACATTAGTCTGAGCAAGTTCGGTTAGGTTGTGAGGTTAGTTTTGGTACAAAATTTAACAAAGAAATTTAGTATCTTAAAAAAATATATCAGTGGGTAAGATAAAATTTCTAAGAAAGCTGTTACTAGTTTTTTCGTCTTGTTTGAGAAACTAGGTATAAACCATGATATACCTCCCTCGGTGTATATCTGTATAAGCCATGATATACCTCCCTCGGTGTATATCTGTATAAACCATGATATCATACTTCTGTGTATGTCTCTATAAAACATATCATACCTTCTGTGTATATGTCTATAAAGCATATCATACCTTCTGTGTATGTCTATAAAGCACATCATACTTCCTGTGTATGTCTCTATAAAGAATGATAGCATACCTCCCCTCAGTCTATATCTGTATAAAGCATGATAGTATATGTATCTTCTCGGTGTATATCTCCGCATATTCACATAAGATTTTAATACAGTGTTTTAGGGATTAAAGTATTCTTGATAGTGTTCAGGCGAATTGCAACCTTAATGACCAATGTGCAGTCGATAGACTTCAAACCTAACCAATAACCTATAACAACTATGCTTAGTAAATTGGCTAATGTTTACCACCAGACATAAAGGGACCCCTGGCTGCCTTCAAGAGGGAGCTGGACAGATACCTAAAGTCAGTACCCGATCAGCCGGGTTGTGGTTCATACGTTGGATTACGTGCAGCAAGCATTAACAGCCTGGCTGATCAGGCCCTGATCCACCGGAAGACCTGGTCAAGGACTGGGCCGCGGGGGCGTTGATCTCCCCGGAACATCGTCCAGGTAGACTCCAGGTACACAGCCAACACTCATATGGAATTAGAATACATTCCCAGCCCCTGAGCAGATGGAGTACATTCCCAACCCCTGAGCAGATGGAGTACATTCCCGGCCCCTGAGCAGATGGAGTACATTCCCAACCCATGAGCAGATGGAGTACATTCCCAACCCCTGAGTAGATGGAGTACATTCCCAACCCATGAGCAGATGGAGTACATTCCCGGCCCCTGAGCAGGTGGAGTACATTCCCGGCCCCTGAGCAGATGGAGTACATTCCCGGCCCCTGAGCAGATGGAGTACATTCCCGGCCCCTGGGCAGATGGAGTACATTCCCAACCCATGAGCAGATGGAGTACATTCCCGGCCCCTGAGCAGATGGAGTACATTCCCATCCCATGAGCAGATGGAGTACATTCCCAACCCTTGAGCAGATGGAGTACATTCCCGGCCCCTGAGCAGATGGAGTACATTCCCAACCCATGAGCAGATGGAGTACATTCCCAACCCCTGAGCAGATGGAGTACGTTCCCAACCCCTGAGCAGATGGAGTACATTCCCGGCCTCTGAGCAGATGGAGTACATTCCCAACCCATGAGCAGATGGAGTACATTCCCAACCCCTGAGTAGATGGAGTACGTTCCCAACCCCTGAGCAGATGGAGTACATTCCCAGCCTCTGAGCAGATGGAGTACATTCCCAACCCATGAGCAGATGGAGTACATTCCCAACCCCTGAACAGATGGAGTACATTCCCATCCCATGAACAGATGGAGTACGTTCCCATCATCTAAACAGCTAGAGTATTCTTCCAGAAACTCGAATACTGTGCATTCGTAAAGCTGTAAATTATTATTTAGTGTGTATTTTTAACCTAATTATATTTCGATTAACAAGCCATATAATATATTTTACGAGTTGTAACATAAAATAAAAATGTTAAGGAAATATATAAAATTCCTTCAGATGCTTATTTGTTGCTGCCGTTCTCAGTAGCTTCACTCTATTTTTCTTTCTCTTAATTTTTCTTTCTCTCCCTCTCCCTCTCCCTCCCTCCCTCCCTCCCTCCCTCTCCTGGAGATGCATAACACACACACCTACATTTAAGAATGTAGAAAAAACTCGCAGTATAATTCTTGGCGGTGGTTGTTTAGATGTCGTCGTTTTATTGTTGTTTTAGGTTTTGGCTGTTGTTGTTATATTAGGTTTTGGCTGTTGTTGTTATATTAGGTTTTGGCTGTTGTTGTTAGGTTTTGGCTGTTGTTGTTATATTAGGTTTTGGCTGTTGTTGTCAGGTTTTGGCTGTTGTTGTTATATTAGGTTTTGGCTGTTGTTGTTATATTAGGTTTTGGCTGTTGTTGTCAGGTTTTGGCTGTTTTTGTTATATTAGGTTTTGGCTGTTGTTGTTATATTAGGTTTTGGCTGTTGTCAGGTTTTGGCTGTTGTTGTTATATTAGGTTTTGGCTGTTGTTGTTATATTAGGTTTTGGCTGTTGTTGTCAGGTTTTGGCTGTTGTTGTTATATTAGGTTTTGGCTGTTGTTGTTATGTTAGGTTTTGGCTGTTGTTAGGTTTTGGCTGTTGTTGTTATGTTAGGTTTTGGCTGTTGTTGTTAGGTTTTGGCTGTTGTTATATTAGGTTTTGGCTGTTGTTGTTATATTAGGTTTTGGCTGTTGTTGTAGATATTGGCTGTTGCAGCCGTTTTAGGTTTTGGTCATTATTGCTTTAGATAATACGCAGAGTTTAGTCAGTGTCGTGAGTTTACCAGTACTTAATTCACTGCAGCAACGGCCTTGGAAATTCAACAGAGTGAAACAAGGATAAAAATTACGAGTTAACTTACAGCGAGCCTCTTAGATTGAGCTGCTCTTTTGTTATTGAAAAAAAAATTAATGATCGTCTCGGGCGAATTTTTTAAAGACATTATTATAAAGTTCGTTAATAATGTGGAGGGGCACTATAGGCAGAAAAAAATAATAGGGGTTGGGGGTAGGGGAGGTAGCAGAGAGGAATGTCCCGTGTGCCAAGTATTTCACCACACATTATATGGCAACACTAGACCGCCGGCAGATGTTTTCCCTATTTTTTTTCTCTAGACTGAGGAGGGCGCGGTCTGTCAGGCGTCCCCATTTTTTATCATATATTAATAATTGAATTTTAAACTTTGGTGTATTATCATACGTGACGTTCACCTTCACGCTCATTGGTCAGCTGCTGGTACGTGTTGCCTCATGCACGATAAGACGCATCTATCACTTTCTTTAGTCAACTATTTATCAGTGTGTTATGTCATTCATTCACTCTTGGTTATTTAACAGTTGAATAGAACAAAACTTTTAAGTGCATGATGGCACAGTGGTAGTGGTTACGGGACACCCTGAGAGAGAGGAAGACAAAAGCCTCCTTCCCATTGGTGCAGACATTGACAAGACAACGTCTGGGAACCAATCCTGGGCAGCCGTCACTCAGACCCTGATCGCAGAATAATCACCTCTTTGTGTTCTTATCAGAGTGCACAAAAGAGCTCTCTCTCTCTACCGAGTATGACGGCTAATTGGCCAGTTACCAAGACGGTACAACCCCATTTATATGAATCTTCTTAGTAAACAAGACTGACAGATGTGTCACGATCCTCGCTCATTATGTAATGTTTGCCAGAAGGTAATTTTTATGTTTATGTTATGCAAAAATCGCGAACAAGCGATACAAGATGCAAAATAACCACAAGGGAGTTGAATTATAGCTCAGGCCTTTCGTGTTGCAATCAGCACATCAGGAGCTCGCAATGTTGCAGAAAAGAGGAGATTCAAGCAAATATGATCACATGGACTGCCTTTGCTGGAGCAAAGACAGTCCCTGTGATCATATTTGCTTGGACCTCCTCTCTTCTGAAACATTGCGAGCTCCTGATGTGTTGATTGCAACACGAAATGCGTAGATCTATCATTCAACTCCCCACATTGTTGTTTTCCATGTTTGTGTATGGTCATGTAATATGGTGTCATACTTAGCGCCATATTGGAAGGGGCCCATATTTTACCTGAAGAATCTTGGTCGTAATAACATGTCATCAGTTCTATGTGGTCCTCTTGAATTGATTGAGTGATTATGTAGGATTTCACTAGTAGTTTAACCCAAGATTGCCCTTGTATTGTGTGGCTATAAAACGCACACCCTTAAATTGCGCCTCATGGCAGTCAAAAAAAAAAATTATAGAATCTAAAACTATACGTATTGTATATATATGTGGCAGATGTTGCAAGTATCTGGAATAGGTGGTAAGTTACTAAATGCTGTCAAGAGTTTTTATGAGGATAGTGAAGCTCAGGTTAGGATGTGTTGAAGAGAGGGAGACTATTTCCCGGTAAAAGTAGGTCTTAGACAGAGATGTGTAATGTCACCATGGTTTAATATATTTATAGATGTGGTTGTAAATGAAGTAAATGCTAGGGTGTTCGGGAGAGGGGTGGGATTAAATTATGGGGAATCAAATATAAAATGGGAAGCGACAGTTACTTTTTGCTGATGATACTGTGCTTATGGGAGATTCTAAAGAAAAATTGCAAAGGTTAGTGGACGAATTTGGGTGTGTGTATAAAGGTAGAAAGCTGAAAGTGAGCATAGAAAAGAGTAAGGTGATGAGGGTATCAAATGATTTAGATAAAGAAAAATTGGATATCAAATTGAGGAGAAGTATGGAAGAAGTGAATGTTTTCAGATATTTGGAAGTTGACGTGTCAGCGGATGGATTTATGAAGGATGAGGTTAATCATAGAATTGATGAGGGGAAAAAAGGTGAGAGGTGCGTTGAGGTATATGTGGAGACAAAAAATGTTATCTATGGAGGCAAGGAAGGGAATGTATGAAAGTATAGTAGTACCAACACTCTTATATGGGTGTGAAGCTTGGGTTGTAAACGCTGCAGCGAGGAGGCGGTTGGAGGCAGTGGAGAAGTCCATTCGGAGTGTGGAAAATAGGAAAGGTGTGGAGTTAATAAAAGTATTAGAGGGCTGTAGAGGGTTTGTTGAGGTGGTTTGGTCATTTAGAGAGAATGGATCAAAGTAGAATGACATGGAGAGCGTATAAATCTGTAGGGGAAGGAAGGCGGGGTAGGGGTCGTCCTCGAAAGGGTTGGAGGGAGAGGGTAAAGGAGGTTTTGTGGGCGAGGGGCTTGGACTTCCAGCAAGCATGCATGAGCGTGTTAGGAGTGAATGGAGACGAATGGTATTTGGGACCTGACGAGCTGTTGGAGTGTGAGCAGGGTAATATTTAGTGAAGGGATTCAGGGAAACCTGTTACTTTATATAACCGGACTTGAGTCCTGGAAATGGGAAGTACAATGCCTGCATTTTAAAGGAGGGGTTTGGGATATTGGCAGTTTGGAGGGATATGTTGTGCATCTTTATACGTATATGCTTCTAAACTGTTGTGTTCTGAGTACCTCTGCAAAAACAGTGATTATGTGTGAGTGAAGTGAAAGTGTTGAATGATGAAAGTATTTTCTTTTGGGGGATTTTCTTTCTTTTTGGGTCACCCTGCCTCGGTGGGAGACGGCCGACTTGTTAATATATAATATATATATATATATATATATATATATATATATATATATATATATATATATATATATATATATAAAATATATATATATATCTTGAAGAGGACTTTAGTGTTATGCTGAAATATGTAATGCTCATTAATTTCAGTTTAATGATCTCCGTGCGAGTTCAGTTGTGGCAGTGTGTACAAGTTTATGGCTCAGTAGAAGCCAATAAGGATTGTTTTGATGAGTGTGTCGTCATCTTAGCATATACCAGTGTTGTCCACTTACCCATTCTGTATGACCTTGGTGGGTTTAGCTCTTACTTTGATTATAATAATCCACTTACCCATGATTCAGTGGTAAAGTTCACCACTGTTGTCTGCTTATCCATGGTCCATTGGTGAAGTTCACCAGTCTTGTCCATTTATCCATGCTCTGCCCAGGATAATACCATGGGTGGTATAACTACTTAAGGGTGATACCATCAGCGTGTTGTATCACCGTTAACGTGTTGTTAATATGACTCATGAAATAGTAATGACACGATTGCAAACAAACCATACCAACAAACAAACCTTACCGCGGGTTCTATCCCCGTCCGTGGTATGGTTTGTGATGTTAATTAAGTTTGCGTCATTTTTTTTATTGTTTTAAGGATTAACACCAGTAGGATCATTTTACCTGGTCAAAATAAAGTTAAATTAAGCCAATAATAGAGTGGATAATACCAGATAGGATAAAGGATCCAAGGATATGTGACCATTGGCACTGTTCAGACCTGAGTGCCTACAATTTCAGAGGAGCAATATTAATTTAGCACTTTGCAGTTAATATAATGTAACAGGGTGAATCCATGGATAAAACTAAATCTTAAGTTACCCGTATAGGATAATAGTGAATAGTAACCAGCTCAAGACCTGGCTGGCATGATTTGTGTAAGTGAAGGAAGATGATTGATCTTGGTTAATGCCAGAGGTTTTGTTGACGTCTTGGATGTTCGTAAGTCAGTGCCCAATCAGCTGGGCTGTGGTTTGTACGTTGGATCGCGTGCTGCCAGGAGTAACAACCTGGTTGATCATGCCTTGTTGCTGGTGTAGTGGGTCATCAAGCATCACTACAGTGATAACTGTAGTGACGCTTGGTGTAGTGACTCACCTAGCATCGCCACAGTGATAACACTGTTACTGGTGCAGTGAGTCAGCATCACCACAGTGATAACACTTTGCTGGTGCAGTGAGTCAGCATCACCACAGTGATAACACTGTTGCTGGTGCAGTGAGTCAGCATCACCACAGTGATAACACTGTTGCTGGTGCAGTGAGTCAGCATCACCACAGTGATACACTGTTGCTGGTGCAGTGAGTCAGCATCACCACAGTGATAACACGTTGCTGGTGCAGTGAGTCAGCATCACCACAGTGATAACACTGTTGCTGGTGCAGTGAGTCAGCATCGCCACAGTGATAACCTGTTGCTGGTGCAGTGAGTCAGCATCACCACAGTGATAACGCTTTTGCTGGTGCAGTGAGTCAGCATCACCACAGTGATAACACTGTTGCTGGTGCAGTGAGTCAGCATCGCCACAGTGATAACGCTTTTGCTGGTGCAGTGAGTCAGCATCACCACAGTGATAACACTGTTGCTGGTGCAGTGAGTCAGCATCGCCACAGTGATAACACTGTTGCTGGTGCAGTGAGTCAGCATCGCCACAGTGATAACACTGTTGCTGGTGCAGTGAGTCAGCATCACCACAGTGATAACACTGTTGTTGGTGCAGTGAGTCAGCATCACCACAGTGATAACACTTGCTGGTGCAGTGAGTCAGCATCGCCACAGTGATAACGCTTTTGCTGGTGCAGTGAGTCAGCATCGCCACAGTGATAACGCTTTTGCTGGTGCAGTGAGTCAGCATCGCCACAGTGATAACGCTTTTGCTGGTGCAGTGAGTCAGCATCACCACAGTGATAACGCTTTTGCTGGTGCAGTGAGTTAGCATCACCACAGTGATAGCACTGTTGCTGGTGCAGTGAGTCAGCATCACCACAGTGATAACACTGTTGCTGGTGCAGTGAGTCAGCATCACCACAGTGATAACACTGTTGCTGGTGCAGTGAGTCAGCATCACCACAGTGATAACACTTGCTGGTGCAGTGAGTCAGCATCACCACAGTGATAACACTTGCTGGTGCAGTGAGTCAGCATCACCACAGTGATAACACTTGCTGGTGCAGTGAGTTAGCATCACCACAGTGATAACACTGTTACTGGTGCAGTGAGTCAGCATCACCACAGTGATAACACTGTTGCTGGTGCAGTGAGTCAGCATCACCACAGTGATAACACTGTTGCTGGTGCAGTGAGTCAGCATCACAGTGATAACACTTGTTGCTGGTGCAGTGAGTCAGCATCACAGTGATAACACTGTTGCTGGTGCAGTGAGTCAGCATCACCACAGTGATAACGCTTTTGCTGGTGCAGTGAGTCAGCATCACCACAGTGATAACACTGTTGCTGGTGCAGTGAGTCAGCATCACCACAGTGATAACACTGTTTATCGTAAGGGTTCTTGAATGGAGATATCGTAGGTTGAAAGTAGACACACTTGTAGGATGGTAAATATATTGTCAGACTGAGATGAGAGATGGAGCCCGGTGCCAAGCCTGTTCACGTTCTGTAGGTCTGCCGCCGAGTGAGAGCGGGACATGTTGCTGGTGCAGTGAGTCAGCATCAGTGATAACACTGTTGCTGGTGCAGTGAGTCAGCATCACCACAGTGATAACGCTTTTGCTGGTGCAGTGAGTCAGCATCACCACAGTGATAACACTGTTGCTGGGCAGTGAGTCAGCATCACCACAGTGATAACGCTTTTGCTGGTGCAGAGTCAGCATCACCACGGTGATAACGATTTTGCTGGTGCAGTGAGTCAGCATCACCACGGTGATAACGCTTTTGCTGGTGCAGTGAGTCAGCATCACCACAGTGATAACGCTTTTGCTGGTGCAGTGAGTCAGCATCACCACAGTGATAACGCTTTTGCGGGTTTGCAGTGAGTCAGCATCACCACAGTGATAAACGCTTTTGCTGGTGCAGTGAGTCAGCATCACCACAGTGATAACACTGTTGCTGGTGCAGTGAGTCAGCATCGCCACAGTGATAACGCTTTTGCTGGTGCAGTGAGTCAGCATCGCACAGTGATAACGCTTTTGCTGGTGCAGTGAGTCAGCATCGCCACAGTGATAACGCTTTTGCTGGTGCAGTGAGCCCAGCATCGCCACAGTGATAACGCTTTTGCTGGTGCAGTGAGTCAGCATCACCACAGTGATAACGCTTTTGCTGGTGCAGTGAGTTAGCATCCACAGTGATAGCACTGTTGCTGGTGCAGTGAGTCAGCATCACCACAGTGATTAACACTGTTGCTGGTGCAGTGAGTCAGCATCACCACAGTGATAACACTGTTGCTGGTGCAGTGAGTCAGCATCACCACAGTGATAACACTGTTGCTGGTGCAGTGATCAGCATCACCACAGTGATAACACTTGCTGGTGCAGTGAGTCAGCATCCCCACAGTGATAACACTTGTGGTGCAGTGAGTTGCATCACCACAGTGATAACACTGTTACTGGTGCAGTGAGTCAGCATCACCACAGTGATAACACTGTTGCTGGTGCAGTGAGTCAGCATCACCACAGTGATAACACTGTTGCTGGTGCAGTGAGTCAGCATCACAGTGATAACACTGTTGCTGGTGCAGTGAGTCAGCATAAACAGTGATAACACTGTTGCTGGTGCAGTGAGTCAGCATCACCACAGTGATAACGCTTTGCTGGTGCAGTGAGTCAGCATCACCACAGTGATAACACTGTTGCTGGTGCAGTGAGTCAGCATCACCACAGTGATAACACTGTTGCTGGTGCAGTGAGTCAGCATTCACAGTGATAACACTGTTGCTGGTGCAGTGAGTCAGCATCACCACAGTGATAACGCTTTTGCTGGTGCAGTGAGTCAGCATCACCACAGTGATAACACTGTTGCTGGTGCAGTGAGTCAGCATCACCACAGTGATAACGCTTTTGCTGGTGCAGAGTCAGCATCACCACGGTGATAACGATTTTGCTGGTGCAGTGAGTCAGCATCACCACGTGATAACGCTTTTGCTGGTGCAGTGAGTCAGCATCACACAGTGATAACGCTTTGCTGGTGCAGTGAGTCAGCATCACCACAGTGATAACGCTTTTGCTGGTGCAGTGAGTCAGCATCACCCATTGATGACGCTTTTGCTGGTGCAGTGAGTCAGCATCACCACAGGGGATAACACTGTTGCTGGTGCAGTGAGTCAGCATCGCCACAGTGATAACGCTTTTGCTGGTGCAGTGAGTCAGCATCGCCACAGTGATAACGCTTTTGCTGGTGCAGTGAGTCAGCATTCACCACAGTGATAACGCTTTGCTGGTGCAGTGAGTTGGGCATCCCCACACAGTGATAGCACTGTTGCTGGTTAGTGAGTCAGCATCACCACAGTGATAACACTGTTGCTGGTGCAGTGAGTCAGCATCACCACAGTGATAACACTGTTGCTGGTGCAGTGAGTCAGCATCGCCACAGTGATAACACTGTTGTTGGTGCAGTGAGTCAGCATCACCACAGTGATAACACTTGCTGGATGCAGTGAGTCAGCATCACCACAGTGATAACACTTGCTGGTGCAGTGAGTCAGCATCACCACAGTGATAACACTTGCTGGTGCAGTGAGTCAGCATCACCACAGTGATAACACTTGCTGGTGCAGTGAGTCAGCTTTCACCACAGTGATAACACTTGCTGGTGCAGTGAGTAGCATCACCACATATAACACTGTCTGGTGCAGTGAGTCAGCATCACCACAGTGATAACACTGTTACTGGTGCAGTGAGTCAGCATCACCACAGTGATAACACTGTTGCTGGTGCAGTGAGTCAGCATCACAGTGATAACACTGTTGCTGGTGCAGTGAGTCAGCATCACCACAGTGATAACACTGTTGCTGGTGCAGTGAGTCAGCATCACAGTGATAACACTGTTGCTGGTGCAGTGAGTCAGCATCACCACAGTGATAATGATTTGCTGGTGCAGTGAGTCAGCATCACCACAGTGATAACACTTTTTGCTGGTGCAGTGAGTCAGCATACCACATGATAACGCTTTTGCTGGTGCAGAGTCAGCATCACCACAGTGATAACGCTTTTGCTGGTGCAGTGAGTCAGCATCACCACAGTGATAACGCTTTTGCTGGTGCAGTGAGTCAGCATCACCACAGTGATAACGCTTTTGCTGGTGCAGTGAGTCAGCATAAACCACTGTGATAACCGCTTTTGCTGGTGCAGTGAGTCAGCATCACCACAGTGATAACACTGTTGCTGGTGCAGTGAGTCAGCATCACCACAGTGATAACGCTTTTGCTGGTGCAGTGAGTCAGCATCGCGACAGTGATAACGCTTTTGCTGGTGCAGTGAGTCAGCATCCCACAGTGAAAACTTTTGCTGGTGCAGTGAGTCAGCATCGCCACAGTGATAACGCTTTTGCTGGTGCAGTGAGTCAGCATCACCACAGTGATAACGCTTTTGCTGGTGCAGTGAGTCAGCATCACCACAGTGATAACGCTTTTGCTGGTGCAGTGAGTTAGCATCACCACAGTGATAGCACTGTTGCTGGTGCAGTGAGTCAGCATCACCACAGTGATAACACTGTTGCTGGTGCAGTGAGTCAGCATCACCACAGTGATAACGCTTTTGCTGGTGCAGTGAGTCAGCATCACCACAGTGAAACACTGTTGCTGGTGCAGTGAGTCAGCATCACCACAGTGATAACACTTGCTGGTGCAGTGAGTCAGCATCACCACAGTGATAACACTTGCTGGTGCAGTGAGTTAGCATCACCACAGTGATAACACTGTTACTGGTGCAGTGAGTCAGCATCACCACAGTGATAACACTGTTGCTGGTGCAGTGAGTCAGCATCACCACAGTGATAACACTGTTGCTGGTGCAGTGAGTCAGCATCACAGTGATAACATTGTTGCTGGTGCAGTGAGTCAGCATCACAGTGATAACACTGTTGCTGGTGCAGTGAGTCAGCATCACCACAGTGATAACGCTTTTGCTGGTGAAAGTGAGTCAGCATCACCACAGTGATAACACTGTTGCTGGTGCAGTGAGTCAGCATCACCACAGTGATAACACTGTTGCTGGTGCAGTGAGTCAGCATCACAGTGATAACACTGTTGCTGGTGCAGTGAGTCAGCATCACCACAGTGATAACGCTTTTGCTGGTGCAGTGAGTCAGCATCACCACAGTGATAACACTGTTGCTGGTGCAGTGAGTCAGCATCACCACAGTGATAACGCTTTTGCTGGTGCAGAGTCAGCATCACCACAGTGATAACGCTTTTGCTGGTGCAGTGAGTCAGCATCACCACAGTGATAACGCTTTTGCTGGTGCAGTGAGTCAGCATCACCACAGTGATGACGCTTTTGCTGGTGCAGTGAGTCAGCATCACCACAGTGATAACACTGTTGCTGGTGCAGTGAGTCAGCATCGCCACAGTGATAACGCTTTTGCTGGTGCAGTGAGTCAGCATCGCCACAGTGATAACGCTTTTGCTGGTGCAGTGAGTCAGCATCACCACAGTGATAGCACTGTTGCTGGTGTAGTGAGTCAGCATCACCACAGTGATAACACTGTTGCTGGTGCATGTCCAGCATCACCACAGTGATAACACTGTTGCTGGTGCAGTGAGTCAGCATCACCACAGTGATAACACTTGCTGGTGCAGTGAGTCAGCATCACCACAGTGATAACACTGTTGCTGGTGCAGTGAGTCAGCATCACAACAGTGATAACACTGCTGGTGCAGTGAGTCAGCATCACCACAGTGATAACACTGTTGCTGGTGCAGTGAGTCAGCATCACCACAGTGATAACACTTGCTGGTGCAGTGAGTCAGCATCACCACAGTGATAACACTTGCTGGTGCAGTGAGTCAGCATCACCACAGTGATAACACTTTGCTGGTGCATGAGTCAGCATCACCACAGTGATAACACTGTTGCTGGTGCAGTGAGTCAGCATCACCACAGTGATAACACTGTTGCTGGTGCAGTGAGTCAGCATCACCACAGTGATAACACTTGCTGGTGCAGTGAGTCAGCATCACCACAGTGATAACACTTGCTGGTGCAGTGAGTCAGCATCACCACAGTGATAACACTGTTGCTGGTGCAGTGAGTCAGCATCACCACAGTGATAACACTGTTGCTGGTGCAGTGAGTCAGCATCATCCACAGTGAAAAACACTGTTGCTGGTGCAGTGAGTCAGCATCACACAGTGATATCAGTTGCGGGTTTGCAGTGAGTCAGCATCACAGTGATAACACTGTTGCTGGTGCAGTGAGTCAGCATCACCACAGTGATAACACTGTTGCTGGTGCAGTGAGTCAGCATCACAGTGATAACACTGTTGCTGGTGCAGTGAGTCAGCATCACCACAGTGATAGCGCTGTTGCTGGTGCAGTGAGTCAGCATCACCACAGTGATAACACTGTTGCTGGTGCAGTGAGTCAGCATCACCACAGTGATAACACTGTTACTGGTGCAGTGAGTCAGCATCACCACAGTGATAACTGTTGCTGGTGCAGTGAGTCAGCATCACCACAGTGATAACACTGTTGCTGGTGCAGTGAGTCAGCATCACCACAGTGATAACACTGTTACTGGTGCAGTGAGTCAGCATCACCACAGTGATAACTGTTGCTGGTGCAGTGAGTCAGCGTCACCACAGTGATAACACTTGCTGGTGCAGTGAGTTAGCATCATCACAGTGATAACACTTGCTGGTGCAGTGAGTCAGCATCACCACAGTGATAACACTTGCTGGTGCAGTGAGTCAGCATCACCACAGTGATAACACTTGCTGGTGCAGTGAGTCAGCATCACCACAGTGATAACACTTGCTGGTGCAGTGAGATCAGCATCACCACAGTGAAAAACTGTTGCTGGTGCAGTGAGTCAGCATCACCACAGTGATAACTGTTGCTGGTGCAGTGAGTCAGCATCACCACAGTGATAACTGTTGCTGGTGCAGTGAGTCAGCATCACCACGGTGATAACACTTTTTGCTGGTGCAGTGAGTCAGCATCACCACGGTGATAACACTTGCTGTGCAGTGAGTCAGCATCCACAGTGATTAACACTGTTGCTGGTGCAGTGAGTCAGCATCACCACAGTGATAACACTTGCTGGTGCAGTGAGTCAGCATCACCACAGTGATAACACTGTTGCTGGTGCAGTGAGTCAGCATCACCACAGTGATAACACTTGTTTGGTGCAGTGAGTCAGCCACACAGTGATAACACTTGATGGTGCAGTGAGTCAGCATCACCACAGTGATAACACTGTTGCTGGTGCAGTGAGTCAGCATCACCACAGTGATAACACTGTTTCTGGTGCAGTGAGTCAGCATCACCGTGATAACACTGTTGCTGGTGCAGTGAGTCAACATCACCACAGTGAAGACACTGTTGTGTAAGATATATGTACATCAGTTATCCTTATTTTCGAATACATCGGTGACTTAATATAAAGACAGCAGAAGCAGTGAGAGGTAATGATGTGATCAGACCATCATCCTTGTAGTAGTAGCTTTTGTGGTGGTCAGTCCCTCAGCCTGGAAGAGAGTTTATCTTTATCCTGTGCTATTACTGCATCAAGGAAACTATTGTGTTCTTTTTTTATGTATTTTGTGAGAATTCGATAGTTTTACTTAACCTACGCAGTAACAACGCACTGGCCTGGAGTTTTAGAACTCTCTTGCCATGGGTTGGAATCCTACCCGCTCCGTGGTTTATAGATAGTCATTGAGGCGAAAACTCTGGTTATTATTAGTTTAAAAAGACAAGTGAGCAAATGCTAGGACATATTAGATCAACGTTTTGGTCCTGGGACCTTGATCACTTTTAACATACAGAGGTTACAAAGACATATATATATATATAATATATATATATATATATATATATATATATATATATATATATATATATATATATATATATATATATATATATATATAAGTGGAGAGTGAGGCGTGAGTGACACATAGTGACCTGAAGAATGCTATATTGTGAAGGGGACAGGTAAACAATGGGATCAAGTGATTCCTGTGTCGTTAGGTAGGTGATGCTTAGCCTGGATGAGCATCATGTATGATAATGTTTTTTTTTTTTTTTTTTTAATTTTTTTAGTTTTCAGTATTATGTCCTGTGGTGTGGGTGATGGCGATTAGCGAGGCTTCCAGACATCGTCGGTTTGACAGGTACACGAGTAGGTGTGAGTTAGACCTACTTAGCATGGGCCATGAGGCCTACTGCCTTGCTTCTGTCTTGTGTCTTTAGTTGGGAAGAACCAACGTAGGAATATCAGAGGTGGGAAATTCATGATTTGGTTTTTGCACGTTCTCTCAAGCGTTAAAAGCGCATGTTTTATTTAAGACTATTCAATGTGTACGTTTTTTTTTTTATGAGTAAATCATGACCCTAAATGAATATGATAATATACAACACATACAAGTGTATAAGTAAGGTATATGACGTAGTTTTGAGGTGGTCAGTCCCTCAGCCTGAAGAGGTACTGACCACCTCAAAACTACGTCTTCAAGGGTGATGGACTGATTACATCGTTTTTACTGCTGCCGCCTCTGTACGCGACTGAAGAAGCTTACTGTGTATGAGAAACATTTCGGAATAAAGATACCTGACTGTTTCACATGTATGTTATCAACTTGTCAGTATTGTTTACCATTATCATATTCACTCTCGTTGAAGTTGTTTGGTATATTAATGTGTGTGTGTGTGTGTGTGTGTGTGTGTGTGTGTGTGTGTGTGTGTGTGTGTGTGTGTGTGTGTGTGTGTGTGTGAAAATAAGAAATTTTTTTTCCTAATTGAAATGTCGCAGTATTATGTGATTTTTATTTTCATAAGAATTCTGTGAGAAACTTTGCTCATATCTACACCATTATTTTCCTAATTTTGCACTTTACAAGATAAGTTTAGAAAGATAACTGTGCTGGTATGAAGCAAGTGGAAGGTGTGCGAGAGTTGGCCTCCAGTATTGTACACTCTTACTATGTATTTTTTATCTCCTCTTGGCCACGTTATTGTGACAGGTCGACTGTGTTCCCAGGGAATTCCAGCAGCAGGTAATTCCCAGCATTCCGGCACTTGTGAGTGTGTGTGTGTGTGTGTGTGTGTGTGTGTACATGTTAGGAGACCCTGGGAGCCACAGGTGGCTGCTACCAACACCAGCAACCTGACATACCACCTTCAGACTGGCATCACAGTCAACTTACCCACCTACTCCCACCTACAACTCCCACTCGGGTACCAATACGAAGCCACACTCCTGTATATTTATTTGATAAGAAATTATTGGCAATAACAAACATTCAATAAAACGAACTTCCGTTTTCCCCAATATATTTTCTTGTTTTTTTTTTATCGTTCATATATTTTTTTGCAGGCAACCCTTGCCCGGACGGAGCCGTGGGAACACCAAATGACACTTTTTCCCCAAAGAGGTGAATACCAGGAGCCGAGAGTAGGGTGTGTGGAAGGTGGAGCTCACACCTGTAGGGAAGGTTGAGGCAGCGGCGTGGGAACACCCCAAACACCCTGCATAAAGTGAAGGATCATTTAGAGGATGTTGGAGGAATGGAGTGGTGGTGGTGGGGAGGATGTTGAAGGGATGGAAAGAGATGTGGGGAGGTTGGAGGGTTGGGGGGGTGGTGGGGAGGATGTTGGAAGGGATGGAAGAGAGGTGGTGGGGAGGATTTGGAGGGATTGGGGAGATGGTGGAAGGATGGGGAGGATATTGGAGGGATGGGAATCGTGGTGGGGAGGATGTTGGAGGGATGGGGAGTCGTGGTGGGAAGGATGGAGGGTTGGGGAGTGTGGTAGTGGTGGGGAGGATGTTGGAGGGATGGGGAGAGTGTGGTGGGAAGGAGGAGGGTTGGGGAGTGTGGGAGTGGTGGGGGAGGATGTTGGCGGGATGGGGAGAGTGGTGGTGGGGAGGATGTTGGAGGGATGGGGAGAGTGGTGGTGGTGGGGAGGATGTTGGAGGGATGTGGAGAGTGGTGGTGGGGAGGATGTCGGAGGGATGGGGAGTGGTGGTGGGGAGAATGCTGGAGCGATAGGAAGTGGTGGTGGGGAGGATGTTGGAGGGATGGGGAGAGTGGTGGTGGGGAGGATGCTGGAGGGATTGGGAAAGTGGTGGTGGGGAGGACGTTGGAGGGATGGGGAGAGTGGTGGTGGTGGGGAGGATGTTGGAGGATGGAGAGTGGTTGTGGGTATGTTGGAGGCCTGAGAAGAGTTGTGGTGGTGGGGAGAATGTTGGAGTGATGGGGAGAGTGGTGGTGGTGGTGGGGAGGATGTGAGGGTTGGGGAGAGTGGTGATGGTGGGGAGGATGTTGGAGGGATGGGAGAGGTGGTGGTGGTGGGGAGGTGTTGGAGGGATGGGGAGAGTGGTGGTGGGGAGGATGTTGGAGGGATGGGGAGAGTGGTGATGGGGAGGATGTTGGAGGGATGGGGAGAGTGGTGGTGGTGGGGAGGATGTTGGAGGGATGTGGAGAGTGGTGGTGGTGGGGAGGATGTTGAAGGGATGAGGAGTGGTGGTGGGGAGAATGTTGGAGGGATTGGGAAAGTGGTGGTGGTGGGGAGGACGTTGGAGGGATGGGGAGAGTGGTGGTGGTGGGGAGGATGTTGGAGGGATGAGGAGTGGTGGTGGGGAGAATGTTGGAGGGATGAGGAGAGTGGTGGTGGGGAGGATGTTGGAGGGATTGGGAAAGTGGTGGTGGTGGTGGTGGGGAGGACGTTGGAGGGATGGGGAGATGTGGTGGTGGGGAGGATGTTGGAGGATGGAGAGTGGTTGTGGGTATGTTGGAGGCCTGAGAAGAGTTGTGGTGGTGGGTAGAATGTTGGAGGGATGGGGAGTGGTGGTGGGCAGGATGTTGGAGGGATGAGGAGTGATGATGGGGAGGATGTTGAAGGGATGGGGAGTGGTGGTGGGGAGGATGTTGGAAAGATGGGGAGGATACTGGAAGGATTGCCTGTGACCACTTTGTCCCAGTCCAGACCTCCTGGTTGCTGACCTGATCAATCAGGTTGTTGTTGACCGCCACACACAGTCCGATGTCTTCACAGCCCAGCTGACCAGGAACTGATCTGAGGAATTTGTCGTGTTTCTTCTTGAAGACAGCCAGGGGTCTGTTGGTAATCCCCCTTATGCATGGAGGGCGGCTGTTGAAGAGTAGTGGTCCTTTACGTGTGACGTGTGTAGATTTGGGACCAATCCATTGGAATCTCTCAAGTGTAGGTTATCATGTATCTTTCTCGCCTACGTTCTAAGGAGTACAGTTCAAAGGAATTCAGGTGCTCTCGTTAATTTATTTCCTCAACCTTACTGTTGCGTAACAGCTGAAATTTGCCCTCAGTGAATGTCAGTGTTGTCATTAGCCCACTGAAAGATTTGTTTTATATCAGCTTGGAGGCTCTCTGTTTTCATTGGATACTTCTCCACGTAGATTTTAGTGTCGTCTGCAAAGGATGATAGTGCTGTGGTTTATGTTCCTGTTTGTCAGATATGAGAATGAGAACTGGGCCGAGTACTGTGCCTTGAGAACTTGAGTCATCACTGTAGTAGCCCTGGATTTCACTGTTTACTAATACTATTAGGTTCTTTTAGTTAGGAAGTTAAATATTCATATGCCTACCTTTAAACTTATTCCTTTTGCACGCATTTTGTGTGCAATTATCCCATGGTCTCACTTGTCAAAGGCTTTAGCAAGGTCAGGGTACATGCTTATCTCCCAGTGTATCCATGACCATTTAATGGTCCTGCAGTTGCGAGAGGCAGGAGCGACCCGTTGGGAAACCATGCCGACCTGGGTTCTTCAACTGCTGCATTTCCATGTGCCCGAAGTGGGACGTCACTATTGTCGGTCTGTAGTTATTTGCAGTTGTTTTGCTGCCACCTTTGTGGAATGGAGCTCTGTTAGTGGTTTTTAAAGATCGTGGGATGACGCCAGTGTCTAGGTTCTACTTCATGGTATATTTAAGTGGTGTGTCACTAGTTAGGTTAGTGTTAGTGGTGTGTCACTAGTTAGGCTAGTGTTAGTGGTGTGTCACTAGTTAGGTTAGTGCTAGTGGTGTGTCACTAGTTAGGCTAGTGTTAGTGGTGTGTCACTAGTTAGGCTAGTGTTAGTGATGTGTCACTAGTTAGGCTAGTGTTAGTGGCTTGTCACTAGTTAGCTTAGTGCTAGTGGTGTGTTAGTGTGCTGTAGTTAGCTTCACTTTGCTTATCTATATTTTTATTCAGTTATCTTATGTAACTCAGTGTTTCATGCGTCAACTCGTCATTTCCGATCTTGTTTGCATACATCATTGTCACTTCATCTTGTTTACACATATCTTACATCAGTGCGTCACTTCCGGTCATGTTTACAAACACGTCTTAATTCACAAAATCGTAATAACACCACTGCAAGCAAACCATGGTAAGGGTGGGAATCGAACTCGCGGCAAGTGAGTCGTAAAACTCCAGGCCAGTGCGTAAGCCACTGGGTCAGCTGGCTACAGTAGGATTCGTCTAACAGTGGGGGCCCATGCTAACCTCCCTATGGTGTATAATATACCTAGTTGGATGAATCTTATTGTAACCAGCTAGCTTAGTGGCTTGCGCACTGACCTGGAGCGCGTTACTTTCGGTCTTGTTTACATAAGTCTTCACTAGTGCGTCACTTCCGGTCCTGTTTACATACACCACACGTTCATCAACGACATTTCTACATCTCAGCGTCACACACTTATGTTTATTCGGTTGACCGGCGGTTTACGTGGTACGTTATGTCAGGTTGTGGTTAACATGACCAGCATCACGGTACATTGTCATGTAGTTAGCAGAACCAGCACCACGGTATATTGTATCATGTTGTGGTTGAAGGCTCGTGGCGTGTGCCGTGAAGAGTAAACAACGTGGTGTTGATGCGCCAGAAAAAAAGGGGTTGACGAGGGACGGGGAAGGGTAGTAAGAGGATCACTAGGATAAAAGGTGTTATAAGCCTTCCGATCCTCTTAATGGCTTACCACCACTTGATAAAGAATTTAACTCTGTCATATGTGCTTAATAAAAAGTTACAACATTCAAATCCTTTCAAAGAAGGTTGGTCCCTTGATTTCGGTGAAGGCGGCTGTTAATTCAAGGGATTGGACCTATCCTCCCCTTCCTTAGATCCAACCTGATTGCCTCCAGTTCTCCCAAGGGCTGTAACCTTACGGGTTTAACGCTTCCCATAAATGTAATATTAATGGCAGCAATATAAAAGGAACTATGTAGTTGAGTGCCTTAATTAAAGGATGACCTAGCGTTAATCTGGTGTGAGTCACTTGTTTTCTGTGGGTCACAGATGAGGTTAACTTAAGGGAAAAACTGCGGTGTTTGGTTGTATTTCTTGCAGAAATTCGTTAATATTTTGCATGTGAATAGCTAAATTAATTAGCTGAACTTGCTGATGGCCATTTATCTAGCTAGACTGTCAAACGTTTTAGAAAGAAAAAATATATATTATGGCTTTGAGAAGCATGAGAATAGATGTTCCATGCAAGCCTCTGGTGTTGTGGGACAAGACAGTAAGCGTGGTGCCACTAACACACCCAGTTACAGAAGCGTTGGTTGTAAAATCATCTCGTACGCTTTGTGGCTCAGTGGTACAGCATTGGGCTTCCTACCGTCCATTCTTCTATTTATTCATCGACACTTTATGATAACCGATCAAGCTGACTTCCTTAGCTTTGAGAAAAAAAAAAACAAGAGTTTTTGACTAGGTGCAACATGTCTTTGTTTCCCTGGTTACTTGCGTAATTAAATTACCATTAATATGTTTACTGGGTAAACTTTTTTTTTAGCTAACTAGTGTGTGTTTCCGTGTACTGCCTCTCGGTATAAACCTGAATGGTTAATGAGTTTGGTATACGGTGTTTGATGAAACTACTTGTTCTATTATAATGTGAAGCTGCCTTCCCTGTTTATAGTGACTGTCTTGGTTTATTATGTGTTTTGTTCCTAGTGTGTGTTGCTGTTCTTTATAAGGAGGACTTGTCTTGTTTGTGACTATTGTTTATGGTGTGTTTGTATGTGTATATATTGTTTATAGCACGTGTGTGTTGTGTATATAGCGTGTGACCATCTGCTTACAGTGAGAACGTCGTAGTTGTGTAGATAAATGGTTCGGCTTCGTGACTGATTAACTAACTAGTTACACTACGACCCATACCTGGTTTTAGGAAAGCACTGGATATAGATTAACTGAAAATTTGTTTTATTGCTCATTTGTATATTGTAGCGCAAGTATAGTTTTGCTGTTATTATTATGTCATTTTAAGATTCTGGAAGACGCAGGGATAGATGAAAGTGACAAGCGTCATAGACTAGAATCACTAGGCATATCTGAGATGCGACTCTTAGAAATACTTTAACGCAGCTTGTATATTGCACTGCATTCACTTCTAAATAGATACGTGGTCTTCAGAAATTAGCTGGTTCAAATGTCGGAGACTCAGAGGAGCTGGAAGCTGGTATTAGCGAGGCTTAGGTAAGTGAATTATGTAGCCTCTTTACTTTTATCAGATCAGGCTAGTACGGTGGTCACCAAACATATTTACCCTTTTACTGAATATACTCGGCCAAGTGCTTTCTTACAGCCCTCGTAAACTCTCTATCAGATCGCGAAATAGCGATATTAGGCAGCAATCTCTAGATACGTTGAGATTATCGCTGGTAATTCGCCCGGTGCAGGAGGAAGGGGAGGAGAGCATAGAAAGCGGAGGTGACTGAATGGTCCGTGGTGAACACGTGCGACCACCTCGACCCCCATACACTGACCCGGGCAATAAATACAATTTTATTTCGCCAAGTTGATCACCCTGGGGGTATTGACATGGTTATTCTATAATTTCATATCGTACTTCACCACATAAGGTAAACTAGAGGCTCGTAACTGTTTTAATCGAGTTTATGCCGAGTCATTTACGTCAGATCATCTTAGCCAATAGCTGAATAAACGACCAACCCTCCTACCATTTGCCTATGTAAAAAAACAACCTGGGCTTTAGGACTTACGAAAGGGTTCGGCAAGGGCCCTAACCGCCAAGCCATAATGGCCGCCGGTGGTACATTTGGGTATGTAAAAAATGGGGATGAATTTTCAAAAGGTGGGTACAATGGATGAGCTAGTGGAGGGGACCAGCAACTTGATCATGGCTAGATGGCGGCTTATTTGATACACCCCTTGTTGGCAAAGGGGGCCACACCCGTTGTTAGCCGGGGGGCCACATCCGTTGTTACCAAGGGGGCACCCGGTGTTAGCTAGGGGGCCATGCCCGTTCTTAGTTTGGGGGCCATACCTGTTGTTGGCTAGAAAACCACGTCCATTGGTGATCAAGGTAATGTTTTATTGTTAACATGACTCACGAAATTGTAATGACACGATTGCTAACAAACCATACCACGATCGGTCTAGATTTTTTGACTGTTGATCGCGGGTTTAACCCCACCCGTGGTATTGTTTCATTGTTAAGTAATTCTGATAATTGTCATCACAGCGTCACTAGGTGGTCATAAGTGTAACTTAAGGTGGATGATATATGGGGCGTCAAATATTTACATCAGTCGTCTCTACCATAATTGTAAAATATCTGCATAGTCAAGTACCCTTGTGGATACCCGACTATGCAAATATTTACAATTAATGTATGGTGTGGTGCAGGCCCGCCAGTTAAGTCATATATACCACTTGAAAAAAAATCACGTGTACACTAGGATGTAAGACTTATTTATGTCTCTAATTTTACCATACATATGCACATTGTAGTTGCATGTACATAAAGTTGTACCAATAGTGTGTGTGTGTGTACGCCAGGTTGTAATTCGTGTGTACTCAGGGTTATGAGTCATATATGAGCTGAACTGTATCGTATCCATAGCCATTTGACAGATATACCTGGTATACATTACGTAGGAAGTAGCAAAAAAATAGGAGACAACTTGATTATTACAAAGACACTCCTTTAATGGTAAGTTTGTATTATGTGTTGATAAGTAGGAGTCGAGTGGGAGAGGATGTAAGTGTAGTGATGTGTAGGTGTCGAGGGAGAGAGGATGTAAGAGTGTAGTGATGTGTAGGTGTCGAGGGAGAGAGGATGTAAGAGTGTAGTGATGTGTAGGTGTCGAGGGAGAGAGGATGTATGAGTGTAGTGATGTGTAGGTGTCGAGGGAGAGAGGATGTACGAGTGTAGTGATGTGTAGGTGTCGAGGGAGAGAGGATGTAGAGTGTAGTGATGTTAGGTGTCGAGGGAGAGAGGATGTATGAGTGTAGTGATGTGTAGGTGTCGAGGGAGAGAGGATGTAGAGTGTAGTGATGTGTAGGTGTCGAGGGAGAGAGGATGTATAGAGTGTAGTGATGTGTAGGTGTCGAGGGAGAGAGGATGTACGAGTGTAGTGATGTGTAGGTGTCGAGGGAGAGAGGATGTAAGAGTGTAGTGATGTGTAGGTGTCGAGGGAGAGAGGATGTACGAGTGTAGTGATGTGTAGGTGTCGAGGGAGAGAGGATGTAATGAGTGTAGTGATGTGTAGGTGTCGAGGGAGAGAGGATGTACGAGTGTAGTGATGTGTAGGTGTCGAGGGAGAGAGGATGTATGAGTGTAGTGATGTGTAAGGTGTCGAGGGAGAGAGGATGTAGAGTGTAGTGATGTGTAGGTGTCGAGGGAGAGAGGAGTAGAGTGTATGATGTGTAGGTGTCGAGGGATAGAGATGTAGAGTGTAGTGATGGTAGTGTCGAGGGAGAGAGGATGTATGAGTGTAGTGATGTGTAAGTGTCGAGGGAGAGAGGATGTATGAGTGTAGTGATGTGTAGGTGTCGAGGGAGAGAGGATGTAGAGTGTAGTGATGTGTAGGTGTCGAGGGAGAGAGGATGTATGAGTGTAGTGATGTGTAGGTGTCGAGGGAGAGAGGATGTATGAGTGTAGTGATGTGTAGGTGTCGAGGGAGAGAGGATGTAAGAGTGTAGTGATGTGTAGGTGTCGAGGGAGAGAGGATGTATGAGTGTAGTGATGTGTAGGGTTCGAGGGAGAGAGGATGTATCGGAGTGTAGTGATGTGTAAGGTGTGAGGGAGAGAGGATGTATGAGTGTAGTGTGTGTAGGTGTCGAGGGAGAAGGATGTAAGTGTAGTATGTGTAGGTGTCGAGGGAGAGAGGATGAATGAGTGTAGTGATGTGTAGGTGTCGAGGGAGAGAGGATGTACGAGGTAGTGATGTGTAGGTGTCGAGGGAGAGAGGATGTATGAGTGTATGATGTGTAGGTGTCGAGGAGAGAGGATGTAAGAGTGTAGTGATGTGTGGTGTCGAGGAGAGAGGATGTACGAGTGTAGTGATGTGTAGGTGTCAGGGAGAGAGGATGTATGAGTGTAGTGATGTGTAGTGCGAGGAAGAGGATGTACGAGTGTAGTGATGTGTAGGTGTCGAGGATGAAGAGGATGTATGAGTGTATGATGTGTAGGTTCGAGGAGGAGAGGAATGTAACAGTGTAGTGATGTGTAGGTGTCGAGGGAGAGAGGATGTATGAGTGATAGTGATGTGTAGGTGTCGAGGGAGAGAGGATGTACGAGTGTAGTGATGTGTAGGTGTCGATGGGAGAGAGGAGTATGAGTGTAGTGATTGTAGGTGACGAGGGAGAGAGGATGTAGAGTGAGTGATTTGTAGGTGTCGAGGGAGAGAGGATGTAAGGTGTAGTATGCGTAGGTGTCGAGTGGAGAGAGGATGTAGAGTGTAGTGATTGTAGGTGTCGAGGAGAGAGGATGTAGATGTGTGATGTGTAGGTGTCGAGGGAAGAGGGTGTAAGAGTGTAGTGATGTGTAGGTGTCGAGGGAAGAGAGGATGTAATGAGTGTAGTGATGTTAGGTGTCGAGGGAGAGATGGATGTAGAGTGTAGTGATGTGTAGGTGTCGAGGGAGAGAGGATGTAAGAATGTAGTGATGTGTAGGTGTCGAGGAAGAGGATGTACGAGTGTAGTGATGTGTAGGTGTCGAGGGAGAGAGGATGTATGAGTGTAGTGATGTGTAGGTGTCGAGGGAGAGAGGATGTAAGAGTGTATGATGCGTAGGTGTCGAGGGAGAGAGGATGTACGAGTGTAGTGATGTGTAGGTGTCGAGGGAGAGAGGATGTAAGAGTGTAGTGATGTGTAGGTGTCGAGGGAGAGAGGATGTACGAGTGTAGTGATGTGTAGGTGTCGAGGGAGAGAGGATGTAAGAGTGTAGTGATGTGTAGGTGTCGAGGGAGAGAGGATGTACGAGTGTAGTGATGTGTAGGTGTCGAGGGAGAGAGGATGTATGAGTGTAGTGATGTGTAGGTGTCGAGGGAGAGAGGATGTATGAGTGTAGTGATGTGTAGGTGTCGAGGGAGAGAGGATGTATGAGTGTAGTGATGTGTAGGTGTCGAGGGAGAGAGGATGTACGAGTGTAGTGATGTGTAGGTGTCGAGGGAGAGAGGATGTAAGAGTGCAGTGATGCGTAGGTGTCGAGGGAGAGAGGATGTATGAGTGTAGTGATGTGTAGGTGTCGAGGGAGAGAGGATGTAAGAGTGTAGTGATGTGTAGGTGTCGAGGGAGAGAGGATGTATGAGTGTAGTGATGTGCGGGTATAAAGGGAGAGAGAGAATGTATGAGAGTGCAGTTTTAGAAGGGTAAAACTGTGTAGGGGGAGTGGGGGGGGGGGGGGAGGAGGAATAATGAAAGGGGAAGGAAGTGGAGAATCTCGTAAGGGGAGAACATAAGAAGGGGAATTGGAGAAGAGGCGGGGAATATGGGGTAGAGAGAACTGGAGGAGTAATGGGGAAGAGAGGGTTTAAGGATTTTAAAAGCAATGGGAGCATTCTTGAAATAAATAGGAGAGGAAGAGAAAAAAAAAAACCAAGAGGTTGAGGATATAACGGAATGAAAAGACTTAAGAGAGACAAGATGTGAAGAATTCGCAAAAAAAAAAAAAAAAAAAAAAAAAAAAAAAAAAAAAAAATGAAATAGCTGAGTTTGTCAAAGACGTGGTAAGCAGGAGTTATCATCTCTGGTTGTTCACCTTTAAAACATTAGATATTTCACCATGACCAGAAGGCTCTGGTCCGGGACCCATCCTTTGCCAGATACATGACAAGGTTGGTACATGACATTAATATTCGACTGCAAGCAAATGAGGACTGCATGAAGCTGACATTGAGCAGGCAACACGAGGGGTCAATATAACTATTAAAATTAAACCCAAGAAAATTATAAAAAAAGGGTGATGTTACAATGAGACTAGGCATAATTTGCCATATTTGTGTAGACGGGCTTAAAGAATGTAACACGAAAGATAAGGGCATTAACATCGCAACAAACCCGTCTTCAGGGACACTCAAACCAGCTAACCTCGGCGGCGCATGCCAGACCAGAAAATATAAAAATAGTACTCAAGAATGCAAACAAAAAAGTGTTCAAGCCATCATATCTAACATTTGCAAAGGTGGATACCTGGAGTTTACCTGGAGAGGGTTTCGAGGGGTCAGTGCCCCGGCGGCCCGGTCTGAGACCAGGCCTCATACGAGTTTAACGCTCTTTTGTAAATAACATTAATAAGAGTATACAGAAGGCATATCCAACAAATACCAGAATACGCGGCGCCGCCACCTAATTAAACGTGGAAAAGTATTTCATAAGATTGGAGAGGCGAGCAGCAAGGCGACTGATTACTGGTACCTGAAGTAAGCAGTGGAAATATAAACACATATGCAGTATAATGTGATCCTTTATTGACAACGTTTCACCCACACAGTGAGCTTTTTCAAGTCACTTGAAAAAGCTCACTGTGTGGGCGAAACGTTGTCAATAAAGGATCACATTATACTGCATGTGTGTTTATATTTCCATTGTGTCGGTATTTTATACCATTTATTTCCATGAAGTAAGCAGTAAACGCTACGTAGAGATAATACATATTATTAAATTAGGAACATTGAGAGGGAACATGACTGCTACACAAGATACTCAGAGGAGCACACAGTGGCAACACTGTTGAACATAAGTACAATGAAAACGACGGGACTCGTGAACTCGATACACTGCTGTCACTGATGTGAAGAAACACTTGTATAGTGTCACAATAGTCGACAAGTACAATATACTAGACAACCACTTATTTCAAACCCGAAACAGAAGTGATTACTTAAAACTGATATAGCTGACAAATTAGGTATTTAAAATGTCACAGCATTCTGAGGTGTGCCTTGATACTAGTGAAGAACTCTTCATTCAAGAAACTGGAGCTACCTTGCCGATCTTTGGATCACGCCTGTTTACCTCTCCTTTACCAGGTTCTATATGACCATTACGGGATAAGTACTTCCTCTTAAATATAAAAGCCCACAAAATCAGCTTAGTACTAAAATAAAAAGGCACAATACTATGACTGGAACAATAGATAAATAACCCACACATAGGAGAAGGGGACTTTCGACGACGTTTCGGTCCGACTTGAACCATTTGCATTCACATTGTGACTGTAAATGGTTGAATTGAGTCGGACCAAAACGTCGTCATAAGCTCCCCTCTCATATGTGTGGGTTATTTGTGTGTTGTGTATTAAGTACTACAATGGTTACATATCATTCGAGTGTGTGCAAGAGTGGTGAAACTGGAGGAGAGGTTCACTGGACGAGTGGAGACGTCATGTTGAACAAGCTGAAGGAGGACGGGTGATGCTTTTATGGAGACTTGGAGATGGAAAGTTATTTTATGAATATCGTCACGAATCTATTAAGTCTTATATAGAGGGAAAGAACGCTGCGCTTCACTGCTCATACATTACACTCGGTCCACTTCTTTGGTACCTTGAAGCTGTTGACACTTGGTTAAAAGTTTTGTAGCCTCGCATATAATTACGCGTACCAATTGGTTCTAATGTGCAAAATGTTCACATACAACAACTTTCATATGCCCGGAATGTTTTATATAATTTTGCTGTCGTTTCATTGTTATAAATAAATATTTGTTTATTTACAGTATCCTTTTGGAGATTATCTGGATATTGAGGGTAAAAACCACATGAATTACTAAGTTAATTGGTTCCCTTTCTGTAATCTAAATTCTACCATTTTAACTCTGATAATAGGTGTTAACCTCCTCTCCTTATTTTTCTTGTTTATATTTCTGTCGTTTCTTTGCACCTCCTTTTCCTTCTGCCGTGCCTCTTTTCTCTTGCACCCCCTATCCACCTTCCTTCTCTACCCATATCCACCTTCCTTCAATACCCCAATCCACCTTCCTTCTCTACCCCAATCCACCTTCCTTCTCTACCCCAATCCACCTTCCTTCTCTACCCCAATCCACCTACCTTCATATTCTACACCAATCCACCTACCTTCCTGGAGTTTACCTGGAGAAGGTTCCGGGGGTCAACGCCCCCGCGGCTCGGTCTGAGACCAGGACTCATGGTGGATCAGGGTCTGATCAACCAGGCTGTTACTGCTGGCCGCACGCAAGCTGACGTATGAGCCACAGCCCGGTTGGTCAGGTACTGACTTTAGGTCCCTGTCCAGTGCCTTCTTAAAGACAACCAGGGGTCTATTGGTAATCCCCCTTATGTATGATGGGAGGCAGTTGAAGTGTCTTGTGCCCCGGACACTTATTGTGCTGTCGCTCAGTGTACTCGTGGCGCCCCTGCTTTTCATCGGGGGAATGTTGCATCTCCTGCCGAGTCTCTTGCTTTCATAGGGAGTGATTTTCGTATGCAGGTTGGTACCAATCCCTCCTGGACCTTCCAAGTGTATATTATCATGCATCTCTCTCGCCTGCGTTCCAGGGAATACAGATCAAGGTCCTTCAACTGTTCCCAGTAATTTAGGTGCCTTATGGTACTTATGTGTACCGTGAAAGTTCTTTGTACACTCTACAGGTCTGCAGGTTCGCCAGCCTTGAAAGGGGCCGTTAGTGTACAGCAGTATTCCAGCCTAGAGAGCACAAGCAATTTGAAGAGAATCATCACAGGCTTAGCATCCCTAGTTTTGAAGGTTCTTATTATCCATCCTATCATTTTCCTAGCAGATGAGGTGGATACATTGTTGTGGTCTTTGAAGGCGAGGTCCTCTGACATTATCACTCCCAGGTCCTTCACATTACTTTTCCGCTCTATTGTATGGTTAGAATTTGTCGTATAACCTGATACATTTTTAATTTCCTCAAGTTACCCATATTTGAGTAGTTGAAATTTCTCCTCGTTTTGAGTGGCCCATTCGAAGATTTGGTTGATGTCCTCTTGGAGTCGAACGGTGTCTTCGATGGAGGTCACTGCCATGGTGATCCAGGTGTCATTCGCAAAGGAAGACACGGAGCTGTGGCGTACTCTACCCCTATCCACGTTACCTTCTACTCTACCCCTATCCACGTTACTTTCTACTCTACCCCTATCCACGTTACCTTCTACTCTACCCATATCCACGTTACCTTCTACTCTACCCCTATCCACGTTACTCTGTACTCTACCCCTATCCACGTTACCTTCTACTCTACCCCTATCCACGTTACTTTCTACTCTACCCCTATCCACGTTACTTTCTACTCTACCCCTATCCACGTTACCTTCTACTCTACCCCTATCCACGTTACCTTCTACTCTACTCCTATCCACGTTACCTTCTACTCTACCCCTGTCCACGTTACTTTCTACTCTACCCCTATCCACGTTACTTTCTACTCTACCCCTATCCACGTTACCTTCTGCTCTACCCCTATTGACCTTCCCTCCTACAGTACTTCTATCCACTTTTCCTCCTACAGTACCCATACCCACCTTCGAACAGTACTTCTGCCCACCTTCCCCTACTCTCCCTCTTCCACAAACTCCCCGCTGAGCTTATAGCCACTTCTACTCCAGCTGATTTGCGTTTTAAAAAGGAAGGGGGTAGGAGTCTGTGGTGCATTTGTTTATGTTAAAACTGGGGTTGAGGGCACATCAATAGAGAGACGGGCGGCGGACGGTTGGGCACCATGGTCGCCTCACTGGGCACGCACACTGCCTCACCACGGGCCCAGCTCCACCACTCGGGCCAGCCTTGTTTACGCCAGGGAACACGGGTTAGGGCTTCACTCAGGGCTGGAGGGCTCCTGGGAGGAGGGGAGCCCATGCTTCGTTACCAATGGGGTATTTTGCCTTAAGAAAATATGGGCGTGGACGAAGCTGAAGCCACTACAAGGAAGGTGTTGTGTATTGTGTGGGGAACTTTGTTCTGCTCTCTCTCTCTCTCTCTCTCTCTCTGGTGTGTGTGTGTGTGTGTGTGTGTGTGTGTGTGTGTGTGTGTGTGTGTGTGTGTGTGTACACTCTCCTAGTTGTGGTTGCAGGGGTCGAGTCGAAGCTCCTGGTCCCGTGTGTGTGTGTGTGTGTGTGTGTGTGTGTGTGTGTGTGTGTGTGTTTAGACCATGCAGATATATTCTTAAATACCTGGAGGGTATTCTGGGGATCAACGTCCCCGCGGCCCGGTCCATAACCAGGCCTCCCGGTGGATCAGGGCTTGATCAACTAGGCTGTTACTGCTGGCCGCCCGTAGTCCAACGTACGAACCTACAGTCCGGCTGATCCGGCACTAACTAGGTATCTCCAGCTCCCTCTTGAAGACAACCAGGGGTCTATTGGTAATTTCCTTTATGGCTGGTGGAGGCTGTTGAAGGCTGTTAAACAGTCTTGGGCCCCGGATAGTTATGTTTTCTATTAGTGTACTAATGGAGCCCCTACTTTTCATTAGGGGTAAATGTTGCATCGCCTGCCAAGTCTTTTGCTTTCGTAGGAAGTGATTTCTGTGTGCAGATTTGGGATCAGTCCCTCAAGGATTTTCTAGGTGTAGATCATGATGTGATTGTATGTACCGTACTGTATTATGTATTTTTTGGTCAGTTTTATTACAGTCTTTCTCATATTACATTTATAGTTTTGGAGGAGAATGTTCGCTGTCACGTACAGAAACTAAGGTCGTCATTAACGTAACTACTGATTGCCGCCTGTATTAGAAACCTGCGTTTCGTTATTAGTTAAAAAATCTTATTTAAGAAAGTATGTTCAGGAGCTCTTCAGCTTGTGCATCATAGTGTTTTTATTTGTTTAAAAAACTTTAATGTTGACTTGACATTATTGTCTCAGATGTCATGAGATAAAAACTGATACACTTAAAGATTAGTGTCCTATTTACATGATTAGTTATTTATTGCTCGTGTGTATAATTTGTAGTTTGACTTTACCTCCCGTGCCCCCCCCCCTTTCATAACAAAATGGCGCACTGTACTATGTAAACCATGATAAGTTTAGGCCAGCTGCCATTTTTATAACCAACCCGGGGGGGGGGGCTCCCAGCGTACGCTGCGAAATGGGTCGCAATTTAAATTGAAAGAGGGGTGTGCCATTCAAATACACGCAGCCAATGGCGTGTCAGAACCGTATTTAGTATGTAAAAAACGGAGTGAGACTCTGAAAAGGGTTGTGTGTGGTGATGCATGCCTGCTGTCACCCAGTCCAATAGCCCGCCAGTGATATAACGTACTTCAGCATACAAAAAACCGTTCGGCGCCTGAATTTATTAAAATCTATTATTGGCATGTGCGCGCCTCAATAGCGGAAGCCTAACAGCCATTGAGAATGGGGGGTTAGGGGACGCAGGGTTAAAACTCGTAAAAAATAGGGTTGAGGGATACGTAAGATATTGTCAACGACTGATCGAACATTATGGATACTCAGCACCGACCCTATCTAACCAACTTATTGTATTACTCGTCTTTAAATGTATACTTAAAATATTGCAACAATTTAATTAATAATGTACTAAGAAAAATAAATTATTTCCTAAGCCCCCTTACAGCCTGCCCACTTAGGACGCCGAGGGCCCGATTTGACTATGTAAAAAAACCTGACCCCAGCAGCCTCCTGGCGCGGGATGAAAAAAAAAAGACGGCGTTGCTTTGTCATGCAGAAAGGGTTAGACGAATAGGATTGAAGCTCGCACCACAAGAACAAGACGAGCCTCATAGCCCGACCAATCACAGGCGCACACGTCACCACAAAATGGAGGACTATTTTACATAATTGGATCGTGAATATGCAATGAATCGTAGCCATTTTGTTTTTAGAGTTTAAGCATCGTATGTAAGTTATATTCAACAAATTCATTATTTTCGTTTAATTTTAGCTGATATTTAATGTCATTTATAAGTTTTAACTTGAAGGAAAACTCTTCTAATTCACAAATTAATTATACTAATTTATATAAGAATTTTCTGACATTTCATCTAAAAATGTATAGATCACTTGAAAAATTTAAAAAAATTTCTGCAACGACAGACACCATAATAAACAGACGAATAAATAAATTAAATTTAATTACAACACTGACAGTCCAGGGTAACAATAGAATTAATAAACCACACAAAACAAAAACTGACGAAACTGGAAGAGACAGAAGTTACCAGACGACATTAACAAGTTAGTAACCAGTGATCAAAAACTGGAAGAGGAGCTATCAGAGGACATAAACAAGTTAGCAACCTATGATCATAAACCGAAAGAGGAGTTACCAGACGACTTAAACAAATTAGCAACCAGTGATCATAAACCGGAAGAGGAGTTATCAGAGGACATAAACAAGTTAGCAAGCAGTGATCATAACAAACCATGACAAGCCAAAATACAACCAAAACAAGAATTCCGCGAGAAATTGTTATGCCACAATTGATGAGTCCCTTGTACTGCCTGTTGCATCTCAGTGACGTAATTTGTATTTGAATTCATCATACGTGGAATTTACTCATGACAAGTATTTAGTCTTCAGTACTGCATTTTGTCCTAAGTTATTATCCATGGAAAGATCACTCTTAAGCTCGCTTACGATGTATGTAAACTCACCTTTCTTATACTTGATGTAAACTTTATCACTAAGATTTACGTAAACTCACCGTATGACTGAATTAAATACATGAATAATTAGTTTGATGTAGATACATCAGTCTTAGTATTGACGTAAATACATCAGTTTTATATTTTACATACATCACTTATAAATGACGTAAATTAATCTTATGATTGATGTCACCCATCTTATAATTGACATAAATCTTAGGATTAAGGTAAACACATCAGTCATATGATTGACGTAAATATATCATTGACGTATATACAGTCTTTTTTGATTGACGTAAATCAATCTTATGACTGACTTAAAGAAATCATGTCTTATGATTGAGAAAATAAATCTTACGATTGACATAAATACATCAATCTTGTGATTGACGTAAATCAATCTTTGACATAAACACAGAAGTCTTGTGGGTGACGCAATTTATCAGTCTTCTGATAGACACAGCACATACTTAAGGTGGACCTAAGCACCACTGCAAGCAGCCTACTCTCAAGTCTTAACTTATAACTAGTGTAACTCCTTACTGAAGACTGAATAATAACACCCTTGACAAGTTAAATTACTTAAATTAATTAATAAGCATTAGCTCAACTGAGTATCTGTTTCATACTTAATACCATTACGTTGGCCCGTGGCTTTGTGGCAAAAGCTCTCGCTTCACACGGCGAGGGTCCGGGTTCGATTCCCGGCAAGGGTGAAAACATTGGGTATGTTCCTTACACCGGTTGTCCATGTTCACCCATCAGTAAAAATGAGTACCTGGGTGTTAGTCGACTGGTGTGGGTTGCATCCTGGGAGAAAATTAACCTAATTTGCCCGAAATGCTCTGTATAATAAAGGGCTTTCTATGTAGTAGTATGTCATTGATGTCAGTTAGGACTGTATAACTTGTACATGTAGAAATAAAGACAATGTTATTAGTATTACCCCTTGTTAAGAGCAATATGAAGCCTCATGTAGGGGAATCGTCGTAATAATTTTTTTTTTTTTTTTTTTTTTGAGAGCTAGTATGTTTGGGATCGGTATAATAACCCATCAGGTAAACTAACGGTGAAAACACTTAAGGTTAACATTAAAACACTTGAAGTGTGGAATGACGAAACAGTGTCTTCGGGAGAATCTGAAAAGTTACAATGTTTGGTGGAGGAGTCTGGGAGTTTTAAAGAAGGACGTTGAAAGTGAGCATAGAAAAAGTGTATCAGTATTGACCTCACTTTAAACCCGACTCTACTTGCAACTAAACACTGCCTAAACCCGAAATAAAACTCACATTTCAGTAACTTGACTTTCAGTTGGGGGGAGGGGGGTGATGCCTTGATGCTTATGAAGGAATTGACACTAAAAGATCCTTCCATAGATCAAGGCGCTGTATGACCCTTGAGAGTTGAGAGCTTCCCCATAAATAAAGCCTCGTGAATTCTTATAAAAATATCACCAGTGAAGGTAATGTTACACTTCATCCTGACGATCATTATGAAGCCTATATAAGGTCAACAAATACTAATATATATATAACATTTTAAACATACTTCAACGTAGCTACACTAAAATAACTAAACTAACATAATTCGCTAACATAAAGCCTTCAGCGATTTTTTCGTAACAAGAAAATGCTTTCTGAAACTGTGAATTCGGAATGATTTCTGAAATCCAGATTTTCTCTAATAAAAGCATTTGACTGATACATCAGCTCTTCTCACACCATACACAAGGAACCCTTAAGGTTGGTTATAAATTGGCAGCTGCTATAACTATCGTAGTGGATAGTTCAGTGCAGCTGTTATTTTGTGGGAATCACAGGAGTAAGAATAGCACTATGATGCGAGTAAAAATTACACATTGATGACGGTTTTAATCGACATGGAAGGAAGTCGCTAATTTTTATGTATATCAATAATTAGGTTTTCCCGAAGTAGTTGCCTGAATTTTTCCTGCAAGGTTTTGAGAACGCCTCATCAGAGTGGTTTAAATTTTCAACGCTAGTGTAGTATTCAACCTCTACTCAGTTTTCTATACATCATTCACGGATTTGGTTTCCGTGCAGTAACTTGAAAACGCCTCTTCTGATCGGCTGATGATTTTCAACACTCATGTATCCTGTTTAGAATAAAGTAATTGTTATTAGAATGTGCCAACTTGTCAAATTTTTGACATAGTGTAGTTATGGTCTCCATCAGATAACTAAATTGTACCTCTTCTAAAAGACTTTAAATTTTAATAGCTAATGAACTTTATGCTCAGGATGGCGCCCATTAAAACTTAGGCTTTGCTAATTTCTTAATAAACTTAGTCGTTGGACTATGTAAAATACCGAGAATGTCTTCTGGTCGGCTTCAGACTTCCAGTTATGATGCACTGCCCAAAGAAAAGTTAGGATTGATTTTGGGCTGTGTAAGTTTTAATTTGCCAGATTTAAAATGATTTCCATGCAGCAACTAGAGGATGCGTCTTCCGATATGCTTCAAACCTTATGTACTGCGGCATCCGTTATTAACATGGACTGATCTTGAGCAGTGTTGGCACTATTTACAACACCTTCAACAATACTACCAGCTCTAAAGTTACTACCAGTTCCACCACCACCATAACCACCAACACCTCTACCATCACTACTACCTCTACCATCACCACTACCTCTACCATCACCACTACCTCTACCATCACCACTACCTCTAACCACACCATACCTCTCACCATCACCACTACCTCTACCATCACCACTACCTCTACCATCACCACCACCTCTACCATCACCACTACCTCTACCACCACCACCACTACCTCTACCACCACCACCACTACTCTACCACCACCACCACTACCTCTACCATCACCACTACCTCCTACCATACACCAACCACCTCTACCATCACCACTACCTCTACCATCACCACTACCTCTAACCACCACCACCCAACCTCTACCATCACCACATACCTCTACCATCACCACTACCTCTACCATCACCACCAACCTCTACCATCACCACCACCTCTACCATCACCACTACCTCTACCATCACCCACTACCTCTACCACCCACCACCACTACCTCTACAATCACCACTACCCTACATACCACACCCTACCTCACCATACACCACCCACCTCTACCATCACCACTACCTCTACACCATCCACCACCACCTCTACCATCACCCACCACCTCTAACCACACACCACATACCTCTACCATCACCACCACCTCAACCACACCACTACCTCTACCACCACCACCACTACCTCTACCATCACCACTACCTCTACCATCACACCACTACCTCACCATCACCACCACCTCTACCACACCACATACCTCTACCATCACCACCACCTCTACCATCACCACTCCCTACCATCACCACTAACCCTAACCACACACCACCACTACCTCTACCATCACCACTACCTCTACCATCACCACACCTCTACCATCACCACCCACCTCTACCATCACCACTACCTCTACCAACCACTACCTCTACCATCACCCAACCACACCTACCATCACACACACACCTCTACCATCACCACTACCTCTACCATCACCAACCACCTCTACACCCACCACCTCTACCATCACCACTACCTCTACCATCAACCACTACCTCTACCATCACCACCACCTCTACCATCACACTACCTCTACCATCACCACCTCTACCAATCACTACTACCACCCTCAACTCTATCACTACTACCTCTACCATCACAACACCTCTACCATCACCACTACCTCTACCATCACCACACCTCTCCATCACCACCACCTCTAACCACACCACTAACACTCACCTACCATCAACCACTACCTTACCATCACCACCACCTCTACCATCACACTACCTCTACCATCACCACCACCTCTACCATCACTACACTACCTCTACCATCACCACTACCTCTACCACCACCACCACTTACCATCACCACCCACACCTCTACCATCACCCTACTACCATCTACCATCACCACTACCTCTACCATCACCACTACCTCTATACCATCACCAACCACCTCTACCATCACCACCCACCTCTACCATCACCACTACCTCTACCATCACCACACCTCTACCACACCACCAACCTCTACCATCACCACTACCTCTACCATCACCACTACCTCTACCATCACCACCACCTCTACCATCACCACCACCTCTACCATCACCACCACCTCTACCATCACCACCACCTCACCATCAACCACCACCTCTACCATCACCACCACCTCTACCATCACCACCTCTACCATCACCACTACCTCTACCATCACCATCACCTCTACCAACACCACTACCTCTACCATCACACTACCTCTACCATCACCACAACTCTACCATCACCACCTCTACCATCACCACTACCTCCATCTACCATCACCACACCTCTACCATCACCACACTCTACCATCACCACACACCTACCATACCCTCTACCATCACACCACTACCTCTACCATCACCACTACCACTACCATCACCACCACCTCTACCATCACCACATACCTCTACCATCACCAACCACACTCTACCACACCACTACCTCATTACCATCACCACTACCTCTACCATCACCACTACCTCTACCATCACCACCACCTCTACCATCACCACTACTTCTACTATCACCACCACCTCTACCATCACCACTACCTCTACCATCTACCAACACCTCTACCATCACCACTACCTCTAACCATCACTACTACCTCACCATCACCTACTACCTCTACCATCACTACTACCTCTACCATCACACTACCTCTACCATCACCACTACCTCAACCACCACCACAATACCTCTACCATCACCACTACCTCTACCATCACCACCTACCTCTACCATCACACCACCTCTACCATCACCACCACCTCTACATCACCACCACCTCTACCATCACCACCTACCTCTACCAATCACCACACCTCTACCATCACCACCACCTCTACCATCACCACCACCTCTACCATCACCAACCTCTACCATCACCACCACCTCTAACCATCAACCACTACCTCTACCATCACCACTACCTCTACCATCCCACTGCCTCTACCATCGCCACTACCTCTACCATCCCACTACCTCTACCATCACCACTACCTCTACCATCACTCACCACCTCTACACCACTCTCACCATCCACCTCTACCATCACCACCACCTCTACCATCACACCACCTCTACCATCACACCACTACCTCACCAAATCACTACTATTCTACACCCTCTACCATCACTACTACCTACCTAACCAACACCACTACCTCTACCATCCACCACACCTCTACAATCACCACCACTACCTCTACCATCACCACTACCTCTACCATCACCACCACCCTCTACCATCACCACTCACCTCTACCATCACCACTACCTCTACCATCACCACTACCTCTACCATCACTACTACCTCTACCATCACCACTACCTCTACCATCACTACTACCTCTACCATCACCACTACCTCTACCATCACCACTACCTCTACCATCACCACTACCTCTACCATCACCACTACCTCTACCATCACCACTACCTCTACCACCACCACCTCTACCATCACCACCACTACCTCTACCATCACCACACCTCTACCATCACCACACCACCTCTACCATCACCACCACTACCTCTACCATCACCACCACTACCTCTACCATCACCACCACTACCTCTACCATCACCACCACTACCTCTACCATCACCACCACTACCTCTACCATCACCACCACTACCATCTACCATCACCACACTACCTCTACCATCACCACCACTAACCTCTACCATCACCACCACTACCCTACACATCACACACCACACTACCTCTACCATCACCACCACTTTCCTCTACCATCACTCACCTCAACCATCATCACCACTACCTCTACCATCATCACCACTACCTCTACCACATCACCACTACCCTACTCAACCCACCACTACCTCTACCATCACCACCACTACCTCTACCATCATCACCACTACCTCTACCATCATCCACCACCTCTACCACATCACCACACATCACCACCACCTCTACCATCATACCACTACTCTACATATCATCACTACCTTACCTCTCACCACACCTTCTACCATCACCACCACCCTACCATCACCACCACCTCTACCATCACCACCACCCTCTACCATCACCACCACTACCTCTAACATCGCCACCACACCCCCCACAACCACCAGTCACTCTATCACACTTTTTCACCATATTGAAACACATACTACCACCACAACTACCGCAATTCACAATCACTCCGACAACACAACACTACCACCACACTACCTACAATTCTCAACACCTGAAACACATGAACCATCAGTTCCCGCCAGTTTTACGCTTTTCGTCTTCATGAATTTTAATGTGCGGAAATTTAACCCTTCAAATCACATACCCTTTTTCCTTGTGTTCCCGCCTTTTTTTCCCTGCGTTCTGGCCCCCCCCCCCATGACTCACCCTTCCCCTTGGTCTCCCTGTGGACCCCACCTTATCCCCGTAACGCTGAATTTTCCAGTTCGTGTGAAAGCCCGGTGGCGGCTCACAGGGAAGGTAATTTTCATGGTGTTGCAACAGCTTTTGTCCTTAATGAATTCTCTCGTTTTTGTTGGTCAGAGACTAACATTTAACTGGTCAGAACACCGAGCACGGACGGAGAGATCAGCTCCGCCACACCTACCCCCAACTTAATCATAACGGTTTAGACTATTAAACAATTATTGTGTCATCCGATTGACTCACTATTTTTCAAGGCTGTATGACCAACGGTTAGTGCTCTCCCGTGAATACAGTAATTATATAATCGTCTTCCCTAACTTAAATACTTGTAAACTATAGAATAGTCACAACGATCATCATAGTGAATATATATGTGAGTGCAGAATATCCCGGTACAGTGTATCACTGAGACAATATTCTTACGATAATGAAAAATAAATATTTTACTATAATTATGATGTGAGGAAGAGAGAGAAGGTGGGACAACTTTTCGCTCAGTGTAGAGTTTATGAAGTCACGGGCTTAACTGCATGCGTCTCTGTCGCTACGTGATCGGAGAAACTTATCCCAGTTATTGCATAATCTCAGCTCCGTCTACGACTACGTCAGTGCACGCGACAAGAATAGTGAAGAGTGCGGCATAAGTTTGTAATGCAGCTAAATATTATCTCTGAGGATGTAAAGGGAATCCAAAGTCATTCGCAAGTCATCACATGGAAACTAATATCCAAATTTCTTCAAGAAAAATGGTAAATTCGCTGATACACAAGCCAAGTTGGGAAACTGGGCTTCATACATTCCAGTAACAACGAGAATTTTATATTAAAGACAACACCCAAGTTCTAAAAGTTTAAAAGCTGATCAAAGGATTTAAATTTGTATAACTGTGTGTGCATATTAGTACGATGACTGACACTGTACTGACAGGGAAACTTGCTTCACTTGAGATGTATCAGCCATTAACGATTAAAACCATTCAATACCAACACCACCCATTACCATCACAACTCTGTACCATAACTACCACCCACCACCATCGCAACACCACCAAAGCCACCCACCACCATAACCACTACCTATTACCGTCACAACTCGCTACCGTACTACTACTCACCACCACAATTTACCACCATAAGCCATCCCACCACCACAACACACCGTACACCAACACACCACAACACATTACCACCACAACACATTACCAACCACAAACACATTACCACCCACAACACATTACCACCACAACACATTACCACCACAACATATCACACCACCACAACACACCATCACAACAGACCATAAAATTACCTCCATCACAACACACCATCACAACACACCACAACACACCACCATCACAACACACCACCATCACAACACAGCGCTTGATAATCCACTGTCTTTTTAATCATGTTGAACGACCTTGATAATCCTTGTTGCTTTATATTCCAGTATATTAGTATAAATTCCTTTATATTATTTCATTGCTTGTCTTTATAATTTACAGTGTTGATTTTGTTTTACTACAGGTAAGCCTGGAATTATTACAGGTGAGTTCCGATCACAATCTAATCGAAGTCCAGACTTACATGCACAGGGGTCTTGATCAGCAAAATGCATGTACCTGTGAAGGTGTCTTCACAAAATACAACTTCAACAACAAGAACATCAACTGGGACCAGGTAAACCATGTCTTAAATGAAACATGTTGGGAAGATATCTTAAATAACATGGATCCAAACCAGTGCCTTGAAAGGATCAACTTCCTGGCAACTGAAGCATGTTCTACGCGTATTCTCTTAAGAAGAAGAGCAGGAGTAAACTGGAGAGAGAAAGACGCTCCCTCTACAGAAGACAAAGAATCACTGAGCTCCTCAGGAACGCTAGAATATCTGATACACGGAAGGTGCTGCTGACCAGGGAAGTGGAAACTATGGAACTAAAGTTAAAGGACTTACAGGAACCAGGAAAGACAGGAGGAGCTTAAAGTTATTAGTGAAATTGAAATTTCGAAATATTTCTTTTCATATGCCAAAAACAAGGCAAATACCACATCTAGTATTGGGCCCTTACTCAGACAGGATGAGACTTACACAGATGACAACAAGGAAATGAGTGAAGATTGAGACACTTATGCAACATATGGGAATCTTTATTCAGGAAACGTTTCGCCACGCAGTGGCTTCATCAGTCCGATACAAAGTAGAAAGGCGTAAGGAGAGGAGGAGTTCGAGGTAATCAGTCCCTCAGCCTGGAGTCGATGTGTTCAGTCCATCGACTGAATGATGGACTGAACACATCGACTCCAGGCTGAGGGACTGATTACCTCGAACTCCTCCTCTCCTTACGCCTTTCTACTTTGTATCGGACTGATGAAGCCACTGCGTGGCGAAACGTTTCCTGAATTAAGATTCCCATATGTTGCATAAGTGTCTCAATCTTCAACTTGTCGGTTTTTCAAACCATTCATCACAAGGAAATGAGTGAAATAATGAAATCCCAATGTGACTCTGTGTTTATTGAGCCACTAATCAGTCTGAGAATAGACGATCCAAATGATTTCTTCATGAATGAGCCTCAAAACTCCATCAATGTATGCCAGATTTCCAACATTACCCTAACTCCGATAGACTTTGAAAAAGTCAATGACAACATGCCCATGCACTCAGCCCCGGGGCCCAGACTCGTGGAACTCTGTGTTCATTAAGAACTGCAAGAAACCCCTCTCACGTACCCTAAGTATACTATGGCGAAGGAGCTTGGACATGGGTGAAATATCACAGTCACTTAACGGATATAGCGCCACTCCATAAAGGTGGCAGCAAAGCATTAGCTAAGAACTATAGACCAATAGCTCTAACGTCCCACATCATAAAAATCTTTGAAAGAGTGCTAAGAAGCAGGATTGCAAACCACCTGGATTCCCAAAACCTGCACAATCCAGGGCAACATGAGTTCAGGGCAGGTCACTTCTGCCTCTCTCAACTACTGGATCACTATGATATGGCCTTGGATGCACTGGAAGAAAATTAGAATGCAGATGTAATATACACAGACTTTGCAAAAGCGTTTGACAAGTGTGATCATGGCGTAATAGCGCACAAAATGCGTGCTGAAGGAATAACTGGCAAAGTGGAGAGAAGGATCCTCAACTTCCTAACCAATCGAACACAGAGTTAAATCGGAGGTTGCCATAGTAAAGAGCTCTGTTCCACAAGGCACAGTACTCGCCCCCATCCTGTTCCTCATCCTCATATCAGACATAGACAGAGATGTAACCCACAGTATCGTATCATCCTTTGCAGACGATACTAGGATCTGCATGAGGCTGTCATCTATTGAGGACACGGTTAACCTCCAAGAAGATATAAACAAAGTTTTTCAGTGGGCAACGGAAAACAATATGATGTTTAATGACTACAAATTCCAACTACTCCGTTATGGAAAATTGGAGGGGATAATAACTAGAACAGAGTATTTTACAAACTCTGGCCATTCAATAGAGCGGAAAAATAATGTAAGGGACCTGGGAGTAGTAATGTCTGAGGATCTCACTTTCAAGGATCACAACAGTGCCACGATCACAAGTGCAAAGAAAATGATAAGATGGATAATGGGAACGTTCAAAACGAGAGATGCTAAGCCAATGGTGATCCTTTTCAAATCGCTTGTTCTCTCTAGACTGGAATACTGCTGTACATTAACATCTCCGTTCAAAGCGGGTGAAATTGCAGATCTAGAGAGTGTACAGAGAACCTTTACTGCACGTTATAAGTTCTGTCAAGCACCTTATCTACTGGGAACGCTTGGAAGCACTTGACTTGTACTCGTTGGAACGCAGGAGAGAGAGATACATCATAATCTACACTTGGAAACCCCTCAAGGAAGGTTCCTTGATGTTGGTGAGGGGCTCTTGATTTAGGGAATTGGATCTGTGCTCCAGTTCCCCGAATTAAGCCTGAATGCCTTCCACATCCCCCCCCCAGGCGCTGTATAATCCTCCGGGTTTAGCGCTTCCCCCTTGATTATAATAATAATAATACACTTGGAAAATCCTGGAAGGAATGGTCCCGAATCTGCACACAAAAATCACTCCCTACGAAAGTAAAAGACTGGGCAGGCGATGCAAAATACCCCCAGTTAAAAGTAGGGGCGCCATTGATACGCTAAGAGAAAACACCATAAGTGTCCGGGGCCCAAGACTGTTCAACAGCCTCCCACCAAGCATAAGGGGAATTACCAATAAACCCCTGGCTGCCTTCAAGAGAGAGCTGGGCAGATACCTAAAGTCAGTGCCGGATCAGCCGGGGTGTGGTTCGGACGTTGGACTGCGTGCGACCAGCAGTAACAGCCTGATTGATCAGGCCCTGATCCACCGGGAGGCCTGGTCGTGGACCGGGCCGCGGGGGCGTTGATCCCCGGAATAACCTCCAGGTAGACTCCAGGTAGCCTAGAATTATTACAGGTGAGCCTAGAGTTAGGGAAATAATGTTAGTTGCAATAAGCACCACAGCCTCGCTACACACTGACACTTGTCATTATGGCTACCACCCAGGTCCATGTTCTCGCTGTTTGGAAGGGAGAAAAGCACACGAGAGGGAGAGAAGTACACGATTTGGAGAGACGTGTGCGAGAAGTACTTGATAGGCACGTGATCCAAGGACTGGAGTTACTCTCACCTTGCCTGTATCACCCTGCCACACATATTTCTTTCGTCGGAATGTCAGTACATGTTATACAATTTTTCCTAAGTTCTTGTATCATGGTAAGTTTTGAGTGTTGTATTTCTTGCTTCTTGGTGCACCATAATGCAAACTATAGTGAAATTTGACGTGTATCCTTACCATACGTACTGCCGGCTGCTGCCAGCGTGGGACGTATTATTGTTGCTGCTGCTGCTGATACTCCTGCTGCTATTGCTGCTGCTGCTATTGCTGCTGCTGCTGCTATTGCTGCTGCTGCTATTGCTGCTGCTGCTGCTGTTTGCTGCTGCTGCTGCTGGTGCTGCTGCTGCTGCTGCTGCTGCTGCTGCTGCTGCTGCTGTTGCTGCTGGTGCTGGTGCTGCTGCTGCTGCTGGTGCTGGTGCTGCTGCTGCTGTTGCTGCTGGTGCTGGTGCTGCTGCTGCTGTTACTGCTGCTGCTGTTGCTGCTGGTGCTGGTGCTGGTGCTGCTGCTGGTGCTGGTGCTGCTGCTGCTGCTGCTGCTGCTGCTGTTGGTGCTGTTGGTGCTGGTGCTGCTGCTGCTGCTGCTGCTGCTGCTGCTGCTGCGTATGCTCATCCTCACAATGACAGTTGGTATCTTCAAACGTTTTTTAATTTTATTTAGGGAGAAAAACTCTAATCTTGTATGGGTCATATAATAATAATAATAATAATACGAAGATGGACTCAAAGGGAACATTTTGAAAGAGCACAAATATTTTCCGTCCAGTTCTTTCCAAGTTATGTGTGATCTCACGTGTAGATATGTCCAGACGGTTATGTGTGTGACTTTTCTGTAAACCTTTTTATTATCATACTGTAAGTTCCTCAGAAGACGCTTGCAGAATATATATGTAGGGTTTAACAAAAGATTTGTAATACCTGAGCCAGAGAGAAGTTTCAAGTCTCACGCTATATATTCCATAAATCAGTTTTTTTTTATATATATATACAATGACCCTCCCCCCATCACCGGAGCTCATCCAGAGTTTTTGTGAGTTCACAGCTGGTGGAATTCCCAAGTTATGGTAACTCAGGGCACAAAAAATGTAACTGATTGTGTGGAAACACCAGCATAGACTTGAGCTAAGAGTTGTGTTATGTTAGGCCATAACACAACATTAGCAGCCTAGTTATTATTAGCCTGACGAAGAGGGGGTCATTGCAATTGTTTTTCCTGTGTATTTATGAACAATGATGATAGGCACGTTGCGATGAAGTTATTTTGTTTTGATATTTGTTTTCTAGCGAAGACAATAGTTGTACCCGAAGGCTCTTAGGTAAGTTTTCAGGTTAAATATACAGTTTTATTACAATATACAGTCGTTTCTCTCAGCTGTTTTGTTTATAATGTTTAAATAATTATTGTTCGCAGACAGTGAAAAGATTACCAATATTAAACTTATGATGATTCAACAATAAATTGTATAATTATTCATTAAGGCATCAATTTAAGCATAATGAGACACTGCTACTATCATGGGATAGTGATTACTGTGATGTTATAACCCACACGCTCTCTCTCTCTCTCTCTCTCTCTCTCTCTCTCTCTCTCTCTCTCTCTCTCTCTCTCTCTCTCTCTCTCTCTCTCTCTCTCTCTCTCTTTCTCTCTTTCTCTCTCTCTCTCTCTCTCTCTCTCTCTCTCCGGACAATTAACGTACTATGTCAATAAGAGCATCTCCTACTTCAAGTTAACACATGTTAGTTGGTGTGGAAAATACTGTCTATATTTTCCAGAAATTCAGTATTTATATGTAAGCAGATGGCCAAACTGTATTTAATAATATTTGTCATAGAAAACGGAAAGCCTGCGTCTGCGCAGACGAGACTCGCCATCTTGGTTTTGAATTTTGTACAAACGTTGGTGTAATGGGAAGAATTTTTCGTGCTCTAGAGGTTAAAATTGTGTTGACACCTCTCAAATAGGAGGCGAAATTGGTGGATGTGCATTCCTGCATAGCTTGAGATATCAGACGACTGGACAAGACAGCTCCAGGAACCTCAGATAAGCTCTCTAGATTTGTGTGTAATTCTGGCCAGCATTATTTTCATAGATTTAGAGTGAGGTTTCCTGAGTATGATACACATTAATATCCAGTCAAATTGGTGAGTGATATTAAGATATATTTTCCTTCTGTTATGTAATTGTGTATATATATAACCATTTATTATATATTTTTAATATACAGTCCACAAATTTATATATTTACCAGTATTCCTGGTGTATGTATATTTCATTTAATTAATAGGTCCAGAGCAACTTGTGGATATGACAGTGGTAGGTATCGAAGGGGGACATTTTTTGCGACCTAGGTGTCCCAAATTCCTACATGTCTAACTGATAAATAATAATCTTTTCATTTACTGTCATGTATATAATGATACATTCAGATAAATGCAATTTTCCACAGTTGGTGTAGTCGAAACAATTGTTAGTATGTGTAAGTTCTCACCTATTTGTGGTTGCAGGGGTTGAGTCGTAGCTCCTGGCCCCGAAAGTGTGTGTGTGTGTGTGTGTGTGTGCGAGAGAGAGAGAGAGCGTGCGTGTGTGCAGGGTTAAACAGTGAATTTGAGCATAGTGATCAGTTGTGAGCCACTACTACCACCTTGGCTGTAGTGGCCTCAGGGACATAACATATTTCTTCTCAAGTACTCCCTGCCTGCCTTCCCTCGCACTCTCCCTCTCCCGTTTCCCCAAGTCCTTTTATATCAAACAAACCCAAAATAATGAATAAAAAGGGAAGAAATACAAAAAAATGGTTCCTTCCCTTCCTCCTCCTCCCCTTAGGGATTTCCCACGAGCTTCGAGATTTCCAAATTCCAGCGGCATTAATATGGACCGCAGTAGCCGGCTAGGCTGCCAGCCCTCGCAACACTCACTCGTATATCATCTTCATATTAAAATTACCATGAAGTATGTTGCATCAACTAATGAGGCTACATGTATACTTGCATGTGTTGCAAGTGCTTGTGAAATTAAATCTGATGTATGCAGGATTTATTCATTACATGGCATCTGGGACTACCCAGATGGGCAAGCCTCCGTTTTCTGCCTTAACTCAGGCCAGTGGCGCTGCTTTTGTGTGCATTTTTATCAATCTGGAGCTGTCAGTCTGGCACAGTGCTGCCACCTCCTGTCTGGGTGGCCCCACCATCACCCACATCACTACCACCAGCAGCCACACCACCATTAACCACATCACTACCACCAGCAGCCACACCACCATTAACCACGTCACTACCACTACCACCCACACCACCACAAACCATATCACTACCACCACCAGCCACATCACTACCACCACCAGCCAGATCACTACCACCACCAGCCAGATCACTACCACCACCAGCCAGATCACTACCACCACCAGCCAGATCACTACCACCACCAGCCAGATCACTACCATCACCGACCATATAATCACTGCAGTATCCTCCATCAACCTCCACGTAATTATCCTACACAGTTACCCGCATATTTTTGGAAGCCACGATAAAGATCTTTGGGTCAATAAATCCTCCATACTTGAGGTCAGATCTACCAGCACGATCACCTTTTATTTAGGTTCTGCAGAAAGTCAGTTTTTGACGCTATGCAGCAGAATTTATATAATAGGCTTGATAAATTGCATGGAATTAGATACTGTTGTTACGTTTGGTAAACAGTTTGATTCTAAAAAAAATGAAATTTTAGAATTATTTCACAGGGCTTTATGGAAATACGTTGGAACAGAGTTGTGGTATCTTTGATTTTATTGTATACGTCATATGATTATTTTAAAAACATATTAAATATTAAAAATTTAAGAAAAATGTACTCAAGTTATTGCAAAAATCGATGATTCAGAGTTGGTTGTAGCATTCTCTGACATGCATCATCAGCTGCCCACACATATACGCCGAGAAGTGTATATTTCTCTCAGCGTATATATGCTGAGAATATTCTTGTTTGCTGGTGGGAAGGTTATGTGCAGCCTTAATTACCTTTGTGCAGTCGATAGGCTTTGAAGCTCATTACCCAACCAACCAACTAACTAACCAACAGCTGCTGTATGACGAGATTAATAGATTTCAAATAACAGAACAAAATGTAAAATTAATAAAAACTGGATAACAATGTGAGAACAAATACAACTCTGTTGTAAATGATACCTGTACAAGTACTAGTACCTGTAGCTGTACTAGTACTTGTAGCTGTACTAGTACTTGTAGCTGTACTAGTACTTGTAGCTGTACTAGTACTTGTAGCTGTACTAGTACTTGTAGCTGTACTAGTACGTACCTTTACTTGTCCGTGCACTTTAAGCTCGTCATAGAAGTTCTGGAAACTATAAAATATAGGAGGAAGAAAAGGCCAGTTATTAAAGTGGTTGAAAGATTAATTGTTTGAGAGGAAAAGGCCAATGGTTATAAGAGGAAAAATGTCTTCGTGGGGAGACGTTACGAATGCGGTGCCACAAGGATCTGGACGTTCCACAGTAATGCTTTTTTTAGTTTACAAAAAAAAAAATGGCTTGCCAGAAGAAAGAAAATAAGTCAAATTTGTTTACGGATGATTCAAAAAGCTTAGGTAGAATAAATAGTAAAAACGAGTGTGAAAATCTTCGTAATGACTTGGGTAAATTGAGTACATGGAGTGACAGATGGATGATGAAATTTAATGTATATAAATAAATATCAGGTAATTGATTGTGGAGGAAGAAAAATCAGAACATATGGAGAACAGAGACTGAAAAACATTGAAAGTGGGATTGAAAGGGTGACCTTCGAGTTATTAGAAAGTCATCTGAAGATCGTTAAAAAAAAAAAGGCTGCTGAAAATATATATTAGGCAAAAAATAAAAAAATAGAATATACAACTGAAGATTCCAACGCGGGCTGATAGGACATGATAACCATCTAAAAAGTCAAAGAACATGAAAAGAATATATGCTGTTTCCTAGTGCCTGTAACAGCTGTCGATTGATGAAAATTTGGAACCAAAGGGACACTAGAAAAACTGGCAAACTGGTTGACCAATGTAATCATTTTTAAAAAGGTAGCAAGTGCTACAAACACTGAAATTTTTCGCACAGAGTATATGATCTACAGCTTACTGAAGATGTAAAACTCTGCTCTTGTACCTACAAACTTCTAGGAGGGAGGGGGCGCGCGCGCACACACACACACACACACACACACACACACACACACACACACACACACACACACACACACACACACACACACACACACACACGCAGCAGCAGCCAGCATGGTTTCAGGGACGGGAAATCCTGTGTCACAAACCTACTGGAGTTCTATGACAGGGTGACAGCAGTAAGACGAGAGAGAGGGGTGGGTGGATTGCATATTCTTGGACTGCAAGAAGGCGTTTGACACAGTTCCACACAAGAGATTAGTGCAAAAACTTAAGGACCAAGCAGGGATAACAGGGAAGGCACTACAGTGGATCAGGGAATACTTGTCAGGAAGACAGCAGCGAGTCACGGTACGTGACGAGGTGTCAGAGTGGGCACCTGTGACCAGCGGGGTCCCACAAAGGTCAGTCCTAGGACCAGTGCTGTTTCTGGTATTTGTGAACGACATGACGGAAGGAATATAATCTGAGGTGTCCCTGTTTGCAGATGACGTGAAGTTGATGAAGAATTCACTCGATCGAAAAACAGGCAGAACTACAAAGGGATCTGGACAGGCTGCAGACCTGTTCCAGCAATTGGCTCCTGGAGTTCAATCCCACCAGATGCAAAGTCATGAAGATTTGGGAAGGGCAAAGAAGACCGCAGACGGAGTACAGTCTAGGGGGAGCCAGAGACTACAAACTTCACTCAAGGAAAAAGATCTTGGGGTGAGTATAACACCAGGCACATCTCCTGAAGCGCACATCAACCAAATAACGGCTGCAGCATATGGGCGCCTAGCAAACCTCAGAACAGCATTCCGACATCTTAATAAGGAATCGTTCAGGACCCTGTACACCGTGTACGTTAGGCCCATATTGGAGTATGCGGCACCAGTTTGGAACCCACACCTAGCCAAGCAAGTAAAGAAACTAGAGAAAGCGCAAAGGTTTGCAACAAGACTAGTCCCAGAGCTAAGAGGTATGTCCTACGAGGAGAGGTTAAGGGAAATCAACCTGACGACACTGGAGGACAGGATAGGGGGGGACATGATAACGACATACAAAATACTGAGAGGAATTGACAAAGTGGACAAAGACAGGATGTTCCAGAGATTGGACACAGTAACAGGGGGACACAGTTGGAAGTTGAAGACACAGATGAATCACAGGGATGTTAGGAAGTATTTCTTCAGCCACAGAGTAGTCAGGAAGTGGAATAGTTTGGGAAGCGATGTAGTGGAGGCAGGATCCATACATAGCTTTAAGCAGAGGTATGATAAAGCTCACGGTTCAGGGAGAGTGACCTAGTAGCGATCAGTGAAGAGGCGGGGCCAGGAGCTCGGACTCGACCCCTGCAACCTCAACTAGGTGAGTACAACTAGGTGAGTACACACATACACACATACATACACACGTACACACATACAACTACACACATACACACAACACACAACACACCACAACACAAACACACCACACACACACACACACCACACACACAACAACACACCACACACACACAAACACACACACACACACACACAAAACACACACACACACACAAAACACACACACATCACACACAACACACACACACACACACACACACACACATACACAACACACCAACACACACAAACACACACATACACACCACAACACCACACACACACCACACACAACACACACACCCACAACACACAATACACAACACCACACACACAACCACACACACACACACACACACCACACACACACACACATACACACACACATACACACATACACACACATACACACACAACACACACAACACACAACACACACACAACACAAACACACAACACATACACACACACATAACACACAACACACACAACAACACAACACAACAACACAACACACACACAACACACACACACAACACACACAACACAACACACACACAACACAACACACATACACACACAACACAACACACACAACACACACAACACACACAACACACACAACCCCACAACACAACACACACAACACACACAACACAACCACACACACAACACACACAACACACACAACACAACACACACAAACACACACAACACACACAACACACAACACAACACAACAACAACACACACACAACACAACAACACAAACACACAACACACCACAACACACACAACACAACACAACACACACAACACACACCACACACAACACACCACACACACACAACCACACACAACACACACCCCCACACAACACACCACACAACACACACCACACACACACACAACACACCACACACACACCACACACACACCACACACCACCACACACACACCACCACACACAACCACACACACACCCCACACACACACACACAACCCCACACACACACACACACACACACACACACACACACACACAGGGCCAGGAGCTAGGACTCGACCCCTGCAACCACAAATAGGTGAGTACACCATTGTACGCTCTCCCGCCGTTGCCTTTTTATTCATTTCCCTACAAAAAAGGTCGAAAAATGCAGGCGACGACGAGGCTGTTTTTTGAATGTGAAAGAAATACCTGCTATTATTGTGTGTGAGGGTCGTGGGCGAGGCCTGCCAGGCTGCTCTCAGTCTTCTGCTGAGTTACTTGAGAGAGCGACGCTCATCTGGACACTTGTAGCAATGATAAGATGTTCTATACTCATTATGTTGGCGCATAGAGTACCTCCAGGCATGGATTATATTAATGCTGGAGTAAAGAGTACCTCCAGGCATGGATTATGCTAATGCTGGAGTAAAGAGTGCCTCCAGGCATTGATTATACTAATGCTGGAGTAAAGAGTACCTCCAGGCATTGATTATACTAATGCTGGAGTAAAGAGTACATCCAGGCATTGATTATACTAATGCTGGAGTAAAGAGTAACTCCCAGGCATTGATTATACTAATGCTGGAGTAAAAAAGTACCCCGGGCATGGATTATACTAATGCTGGAGTAAAGAGTACCTCCAGGCATTGATTATACTAATGCTGGAGTAAAGAGTACCTCCAGGCATGGATTATACTAATGCTGGAGTAAAGAGTACCTCCAGGCATTGATTATACTAATGCTGGAGTAAAGAGTACCTCCAGGCATTGATTATACTAATGCTGGAGTAAAGAGTATCTCCAGGCATGGATTATATTAATGCTGGAGTAAAGAGTAGCTCATGGCATTGATTATACTAATGCTGGAATAAAGAGTCCCTCCTGGCATGGATTAAAACTAATGCTGGAAGGTAAAGAGTACCTCCAGGCATGGATTATACTAATGCTGGAATAAAGAGTACCTCCTGGCAGGGATTATATTAATGCTGGAGAAAGAGTCCCCTCCAGGCATGGATTATACAAATGCTGGAGTAAAGAGTACTTCCAGGCATTGATTATACTAATGCTGGAGTAAAGAGTACCTCCTGGCATTGATTATACTAATGCTGGAGTAAAGAGTACCTCCAGGCATTGATTATACTAATGCTGGAGTAAAGAGTACCTCCAGGCATTGATTATACTAATGCTGGAATAAAGAGTACCTCCTGGCATGGATTATATTAATGCTGGAGTAAAGAGTGCCTCCAGGCATGGATTATACTAATGCTGGAGTAAAGAGTACCTCCTGGCATGGATTATACTAATGCTGGAGTAAAGAGTACTTCCAGGCATTGATTATATTAATGCTGGAGTAAAGAGTACCTCCAGGCATTGATTATACTAATGCTGGAGTAAAGAGTACCTCCAGGCATTGATTATACTAATGCTGGAGTAAAGATTTACCTCCAGGCATGGTTTTATGCTAATGCGGAAAGTAAAGAGTACCTCCAGGCATGTGATTATACTAATGCTGGAGTAAAGAGTACCTCCAGGCATGGATTATACTAATGCTGGAGTAAAGAGTACCTCCAGGCATGATTATACTAATGCTGGAGTAAAGAGTACCTCCAGGCATTGATTATACTAATGCTGGAGTAAAGAGTACCTCCAGGCATGATTATACTAATGCTGGAGTAAAGAGTACCTCCAGGCATTGATTATACTAATGCGGGAGTAAAGAGTACCTCAAGGCATTGATTATACTAATGCTGGAGTAAAGAGTACCTCCAGGCATTGATGTGTTGTGGCGGGAAGAACTGTGTGTGTTGTGGCGGGAAGAACTGTGTGTGTTGTGGCGGGAAGAACAGTGTGTGTTGTGGCGGGAAGAACAGTGTGTGTTGTGGCGGGAAGAACAGTGTGTGTTGTGGCGGGAAGAACAGTGTGTGTTGTGGCGGGAAGAACAGTGTGTGTTGTGGCGGGAAGAACAGTGTGTGTTGTGGCGGGAAGAACAGTGTGTTGTGGGGAAGAACAGTGTTGTTGTGGCGGGAAGAACGTGTGTTTGTGGCGGGAAGAACTGTGTGTGTGTTGGTGGCGGAAGAACAGTGTGTGTTTGTGGCGGGAAGAACATGTGTGTTGTGGCGGAAGAACGTGTGTGTTGTGACGGGAAGAACTGTGTGTGTTGTGGCGGGAAAAAACGGGTGTTGGGGCGGAAGAACTGTGTGTGTTGTGGCGGGAAGAACTGTGTTGTTGTGGGGGGAAGAACTGTGTTTTTGTGGCGGGAAAACAGTGTGTGTTGTGGCGGAAGAACAGTGTGTGTTGTGGGGGGAAGAACAGTGTGTGTTTGTGGCGGGAAGAACATGTGTGTTGTGGGGGGAAGAACAGTGTGTTGTGGCGGGAAGAACAGTGTGTGTTGTGGCGGGAAGAACTGTGTGTGTTGTGGCGGGAAGAACTGTGTGTTTTTGGGCGGAAAGACAGTGTGTGTTGTGGGGGGAAAGAACTGTGTGTGTTGTGGGGGGAAGAACTGTGTGTGTTGTGGGGAAGAACTGTGTGTGTTGTGGGGGGAAGAACTGTGTGTTGTGGCGGAAGAACTGTGTGTTGTGGCGGGAAGAACATGTGTGTTGTGGGGGGAAGAACTGTGTGTGTTGTGGAGGGAAGAACTGTGTGTGTTGTGGCGGAGAACAGTGTTGGGCGGGAAGAACTGTGTGTGTTGTGGCAGGAAGAAACTGTGTTTTTGTGGCGGGAAGAACTGTGTGTTTTTGTGGCGAGAAGAACTTTTGGGGTGTTTGTGGCGGGAAGAACAGTGTGTTGTGGCGGGAAGAACTGTGTGTGTTGTGGCGGGAAGACCTGTGTGTTGTGGCGGGAAGAACTGTGTGTGTTGTGGCGGGAAAAACTGTGTGTGTTGTGGCGGGAAGAACTGTGTGTGTTGTGGCGGGAAGAACTGTGTGTGTTGTGGCGGGAAGAACTGTGTGTGTTGTGGCGGGAAGAACTGTGTGTGTTGTGGCGGGAAGAACTGTGTGTGTTGTGGCGGGAAGAACTGTGTGTTGTGGCGGGAAGAACTGTGTTGTGGCGGGAAGAACTGTGTGTTGTGGCGGGAAGAACTGTGTGTGTTGTGGCGGGAAGAACTGTGTGTTGTGGCGGGAAGAACTGTGTGTGTTGTGGCGGGAAGAACTGTGTGTGTTGTGGCGGGAAGGACTGTGTATGTTGTGGCGGGAAGAACAGTGTGTGTTGTGGCGGGAAGAACAGTGTGTGTTGTGGCGGGAAGAACAGTGTGTGTTGTGGCGGGAAGAACAGTGTGTGTTGTGGAGGGAAGAACTGTGTGTTGTGGAGGGAAGGACTGTGTATGTTGTGGGGGGGAAAGGGACTGTGTATGTTGTGGAGGGAAAACTGTGGTGTTTTGGGGCGGAAGAACTGGTGTGTTGTGGAGGGAAGAACTGTGGGGTGTTGTGGGGGGAAGGAAACTGTGTGTTTTTGTGGAGGGAAGAACTGATATTTTGTGGGGAAGGACTGGGGTATGTTGTGGAGGGAAGAACTGGGGTGTGTTGGGGGCGGGAAGAACTGTGTGTGTTGTGGAGGGAAGAACTATATATGTTGTGGAGGGAAGGACGGGTGTATGTTGTGGAGGGAAGAACGGGTGTGTGTTGTGGGGGGAAGAACTGGTGTGTTGTGGAGGGAAGGACTGTTTTGTTTGTGGAGGGAAGAACTATATATGTTGTGGAGGGAAGGACGTGTATTGTGGAGGGAAAAACTGTGTGTGTTGTGGAGGGAAGAACTGGGTGTGTTGTGGGGGGAAGGACTGTGTGTGTTGTGGGGGGAAGAATTTGGTGTGTTGTGGGGGGAAGAAGGGGTGGTTGTGGAGGGAAGAACTGGGTGTGTTGTGGAGGGAAGGACTGTGTGTGTTGTGGAGGGAAGAGCTATATATGTTGTGGGGGGAAGGACTGTGTATGTTGTGGAGGGAAGAACTGTGTGTGTTGTGGGGGGAAAAAACTGTTTTGTGTTGTGGAGGGAAGAACTATTATGTTGTGGAGGGAAGGACTGTGTATGTTGTGGAGGGAAGAACTGTGTGTGTTGTGGAGGGAAGAACTGGTGTGTTTGTGGAGGGAAGGACTGGGGGTGTTTGGAGGGAAGAACTATATATGTTGTGGAGGAAGGACTGTGTATGTTGTGGAGGGAAAGAACTGTGTGTGTTGTGGAGGGAAGAACGGGGTGTTGTTGGGGAGGGAAGGACTGTGGTGTGTTGTGGAGGGAAGAACTGTGTGTGTTGTGGCGGGAAGAACTGGGTGTGTTTGTGGGGGGAAGAACTGGGTGTGTTGTGGAGGAAGGACGTGTGTGTTGTGGAGGAAGAGCTATATATGTTGGGGGGGAAAGGGACTGTGTATGTTGTGGAGGGAAGAACTGTGTGTGTTGTGGCGGGAAGAACTGGGTGTGTTGTGGAGGGAAGGACTGTGTGTGTTGTGGAGGGAAGAACTGTGTGTGTTGTGGCGGGAAGAACTGGGTGTGTTGTGGAGGGAAGAACTGGGTGTGTTGTGGAGGGAAGGACTGTGTGTGTTGTGGAGGGAAGAGCTATATATGTTGTGGGGGGAAGGACTGTGTATGTTGTGGAGGGAAGAACTGTGTGTGTTGTGGCGGGAAGAACTGTGTGTGTTGTGGAGGGAAGAACTATATATGTTGTGGAGGGAAGGACTGTGTATGTTGTGGAGGGAAAAACTGGTGTGTGTTTGGGGAAGAACGGGGTTTGTGTTGTGGAGGGAAGGACTGGTGTGTTGTGGAGGGAAGAACTTATATGTTGTGGAGGGAAGGACTGTGTATGTTGTGGAGGGAAGAACTGTGTGTGTTGTGGAGGGAAGAACTGGGTGTGTTGTGGAGGGAAGGACTGTGTGTGTTGTGGAGGGAAGAACTGTGTGTGTTGTGGCGGGAAGAACTGGGTGGTTGTGGAGGGAAGAACTGGGTGTGTTTGGAGGGAAGGACTGTGTGTGTTGGGGAGGGAAGAACTAATATGTTGGGGGGGGAAGGACTGTGTATGTTTGGGAGGAAGAACTGTGGTGTTGTGGCGGGAAGACTGTGTGTGTTGTGGAGGGAAGAACTATATATGTTGTGGAGGGAAGGACTGTGTATGTTGTGGAGGGAAGAACTGTGTGTGTTGTGGAGGGAAGAACTGGGTGTGTTGTGGAGGGAAGGACTGTGTGTGTTGTGGAGGGAAGAACTATATATGTTGTGGAGGGAAGGACTGTGTATGTTGTGGAGGGAAGAACTGTGTGTGTTGTGGAGGGAAGAAGGGGTTGTGTTGTGGGGGGAAGGACTGTGTGTGTTGTGGAGGAAAAACCTTTTGTGTTTGTGGCGGGAAGAACTGGGTGTGTTGTGGAGGAAGAACGGGGTTTTGTGTTGTGGAGGGAAGGACTGTGTGTGTTGTGGAGGGAAGAACTATATATGTTGTGGGGGGAAGACTGTGTATTGTTGTGGAGGGAAGAACTGGTGTGTGTGGCGGGAAGAACTGTGTGTGTTGTGGAGGGAAGAACTGTGTGTGTTGTGGAGGGAAGAACTGTGTGTGTTGTGGAGGGAAGGACTGGGGGTTTTGTTGTGGGGGGAAAGGGACTGTGGGTGTTTGTGGAGGGAAGGACGTGGGTGTTGTGGAGGGAAGGACTGTGGGTGTTGTGGGGGGAAGGACTGTGGGTGTTGGGGAGGGAAGCCCTGTGGGTGTTGTGGAGGGAAGGACGTGGATGTTGTGGGGGGAAAGGGACTGTGTATGTTGTGAGGGAAGGCTGGTGTGTTGTGGAAGGAAGGACTGTGGTTTTTGTGGGGAAGGACTGGGGGTGTTGTGGAGGGAAAGGACTGGGGGTGTTGTGGAGGGAAGGACTGGGGGTGTTGGGGAGGGAAGGACTGTGGAATGTTGTGGAGGGAAGGACTGTGGGTGTTGTGGGGGGAAGGACTGTGGGTTTTGTGGAGGAAGGACTGTGGGTGTTGTGGAGGGAAGACTGTGTGTTGGAGGGAAGGACTGTGTGTGTTGTGGAGGGAAGGACTGTGTGTGTTGTGGAGGGAAGGACTGTGTGTGTTGTGGAGGGAAGGACTGGGGTGTTGTGGAGGGAAGGACTGTGGGTGTTGTGGAGGGAAGGACTGTGGGTGTTGTGGAGGGAAGGACTGTGGGTGTTGTGGAGGGAAGGACTGTGTGTTGTGGAGGGAAGGACTGTGGATTTTGTGGGGGGAAAGGGACTGTGGGTGTTGTGGGGAAGACTGTGGGTGTTGTGGAGGGAAGGACTGTGGGTGTTGTGGAGGGAAGGACTGTGGGTGTTGTGGAGGGAAGGACTGTGGGTGTTGTGGAGGGAAGGACTGTGTGTGTTGTGGAGGGAAGGACTGTGGGTGTTGTGGAGGGAAGGACTGTGTGTTGTGGAGGGGAAAAGACTAGGTGTTGTGGAGGGAAGGACTGTGTGTTGTGGAGGGGAAAAGACTAGGTGTTGTGGAGGGAAGGACGGGGTGTTACAGATAAAGAATTAAACACATGTGCAACATCTGTATATCTTTATTTATAGACGTTTCGCCATCCAGTAGCATTATCAATGCAAATTCTGGGACCTGGGAGTACTGTAGACTATATATAAAAGACGAAGTAATCAATGGCTTGTAGTATGTGAACAGTCCCGTAGGCTTGAAGGTTGTTACTCGTCAACTCCAAGGCTGACGGATTGATTATCTCGTCTTTTGTATATAGTTCTACACTCTTTCTGTTACCTGGAGTCTACCTGGAGGGCATTCCGGGGATCAACGTCCCCGCGGCCCTGTCCACGACTAGGCCTCCCGGTGGATCCGGGCCTGATCAAAGAGGCTGTTACTGCTGGCCGCACGCAATCCAACGTACGAACCACAGCCCGGCTGATCCTGCACCGTCTTTAGGTATCTGTGCAGCTCCCTCTTGAAGACAACCAGGGGTCTTCCCGTAATGCCCCTTATTGCTGGTGGGAGGCTGTTGAACAGTGTTGGGCCCCGGACACTTACTGTGTTTTCTCTTAGTGTACCAGTGACGCCCCTACTTTTCACTGGGGATATGTTGCATCGCGTGCTAAGTCTTTTGCTTTCGTATGGAGTGACTGCTGTGTGCACATTAGGGACCAGTCCCTCCAGAATTTTCCAGGTGTAGATTATGATATCTCTCTCTCGCCTGCGCTCTATTGAGTACAAATCAAGTGCTTCTAGGCGCTCCCAGTAGTTAAGGTGTTCAATGGAACTTATACGTGCAGTAAAGGTTCTCTGTACATTCTCTAGTTCTGCAATTTCACCTGCCCTGAATGGGGATGTTAATGTACGACAGTATTCCAGCCTAGAGACAAGTGATTTAAAAAAGATCATCATTGGCTTAGCATCTCTTGTCTTGAATGTTCTCATTATCCATCCTGTCAATTTCCTAGCAGATGTGATAGTGGCATTGTTGTGGTCCTTGAAGGTGAGGTCTTCGGACATTACCACACCCAGGTCCTTCACATTACTTTTCCGCTCTATTGTGTGATTGGAGTTTGTAGTATACTCAGTCCTAGATATTATTTCCCCGAGTTTTCCATAACGGACTAGTTGAAATTTGTCTTCATTGAACATCATATTGTTTTCTGTTGCCCATTGTAAAACTTGGTTTATATCTTCGTGGTGCTTTGCCGTGTCCTCAATGGATGACACACTCATGCAGATCCTAGTATCTTCTGCAAAAGATGATACAATGCTGTGGTTTACATCTCTGTGTGAGTACTGTGCCTTGTGGGACAGAGCTCTTCACTATGGCAGCATCTGATTTAACTCTGTTTACCACTACTTTTTGTGTGCGATTGGTTAGAAAGTTGAAGATCCATCTGCCTACTTTGCCGGTTATCCCTTTAGCACGCATTTTGTGTGCTATTACACCATGGTCGCACTTGTCAAAGGCTTTTGCAAAGTCTGTGTATACTACATCTGCATTCTGTTTGTTTTCCAGTGCATCCAAGACCATATCACAGTGGTCTAACAGTTGCGAAAGGAGGGAGCGACCTGCTCTGAAACCATGTTGCCCTGGGTTGTGCAATTTTTGGGAGTCCAGGTGGTTTGCTATCCTGCTTCTAAGAACTCTTTCAAAGATTTTTATGATGTGGGACGTTAAAGCTATTGGTCTATAGTTCTTAGCTACTGCTTTGCTCCCCCTTTATGGAGTGGGGCTATATCTGTTGTTTTTAGTGACTGTGGAATCTCGCCTGTGTCTAAACTCCTTCTCCATAGCATACTTAGGGCCCGTGAGAGAGGTTTCTTGCAGTATTTAATGAACACAGAGTTCCACGAGTCTGGGCCTGGGGCTGAGTGCATGGGCATGTCGTCGATGGCTTTCTCAAAGTCTAGTGGAGTTAGGGTTATGTCATAAATCTGACCTACATTGGCAGGGTTTTGAGACTCGGTCATGAAAAAAATGTTTGGATTGTCTATCTTTAAACTGGTTAGTGACTCGCTGAACACTGAGTCATATTGCGATTTTAGTATCTCGCTCATTTCTTTGTTGTCGTCTGTGTAGGATCCGTCTTGTCTGAGCAGGGACCCTATACTAGAAGTGGTTTTTGACTTGTTTTTGGCATATGAAAAGAAATATTTCGAATTTCTTTCAGTTTCATTAATCGCTTTTAGCTCCTTTTGTCTCTCCTGGATCCTGTACGAGTCCTTTAACTTCAGCTCATTATTTTCCACTTCCCTGGTTAGCACTTCCTTGTATCAGATAATCTGGCTTTCTTGAGGAGCTCAATGATTCTTCGTCTTCTCCTGTAGAGGGGGTCTTTCTCCAGTTTACTTTTATTCTTTTGTCTTGTAGGAATATACCGTGAACATACTTCAGCTACCGGGAGGATGATCTTTTCGAGGCATTGGTTAGGGTTCATGTAATTTAAGATATCCTCCCAGCATGTTTCATTTAGGGCATAGTTTACCTGATCCCAGATGATGATCTTGTTGTTGAAGTTGAATTTGGTAAGGGTACCCTCATAGCTGTATGCATCTTGCCGATCAGGACTCCTGTGCATGTAAGTCTGGACTTCGATTATATTGTGATCAGAATTTATTGTTTTTTGATATTGTTATATTCCTTACCAGGTCCTCATTATTTGTGAAAATAAGGTCCAGTGTGTTCTCCAGTCTTGTTGGCTCCACTATCTGCTGACTTAGGGTGTGTTTGTTGGAGAAATTCAGCAGCTCCTGTGTGTCTGACTTTTCATCCGAGCTACCTCCTGGGATTATTTCTGCTACAACATTATTTGCTATATTCTTCCATTTTGTATGTCTTAGACTGAAGTCACCAAGCAGCAAAATATTTGGGGATGGGGCTGGAAAGTTATCCAGACAGGAGTCGATTTTTGACAGTTGTTCTTTGAACTGCTGGGAAGTTGCATCCGGTGGCTTATATACAAGTACAATGACTTCAGTTTTGGTTCTTGATTTTTACTGTCAGAACTTCATCTACATCATTTGTGGTGTTCAGTATCTCTGTGCAAATGAGAGACTCTTTGATATACAGGCCAAACCCCCCCCCCCCCCATTCCCTTGTTGCCTGTTCTTTTTGTCGCATCTGAAAAGGTTGAATCCAGGTATCCATATTTCACTGTCAAAGTAATCTTTTGCGTGGGTCTTTGTGAAGGCTGCAAACAGTGCATTTGACTCCCCTAGAAGTCCACTAATGAAAGGTATTTTGTTTGTGGATGGCTTAAGGCCCTGTATATTAGCAAAGATAAATGAGGTCGTGTTGCATGGTTGTTGGGGGGATCTTGTTGTTGGCTTCAGTAGCTGTGAGCCCGGAGGTGCCACTGGCTGTGCCTCCAGTCCAACAAGGCTCCAAGGTGGTGGACTATTTTGGTTATCTCTTTCCATTTTCTTTCTTCGTTTTCTACCACTAAAAAATCACTTGAGGTGTTGTCATAGCTACCATAACTACTATGATGTGTTGTATAGAGTGTGTGCCTCCTGGTCACTTTTAGATGGTATGCAGTGCAATTGGTACTGTAACATTGTTTCTCAAGGACTGAAGACTGACATATCTCAGGGTGGAAGTATTTGCAAGAGGTAGAACGACACACTCCCTTAGACAGGAGGTCACGACATTTTTTGGGTTGCTCAAAGTTACATTCCCCATTCGTTTTCCCTGATATTCCGTGTTTACAGATGCCACAAACATAGAATTTGCACCATTTTGTTTTTGGCTGGGTACAATTCGTGCTGGATGTATTCCTAATCTGTGCAGGCCCTATGTCATTGAATTTGTATTGAAGTCTCTGGGTGGCGAAGCGTCAACAAATAAAGATACGCAGATGTACTTGTCTAATTCTTCATCTTGTCGGTATTGTATGACATTCCTGTACGTGTTACAGAGCGCTCCACTTGTGTGATAATAGAGATAGCTCGTCCTCCAGGGTAAACAGGATGCCTGGCGGCACTAATGGTGTAAGCTACTACATGTACTGCTGTCTCACACTGAACATACACGTTAATGTTATTCCCTTATTGTCGGCTAATTATACATAAATAAAGGTACCTGGAGGGAGTTTCGGGAGTCAACTCCCCTGCAGTCCGGTCCATGACCTGGCCTCGTGGTGGATCAGGGCCTGATCCACCACATGAGAGCAAAGACTAGGACACGTTTATTGGAAAGCGTTTTGGTCAGGGACGCAACGTTTTCTAATAAACATGTCCTAGTGTTTGCTCACGCGTATTTTTAAACCAATTTATCGGTATCATTTACCAAGGTTTATACCAGTTAAATTAGGCTAAACTGTAAATCACTAAAAAAAAAAAAAAAGCACTTGGGAGAGAAGCCTTATAACGACGTTTCGATCCATTTTAGACTATTCTCCAGGATAAACCTGGCAGCAGTATAGAATGGACGGAAACGTCGTCATAAAAACGTTTCCTCTCCCAAGTGCGAGTTTTTGGTTAAATAGTAATTTTTGTATATGCTTAAATCAGGTCAAATCAACGAACGTAATGCGTGCGAAAACACGCTCCCATATGGAGGGACAGATTTATAAAGTAGAAGAGTTTGGGATACTGATGAGAGGCCGAGTTTTCAGAAGGAAGGAAGGCTAGGTGGTAGGTGTTTAGCAGGTAGGTTCTCGGTGGCAAGTCATCCCACCATGGACTGGCCAACCAGCTTGTATCGTTCATGGCCATGATACCTGTCTTCCAACCTTTCAAGGATATCCTATAGTAGCTCTTGGAAAAGATTTACTGGAACTAGCAGATGCAACGGTGTTTAGGCTGTGTGGGAGTAGCCGTCTGACGTCAGCTGAGGTGTTACGCCACAGCTGAAGATGAAATTCTAAAATTATCTAAATAGTACGGTGCTTAAGGAGAGTGTGCTTATTTTTGCTTGGGTGTCCAAAATCTCGCCTTAGTTACTGACCACCACTCCCTGATCAAGTTCGGGACAAGACATTAAATGATACTGAAAACTTCCATGTTAAATACCTTCCATATATATACAACAATGAGTCGGACGGTTCATGCACAAGGACTTCCAAGACAAAGTTCCTGAGTGATCTCCCTGAAGATATAAAAGAATAGGTAACCACCAGAGCCAATTATGTTCAAGACATATAACCATCCTTACTGTGTATACCTTCATCAAACCCAAGTAGCATTTGAAAACCACTTTTGGCAGGACATCGCCTCAGAATCAGATCAGCCGACCACCAGCTCCAGTAAGCTCCCCACAACCAGCATGAGCAGCTTGCCTCCTCCGCAAAAAAAAGGTCATTACAAAAATATACCTACCACCAGTTTACTGCCATGCACGTATGCATCTCGTGTGAAAGTGTGTGTCAGATGGGTGGTGTGATATACACGATCATCTGATTATTATGCTTAATACAACACATTCACCTATATTAATATGCGCCAAAGTGGTTGGGGGCCCCTTACCTTGATTACCTCCCACTTAACTATTTTCCACACATTGCATCTTTAGCTACCTCCTTCCTTCCCCAACTTAACAAACTTCTGATTAAAGACCTACCTTCCAGTGAAGATCTGTGCAAAAGACATAGTGATGAAAGTGTCCCCGAACAGCGAGGACTATATGCAAGATAAACTGACTGTGGTCACTGGCGAAGACTAGGGAAGCCCTAACAGTGGAAAACAGACTAGTGTTAGTCCAGAACATGGTGGCTTCCGACACTGAATATCAACTGTGCTAATGAAGAGTCAAAACAAGAAACATGGCACAGTGGTGGGCCAGAGGTGGGCAGTGGCATACATGCTACAGCCTATACGGATAGGTTGACAAGCTGGGCCTTATCAGACACCCTTATCCAGGTTGGGGGTTCACTTTGAAGTCTTGTATTGATAACTTAGTCACACAGCACACACTCTCGCAAATTATTTACGTTGATGGTTCTGTTCACCAATCCACTGGTGCAGCTGGTAGTGCTGCTGTTGTACAGGGTGATGGCTCTCTTAAAGAATTTGGAGCACGCATCAATAATTGGGCCTCTACCCTTCAGACAGAACTGTTTGCCATACTCCTTGCACTGAAATGCATCTATGTATCTAAGATTGACAGTTTAATTGTAACTGATTCTCTGTCATCCATAAATGCTCTCAACTCATTAAGTATAAATTGTGGCATGCTTGTGTCAGAAGCCAGACATAGGTATGGTAAGATTGTGGACAGTGGAGTCAGAGTGCACATGCTGTGGATTCCATCTCACATTGGTCTTCGGATGCATGATAGAACTGATAAATTGGCTAAGCTGTATGCTTTCAAAGAGGGAGTAGATTACAATCTTGGCTTGTCATGTAGTAGTTTGAGAACAATAATACGAAAAGAACTTCAACTGAATTTCATTGACTTAAGACTCGGGGAGATTGACACCAGTCAGTCCATCTATCATCATTCTATCATGCAGGAGGAGCCACATGTCTATGGTGCATCCAAAAAAATAACCAGACTCTTGGATGTCACTACCGCCCGGCTCCGGCTGGGTTACAAGTATCTTTGGCAGGTTAAATCACCACCACCAGATGTAGACCAAACGAAATGTAAACTTTGCCAGATGGACTATTGTCACACCCTGCGTCATTATGTACTGGAGTGCGATAAAATTAATGAATTTAGAGACAACTCACTCAGAAATGTTCAAGAAATGGCAAAGTATTTTATCCACAGTGGTATATTACAGACCATTCTGGAGAAATACCCTGACTTTGCTAGCTGTAAATAAAGCATTACCACGTGTGGTGTGTGTGTGTGTGTGTGTGTGTGTGTGTGTGTGTGTGTGTGTGTGTGTGTGTACTCACCTATTTGTACTCACCTATTTGTGGTTGCAGGGGTCGAGTCATAGCTCCTGGCCCCGCCTCTTCACTGATTGCTACTAGGTCCTCTCTCTCCCTGCTCCATGAGCTTTATCATATCTCGCCTTAAACTATGGTTTCCCGCCTCCACTACTTCACTTTCTAGGCTATTCCACGGCTTGACTATGACTGAAGAAATACTTCCTAACATCCCTTTGATTCATCTGAGTCTTCAACTTCCAATTGTGACCTCTTGTGTCTGTGTCCCATCTCTGGAACATCCCGTCTTTGTCCACCTCGTCTATTCCGCGCAGTATTTTATATGTCGTTATCATGTCTCCCTGACCCTCCTGCCTCCAGTGTCGTCAGGCCGATTTCCCTCAACCTTTCTTCGTAGGACAATCCCCGTAGCTCTGGGACTAGTCATGTTGCAAACCTTTGCACTTTCTCTAATTTCTTGACGTGCTTGACTAGGTGTGGATTCCAAACTGGTGCTGCATACTCCAGTATGGGCCTGACGTATATGGTATACAGAGTCTTGAACGACTCCTTACTGTGTGTGTGTGTGTGTGTGTGTGTGTGTGTGTGTGTGTGTGTATTCACCTATTTGTACTCAACTATTTGTGGTTGCAGGGGTCGAGTCCTAGCTCCTGGCCCCGCCTCTTCACCGGTTGCTACTAGACCCTCTCTCTCCCCGCTCCATGAGCTTTATCAAACCTCGTCTTAAAACTGTGTGTGTGTGTGTGCGTGCGTGCGCCTGTGTTTGTGTGTGCATGTGTGTGTGTACTCACCTAGTTGAGGTTGCAGGGGTCGATTCCAAGCTCCTGGCCCCGCCTCTTCACTGGTCGCCATTAGGTCACTCTCCCTGAACCATGAGCTTTATCGTACCTCTGCTTAAAGCTATGTATGGATCCTGCCTCCACTACATCTCTTCCCAAACTATTCCACTTCCTGACTACTCTGTGGCTGAAGAAATGCTTCCTAACATCCCTGTGATTAATCTGTGTCTTCAACTTCCAACTGTGTCCCCTTGTTGCTGTGTCCAGTCTCTGAAACATCCTGTCTTTGTCCATTTGGGTCAATTCCTCTCAGTTTTTTGAAAAGTCCGTTATCATGTCCTCCCTATCCTCCTGTCCTCCCAGTGTCGTCAGGTTGATTTCCCTTAACCTCTCCTCGTAGGACATACCTCTTACCTCTGGGACTTAGTCTTGTGGCAAACCCCTTTGCACTTTCTCTAGTTTCTTTACATGCTTGGCTAGGTGTGGGTTCCAAACTGGTGCTGCATACTCCAATATGGGCCTAACGTACACGGTGTACAGGGTCCTGAAAAAGACTCCTTATTAAGATGTCGGAATGCTGTTCTGAGGTTTGCCAGGCGCCCATATGCTGCAGCAGTTATTTGGTTGATGTACGCTTCAGGAGAGGTGCCTGGGGGTTTATATACCCAAGATCTTTTTCCTTATGAGGTTTGTAGTCTCTGGCCCCCTAGACTGCACCCTGTCTGCGGTCTTCTTTGCCCTTCCCCAATCTTCATGACTTTGCATTTGGGTGGGTTTGAACTCCAGGGCCAATTGCTGGCCCAGGTCTGCACCCTGTCCAGATCCCTTTGTAGTTAGGGCCGGGGTCTTCGATCAAAATGAATTCTTCTCATCAACTTCACGTCATCTGCAAAACAGTGACACCTCAGAGTTATTCCTTCTGTCATGTCCTTCACAAATACCAGAAACAGCACTGGTCCTGGGACTGACCCCTTTTGGACCCCGCTGGTCACAGGTGCCCACTCTGACACCTCGCCACGTACCATTACTCGCTGCTGTCTTCCTGACAAATATTCCCTGATCCATTGTAGTCCCTTTCCCCTGTTATCCCTGCTTGGTCCTCCAGTTTTTGCACTAATCTCTTGTGTGGTACTGTGTCAAACACCTTCTTGCAGTACAAGAAAATGCAATCCACCCACCCCTCTCTCTCTTGTCTTACTGCTGTCACCTTGTCATAGAATTCCAGTAGGTTTGTGACACAGGATTTCCCGTCCCTGAAACCATGTTGGGTGCTGTTGATGAGATCATTCCTTTCTAGGTGTTCCACCACTCTTCTCCTGACAATCTTCTCCATGACTTTGCATGCTATACATGTCAATGACACTGGTCTGTAGTTTAGTGCTTCATGTCTGTCTCATTTTTTAAAGATTGGGACTACATTTGCTGTCTTACATGCCTCAGGCAATCTCCCTGTTTCGATAGATGTATTGAATATTGTTGTTAGGGGAACACATGGCACCTCTGCTCCCTCTCTCAGGACCCATGGAGAGATGTTATCTGGCCCCATTGCCTTTGAGGTATCTAGCTCACTCAGAAGCCTCTTCACTTCTTCCTCGGTTGTGTGTACCGTGTCCAGCACCTGGTGATGTGCCACACCTCTCCGTCCCTCTGTCTCCTCTGTGAACACTTCTTTGAATCTCTTGTTGAGTTCCTCACATACTTCACGGTCATTTCTTGTTCTCTGTCCTCCTTCCTTCCTTAGCCTGATTACCTGGTCCTTGACTGTTGTTTTCCTCCTGATGTGGCTGTATAACAGCTTCGGGTCAAAATTTGGCTTTCATGCTATGTCTTTTTTCATATTGTCGTTGGGCCTCCCTTCTTATCTGTGCATATTCGTTTCTGGCTCTACGACTGCTCTCCTTATTCTCCTGGGTCCTTTGCCTTCTATATTTCTTCAATTCCCTAGCACATTTGGGTTTTTGCCTCTTGCACGTTTGGGTAAACCAGGGGCTCATCCTGACTTTTTCATTATTCCTGTTTCCCTTGGGTACAAACCTCTCTTCAGCCTCCTTGCACATTGCTACATATTCCATCATCTCATTAACTGGCTTCCCTGCCAGTTCTCTGTCCCACTGAACCTCGTTCAGGAAGTTCCTCATTCCCGTGTAGTCCCCTTTCCTGTAGTTTGGTTTCATTTGTCGGGCCCTTCCTGTTTCCCCCCTCCACTTGTAGCTCTACTGTGTATTCGAAGCTCAAAACCACATGATCGCTGGCCCCAAGGGGTCTTTCGTATGTGATGTCCTCAATATGTGCACTGCTCAATGTGAATACTAAGTCCAGTCTTTCTGGCTCATCCTCTCCTCTCTCTCTTGTAGTGTCCCTTACGTGTTGGTACATGAAGTTTTCCAGTACCACCTCCATCATCTTAGCCCTCCATGTATCTTGGCCCCCATGTGGCTCCAAGTTCTCCCAGTCGATCTCCTTGTGGTTAAAGTCGCCCATAAATCAGGAGCTTTGCCCTGCATGCGGAGCTCTTTGGCCACTGCACCCAGTGTGTCAACCATCGCTCTATTGTTCTGGTCATACTCATGCCCTGATCTCCTGCTGTTCTGTGGTGGGTTATACATCACTGCAATTACCACCTTGGGACCACCAGAGTGAAGCGTTCCCGCTATGTAATCACTTTCTTCTCCGCTGTCTCCTCTCTCCAGCTCATCAAAATTCCATCGGTGTTTGATCAGCAGTGCCACTCCTCCACCCTCCATGTTCCTTCTGTCTTTCCTCAGGATCTGGTATTCTGTTGGAAAGATGGCATCTGTTATCATACCTGTAAGCTTGGTTTCTGTGAGTGCTATGATGTCCGATGATGTCTCTTTGACTCTTTCGTGCCACTCCTCCCACTTGTTTGTTATTCCATCAGCGTTTGTGTACCATACCTTCAGTTTCCTTTTCAATGCTGTGGTTTGGGGGGCCTGTGGGGGTGGGAGACCTGGTAGCATACTGTGGGATTCTATGATTGGGGGTTGGGTGGAAGCTGTGGGTATGGATTGTAGTTTGTGTTGGGATGGTGTGATAGGTTGTGGGGTTCTGAGGATAGTTGTGTGTGTGCTTGCCCTTGCTTCTCTGTTCTGCTCTGACTGACCTCTGCTGGTTCCACCCTTTGTTTCCTTTCCTATCTCCTTTTGCTTTTTTGTCCTCTCCCTCAGCTGCTGTCTCTCTGTTTGTGTTCTGTCTCTGTCTAGGAACACCTTCTTGTACTCTTCCAAGTTTTTCAACCTTGGTTTCTCTTGGAGGATCCTGTTCCTCACTGTTTCTGTCCTGAGAATCAGCTTGATCGGTCGGTTTCTCCCCTTCACTTACCCCCCTATTCTCTGAAAATTTACAATCTCGTCCATGTCTTCTCCCCCTATTTCCGTGATGATTTTCCCAATCTCCTTTCTTCCTGCCGTCTTTCAGTGTGTGTCTTTTCCTCTCTCTCCCGAAGCCCATGGATAAACACTGATTTTGCCCTTTCCTCCTCCCATTGCCTCTCCCTCTGTGACTCTGGTTCCTGTCTGTATATGGTCATTTTCTCCCTTGATTTTTCCAGTGGCTCTTGGTAGCATGGTTGTGCCTCAGCATTCGACTTATCTCCCTCTCTATCTGCACCCAGCTGCTCTTTCCTTTACTCCCTGACCCTTCTTTGCAGGCTGATATGACCTTAGCATAATTCATATCTCCTCCTTCTGTTCATCCTCTCAACTTCATATGCTGTGTCTTCTCTGGTCACTGCCCCTAAGACTTGCTTCAGCCTGTTTACCTCAAACTCTAGGACCCTTACCCTGTCTACTGCAGTTTCGACTTGCGCCTCCCATTTCTTCGTCTCCTTCTCCAACCTCTTTTCCCATTTCGCAGAGAGCTCTTTCTCCATTTTTTCAGAAAGCTCTCCTAATTTTCTCTCCCATTCTTGCTCCATCCTTCTCCACTGCTCCTCCATCCATTCCTCCCTACCAATACCATTGGCATCTGATCCCTGATTCCTACGAGTCCCAACCATTTTTTTTTTTTTTTTTTTTTTAGTAAAGGAAAGAAAGAGAGAGAGAAAGAGAGAGAGAGAGAGAGAGAGAGAGAGAGAGGGGGGGGGAGAGTGAAAAGGAAAAGGGAGAGAGAGTGAGAGAAAGAGAGGAAAAGAAGGGAAAGATAGGAGAGAGGGGAGGGGAGAAGGGAAAGAGAGAAGAGAGGAGAAGAGAGAGAGGAAGAGAGAGGAAGAGAGAGAAGAAGAGAGAGGAAGAGAGAAAAAGAGGAAGAGAGAGAGGAAAAGAGAGAGAGAAGAAAAGAGAGAGAGGAAGAGAGGAAAAGAGGCAAAGAGACAGAGAGAGAAGGAAGGGTTAGAGGGTCAATTCACATAAAGGTGTGAAATCCTGTATGTATGTGTGTGTGTGTGTGTGTGTGTGCACTACAGCTATTCAAGTGCCTAACAGCAGATCCTGTTCTCACCTAGTGTGCATGTATGTATGTGTGTATGCGTGCGTTTATGTAAGCAGTCCTTATTTCCCTCGTATGTACTACATATGTTTTGCATATGTACCCTATCTCTTGGTTTCCACTGTACTGTCTTGTGTGCCTAAAATTACGTAAATTCACATAAAGGTGTGAAATCCTGTATATGTGTGTGTGTGTGTGTGTGTGGTTGTGTGTGTACTCACCTAGTTGTACTCACCTAGTTGAGGTTGCGGGGGTCGAGTCTGAGCTCCTGGCCCCGCCTCTTCACTGATCGCTACTAGGTCACTCTCCCTGAACCGTGAACTTTATCATACCTCTGCTTAAAGCTATGTATGGATCCTGCCTCCACTACATCGCTTCCCAAACTATTCCACTTACTGACTACTCTGTGGCTGAAGAAATACTTCGTAACATCCCTGTGATTAATCTGTGTCTTCAACTTCCAACTGTGTCCCCTTGTTACTGTGTCCAATCTCTGGAACATCCTGTCTTTGTCCCCCTTTTCAATTCCTCTCAGTATTTTGTATGTCGTTATCATGTCCCCCCTATCTCTCCTGTCCTCCAGTGTCGTCAGGTTGATTTCCCTTAACCTCTCCTCGTAGACATACCTCTTAGCTCTGGGACTAGTTTTGTTGCAAACCTTTGCACTTTCTCTAGTTTCTTTACGTGCTTGCTAGGTGTGGGTTCCAAACTGGTGCCGCCCTACTCCAATATGGGCCTAACGTACACGGTGTACAGGGTCCTGAACGATTCCTTATTAAGATGTCGGAATGCTGTTTTGAGGTTTGCTAGGCGCCCATATGCTGCAGCAGTTATTTGGGGTTTATGTGTGCTTCAGGAGATGTGCCTGGTGTTATACTCACCCCAAGATCTTTTTCCTTTAGTGAGGTTTTGTAGTCTGTGGCCCCTAGACTGTACTCCGTCTGCGGTCTTCTTTGCCTTCCCCAATCTTCATGACTTTGCACTTGGTGGGATTGAACTCCAGGAGCCAATTGCTGGACCAGGTCTGCAGCCTGTCCAGATCCTTTGTAGTTCTGCCTGGTCTTCGATCGAGTGAATTCTTCTCATCAACTTCACGTGTGATGTGTGTACTCACCTAGTTGTACTCACCTAGTTGAGGTTGCGGGGGGTCGAGTCCGAGCTCCTGGCCCCGCCTCTCACTGATCGCTACTAGGTCACTCTCCCCGAGCCGTGAGCTTTATCATACCTCTGCTTAAAGCTATGTATGGATCCTGCCTCCACTACATCGCTTCCCAAACTATTCCACTTACTGATTTCTCTGTGGCTGAAGAAATACTTCCCAACATCCCTGTGATTCATCTGTGTCTTCAGCTTCAACTGTGTCCCCTTGTTACTGTGTCCAATCTCTGGAACATCCTGTCTTTGTCCACCTTGTCAATTCCTCTCAGTATTTTGTATGTCGTTATCATGTCCCCCCTATCTCTCCTGTCCTCCAGTTCGTCGGTTGATTTCCCTTAACCCCTCCTCGTAGGACATACCTCTTAGCTCTGGGGCTAGTCTTTTGTTGCAAACCTTTGCACTTTCTCTAGTTTCTGTACGTGCTTGGGTAGGTGTGGGTTCCAAACTGGTGCCGCATACTCCAATATGGGGCCCAAGTTTTACGGTGTACAGGTCCTGAAAAGATTCCTTATTAAGATGTCGGAATGCTGTCTGAGGTTTTTCTAGGCGCCCATATGCTGCAGCAGTTATTTTGGGTTGATGTGCGCTTCAGGAGATGTTTCCTGGTGTTTATACTCACCCCTGTGTGTGTGTGTGTGTGTGTTGTGTGTGTGTGTTTGTGTGTGTGTGTGTGTGTGTGGGGTGTTGTGTATATGTGTGCACTCACCTAGTTAAGATTGCAGGGGTCGAGTCCAAGACCCTGTGTGTGTGTGTGTGTGTTTGTGTGTGTGTATGAGTGTGTGTGCATGTGTGCGTATGAGTTTGTGTATGAGTGTGTGCGCGTGTGTGCGTATGAGTTTGTGTATGAGTGTGTGTATGAGTGTGTGTGTGTGTGTGTGTGTGTGTGTGTGTGTGTGTGTGTGTGTGTGTGTGTGTGTGTGTGGTGTGTGACTCAACAATTAATATTGCACCAATAACTCACTACAGTTGTGACCGGGTGTGGAAGTGTGAATTGCTCATTACTCTATAATTTGTTCATGATTGTACCCATGTATTAACGTAAGTAACCATTCTTACAGTATTCATTACCTTTGTACCTAGTTCAGCTATCAAAACTTTAGGGGCCCAGTCCCTGGACCCATTACATACCTCTGTAATCTGTAAATACCTTTGTAATTTGTCATGATTGTGACTAGACCTACCTGGAGTTCATTACCTTTGTAAATTGTGAGTTCATTACCTTTGTAAATTGTGAGTTCATTACCTTTGTAAATTGTGAGTTCATTACCTTTGTAAATTGTGAGTTCATTACCTTTGTAAATTGTGAGTTCATTACTTTTGTAAATTGTGAGTTCATTACCTTTGTAAATTGTGAGTTCATTACCTTTGTAAATTGTGAGTTAATTACCTCTGTAACTTGCTCAGCTATCAAAACTTTGGAGTCCAGTCCCTGGACCAATTATGTACCTCTGTAATCTTTTGACTACCGCCCTCAGGATGGGTATGGGGTGCATAAACATATAAAACTAACTAACACAGACAAAGGTACCATCTTCTATATTGTTGAAATGCACAAATTTTCAAGCATCCGTGTGTTACCGCCAGTTTGTGGTCTTCCCTCAACTCTTGAGTAATGGGCGGCAAGAGGCTACAGTCACATGGCCAAGAGGGTAATCCTTAATAATGCCAAGAGAGAAGGCAACCTGCTAGACGATGCTGTCTCCAAGGGACTACTAATGTATCTCAACATTCCCCTGCAAAACACTTAACATATCACCCGCACAGTTTGCTGGAAGACAGCTACGTGATTCTGTAGTCTTGGCCAAGCAGTGCTATAGAGTAAATGAGCACTGTAGAATGGTGTTGCATTTCAGGGAGGTGCAGATGGCGGAGGCCGCGGAGACCATCGAAGAGAATTATGATCATAGTGCTCTGCATATGCTTACTCTTCAAGTGCGGAAAGGACATATGTATACGAAGTTGTCAAACAGGACAGGTGTGGTTGCAGAGGGCAATACACGATCAAGTTAGATAGGAGTGGCCGGCTGTTAGGCATCACCTCATCTGAAGTCTGTGGTGTTCCTAGGTCCATTTCATCCATCTTTGACTCCACATAAGTAGGCACAAGTGTGTCCACTTATGTTTACAAGGTCAACTTAGGAGAGCCTTGAAAAACACCCCTCGTTTTGGGTTTGCTGTTTCCCACAGTGGTAAAAAGTGGGGTTTATTCAGGTATACAAAAAATTTCCCGTTAAAATTACTTAATCATCCCATATTTGCATGGTGTGGGGAACCTAGGAAACCTAAAATTTATGGGGGAGTTTTTCCCGGGGGTCAACGCCTCCGCGGCCCGGTCGGGTCCCCGGCCTCCTAGGGATCAGAGCTGATAAAACCAGGCTTTTAACTGCGGGCCTTTTTAAACGAATCCAACGTAGGAGCAAAACCCCCGGGGGGCTGTCAGGTCCCATTTTTAGGGCTTGCCCCGGGGCCTGCTTGAAGCCCTGCCAGGGCCCTTTTGGGTAATCCCCCTTATGAAATCTGGGGGGCAGTTAAAACAGTCTGGGGCCCCTTTGAACTTATTGTATGGCCCTCTTAACGTGTAGGACCCCCTGCTTTTCATTGGGGGGATGTTGCATGTTCCCGGGAGTCTTGTTTTCCCTTGTGAGTGTTTTTCGTGTGCAAGTTCGGTCTATTTCCCTCTAGGTTTTTTTCCGGGTGTATAAAAACAGGGTATCTCTCCCGCCTGCGCTCCAGGGAGTAAAAGGGTTCAGGAACTTCAAGTGCCCCCCAGAAAATTTGAGGTTTTTTATTTCCGTTATGGCGCCGTGAAAGGTTCTCTGTCCCTTTTTCAAAGGTCAGCAATTTCACTGCCTTAAAAAAGGGCTTTTTGTGGCAGCAATTTATTCCCCACCCCTAGATAGAACAAGCCTAAAGAGTTTCATCAGGGGCTTGGCACCCAATTTTTAAAAGGTTTTCTCATATCCATAAATGTCTTTTTTCCCAAGCAAAAGAAAATTTTTTACAATTTTAAATGGTCCTTAAAGGTGGACCCTCCGCCCAGATCACTCCTAGGTCTTTGACTTTGGGTTTTTTTTCACTCAAATTTTGGGGGGAAAAAATTTGTTTTGTACTCTGATGAAGTTTTTTTTTTCCCGTTTTTTAAACCATATCTAAAGTAATTGAAATTTCTCTTTCGTTGAACTTATATTTTTTTTCTCCCCCCCACTAAAAAGATTTGATTGATGCCCCGCGGGAGCCTTGCAGTGTCTGCAATGGAAGCCCACTGTCATCCCAAATTGGGTGCTTTTCTGAAAAGGGAAGACAGGGTGCTGTGGCGGGACACCCTTTGTTTGTGTAAATATGGGGAATGAGAAACAAGTTGGGAGCGGTTTTGGGTGCCTTGTGGAACAGAGTTTTTCACCGTAGCTCCCTCGGCCTTTCTTGTTGGCTACTACTATTTGTTTTTGGGGTTTGTCGGGAAAATTAAAGATAAGATAAAACCCAATATTGCAAACTAAAAAATACCCGGGAAAAATACAAACAAGAGGATCCACTAGCAATAGTGAGGATATTTTAAAAAAAAAAACAAATGGTGGGAGCTCCATTGTTGGTGCTGGGGAGGTTTAAAATAAGAGGGGGAAAACATGCACCAACAGGGAAAAACAGTACAAAAACCCAAAGGGGCAAAGGGGAAACCAAGCCTGTGCACTTACTATGCACTCGGTATCTGCTGGAGGGGGAAATCGGGAAAAACAGAGGGACGGGGAAAATTGACCCCCCTAGGAAATGCCATGCCCTTTAGACAACGGGAAAAATGCAAACTCCCCCCCCCGTAAGCTTTTTCCCCCTAAACTGTGTACCTCTTCAGTACAGGAAAGACTGGCTAAAATTTTAAATTGCCAGGCAACCATCAAAAGGGGGAAAAAAAGATAAAAAACATCCAGCCAGGGGAAAACCGGGGTACCCACAGCCACTCAAAAAGGGAGAGGTTTTTTAGTGCCGGGAAAAAAAAAAAACTGGCGGGAAAATTTGGCAAAAAATGAAACACCAAATCCATCATTCCGGGAGGGAAACCCAAAAGCCCGAGGGGCCCCCAAACTCCAAACCAACAGATAAAAGTTTCTAATGGGGGAAAAAAAAAATCCCCCCCCCAAAATGTCCCAAACAAAAAAACCAAACCCCAAAAAACCCAAAAAATCCCCATTCTTTCGGGGGGGGAAAAAAAAAAAAGGGCAAAAAAAAAAAAACAAAAAAAAAAAAAACCTAAAAAAAAAAAAAAAAAGGCAATGTTCGGGGCTTTCATGAAAACCCAAAATAAAGGATCATTTGGGACAACGAAATATGGATCCCGGGTTTAAACAACCTATACAGATGTGACAGAGTAAAACAGGAAAAAGGGGGGGGGTTGGGCCCTGAAAACTTTTGCAGAGTCCCCTTTTTTTGCACAGAACTGCTAAAGCCTAAAAAGATGTAGTGGAAAGTTTTAGCATTTTAAAGGTCGAAACCAAAACCGGTCATTTGTTTTAAGTTACAACCCTCCTCCGGTTTCAACACCCCCAGAAATTTCCCGGGAACCCGCTGTTAAAAATTGACCACTGCCCGGGAAAAAACCTTCCAGCTCCTCCCCACCCAACATCTTGCTCCTGGGGGTTTTCAATTTAAAGGGCCCAACCAAAAATGGAAAAAATTTAGAAAAATAATATTTTTGCAGTAATAAACCAGGAGGCAGCTCTGATGAAAACTCACCCCCCCACGCGAGTTTTTAAACTCTGCAAAAAAATTTAAATTTTAAAAAACCGCAAATAATAGAGCCTACTGATGGAAATACACTAGACCTCACCCTTTCATAACAATAAATGATCTGATAAGAAATATCCCCCATATCAAAAACAATATACTCAGATCAAAATAATTGGGGTTCAGTAAATGTTTTGCGGGGACCCCCCGCCCGCATAAGAGATTAGCCCACGGGGGAGCATTCACCAAATTCAACTTAAATAAAAAAACATAAAGTGGGCCAAGAAAAACCAAAATTTCTTAACCGAATAAGCGGGGAAGATATACAAGAAAACACAGCCCCCAATTTATCCCTAAAACGGGATTAACTCGGTGAAACTCGATGTATCCCAAAAGGCTTATTCCTCAAAAAAAAAAGGGAGGAGAAAGATTTTAAAACAAAAAAGAGACAGGCGCTCCCTTTACGGGCGACGGAAAAGAAAAACAGAGCGGCTAAAGAGGTAAATATATCTAAAAATGCGAAGGGAAAACACGGGTAAAGAAAAAATAGCAAGATCGAACTTAAGCTAAAAGAACCTTTGGGAGTCGGGAATCGCGGGAAGAACAAAAACCAAAAAATAAAAATCAAAAAGAAACCCAAAGTATTTCTTCTCCTATGCCAAATAAAAATCGAGAACAAAGCCCCAGTTTTTAGGGCCCCTATTTAAAACAAGAGGGTCCTACACAGATGACAGAAAGGAAATGAGTAAAGGTACCAAGTCCCAATATAATCATTTTTTTGAAAGCCGCAAACCAGATTTGGATTTCCGAAAAATAAAAATGAATTTTTTATGAGAGACCCCACAAAATTTGATTAAAAAAAAGCCTACCCAAATTTACCGGACGCCAAATGACTTCGAACGGGGCGATAAAGACAGCCCATGCACTCTCCCCCAGGGCCAGACTCAGGAACCTGTGTTAAATAAAGAACTGAAAAGAAGCCCCTTTTCCACGAGCCTTTTCCTTTAAAGGGAGGGAGCATGGAAAAGGGGGGTCGTCCCACATTTACTAAAAAAAAAAACCAGACATAGCCCCATCCAAAAAGGGGGGCAAAAAAGAAAACGGGCAAAAAAACTACAGACCAATAGCATAAACCCCCAAACCCTTAAAAATCTTTGGGGGGTTTCCTAAAAAGCAAGATCACCACGCATTAAAAACCCCATCATTTTTACCCAACCCAGGGAACAGGGGTTTAAAAACAGGTCCTCCTTTTCTGTCTCAACTTTTGGGAAACCACTAGGGACAAGGCCCTTTAAATGCACTAGAAGACAAAAAGAATGCAGATGTAATATATAAAAGGACTTTGAAAAAGGCCTTTCGACAAGTGTGACAATGGCGAAATTAGCGCACAAAAATGCGTGCTAAAGGAAAACAGGAAAATTTCGGTCGTTTAAAACTTAATTTCCTCACTAACAAAAACACAGAGAGTAGTCGTTAAAAGAGAAAAGTCCGAGGCAGCTACGGGGGAAAAGCCTGTTCCACAAGGCACGTACTCCGTCCCTTCTTGTTCCTCATCCTTATACCCGGGACATAAAACAAGGATGTCAGCCACACACCGTGTCTTCCTTTGCAGATGACCCCCGAATCTGCATGACAGGGGTCTTCCTTGCAGACACTGCAAAGCCCCAGGCAGACATAAAACCAAATCTTTCAGGGGGCTGCGGGGAAAACAAAAAAAAAAGTTAAAAACGATAGAAATTTTAAAATTACTCTGGTTTAAAAACATGGGGGGAAATTTTAAATCTTCATCAAAGTACAAAAAAAAATTCGGGCCACAAAAAAAGAGCGAAACCCCCAAACGTAAAAAGACCTGGGAGTGATCTTTGTCGGGGGATCTCCCCTTTAAAGGGGCCATAAATTGTATCAATCGAATCTGCAAAAAAAATAAACGGGATGGATAATGAGAACCTTAAAAACTAGGGAGGGCCAACCCCAGGGATGACACTTTCAGGTCACTTTTTTCCCTATCTAGGCGGGAAATTTTGCTGCACACTAACAGCACCTTTAAAGGGCGGGTGAAATTCCCGACCAGAAAAGTACAGAAAAAACTTTCACGGCGCGCAAAAAGGGAGATAAAACCCTAAATTTATTGGGAGCGCTTGAGGTTCCTAAACCTGTATTCCCTGGAACGCAGGAGGGAGAGATACATGAAATTTTAATTTCACCTGGAAAATCCTAGAGGGGCTAGTTTCCGAACTTGCCAAAAAGAAAATCACTTTATTAAAGGGAAAACAAAAGACTTGGCAGACGATGCCCATCCCCCCAAAGAAAAAACAGGGGGGTCCCCTAGCCGTTAAGAAAACCCTACAATAAGGGGCAGGGGCCCCAGGGGCTGTTTTTAACTGCCTCCCACACACATAAGGGGGATTACCAACAGACCCCTGGCATCTTCAAGTGGCACTTGGACAAAACCCCCTAAAATCCCGTTCCGGGTCAGCCCGGGTGGGGCTTTGATGTTGGTTTTTCGTGCAGCCAAAGGGAAAAACCTGGTTGATCAGGCTCTGATCCACCAGGAAGGGCCCGGTCTCAGACCGGGCCCGGGGGCGTTGAAACCCCCCCAAATCTTCCAGGTAAATATAGATTTCCCTCTACCCAAATTTTTTTCCCGTTATTCCTTTCCCCCATTTTGGGGCGCTATTACGCCATGGTCACCCTTGTCGAAGGCTTTTGCAAATTTTGTATATAAATTTCATCTGGGATTCTTTTTGCTTTTTTGTGAAACTAAGGGGCCTTTTCGTTGTGATTTCCCCTAGTTGAGACGACAGGAGGGGACCCGTTTTTAAACCCATGTTGCCCGGGTTTTCGTAATTGATGGGTTTTTTGATGGGTGGTGATCTTGCTTCTTAGGGCCCTTTTTAAAGATTATTATGATATGGGGGGTTTTTAGTGCTATCGGTCTGTAGTTCTTTGCTTTGCCCACCTCCTCCTTTGTGGAGTGGGGCTATGTTGTTGTTTTTTTTTAACGTGGGGGCGACCCCCGTGTCCATACCCCTCTCCATAGGATGGTTAAAAACTCGTAATAGGGGGGTTCTTGCAGTTTTTTTGATAACACGGAGTTTTCCCGATTTTGGCCCTGGGGCAGGGTGCATGGGGCTTTATCGGGCCCCGTTCGAAGTCAATTTTGGGTTAGGGTTTAAATTTTTTTCAGATAGGCTTGTGTTTAACCAAATTCGTGGCTTTTCCAAAAAAAAATTTTTTTTTTAAACTTCGACTTTTTTTCTGGTTAGCGGCTTGCTAAAAAACTGAGGGCTTTTTGGGACCCTTTAGTAGCTCACCATTTCCCTTTCTGTTATCTGTGTTGGGCCCCCTTTTTGTTTAAGTAGGGCTCAATACTGAAGGGGGTTCTCGGCTTTTATTTGGCATTTAAAAAAAAACTTTGGGGGTTTTAAAGAATTTTTTTTTCCCTTTGGGGGCCCCTTTTAAATTTTTTACTATTTAAAGGGGGTATACTCGGGAAAAAGGTTTAAAAAGAGTTATTTTTTATTTACTGTGTTTTTGCTAAAAAAATAAATTTTTTCCCCCCTTTCTGTTTGCCCCCAATTTTATTAGGCACCTTTTGGCTCTTGAAATGGGTCTGCTATTTACTGGCTTTTTACAAACCCGCAGGCATTTTCTTTTAAATTTTTTTATTACTGTACAATTTAAAAGGGGGTTTTATCCCCGGCCAATGCTGGGGTATTACAAATCTAAGCTCTTTCCCCCTAGTACTGGGCCCATTTCGTCCCCCCAAAAAGTGTATACCACAAAGTTGCCCTTTGTTTGGGTTTTCTTTTTTCTACTCGTATTCGGGTTTTTATTGATGTCTTTTACAAAAAATTTGGTTACTGCTACTATTAAATCTTGTTTATACAAATACATGTACAAAGGGATACAGTCCAGCTGACTCCCTGACATACTACTGTATAGAAAGAATGAAGCTAACAGAAAACATTGGCTTATATCAAAAAAAGTTTTAAATAATAAAAGTCCTCAGGTTGGTTAGGCCCCCATTTAGATTATGCTGCACAGTTTTTGGGCACCGTTTTTACAGAAAGGGGATAAAAGCACTGGGAAAACGTTTCAAAAAAGGGGGATACAAAGTTTATCCAAAGTATCAGAAATTTTTCCTAAGGATAGACAAGGGCCCTGGGGTTTTGCACTCTCTGAAAGGGTAAAAATTAAGGAGATATGATTGAGGTGGGATAAAAAGGAAAAAAAAAAAGGGGGGGAAAAAAAAAAAAAAGGGATGTAAATGCTGCTAAAAAAAATCAAACATAGAAAGGATTGCAGGGAGTTACCTGGGGTTTACCTGGAAAAGAGTTCCGGGGAAAACGCCCCCCGGCCCCCGGGCTGTGACCAGGGCCCCCTGGTGGATCAACCCATCAACCAGGCTGGTTTCTGCTGGCTGCACGCAAACCAAAAAAACGAGCCACAGCCCGGCCCGGTCAGGAACCGACTTTAGGGCTTGTCCAGTTGCCACTTGAAGACGCCAGGGGGTCTGTTGGAATCCCCCTTATGTTTTGCGGGAAGGGAGTTAACAGTCCTTTGGGCCCCCCGGGAAATTATTGTTGGGGCTCTTAACGTCCCAGTTTACACCCCCCCGCTTTTCATTGGGGGGATTTGCTCGTCTGCCAAGTCTTTTGCTTTTTGTTTTTGAGTGGGTTTTCGTTTTGGGAAGTTTGGGACTACCCTTTTAGGGTTTTCCCGGGTATATAATCATGTATTTTCTCCTGCCTGTGTTTTTCCCGGGAATACAGGTTAGGAAAACCCCAAGCGCTCCCCGTAATTGAGGTGTTTTTTTTTCTCCGTTTTGCGCCCCCCGTGAAGGTTCTCTGTAATTTTCTAGGTCACAATTTCAAACCTGCCTTGAAAGGTTTTCTGTTAGTGTGGGAGCAAAATTCCGGCCTAGATAGAAAAAAATGACCTGAAGAGTGTCATCAGGGCTTGGCCCCCTAGTTTTTTAAGGTTCTCATTATCCATCATGTCATTTTTCTAGGGAGATGCGATTGATACAATGTTTTTTGGTCCTTGAAGGTGGGGATCCTCCGGGCTGATCACTCCCGGTCTTTGACTTGGGTGTTTCCCCCTATTTTTTTGGCCCAAAAATTTTTTTTGTACTTGATGAAGATTTAATTTCCTCGTGTTTAAACCCTATTGAGTAAAATTTAAAAATTTTTTTATCGGTTTAACTTCATTTTTGTTTTTCCCCCCCAGCCCACTTTAAAGATTTGGTTGATGTCCCCCTGGAGCCCTTTCAGTGTCCCCGCAATGGAAGGGCATTTTTTCATGCAGATTCGGGTTTTCCCTCTGCAAAGGAAGACAAAGGTGCTGTGGCTGGCATCCTTGTTTTGTGTGGATATGAGGAAGAGGAAAAAGTTGGGAGCGGGGTAAATGTGCCCTTTTGGGGAAAAAGAGCTTTTTACCGTAGCTGCCTCGGACTTTTTCTCTGTTGAAGACTTTCTCTCTGTGTTCGTTAGTGGGGAAATTATAGATCCATTTGGGGGCCCACTTTTCCTGTTATTCCTTTAGCCCCGCATTTTTTTGCGCTATTATGCCCTGGTCAAAACTTTCGAAAGGGTTTTGCAAAGTCTGTATTAAATTAAAATCTGCAAATTCCCTTTTTGTCTTCAAATGCATCTAGGACCCCTTGGGCGTATGATTTCCCAAAAGTTGAGACAGACAGGAGGGGACCTGTTCCCAAAACCCCGTTGCCCTGGGGTTTTGTAAAATGATGGGTTTTCTAGATGGGTGGTGATCTTTTCCCTTTTTAGGGGCCCTTTTAAAGATTTTTTTGTATGGGATGTTGTGCAAACGGGTTTTGTAGTTCTTTGCTGTTTTTCTTTACTGCCCCCCTTTTTGGAGTGGGGGGTATTTTTTTTTGTTTTTTAGGGAACTGTGGGACGAAACCCCCTTTTCCAGCTCCCTCTCCCTAGGGTGGAAAAGGGTCTGATAGGGGGTTTTTTTGCAGTTCTTGAAAGAACACGGAGTTCCATGATCTGGGCCCCGGGGCAGATGCATGGGCATTCATTTAAACGCCTGTTTTGAAGGTCATTTTGGGGTCAGGATAACATCGGATAGGGGTTTTGTTAACCCAAAAACTGGGGCTCCTCATAAAAAAATTCCCTTTTTTATCTTCCGGGGGACTCAAATTGGGTTTGCGGGTTGCTAAAAAAAAGAGTCATATTGGGACTTGAGTAGCTCACTCATTTTCCTTTCCCGTCTTTTTGTGTAGGAACCCATCTTGTTTAAGTAGGGGCCCAATACTGGACGTTGTTTCGATTTGATTTTTGGGATAGGGAAAAAATATTTTGGGGTTTTTTTCGATTTCATTTATGGCTTATAGTTTTTTCCCCCGATTCCCGATCCTATAAAATTCCTTTTGCTTAATTCGATGCAGTGGTTTTAAGTTGGAAAAAATCAGATTTTAGGGAAAGGGTATATGGGAAAACAATGGGTTTTTTAATAGAGTTGTGGATGGGCCAGTAGGCCCGTTTCAGTGTTTTCCCATTATGTTCTAAGATGAGGGGATTTCGGGGAAATTAGGGCAGTGTCCCAGGGCGACCACACCATTTGACAAAAACCCAAATAAAACCCCTTTTAAAATGATTTGGGGGGAAAATAGACAACGGCGTAAAAGGGAAAACGCACAGGGGTTTCTACCCCAGTGGGAAAACGAAACCCCGGAAATCTCGCCATGTGAAAACGAGAGCTTAAACCACCCGACCCCCTGCCCTGGTGGGTAAAGCTCTTGCTTTACAAAGGCAGAGTGCGTTTTTGAATTTCCCCGGGGAGGGTAGAAACATGGGGGTGTTTCCTTTTCGTGGGTTTGTCTATGTTCCCCATCAGTAAAATGGGTACCTGGGTGTTAGTCGACTGGTGTGGGTCGCATCCTGGACAAAACTGACCTAATTTGCCCGAAATGCTCTGCATAACAAGCGTCTTTCTATATAGTAATAATGTCATTGATGTCAGTCAAGCCTTTATACCTTGTACACGTACTTGTAGAAATAAATATATTACTTTTTTATTAAACTATATTCTCATCTGTTTACCTCGGGTGGCGCTGAGGAAATGCATTAGTTAGGCATCATATTTCACTGAAAACGTATATAGCAGAGAAAACGAATGTCTGAGATGGGTAAACTACACCTTTTCGATTAAATGTTATTGTGTTGTATTGAAAAGTATATATTTTTTTTTAGTTCAAAATTTTGGTTACTATCAGATTTAGGGGCTCGGTTTTAAGCATATCGAAAACCTCTCATATAATTATTAAATAATTGGTTTGTGTAATAAAGATATTAAACATACAAACATTGTAAGTAATATGTATATTCAGGTTCAGGTACTCATAAATAGTTACATAATTTGTTATACATAGCTCCATATGTGTAGATTACCTAGGATAACCCCCCAAAAAAAGTCAGTGACTTATTTCCATTGGTGTCCTTATTTACCATTTAGTAGAGTGACCTAGATGATGTCTTGTTTCTGCAAATAAACTCCTGCAATATACTGATAAAGATTATAAAGCAGGTTTTGAGCAACTGATTTCTAAATATGATACTGGCAGTGTCTGACCCGGTCATGGACCGGGCTGCGGGGGCGTTGACCCCCGGAACACACTCCAGGTTAGTGTTATGTCATGGCTTACATCCAAGCTGTGCCTTATCAAACAGCAGTTGCTTTTGTGGCCAACCTCGTTACATAGAAAGCCGGTTGTTATGCAGAGCATTTTGGGCAAATTAGGTCAGTTTTGTCCCAGGATGCGACCCACACCAGTCGACTAACACCCAGGTACCCTTTTACTGATGAGGAATACAGACAAACCAGTGTAAGGAAACACGCCCAATGTTTCTACCCTCACCGGAATCGAATCCGGACATCGCCGTGTGAAGCGAGATTTAACCACCAGATCATGGGGCACCATTATGAAGAATCGTCCTATGACTTCCCCCATTAGTTCCTCCACACACTCGATCAGCACTTCCTTAACCAGTAACCATGATTTCTTAACTAATACTGACTGCTTTAATTTTGACTTTATTCTTTAGCCCACCTTTCATATTTCTAAGCCTTTGTGACCTTTACGAGTTTGGCACTTTTGTTGTGAATAAAATAATTTCATCATCTCTCAGACTCCTTCCTTATTTCTCCTCAAACTCTGTCAACTACCTCAGTACCCACCCAGCTCGCCCCTACACTCTTCTGACTCCTATATTTAATTTCATTCCCTCACATAAAACTCTTTCTCAGGCTTCTTTAACAGAAATCCATATTTCAACAAAACTAGATACTGTTACGCTGCTAGGGTGGTGGAGCCCAGTGCTTCTCACCATACCGATGAGAGGCAAGTTATAATCAGGGTTCAGCGGGACGTAGGTGCTTGGCCCTCCATCTTGAATAAGAATCGCAAGTTATCCTAGGTTTCCCCTACACATATGCTGCTATGTATGATAATTCTATGTAACTGTATTTGTGTATACCTGAATAAACAAACTTACTCAGTTGACAGAGGATCGGGCGCACGCACCTCACTCATAGCCAGCTGTTAGCAGGTGCTCAGTCCCTCCCTTTCTGTAGCATGTGTCGTGTACCTGACTTCGGAACATATTTCAACTTTTTACTCAAGGTTTAGGCCTTTTTTCATTGTCGTCATTTTTAAAATTACTGAGGTGCCTGTATAGATGTCAACTGATGCTGGTATTTTAACTTTGAATGAGGGTATTTATTTGTGTTGTGTCTTTTCAGGCTAGCAGTTTTTATTTTGTTTATTTTTATCTTGGTTTTGTTGTGGTGTTGCATTGTTTGTTGCCAAGAGGGCTGAATGATCTACAGTCCCAGACGGTCAAAGCGTTATTCAAATTTCAACATTGATTACCTACTGTTACAAAAAACGCGATTCTAAAAGCTTAGAGATCTCCAGTGAACACTAGAAAGGACTGCCCTTCTAGCATCCAGCCTGTTACTGGGTTTTCGTAACAAGTAGTCAGTATCCTTGTCCAATTATCCATTAGATTTCAGTATGATTCAATAGTGCTTCAGGATTACAACTGGTAGGCTACTAACTAGAGAAATTAAAATTTAATAAATTTATTAAGTCTAGAGGTATATCATCAAATTAAATTAAATTAAATTAATCACAATAATCAAAATAATATCATCTCTCGAGTACAATATTATTGTGCTGAAAGCACATATCACATTTATAATTCTTAAGTACCGTCTGGTACATTAACATTTAATAAGATATTACAAATATGTACAAGTGTGTATGTGTGTAAGTGCTCTAAGTAGTTCTCTGTCTCACGACTCGACTAGACTTAAACAAGTGACTGACAAAGTCCTCAATAAACTAACTTCTTGACCGACTGCAACCAGAACAGTCTGCTTGAACAACAAAAAGAATGCTAAGCCCAATAGCAATGCAACAAGCAACTGCGACACAGAATCAGGAACAAGGAGATAATATAACGACACTAAGTAGGACCATCAGCAGATCCTCCACAAAAGTCACAAAACTCCCATACTACTGAATCTAAGTTCAGCATAAGAAAATCCCCGACTGTGATAATACACAGATACCAGTACAAATTAGGTTAGAAGCTGCAGCACTGGACCTGAGATGCTCAGAGTGTCTATGCGACACACAACCTCAGTACAACGTCGAAAATCACTAAGTGTATACAATGTTTTGTGAACAGAGTTCTACAGAACTAACAAGAATAATGAGACAGACAATCTGTCCGACCACCACGAGAGTCTAGAGCAGACTGAATATTTTAGGCGAGGTGAGGAAACCCCTCCCCTCGATCACGTGATAGCTACGTGGACAACTGCATCTCAGAAGCCGGCAGTCTAACGAGCTACAAGCGATAATTACAGTAGTTTGACAATCAAGACTTGAACTGAGCACTTAATATGTTACATCCTACCTAACAAAGGAAACTATGTCAAATAACAATATAAAGCAATACATTTACGATTTAGCTATTATCGCAAATATAAGCAATATAAAATTAAATGAAAAGGTAATAATTATATATATACATAATCATTGCAACCCATTCAGGGGTTGCAACACCCCCCCAACATGACAGACTGTCGCACTAGGAGTTGCATTAATGTCTTTCACATTATTACTGATTACTCATATCAATACAATTTAATATAAATATTAATCAGTCTCTCTTGTGCCAAGCACTTCTATCATTTCACAGCGTCTGTCACTAGGATATGCCCTAGTACTAGGGCATGCCCCAAGTACTAGGCAGTACACAGTATCGTATCTCAGCATATTTCGTGGTTATGTACATCCGTGTAGAGACAGGATAGCGCAGACAAGGAGGGCACTTTGAGGCTCGATCATAGAAAGAGGAGACAGCATCCACCTTAAGTAGTGGTTGTGAATGCTATGCAGTATGGACATCTGAGTATGAAACGCTTAAGGTGTGTAGTGAAGGGGGGGGGGGTCTGTGCAGGACAGTGTTCCGTCAAGCAGTAACATCTCCCCCACGACACTACCCACTCATCACTCAGCTTATGTTTCCTCCTCACACATATCCCCACTACTGTGAATAATAAATATAATAATTAGACATGAGTATATATAGTTAAATGGGCTGGAGGGATTAAGTTACTCTACTGAATTTGACATAGCAAGTAACAAAAGGTATTTGGGGCTTTAAAATTACGTAAATTTTAAATGGGAAGTGCCCAAATACACGTCAAAATGTTCAAAGGACACCACAAAAAGCTAGAGCATAATTTCTCTGGTGCCCGTTTGAGCTTAGATGAATAGTAACATATAGGATGAGATATCAGTGGATGTTGACTGTTGGAGCAGCACAGCACCCACTGCATAACCACTCGCATCTATATGTAAAAAGAAGGGAAGATTGAAATTAGGACTTTTCAACACGGGAGCAGAGGAAAGTAGATGATTCAACCTTTTTAACAAATCTGAACAATGTCAAAGTCCAGATGAACTGAACTTTGCTACTAAGCTCATACTGAGGGTGTAGGGGAGGTGTGTGCCTGGCTTGCCTGTCACTTGACACACGTGGCAAACAACACACATGATCAGCTACTGTTTCCTTCATCTTTGGCCAAGTAAAATGTTTGTCAGTTTACCGATGTTTTTCTTGACACCCAAATGCCCCTCCTAGGGACTATTGTGAGCAAATCAATGGCTTGTTCACGAAATGTAACGGGTAACACTACGAGATGCTTGACTGTGGTGGAAACACTATCAGCTGACAACTTGCATGTATTTTTCTCCATCATACACCGTTGCTATAATATAACAATTATCGAGGATCCTTTGCTTCACTCTCAGTAACTGCTATATCTCCCAGCCCTTTCCAGTGACTGATCAACAAACTGATCCTTGATTAAATCATCATGATTAGAAATTTAACGTCAGTTGTGTCTTGACTAGGTTGATGACCGGGGAGAGTCAGTTTTAAAAGATCCTGGGTGCAGAGCATCACTAAACAACAATTCAACCCCAAATCATTGTCATCCACTAACTCAACAGGAACAAGGATGGTTGATGAATCTTTGACATAGCTCTAGTAATTGCGCTGAGAGGAAATAAAATAGGTTTCTCTCTACAAGCTTCAATGGCATAATTATCATCAGTTTTGTTATCAATCACAATGGTTTCTTTACATATACCAGCATGAAGGATATCGTTCCCTATCAACAAGTCCACTAAACCTGATGGGAAATACACCACTGGATATACCCACTAAAATATAACCATATAATAGCTTGTTTAAATATAAAACTTTGTGAAGAGGTACTTTTATAACAGCCCCACCATAGGCTTCTAACAATACATCTATCTTGGTATAGGTATCGTCATTATGGTCAGTACACTTCTTTTAATAACGTGAGATAACTGCCAATGTCTCTGAAAGTAACTATTTCAGTTAGATGTGATTCGTCAAATCCTACTTTACCTCTCGAAAAGTAAGGACCCAGGGCTGAACGAATCTTTTCGTCAGATACACTTTCTGATGCTAGTCATCTGTCCTGAGTAACATTATCTAAAAATAGGATCAGAGGTATTACTAGGATTTTGGTGCCTTTGTTGCTCGGAAGAGGATACGACTTGAGTGGGGCGCCAGCCGCACGACTGCTTTCTCGTACTCTTTCTAACTTATAGCAATACTCCTAGCATGTCCTTTCTGTTACAATAGTTACATTTAACTTTCTTCTTCTCGATATCAGATTTCGTCTAGCCACAGAGACAGATTCAGGATTGTGAGTTTTCCTGGTAAAGGTACGAAAAGTTACAGTAGCAGGTACATCGGGCCGGCAATGAGCAGCTGATTTAGGTTGCCAACTTCTAGGACAATTTTTAGTTACCTTGTTTCTTTGTGTTTTAGTACGTACAAGTTTGTGAGAAATCTCGTAATTGTCTGCTAATGCTGCAGTTTTCAGAATATCTGAGTAGTATGATCGATCAGATATTCTTGTATGTCAGCAGGCATACAGTTGTTAAATTCTTCGTGTAGTAACAACTGAACAAGGCTTGGCAGCTCTAGACCATCTCTCAAAAGCAACTTTTTTCTCATGAGCAAATTCTACACAAGTTTGATCTTGTCGCGTTGTAACGTACGAAATACTCTTTGATAACTTACAGGTACAAGTTATATGTCTCTAGAATAGTTTGTTTGACAGTGTCATAACTAATGTACTTGGCAAATGGTAAGGGTTGCAGTACAAGTTTGAGCTCTTCCTGTCGACGCTGTATCAACAATTTTTGCCCAGTGCTTACGTGGCCAGTTTTATAGCACGTGCCTTGGTTTTCAAACACATCAAAATAGGTTCTAAGTCACTTTCAAAAAACTTAGGAACCATGGATGCAGCTTTCTGCACATTAAATGTGTCCTGTGAACTATCACTCTGTTGTCTTCCCAGACGAACATTTTCTCTTTTGGGAAAACTTCTTTGTTCAATTTCCTCTTTTGCCTCTATTTGTGCAGTCTGCAACATAATGAGGCGTTCCAACCCCTCAAACTGTTCCTGAGAGATAGGACCAGTGGGTAATGGAGGAGTAGGAAAATTAACGTGGTCTAAACGGCCTTAGGACGGACACTTCGTCCAGCCGCTCTAAGAGTCTAGATCTGGTCTAGGATAAGTAGATACAGGTGTAGCCAAAACACTGTACTAGTATTAGGCTGAGTCATCCAACCACTACACTCTGTACTATTTTGTCAGTGAGGCGGGAAGGTGTGAGCAAGGTTCATTAGCTCAGACACTTCTGCCCTTTGTTTGCTCTTTCTTCTTCATCAAATAGAGCATACTTTCCCAAAATTTTGACACAAAGGGTTTCTGAATCTGAATCATAATCAGACATATCTGTATGAGCAGGAAACAATATATCTTTAATCTCTGACAGTTTCTGCGGTGTAATTCCTGTTAACATCACACCGAATATTTGGCTACTTGCCAACACGTCTGAAGTTTTAATGTACTCAACTCCACAGAGTCAGAGTATCAATTAACTGTTTCACTTTGGCATACATCACAAAAATAATTGTACTACGAGAGAGTGATTATGCGAAACTATAATCCTATAGGAATTTTTGTGTTGGTTGTCTAGAGCTAGAACTCATAAACAGTAAATTCCATCTCCTTGGATCAAGAGACTCAGTCAGTACATACATCCCCCCTGGTATGTTTTACAAGACTAAACTCAAAGTCTTCAGATTAGGAAAGTACTCAAAATATTTGATCATAGAGTTACTAGTAGTCAAACTGGACAATTTCTCCAACACCTTGGATCAAGAGCCTCCCGGACAGGCCCCCATTTGTTACAAAAAACGCGATTCTAAAAGCTTAGAATCTCCAGTGAACACTAGAAAGGACTGCCCTTCTAGCATCCAGCCTGTTTTCTGGGTTTCGTAACAAGTAGTCATATCCTTGTCCAATTAATCCATTAGATTTCAGTATGATTCAATAAATGCTTTAGGATTACAACTGGTAGGCTACTAACTAGAGAAATTTAAAAATTTTAAAAAATTTATTAAGTCTAGAGGTATATTATCAAATTAAAATTAAAATTTAAACAAAAAAAAATCAAAATAATATCTCTCGATACAATATTATTGTGCTGAAAGCACATATCACATTTATAATTCTTTAGTACCGTCGGTACATTAACATTTATTTAAAATAATTTCAAATATTACAAGTGTGTATGTGTGAAGTGCTCTAAGTGGGCAGCATAGTTGCTGATCCCTGTATTATATAGCATAGCATATTAGTATCATCCATGTGCTTTAGATATGAGATCCCTTGTAGGCCCGTGGCTTTGTGTGACGTCACGGGATACAGATGTGGAGGCTCATAAACCCCTGCCCCGGCCTCACTTGGCGGCAGACCTTCAGCGGACAGGCAAGCAGCTGGGCTCCATCCCTTATCTCATCTGACCAAAATAGTTACCAAACCTACAAATGTGTCTACTTTCAACCTGCGATATCTCCATTTAAAAACCCTTTACGATAAATGGTGGCAGCGGTGGGATGAGGGATGGAGCCCAGCTGCCTTGCCTGTCCGCTGAATGGTCTTTCCGCCGAGTGAGGGCCGGGGCAGAGGTATGAGCCTCCACATCTGTATCCCGTGACGTCACAACTCTGAGTCACAAAACTCAGTGTGTTCTGTTATTTTTTTTCTTCCCTGCATTTGTGTATTTGTTTTGTTCCTGTGTGTTGATCATTCTTTGTTCATTTCTTTTCATTTAGCCATTGTCTAATTTGTCTTTATTTACAAGACAATAGTGCCATTATTTTACCAAGCAAGAAATAATTTTTTACAAATTTTTCACACACAAGTTGCTTGCAAGAAAATCCCAGTATTGTGATTATATTGATGTGTTGTGTTTGCATCACTGTAAGTCTTTAAAACTTGTTTTGTTATGATGTTTTTGACCTATTAATTTTTCATGGTTTTATTGAACAGAATTCACTACTTAGGGTAATTTTAAAGTTCTCCTTTTAAAGTATATTGTTCTTTTGGCTTGTTAAGTGTTTGTTTACGTGCAGTTTTAAGAGTTAAAAGTGTTCATTCCTTGACTATATTTCTTTTCTTGTGTGTTATAATTTTTATTATTGCACATTGACTCATTTGCATAATTCTTGTGCAACATTTGTGTTGCTATTAAAAGTTTTTCTTGCAAGAAAATTTTATGCAGTGTTGCTGCAATACGTTTTGATTAGCAATTATTAGATATATTGCTTAACAGGTTTATTACAGTGCAGTTTCTTATGCTTGTTCTTGCATAGTATTTTATTCTAGTCTGTCATTTTATTTTTTTTCAGTGAATTGTGTTGTGTCTGTTTTATTTTTGCACAAGGTTTATTGAGTCCATTTTATCATTTTATTGTGTATTTCCTTGTTGCATTGAAAGTAAAGTAACTCACTCGTGCCATCTTTCAATTTAAAAGTAAAAGTGGCAATTAGATTTGAGCAAAGTACAAGTTTTTGATTTTCAGTGGCTTCTCCGCTCTCGTCTCTCGCCTCTCCATCTCGCCGGCGCATTAAATGTTTTTAGATCTTACTTACTGTGTGACCTGTCAATTTTTAATTACTTATGCAGAATAGTTAAGCATTTTCTTCCATTTTCTCCATTTTTCTTGCCTTATGCACTTCAGTATTTTCACTGAGAAGATGTCCCAGTCACTTTTGAATGTGCACTTAGTGTATCATGCCAGTCAAAAGTCAATTTGAATCAGTCCACTGTACCAACATTCCCTTAGACTGAAAGACAATACCTAGCCCTTGAGCAATGTGTTTGTTCTCACAGCTTGTATCTGAGATTTGTTAAAGTGCTGCAAAATGTGAAGTTCAGATTAAGTTCCTATAGATCCGGAATTACTTATTACGTAGCCGAGCGGTCAGGCACTAGTAACTGTCACTCCTATCTGTGTCCACCTATATCGACTATGCAGGTAGTGTTCCGTTGCACTCATGTGTCCGGGGGACACGCAGACTGCCTTGAGTGCCAGCCTATACCTGCAATGACTGCTAAGTTCCAGTAGTAGTTTTCTCCACACGGGATGCCTTGTCAGAAAACGATTCTTGCAAAACTAGTAATGCCATCTCTTGTTGATGTGAATGCTGTCTGCAGAAAGAAACCGTCTCTGTTCAGCTATGTTCTCAACTAGAGTGTCTGTTTGTTGTTCTAATGTTCCAGATTGTGATCCATCCTAGTTGACAGTATCAGTGCATTGTACTGAAGTTATTTCTCGAGTTACTTTCCAAATGTTAACGTTTTTTGTAAGTGTAGTTTCTTTATAGTGAACCTCGGTGTCAACTGTGTGCGATCAGATATGAATATCAGCATTCGTTCACAGTGTTCATTTCTTTTTCCTGTGCTTGCAGTTTGAGATAGTAGATTCGTTCTCCCTTGCTAATATTGCGTGTTATAGCATTAATTTTTTCAACCGGGGTGGAGTCATTCACTCCACCGAGTTTGATCTTTCCTCCAGTAAGGAAGAACTGTTTACCTTTTATTCCAGAACAAACAGCCTACTTGGAAGGTTAGCAGATGGGACCTTGACTATCCAAGAGTTCAATCCCACTTTTGAACATTTACCTCTGGCAAGTCGATGTTAGTCGCAGATGCTTTATCGCGGACACGTTAGTGTAGTTACTGCAGATCTCCATTGACTGTCACGAGGATGTCAAAACTGCACAAAGAACGATCCCATGTGGGATCTGGTGTGATTCGATTCCTGCTCCAGGAAAGATCTCATTCTTACCTGTTTGAAGCACCAGCACCCCATTAGTGGACTTTGTACATGAGCCAAGAATTACTGTATCGAAAGCCGAGTTGGGGTACTCAGGCAGAAGAAGTTTACCAGTTAGTAATTCCACAGTCACTAGTGAACGTAGCTCTACAGCTAGTTCATGATGCACCAGGTGTTGCACACCATGGTATTGATCGTTCTGTGGAAACAAGCAGAATGAAAATACTTTTGGCCATGATATGGCCAAACTGACATTTCCGTGTAAGTTAGAAATGTGTGTCTGTATGCAGCATAAAGGAGAATGATCTATGGTCCTAACCCAATCCCACGTGTACCCACCACCTAGCAAACCGTGGGAAAGAGTTGCCTTGTTGTTGTTAAACCAATTATAAATGTTCCCTCAAGGAATAATAAAACATCTGATGTGTTATGGTAGACCATTTCACCAGATATTGTGAGCTAGTTTCTATTGCGTAAGACTGCAGAGACAGTAGCTAAAGCGTTTAAAGAACGCATTTCTGCAGGCATACCACCCAAAGTCCTTAGTAACAGAGAATGGAAGGTGATTCTGTAATGAGAATCTTGAATTTGAGTACTTTAACAAGATCTCTAATCTCACCATTGTTCCTCATCATCCTGCCAGCAATGGGTTAGCCGAAAGAACAAATAAGAAAGTACTTGATGTCCTGCGAGCCACTATAACCCCAATAGTGAAACTTGGGATGAAGTTATACCAGATGTCCAGTGTGCCTAAAATTCTGCTTACAATGCTTCCATAGGTGATACTCCACATTATGCATGTATGGCATAGACAAGCGTTTACCCTATGGAGTTGTTATATTCTATCCGAAAACTAATTACAACCCTGTGATTTCGTAGCAACTCGTACCAGCTTAGCTAAAGTGTTTTAGAAGAATCCGTGAAACACCTTCATAATCAACAGGCAGAAATTTTACAAGAGTCAGCAAAAACACTCGAGCAAAGCCATCCAACAATCAAAGTAGGTTCGAGAGTTTTTGCTGATTAACTTTAACAAAACGGTCTGTAAATGCCAAAAGCTTGCTCAAAAGTTTGTCGGACCTTATCGGAGTTGTAGAACATTTCTCTGGAACTAAGTATAAGGTTAGGAAATTAGTACTGGCAAATACAAAGAATCGCATTTAGATCATATGAAATTACGTATGCGATGTTGAGGATATTGCTACCCAGAATAATGTGACAGGCTCTGACAATCATCCTGATTCCTGATACTCTCTACCTCAGATACTCTAGGTCAGTATACTCAAAACCTGTTTAAGTCGTACTACTTGCGTACCTCGACAAGCAATGAGAAACCCGCAAGTACTTTTGTAGATACTCTTCAGATCTCTTCAGTCAAGGGTAATGGTTGTTAGCCATTGCAGGGAATTCGATCCTCCAGAGATGATAACCTTTGCATATGTAAACCTTACCCTCGCAGAATTGGGTTTAAATGTACATTAGTCTGTATAAGTAGATGTCGAGAGTGAATGAAATTGTCAACTGTGTTGTTTCTGTTATTAGCTGATCAGTTTGTCATAAATTTTCGTGTTCACGTTCCCTCCGGTATTCTGAGATTAACAGTCTAGATTTGGTGCACCAATCTGCCTTTCTGTTAAAACACTTCTTGTATATATTTATTTTCCTCAGAATCCGTAGATGTGCATGAATCAGATCGATCGATCAATTCCATCCATATTGTACAATGATTTGTTCTTATAGTTTGTAATGAATACCTTAACACCCATACGTCTAAAATCCATTATGATACCATCCTTAAGTTCTAAGTTATATATGATTTGTTATTGTATAGAATCAGCCCAGATTCCGCCTGCCTGTTCAGTATGTAGTATTAGTAGTGTATGTCGGGACGAATACGTAACATGACTGAGCGTCAGCATTAGTTGCTGATCCCTGTTATTCCCTGTATTATATTGCATTGCATATAGTATCATCCATGTGCTTTAGACTACGAGTTCCCTCGTAGGCCTGTGGCTTTGTGTGACGTCACGGGATACAGATGTGGAGGCTCATACCTCTGCCCCGGCCTCACTCGGCGGCAGCCATTCAGCGGGACAGGCAAAGGCAGCTGAGGCTCCATCCTCATCTCAGTCTGACCAATTTAGTTACCATCCTACAAGTGTGTCTACTTTCAACCTGCGATATATCCATTAAAGAACCCTTTACGATATAAGTAGTTCTCTGTCTCACGACTCGACTAGACTTAAACAAGTGACTGACAAAAGTCTTCATAATAAACTAACTTCTTGACCGACTGGCAACAGCAAAACAGTCTGCTTGAACAACAAAAGAATGCTAAAGCCAATAACAATGCAACAAGCTAAACTGAACACAGAATCAGGAACAAGGGAGAATAATATAACGGACACTAAGTAGGGACCATCTGCATAGATCCTCCCAAAAAAGTCACAAAAACTCCCATACTACTGAATCTAAGTTCAGCATAAGAAAATCCCCCGAATGTGATAATACCAGATACCAGTACAAATTAGGTTAGAGTGCAGCACTGGACCTGAGATGCTCAGATGTCTATGGCAACACAACTCCTCAGTACATAACGTCGAAAATCACTAAGTCTATTCAATGTTTTGTGAACAGAGTTCTACAGAACTAACATGAATAATGAGACAGACAATCTGTCCGACCACAAGAGAGTCTAGAGCAGATGAATACTTTAGGCGAGGTGAGGACACCCCCCCCCTCGATACGTGATAGCTACGTGGACAACTGCAGCTCAGAAGCCGCGTTCTAACGAGCTAACAAGCCGATAATTACAGTAGTTTGAAAATCAAGACTTTAACTGAGCACTTAATATGTTACATCCTACCTAACATAGGAAATACTACGTCAAAATAACAATATTAAGCAATCATTTACGTTATTTAGCTATTAACGCAAATATAAGCAATATAAAATTAAATGAAAAGGTATAATTATTTATATCATATAACTCATTGCAACCCCATTAGGGGTTGCAACACTACCTACCAAGGACTCAATGAAAATAAGTTAACTGACTTTTCTAGGGGTTTATCTAGGTAATCTACCATATGCTGATATGTATGATTTATGTAACTGTATTCGTGTTGTGAGAAATTACCTGCATGAATTATTATATTCAAGTAATTTGGGCGATGTAAGTGGGACTTAGTCACAGTATGTCGCAGAACTGTCACTCCCTCGATGCCCACTCCACCACTCTCACAAAAAAAGCTAGACCTGACATTAAATTAATAATTACAATATTAAAACCAGCTACTCTGGCAAATTAAAATTGTGTGGACTGTATGTTTTGGTTTACTTGCTGGGTACACAAAATATAACTATTAGTATAATACATATAATACAATGGTGTTATTAGAAAAATTCATGTTACCATATACCATTTAATTACTGGATCACAATTTTTATTCGCAACACACCCTAACGTTACCCCAGTAGCTAGAGTTTATGGTGGCCAATGCAAATCCACTATACATTATGGGTAAGCATCACTTAGCTAAAGTGTGCTGCTGGGAAGGATTGGAGTCCCCTATTTTTCCGTCCTTTTAACCGAATTGTAAGGGTTTTCCACACTATCCCAATTCTTCAGCAGGAACATGTCAGCAGTTTCTAAATTACAGATTGAGTTTGATATACACCAATTGAACTTAGATAATGCCTGATTACGTTGCACAATTAGCAGACCAGTGTTCACCCATTCACTTCCACTGTGGTGTCCTCCGCATCTCTGCGGCTGTTCCACATCCCCACCCCTACTGAAAATTTCGTGAAGGGTCAAATCGCCATCACATTTTAATACACAATTATTATATTCAAATTTACACATGCTGAATTTAGGAAAATTCAAAATTTTCCACATGTGTGTACCTATACCTGAATAAACTTACCTATGTAGGTGGCATATGTGTATTGCAGGTGTTGTAAGTAAGTTTATTCAGGTATACACAAATACAGTTACATAGAATTATCATACATAGCAGCATATGTGTAGAGAACCTAGGATAACCCAAAAAAAGTCAGACAAAGTGACTTATTTCCATTGGGGTCCTTTTACCTTATTATTATAATATTCAATTCAAGTTTATTCTCTATAATGGTTACAGTGTGGGGTTTACAGGTTTTGGGTATTGTGTGGTTTACATGTTATAAAATAGTAATTACAGAGGGGGCCACTAGGACACCTAGCATGGCTAGGCATTTCGAACAGACTTAGATTAATTCTTAACATTAAATCCTTACAGATTATGGTATTAAGGCTAAGTGACTACATCATAATTTGAGAGTTTAGAATGTGAATGCTTTTGTTTTGGCACAATACAAGGTGTCTATATTTGAGTATCATAGACAAACTTATGACTAGTTAGGATTTATTATTTTAAGATTAAGATTAGTATTTCTGGGTTTATAGTCAGTGGGTGAGTGAGTGTAATTTTGAACCACCAGGTGGTTATCATGTAGTTAGTTGTTGGGGTGTATCAGGGAGATAAGATGTTTTCTAACTGTAGTTTTGAAAGTGATGAATGTGTCTGTAGTTCTAGAGTTTTCAGGTAGGGTGTTCCAGATTTTAGGTCCTTTGAAATACATTGAATTTTTGTAAAGGTTTAGTCGAACACGGGGAATGTCATAAAGATGTGTCTGGTTTTATGCCTGTGGATCCTGTCACAAACTATGAAGAAAGCGTTTTAGGTCAAGGTTAATTTTGGGAAAGTTTAAGGTCCTGTAGATATAGATTGCACAGTAGCAAGTGTGGATGTTCTGAACAGGGAGTAAGTTTAGATCTATGGAGAGTGGGGGAGGGTGTGTTGCCAGGGATGGGATTTAGTGATTATTCTTACTGCGGCTTTTTGTTGGGTTATTATTGGCTTTAGGTGTGTTGCTGCAGTTGAACCCCAAGCACAGATAGCATAGGTGAGGTATGGATATATAAGTGAATGGTATAGTGTGAGAAGGGCAGTTTGCGGTCCGTAGTGTCGTATCTTGGAGAGGATCCCCACCGTTTTGGATACTTTTTTTGTTATGTGTTGGATATGGGTGCTGAAATTTAGGTTGTTGTTGAGGTATAGGCCAAGGAATTTTCTTATTATTCTGTAATGAAGATAACATCTTATTATCATACTAAAAAGACTACTACACCAGAGTCATTAAGACTATCTACAATACGAGGGTCATTACTAGGAATATGGTAAAATTTACACGTATGTTAGCTAAAAAATAGAAAATCATTCCCCTCCCTTTCTGTAGCTACATTCATCAGACACCTTTTGGCACTCTTCTTGAACTGGTTCATGCTATGACTGGCTTTGAACATGTGCAGGCAGTCTGTTCCATTCCTTTATTGCTGTACAATAAAAGGTGTTTTGAAGCCTGCCCAATGACTGTGGTACTACAAAGTTGTGCTCTTCCCCCTAGTACTAATGATTGCTTTGGTTCCCACCTTGACAAAATTGACAGCAAGATATTCTGGACACTGTTTGTGAGCAGTTTTATAAACATGATTTAGCTTCAGTTGTTTTACTGTCTTCAACATTCAGCATATCCAACTGCTGTAATTCATGCTGGCCTACATGCTCTCTTGGTCCCAGCCCCAGGATGAATCTTACGATTTTGTTCTGGGTGATTTGCAGTCTGTCTTTCAGTTTTTTTTTTTGTCAAGGCAGAGTACCATGAAGAGCAAGCGTAATCCATATGGCATTGTATAAGGGCTAGACATAGAATCCTGCGAGCCTCAGTAGGTAGACACTGTGCTTATCTATTCAGGAATTTCAGTCTGGCATTCGCTTTCTTTACTACACTGTTCCCTATCAATTCTCCTGACATGCATGGGTCAAAGGGGATTCCCAGATATTTTACTTATGAAACCAAAGTGATGGGCTCCCCATTACACTGGACATTAAAATTATTTACCCTTCTCAGTTTATGTTTCGTGCCAAATAGAATGGCTTCAGTTTTCCCGAGGTGTAATGATAGTTTGTTGTCTACTAACCATTTGCTGCAGGACTCCAGTTCCAGTGTTAAAACATTAGCTATACCTTGTGGGTCTTTACCTGACACAAACAGAGCACTGTCATCTGCATACAGTAGGAGTTTGCACTTGACACTGATAGGCATGTCATTGACATAACATAAGAATAATAAGGGACCCAGGATACTACCTTGGGGAACTCCACATACTATCGGCAGGGGTTCTGATTCCGTTTTGTTGATTTTGATCTTTCCTCCTTAACTAGCTGACCTATTCCTCCCGGCTGGGTCCTTCCTGAATTACTGACCTGATTCTTACTGACTGACTCTCCAATTTAGCTGTCTTACCACCCTTAACTATGGTGATTCCTTTCAGAGTGATCAAAGCTGGAATGTTGTGTCACGGTTGTGACTCAATCACCTTGGCCATGGGCATTATGAGAAGCAACAAGCGTGTTTCCACTCCCCAGATTTGTATAACAAACCATGGAATGGGTGGTATTTGAACCCATGACAAATCCTAAAGGGGAGAGGCTTATACAGGAAAAAGAAAAAAAATTGAAAAAAAAAACGTTTTCTTGCCGAAAAATAGTGCATAATTTTGGCAACAGGTTGATGCAATCAGCTTGTTTTATCATATTTCTGAGTATCTTTTTCCAAAAATGTATTTTTTGTTTTGTTTTTGCTGTCATCAAGGGGACCTGATGCCAATTCGTGTTTTTTTTTCCTCCAAAAATTACAATTTTTGATTGTTTCTCTCCATATACACTACATGGCACATTTTCTGTCGACTCCATATTAGTGCTCAGAGTGAGAGCTGCTCAGTCGCCTGTGGGCTGCCATCAAGAGCATAGGGGTACAGTGCGCCGAAATCTGGCGCGCGGTATCAGTAGAGTTTCACAGAAAACGGTATTTCTCTTTTTTTTCAGGAATAGGTTATTGACCTTTCAAAAAACAAATTGCGAAAACTATTTGACAGAATGCCATGATTTTTTCAAACATTATCAGGCTAGCATTTTTTTATGATGGGACAACGAGATATTAGCAATATACTTTACTGTTTTTGTGTTACTGATTTTTTCACAAAAAATCCTTAAAAAAAAAAGATCAGCTTCAGCATTTTTTATTATACAATCAGTTGACATCTCGCTCAAAAGCTCGTTGTTTGGTTCCTATTTAGATCTTTATCTTTCATATGATGTCAACTAGAACATTGTATATCTTAACAATTTTTTATGGTTTTTGTATTATACCCTATATAATAGGGCATTATTTTTTCTCTATCTTTTGAGGCAAAAGTCACTACAAACACGGTGTCCACATCTCAAATGCTGTTTAAATCACAGTGAAAATTTCATTGAAATTGGAAAATTAGGAAAAAAAATGGATTTTAGCCCTCCCTAAAACTACAGACCAGTGCATTGTAGGGCTCGCTCGCCATAGGTTCAAACACCATCCGTTCCGTGTTGTTTGCAGCTGTGTTATAACGGTTTCGTAAGTCATAAGAGAGAATAACTGCATAACAATTTTAAGTAACCAATCAAATTCTGCGATACTTGTGTGTTCCTACATAGCTGATTTTTAATGTTTCAATTTGTCTAACCTAATGTACACTAGCATGCCACCTTCTCTGTAAGCATCGAAATGTATTTTACTTTTTTTTACATTTGATAACACAGCCAGGAAGCATAAATCTAGTGCTCGTGCCCTTACCACGTTCATCCTCCCTACCACTACCCTCCCTGACCCCCCCCCCCCCACCCTCCCGGCATGAGATGACCTGAGGATACAGCTATGTTAGTCTTCATGTGTAATAATAAGATGGACACTACCAGAGAGAGAGAGAGACAGGTCATGGGGTGAATGTTGGGGTAATTTTGGAAGGAGAGAAGTAGGAAAGAATCGGAAAAGGAACAAGCAAGAGGATGTTCAATACTTTGAAAAAATCTAACCTGGGAGATGAGCTAAGTAAATGAATTCCACCTTGAGAATAAGTAAATTGAGGAATTCATGGTAAACAAGCGCCACCACTGAAGATCAAGGGTTCGTCTTTTTTAATCACCTGTGACTTTGTGAAATCTGCTCCTGTATCAATTTTTTTATAACTGTACTCTGAAATGCTGCAGCCGTGCTGAGTGTTTGTACATCGTGACTTTTTATAAGTGCTTCACCTAAATATTCCAAGCTGTTAATTTCCTAATGCTAATTAAAGCACTACCATACTACAGTGACAGACAAAAAAGCTTGATGTGATGGCATAAAATTATGTGTATCTAAGTTTTTATATATAATCTCTCCATGGGTAAGTGGAAAAGAATTCTTACTCCGTCAGCCATGCGTGTCATAAGAGGTGACTAAAATGCCGGAAACAAGGGGCTAGTAACCACTTGTCTCGTATAAATTATTAGACTTAATAAGACTTTCGTTTTAGGTCACCCTGCCTCGGTAGCATAAGGCCAGTGTGGTGCCGGTTTGTGCGTGTCGTGTCGTGCCGAATAGGTAAAAACCTTGCGATTTTGGCTTAAGTAGTAGTTCTTGTCGAATAAGGCAAGCGAAAAAATTGTATATGCAGTTATTTCGAAAAAAATCATTCTGAACCTAACGAAAAAAATGAGTTTATTATTAAATTATTGTAAACTTATCTAAAATATATTTAGTTTGAATAGGCTAAATTAAATTGCGCTTGTTATAATAAGGTTAGGCAAGTTTTCTAAGGTTCTTCTGGTAAAAAATTATTAATTTTTACATTAACATAAATTAAAAAAATATATATCTTTAAGCGTATAAGAGAAAATTTTAGGACTTAATTTTAAATGAATTCTTGCTAACTGACCAGTTTTACCTATTTGGCATGAAAGTATATATATATATATATATATATATTTACAAACATTATCTTTCAGTCCACAGCAGGATTCGAACCTGCAAATTCGGCATCAGTATACACAATACTTTATCCACACAGCCAGAAACCAACCTGTTGTGAAGTTATAAGTTCCATGACGCTGGTGAGGAGCTCTTGATCTAGGGAATTGGATCTGTGCTCCAGTTCCCTGAATTAAGCCTGAATACCTTCCACATCCCCCTACAGTCGCTGTATAATCCTACGGGTTTAACGCTCCCCCATGATTATAATTATAATAATCGAGATCTGGTAATATAACGCATTGAAAGTTAACTTCATCATCATCATCATCGTCGTCGAGTAATCAGTAGAGATCATACCACTTCAATGTCGAGTAATAATCAGTAGAGGACATACCACTTCAATGTCGAGTAATAATCAGTAGAGATCATACCACTTCAATGTCGAGTAATAATCAGTAGAGGACATACCACTCCAGTGTCGAGTAATAATCAGTAGAGATCATTCCACTTCAGTGTCGAGTAATAATCAGTAGAGATCATACCACTTCAGTGTCGAGTAATAATCAGTAGAGGACATACCACTCCAGTGTCGAGTAATAATCAGTAGAGATCATACCACTTCAGTGTCGAGTAATAATCAGTAGAGATCATACCACTTCAGTGTCGAGTAATAATCAGTAGAGGACATACCACTCCAGTGTCGAGTAATAATCATAGAGATCATTCCACTTCAGTGTCGAGTAATAATCAGTAGAGATCATACCACTTCAGTGTCGAGTAATAATCAGTAGAGGACATACCACTCCAGTGTCGAGTAATAATCAGTAGAGATCATACCACTTCAGTGTCGAGTAATAATCAGTAGAGATCATACCACTTCAGTGTCGAGTAATAATCAGTAGAGGACATACCACTCCAGTGTCGAGTAATAATCAGTAGAGATCATTCCACTTCAGTGTCGAGTAATAATCAGTAGAGGACATACCACTTCAGTGTCGAGTAATCAGTAGAGGACATACCACTTCAGTGTCGAGTAATAATCAGTAGAGGACATACCACTCCAGTGTCGAGTAATAATCAGTAGAGATCATACCACTTCAGTGTCGAGTAATAATCAGTAGAGATCATACCACTTCAGTGTCGAGTAATAATCAGTAGAGGACATACCACTCCAGTGTCGAGTAATAATCAGTAGAGATCATAACACTTCAGTGTCGAGTAATAATCAGTAGAGGACATATCACTCCAGACTCGAGTAATAATCAGTAGAGGACATACCACTTCAGTGTCGAGTAATAATCAATAGAGGACATACCACTTCAGTGTCGAGTAATAATCAGTAGAGGACATATCACTTCAGTGTCGAGTAATAATCAGTTGAGGACATACCACTTCAGTGTCGAGTAATAATCAGTAGAGGACATACCACTTCAGTGTCGAGTAATAATCAGTAGAGGACATACCACTTCAGTGTCGAGTAATAATCAGTAGAGGACATATCACTTCAGTGTCGAGTAATAATCAGTTGAGGACATACCACTTCAGTGTCGAGTAATAATCAGTAGAGGACATACCATTTCAGTGTCGAGTAATAATCAGTAGAGGACATATCACTTCAGTGTCGAGTAATAATCAGTTGAGGACATAACACTTCAGTGTCGAGTAATAATCAGTAGAGGACATATCACTTCAGTGTCGAGTAATAATCAGTAGAGATCATACCACTTCAGTGTCGAGTAATAATCAGTAGAGATCATACCACTTCAGTGTCGAGTAATAATCAGTAGAGGACATATCACTTCCGTGTCGAGTAATAATCAGTAGAGGACATATCACTTCAGTGTCGAGTAATAATCAGTTGAGGACATACCACTTCAGTGTCGAGTAATAATCAGTAGAGGACATATCACTTCAGTGTCGAGTAATAATCAGTAGAGATCATACCACTTCAGTGTCGAGTAATAATCAGTAGAGATCATACCACTTCAGTGTCGAGTAATAATCAGTAGAGATCATACCACTTCAGTGTCGAGTAATAATCAGTAGAGGACATATCACTTCCGTGTCGAGTAATAATCAGTAGAGGACATATCACTTCAGTGTCGAGTAATAATCAGTTGAGGACATACCACTTCAGTGTCGAGTAATAATCAGTAGAGGACATATCACTTCAGTGTCGAGTAATAATCCGGAGAGATCATACCACTTCAGTGTCGAGTAATAACCAGCAGAGATCATACCACTTCACTGTCGAGTAATAATTAGCAGAGGACATGCCACTTCAGTGTCGAGTAATAATCAGTGGAGGACATACCACTTCAGTATCGAGTAATAATCAGTAGAGGACATACCGCTTCAGTGTCGAGTAATAATCAGTAGAGGACATACCACTCCAGTGTCGAGTAATAATCAATAGAGGACATACCACTCCAGTGTCGAGTAATCAGTAGAGGACATACCACTTCAGTGTCGAGTAATAATCAGTAGAGGACATACCACTCCAGTGTCGAGTAATCAGTAGAGATCATACCACTTCACTGTCGAGTAATCAGTAAAGGACATACCACTTCAGTGTCGAGTAATCAGTAGAGGACATACCACTTCAGTGTCGAGTAATAATCAGTAGAGGACATACCACTTCAGTGTCGAGTAATCAATAGAGGACATACCACTTCAGTGTCGAGTAATAATCAGTAGAGGACATACCACTTCAGTGTCGAGTAATCAATAGAGGACATACCACTTCAGTGTCGAGTAATAATCAGTAGAGGACATACCACTTCAGTGTCGAGTAATAATCAGTAGAGGACAAACCACTCCAGTGTCGAGTAATAATCAGTAGAGGACATACCACTTCAGTGTCGAGTAATCAGTAGAGGACATACCACTTCAGTGTCGAGTAATAATCAGTAGAGGACATACCACTCCAGTGTCGAGTAATCAGTAGAGGACATATCACTCCAGACTCGAGTAATAATCAGTAGAGGACATACCACTTCAGTGTCGAGTAATAATCGGTAGAGGACATACCACTTCAGTGTCGAGTAATAATCAGTAGAGATCATACCACTTCACTGTCGAGTAATAATCATTAGAGGACATACCACTTCAGTGTCGAGTAATAATCAGTAGAGGACATACCACTCCAGTGTCGAGTAATAATCAGTAGAGGACATACCACTTCAGTGTCGAGTAATCAGTGGAGGACATATCACTCCAGTGTCGAGTAATAATCAGTAGAGGACATATCACTCCAGACTCGAGTAATAATCAGTAGAGGACATACCACTTCAGTGTCGAGTAATAATCAATAGAGGACATACCACTTCAGTGTCGAGTAGTAATCAGTAGAGGACATACCACTCCACTGTCGAGTAATAATCAGTAGAGAACATACCACTTCAGTGTCGAGTAATAATCAGTAGAGGACATACCACTTCAGTGTCGAGTAATAATCAGTAGAGGACATACCGCTACAGTGTCGAGTAATCAGTAGAGGACATACCACTCCAGTGTCGAGTAATAATCAGTAGAGGACATACCAGTGTCGAGTAATAATCAGTAGACATCATACCACTTCACTGTCGAGTAATAATCAGTAGAGGATATACCACTTCAGTGTCGAGTAATAATAGGTAGAGGACATACCACTTCAGTGTAGAGTAGTAATCAGTAGAGGACATACCTCTCCAGTGTCGAGTAATAATCAGTAGAGGACATACCACTTCAGTGTCGAGTAATAATCAGTAGAGGACATGCCACTTCAGTGTCGAGTAATAATCAGTAGAGATCATACCACTTCACTGTCGAGTAATAATCAGTAAAGGACATGCCACTTCAGTGTCGCGTAATAATCAGTAGAGATCATACCACTTCACTGTCGAGTAATAATCAGTAGAGGACATACCACTTCAGTGTCGAGTAATAATCAGTAGAGGACATACCGCTCCAGTGTCGAGTAATCACTAGAGGACATACCACTCCAGTGTCGAGTAATAATCAGTTGAGGACATACCACTTCAGTGTCGAGTAATAATCGGTAGAGGACATACCACTTCAGTGTCGAGTAATAATCAGTAGAGATCATACCACTTCACTGTCGAGTAATAATCAGTTTAGGATATACCGCTTCAGAGTCGAGTAATAATCAGTAGAGGACATACCACTCCAGTGCAGAGTAGTAATCAGTAGAGGACATACCACTCCAATGTCGAGTAATAATCAGTAGAGGACATACCACTTCAGTGTCGAGTAATCAGTGGAGGACATATCACTCCAGTGTCGAGTAATAATCAGTAGAGGACATATCACTCCAGACTCGAGTAATAATCAGTAGAGGACATACCACTTCAGTGTCGAGTAATAATCGGTAGAGGACATACCACTTCAGTGTCGAGTAATAATCAGTAGAGATCATACCACTTCACTGTCGAGTAATAATCATTAGAGGACATACCACTTCAGTGTCGAGTAATAATCAGTTGAGGACATAGCACTTCAGTGTCGAGTAATAATCAGTAGAGGACATACCACTTCAGTGTCGAGTAATAATCAGTACAGGACATACCACTCCAGTGTCGAGTAATAATCAGTAGAGGACATACCACTCCAGTGTCGAGTAATAATCAGTAGAGGACATACCACTTCAGTGTCGAGTAATAATCAGTAGAGGACATACCACTCCACTGTCGAGTAATAATCAGTAGAGGACATACCACTTCAGTGTCGAGTAATAATCAGTAGAGGACATACCACTCCACTGTCGAGTAATAATAAGTAGAGGACATTCCAATTCAGTGTCGAGTAATCAGTAAAGATCATACCACTTCACTCTCCAGTAATAATCAGTAGAGATCATACCACTTCACTGTCGAGTAATAATCAGTAGAGGACATACCACATCAGTTTCGAGTAATCAGTAGAGGACATACAACTCCAGTGTCGAGTAATAATCAGTAGAGGACATACCACTTTAGTGTCGAGTAATCAGTGGAGGACATATCACTCCAGTGTCGAGTAATAATCAGTAGAGGACATACCACTTCAGTGTCGAGTAATAATCAATAGAGGACATACCACTTCAGTGTCGAGTAGTAATCAGTAGAGGACATACCACTCCACTGTCGAGTAATAATCAGTAGAGAACATACCACTTCAGTGTCGAATAATAATCAGTAGAGGACATACCACTTCAGTGTCGAATAATAATCAGTAGAGGACGTACCACTTGAGTGGCGAGTAATCAGTAGAGATCATACCACTTCACTGTCGAGTAATCAGTAGAGGACATACCACTTCAGTGTCGAGTAATCAGTAGAGATCATACCACTCCAGTGTCGAGTAATAATCAGTAGAGGACATACCACTTCAGTGTCGAGTAATAATCACTAGAGATCATACCACTTCACTGTCGAGTAATAATCAGTAGAGGACATACCACTTCACTGTCGAGTAAAAATCAGTAGAGGACATACCACTTCAGTGTCGAGTAGTAATCAGTAGAGGACATACCACTCCAGTGTCGAGTAATCAGTAGAGGACATACCACTTCAGTGTCGAGTAATAATCAGTAGAGGACATACCACTCCAGTGTCGAGTAATAACCAGTAGAGGAGATACCACTTCAGTGTCGAGTAATAATCAGTAGAGGACATACCACTTCAGTGTCGAGTAATAATCAGTAGAGGACATACCACTCCAGTGTCGAGTAATAATCAGATGACATACCACTTCAGTGTCGAGTAATAATCAGTAGAGGACATACCACTTCAGTGTCGAGTAATAATCAGTAGAGGACATACCACTTCAGTGTCGAGTAATAATCAGTAGATGACATACCACTTCAGTGTCGCGTAATAATCAGTAGAGATCATACCACTTCACTGTCGAGTAATAATCAGTGGAGGACATACCACTTCAGTGTCGAGTAATAATCAGTAGAGGACATACCACTCCAGTGTCGAGTAATAATCAGTAAAGGACATACCACTTCAGTGTCGAGTAATCAGTAGAGATCATACCACTTCACTGTCGAGTAATAATCAGTAGAGGACATACCACTCCAGTGTTGAGTAATAATCAGTAGAGGACATACCACTTGAGTGTCGAGTAATAATCAGTAGAGGACATATCACTCCAGTGTCGAGTAATAATCAGTAGAGGACATACCACTCCAGTGTCGAGTAATAACCAGTAGAGGAGATACCACTTTAGTGTCGAGTAATCAGTAGAGGACATACCACTCCAGTGTCGAGTAATAATCAGTATAGGACATACCACTTCAGTGTCGAGTAATAATCAGTAGAGGACATACCACTTCAGTGTCGAGTAATAATCAGTAGAGGACATACCACTCCAGTGTCGAGTAATAATCAGATGACATACCACTTCAGTGTCGAGTAATAATCAGTAGAGGACATACCACTTCAGTGTCGAGTAATAATCAGTAGAGGACATACCACTTCAGTGTCGAGTAATCAGTAGAGGACATACCACTTCAGTGTCGAGTAATAATCAGTAGAGGACATACCACTTCAATGTCGAGTAATAATCAGTAGAGGACATACCACTTCAGTGTCGAGTAATAATCAGTAGAGGACATACCACTTCAGTGTCGAGTAATAATCAGTAGAGGACATACCACTTCAGTGTCGAGTAATAATCAGTAGAGGACATACCATTTCAGTGTCGAGTAATAATCAGTAGAGGACATACCACTTCAGTGTCGAGTAATAATCAGTAGAGGACATACCACTTCAGTGTCGAGTAATAATCAGAGGATAGTCTCTCCAAGTTCATAAACAAATTTTCCTTTATATTACTTATCTTTCGCGAACTGATAATGGTTCACGACTGATTGAAACGTCATCCCGTTTTTATATAAAATTTGTGGCTTAGTTGTTAAGTGTTGGTGACACTTTAAAGCCACCTGGTGACTGAGTTAAGAGGACAGAGAGACTGGTGAGGTGGGTGTGGTCACCTGGAAACGTCAGAGTTGCTGGACCACGAGTCACGCTCAACTGACCACCATGAATGGTCTTGTAGTGAATAGTGGACGCTCTTATGTACTGTGGTCAGTTCTGGCAGCTCACAACAGAAGCTCCCGGGTTCCACCCTGAGGGATGTCTCCGTACACTTGCTGCCTTGATCTGGTAGTATGGCATTTGCACGTCATTATGCCAAGGAAGGTTCCCCATTCCCTGCTCTCATGTAAGCTGCAGTATATGGACGCCTAGCAAACCTAAGAATAGCATTTCTACATTTAAGGAGTCATTCACGACACTGTACACCGTGTACGTCAGGCTCATGTTGGAGTACGAAGCACCAGTATGGAACCCCACACCTGGTCAAACACGTCAAGAAATTAGAGAAAGTACAAAGATTTGCAACAAAAGTAGTCCCGGAGCTAGGGGGGTAAATCCTACAAGAAGTTACGGGAAATCAACCTGACGACACTGAAGGACAGGAGGGATAGGGGGAACATGATAACGTAATACTGAGAGGAAATGACATGGTGGAAAGGGCCAGAATGTTTCAGAGATGGAACACGGGAACAAGAGGACACAGCTGGAAGTTTAAAACTCAGATGAGCCATAATAATGTTAGGAAGTACTTCTTCAGCCGTAGAGCAGTCAGGAATTGGAACACTCTGGAGAGTAAAGCAGTGGAGGCAGGATCCATACACAGCTTTAAGAAGTATGATAAGGCTCTTGGAACCGGAAAAGATTGGACCTAGTAGCGATCAGCGAAGAGGCGGGGTCAGGAGTTGTGAATCGACACCTGCAATCACAAATAGGCGAGTGTGTACACACACACACACACACACACACACACACAGCAACCATCGCAATAGAGGGATGGTTGACACAATGGCTGCAGTGGCCAGAAGAGCTCATGCATGCAGGACAAAGCTCCTGATCATGGGTGACTTTAACCACAAGGAGATCGATTGGGAGAACTTGGAGCTACATGGGGGCCAAGATACATGGAGGGCTAAGATGATGGAGGTGGTACTGGAAAACTTCATGTACCAACACGTAAGGGACACTACAAGAGAGAGAGGAGAGGATGAACCAGCAAGACTGGACCTAGTATTCACCTTGAGTAGTGCAGATATTGAGGACATCACATATGAAAGACCCCTTGGGGCCAGCGATCATGTGGTTTTAAGCTTCGAATACACAGTAGAGCTACAAGTGGAGGGGGAAGCAGGAAGGCCAGGACGAATGAAGCCAACCTACAAGAAAGGGGACTACACGGGAATGAGGAACTTCCTGAACGGGGTTCAATGGGACAGAGAACTGGCAGGGAAGCCAGTTAATGAGATGATGGAATGTGTAGCAACAATGCGCAAGGAGGCTGAGGAGAGGTTTGTACCCAAGGGCAACAGGAATAATGAAAAAGCCAGGATGAGCCCATGGTTCACCCAAAGGTGCAAGGAGGCAAAAACCAAGTGTGCTAGGGAATGGAAGAAATATAGAAGGCAAAGGACCCAGGAGAATAAGGAGAGCAGTCGTAGAGCCAGAAATAAATATGCACAGATAAGAAGGGAGGCCCAACGACAATATGAAAACGACATGTGATGAATGGTTTGAAAAACCGACAAGTTGAAGATTGAGACACTTATGCACCATATGGGAATCTTTATTCTGGAAACGTTTCGCCACACTGTGGCTTCATCAAGGAAAAAGATCTTGGGGTGAGTATAACACCAGGCACATCTCCTGAAGCGCACATCAACCAAATAACTGCTGCAGCATATGGGCGCCTAGCAAACCTCAGAACAGCATTCCGACATCTTAATAAGGAATCGTTCAAGACCCTGTACACCGTGTACGTTAGGCCCATATTGGAGTATGCGGCACCAGTTTGGAACCCACACCTAGCCAGGCACGTAAAGAAACTAGAGAAAGTGCTAAGGTTTGCAACAAGACTAGTCCCAGAGCTAAGAGGTATGTCCTACGAGGAGAGGTTAAGGGAAATCAACCTGACGACACTGAAGTACAGGACAGATAGGGGGGACATGATAACGACATACAAAATACTGAGAGGAATTGACAAAATGGCCAAAGACAGGATGTTCCAGAGATGGGACACAGCAACAAGGGGACACAGTTGGAAGTTGAAGACACAGATGAATCAAAGGGATGTTAGGAAGTATTTCTTCAGCCACAGAGTAGTCAGGAAGTGGAATAGTTTTGGAAGCGATGTAGTGGAGGCAGGATCCATATATAGGTTTAAGCAGAGGTATGATAAAGCTCACGGTTCAGGGAGAGTGACCTAGTAGCGACCAGTGAAGAGGTGGGACCAGGAGCTTGGACTCGACCCCTGCAACCTCAACTAGGTGAGTACATGTAGGCGAGTTTCTCTCTCTCTCTCATGGCTACACACTACACACTCATTGCTACCCTCACAACACTCATGCTACACTCGACACACACCATGGCTACACTCTAACATCACTCATGGCTACACTCTCAAACACTCATGGCTATACTTGACACAGTCATGCTACACTCTACACACTCATGGCTACACTCTACACACTCATGGCTACTCTCTACATACTCATGGCTACACTCGACACACTCATGGCTACACTCGACACACTCATGGCTACACTCGACACATTCATGGCTACACTCGACACATTCGTGGCTACACTCTGCACACTCATGGCTACACTCGACAAATTCATGGCTACACTCGACACATTCATGGCTACACTCGACACATTCATGGCTACACTCGACACATGGCTACACTCGGCACACTCATGGCTACACTCGACACATTCATGGCTACACTCGGCACACTCATGGCTACACTCGACACATTCATGGCTACACTCGACAAATTCATGCTACAACTCGCAAACTCATGGCTACACTCGACACATTCATGGCTACACTCGACACACTCATGGCTACACTCGACACATTCATGGCTACACTCGGCACACTCATGGCTACACTCGACACATGCACACCGGCAACACACAAGTCTTACCACTCGATCCACATCTTAACCTAGGAAGCTACACTCTACACACTCCTGGCTACACTCGACACATTCATGGCAAACTCTACACACTCATGGCTACACACCAAACACATTCATGCTGTACACTCGACCACATGGCGTAACACTCAACTACACTCATGCTACACTCGACACTCTTGCTACAACTCGACAACATTCATGGCTACACTTCGACACATTCATGCTACACCCCAAACACGACACATTCAGCTTACCTCAACACACGCATGCTACACTCGACACACTCAAGGCTACACCGACACTCTGAGCTAAACTCGACACATTCTGGCTACACTCGTCAACACTCATGCTACACTCGACACATTCATGGCTACATTCGACACACTACAACAAAAGCTACACTCGACATACTAGCTACACTCGGTACACACAAGGCTACACTCGGTAACACTACCATGGCACACTCGACACACTCATGGCTACACTACACACTCATGCTACACTCTACACACTCATGGCTATCACTCTACAACACTCAGGTCTACACTCGAACATCTCATGCTTACAAACTCGCCACTCGATGGTCTAACACTCTACAAACTCATGTCTACACTCTACACACTCATGGCTAGCAACACAACTACACTCATGGCTACACTCGACACATTCATGCTACACTCGAGACACATTCATGGCTACACTCGTGCAGACTCATAGCTACACTCCGACACTTTACCATTGCTAAAAACTCGACACATTCATGGCTTACACCTGCACACAATTCATGGCAACACTCGGCACACCATGGCTACACAACTCGACAGGACAATACTTGCGACACTCGACACAAGTCAGAGCTACCACTCGACACACCTCATGGCTACCCTCAGACCCCAGTCCACAATATGAAGCAGACTAACACTCGCGCGCAAAACACACACATGGCCACACTCGGCACACTCATACCGAGGCTACAGAAACTCGACACAGTCATGGCACACTCCGACATACAAAAACTCATGGCTACACCGAGCACACTCATGCTACACCGACACAGCATGGCTACAAACACTCTGACTACACTCAAGGCTACCACTCGACACTCTTGGCTACACGCGACAACTCATGGCTAACACTCGACACAGTCATGCGACACTCGCACATTCAAGGATACAACTCGCACACATCATGGCTTTACACTCGACACATTCATGGCTCAGAGGCTCGACACACTCATAGCTACACTCGACACTAGCTACCCTCGGTACAACTCATTTCATGGCTACACTCGACACACTCATGGCTACACTCGACACACTCATGGCTACACTCGACACACTCATGGCTACACTCGACACACTCATGGCTACACTCTACACACTCATGGCTACACTCTACACACTCATGGCTACACTCTACACACTCATGGCTACACTCGACACTCATGGCTACACTCGACACACTCATGGCTACACTCTACACACTCATGGCTACACTCGACACACTTATGGCTACACTCGACACACTCATGGGCACACTCGACAACTACGATTGCTACACTCGACACTTCATTGGCTACACTCGAAACATACATGGCCTTAAAAAAGACCAACTCGTCACACTCATTGCTACACTCGACACATTCATAAGCTACTCTCGAACACATTCATGCTACAACTCGGCACACTCATGGCTTAACTCGACACATTCATGGCTACACTCGGCCACGCTCATGCTACACTCGACACATTCATGGCTACACTCGACACATTCATGGCTACACTCGACACATTCATGGCTACACTCGACACACTCATGGCTACACTCGACACACTCATGGCTACACTCGACACATTCATGGCTACACTCGACACATTCATGATTATAATAACTACACTCCGAACACACACATGGCTACACTCGACACATTCATGGCTACACTCGACAAATTCATGGCTACACTCGGCACACTCTTGGCTACACTCGACACATTCATGGCTACACTCGGCACACTCATGGCTACACTCGGCACACTCATGGCTACACTCGACACAGTCATGCTACACTCGACACAGTCATGGCTACACTCGACACACTCACGGCTACACTCGACACAGTCATGCTACACTCGACACAGTCATGGCTACACTCGACACACTCATGGGTACACTCGGCACACTCATGGCTACACTCGACACATTCATGGCTACAACTGCTCGGCACACTCATGCTAACACTCGACGACATTCTGGCTACACTCGTACAACATTCATGGCTACACTCGACACATTCATGGCTAAATCTCGCACACTCATGGCTACAACTCCGACACAGTCCATGCTACAAACTCAGACGACACAGTCATGGCTACACTTCGACACACCATGGCTACACTCCGGCACACACTCATGGCTACACTCGACACATTCATGGCTACACTCGACACAATAATGCTACAACACGACACATGGCTTCACTCGACACATTCATGGCTACACTCGACACACTCATGGCTACACTCGACACAGTCAGGCTACACTCGACACAGTCATGGCTACACTCGACACACTCATGGCTACACTCGACACAGTCAGGCTCCACTCGACACATGCGACACTCGAACACACTCAAAGGCAACCACACGACACACGCATGGCTGCACTCGGGCACACTCCATGTACACTCGACACAATACTACACTCAACACACTCATGGCTACACTCACACACTCAGGCTACACTCTACACACCTCATTGGCTACACACTACAACAATCAGGGCTACACTCGACACCGCTCATGGCTACAACTCTACACACTCATGGCCTACACTCTACACCTCAAGGCTATACTTGACACAGTCAAGCAACACTCGACACATTCTTGTGGGTTTATAACTACACTCGACACATTCGGGCTACACTCGGCACACTCATGGCTACAACTCGACACATTCATGCTACACTCGACACACCATGGCTACACTCGGCACACGACATGGGCTACACTCGTCACATTCATCGGCTACATCTCGACACATTTCATGGCTACACTCGACACATTTCATGCTACACTCGACACACACTTTGGCTACACTCGACACACCCATGCTACACACGACACATTCATGCTTCACTCGCACATTCATGGTCTACACTCTGCACACTCATGGCTACACACGACACATTCAGGCTACACTCACACACGCATGGCTACACAAACTCGCACACTCATGGCTACACTCGACAACAATTCCTGGCTACATTCGGCACCTCATGCTACACTCACTCGACACATTTCTACACACGACACCATCTCCATGCTACACTCTGCACACTCATGGCTACACTCGAACACATCCTGCTACACTCGGCACACGCCAGGCTAGCACTTCGACACATGGCAACACCGACACACTCATGGCTACACTCGATACATTCATGGCTACACTCGACTCCACTCGACACATTCATGGCTACACTACGCACACTCATGCTACACTCGACACAGTCATTCTAACACCTCGACACATTCCATGGACTACACTCGAACACACTCATGGCTACCCTCGGCAACACTCAGCTACAACTCTACACATTCATCATGGCTAAACTCGACACATTCAAGGCTATACACTCGCACACTCAATGGCTACCACACGACACATTCAATGGCTACACACGACTACATTCATGGCTACACACGACACATTCTACATGGCTACACTCGCACACTCATGGCTACCCTCGACACAGTCTGAACAACCTCGACACAGTCATGTGGCTACACTCGACACACTCATGGCTACACTCGGGCACAGCACTCAGGCTACACTCGACACATTCATGCTACACACGACACATTCATGCTACACTCGACACATGGCTACACTCGAAATCATTCATGGCAACACTCGTGCACACACATGGCTACACTCGACACATTCAATTGGCTACACTCGACACATACATGGCTACACTACGTGACACATTCATGGCTTACATCGACAACACTCATGGATACACTCGACACAACTCATGGCTAACACTCGACACATTCATGGCAACAAGTTCGAACACATTCATGGCTTACACTCGACACATTCATGGCTCACTCGGCACACTCATGGCTGCACTCTCACACAAACAGAACATCCTAGGATACACACGACACATTCATGGCTACACTCGCCCCACATGGTCTGACACTCGACACATCATAGGCTACACTCGACACATGCTCACATACCTCGACACATTCATGCTACACTCGCACACTCATGGCTACTCTCGACACAGTCATGACTACACTCACACACGCATCATGGCTGCACTCGGCACACTCATGAGGCTAGCTACACTCGTACAACAGTCATGGCCTACACTCGACATCACTCATAAAAGGGAGGCTACACCTCGGCAACACTCATGCTACACTCGACACAGTCAGGGCTACACTCGACACATGGCGTTCACTCGACGCACTCACGCTACATCACACACGTCATGCTACACTCGGCACACTCATGGCTACACTCGGACACATAGCTACACTCGGACAACACTCAATGGCTACACTCTACACACCACGGCTACACTCTACACACTCACATGGCTACACTCGACACACACATGCTACACTCGATCACACTCATGTCTACACTCTACACACTCATGGCTACACTCTACACCACTCATTGCATACTCCACACAGTCATGGCTACACTCTACACACTCATGGCTACACTCGACACTCATGGCTACACTCTACACACTCATGGCTACACTCTACACACTCATGGCTACACTCGACACACATCATGGGCTACACCTCGAACACATCATGTCTACACTCGACACATTGCATGGCTACACGCTGCACACTCATGGCTACCTCGACACATCATGGCTACAACCGACCACCATGGCTACACTCGACACACTCATGGCTACACTCGACACATCATGGCTACACTCGACACATTCATGGCTACACTCGACACATTCATGGCTACACTCGACACATGTGGCTACACTCGCACACACATGGCAACACTCGACACACTACATGGCTACACTCGACACATTCATGGCTTACACCTCGGACACATTCTGGCTACACTTGCACACTCATGGCTACACTCTGCAACACTCATGGCTAACACTCGACACATTCCTGGCTAAACCTCGCACACTCATAGGCTACACTCGACCATGGCTACACTCGACACAGGCCCTCAATTGCTACACTCGACCACATTCATGGCTACACTCGACACATTCATGGCTACACTCGCACACTCATGGCTACACTCGACACATTCATGGCTACACTCGCACACATCAAGCTACACTCGCCACATTCATGGCTACACTCGACACATCGATGCTACCCTTGACCCATGGCTACACTCGACACATCATGGCTACACTCCGACCACATTGATGGCTACACTCGGCACACTCATGCTACACTCTCGACACAGTCCATGCTGCCTCGACACATCCATTGCTACTACTCGACACACTCATGGTACGACACTCGACACAGTCAGACTAACACTCGACACACTCATGGCTACACTCGGGCACAATCTTGGCTACACTCGACACAGTCAATGCTACACTCGACACACTCATGGCTACACCGGCACACTCATGCTACACTCGACACATCAAGCTACACTCGAACACACTCAGTGGCTAGACTCTACACACTGTCTACAGTCTACACATACACACTCATGCTACACTCTACACACTCATGGCTACACTCGACTCTCACAATAACTCATGGCTACAACACTCTACACACTCAGGGCTAAAACTCGACAAAGTCATGGCTACACTCGACACATGGCTACACTCGACACACTCATGGCTACTCTCAGCACACTCATGGCAACACTCGGCACACTCATGGCTACACTCGACACATTCATGGCTACACTCGATACATTCATGGCTACCCACTCGACACATTCATGCTCACTCTAACACATGGCTTACACCGAACTACATAATGGCTACACTCGACACAGTCATGCTACACTCGACACAGTCATGGCTACACTCGACACACTCATGGCTACACTCGACACAGTCATGACTACACTCGACACACTCATGGCTACACTCGGCACACTCATGGCTACACTCGACACACTCATGGCTACACTCGACACAGTCATGGCTACACTCGACACACTCATGGCTACACTCGGCACACTCATGGCTACACTCGACACATTCATGGCTACACTCGGCACACTCATGGCTACACTCGACACACTCATGGCTACACTCGACACACTCATAGCTACACTCGGCACACTCATGCTACACTCTACACAATTCTTGGCTACAACTCGACCAGTCCATGCTACACGCGACACAGATGACTACACTCAGCTACCACTCTACACATTCATGCTACATCTCGACACAGTCAATGGCTACACTCACACACTCATGGGCTACACGCTACACATTCATGCTACACCGACACAGTCCAAGGCTAACTCGGCACACTCATGCTACACTCGACACATTCATGCTACACTCGGCACCACTCATGTCTACACTCGACACATTCATGCTACACTCTGCGACGCATACACACCATGCTCACACCTTCGACACTACAGCGAGTCAAGCCCACTCGACCAACATCATGCATACAATCTCGACCACTCATGTGCTGTCCCACACACTACACACACACTCATGGCTACACTCGAACACAGTCATGGTACAACTCGCGACACAGTCAATGGCTACACTACGACAACAGTCATGGCTACACTCGACACAAGTCAGTCATGGCTACACTCGCCACAGTCATGGCTACACTCGACACAAGTCAAGCTACAACCGACACAGTCATGGCTACACTCGACACACTCTGGTTTCTACACTCGACAGCACTCATGGCTACTCTCGACACAACTCATGGCTACACTCGACACACTCATATGGGCTACACTCGACACACTCATGGCTACACTAGAGCACACTCAATGGCTAACACTACGATCACATGGCTACACTCGACACACTCTTGGCAACACTTCGACACACTCATGGTACACACTCGACACACTCATGGCTACACTCGACACTTACTTGGCTACACTCTACACAATCATGCTACACTCTACTCACTCATGGCTACACTCTACACAATCAAGGCTGGCACATCTACACACTCATGGCTATACTCTACACACTCATGGCTACAGCATCGACACACTCATGCACACTCTACACACACTCATGCTACACTCGAACAGTCATGGCAACTCTCTAACACAATTCATGCTGCACTCTACCATTCATGCTACACTCTACACAGTTGGGTCTCATGCTACAATCTCTACAACACTCATAGGCTACCTCACACGTGGGGAGGGGGGGTCATGGCTAACTTGATACAATCATGGCACCTCTACACAATCAGGCTGCCACTCTAAACACAATCATGGCTACCCTCTACACACTCATGGCTGCACTCTACACATCATGGCTAACACTCTACACACTCATGGCTACACTTGAGACAATCAGGCACACTCTACACTATCATGGCTACACGTCCTAGCAACACCACCATGGCTACACTCGACACACTCATGGCTACACTCGATACAGTCATGGCTACACTCTACACAATCATGGCTGCACTCTACACAATCATGGCTACACTCTACACACTCATGGCTACACTCGACACACTCATGGCTACACTCGATACAGTCATGGCTACACAGTCATGGCTAAACTCTACACAATCTGCTACACACTACACACCATGGCGACACTCGACACATACGCAGCTACACTCTACACAATCATTGGCTACACTTCGACAACACCATGGATACACTCTACAACAACATGCGACACTCTATACACTCATGGCTACACTCGACACACTCATGGCTACACTCGACACACTCATGGCTACACTCGACACTCATGGCTACACTCGACACATTGCTACACTCGACTCATGGCTACACTCGACACACTCATGGCTACACTCGACACACTTATGCTACACTCGGATACATGTCTTGGCTACACTCACACAATCATGGCCTGCAACTCTACACAATCATGGCTACACTCTATACACACTCAAGGCTTACATCGACACACTCCATGGCTACACTTCTACACAATCCTGGCTACACTCTACACATCATGGTACACTCACACAATCATCATGGCTACAACTCTACACACTCATGGCGACACACGACACACTCATGGCGACACTCTACACATATCATGCTACACTCGACACACTCATGGCTACACTCTACACAATCATGGCTACACTCACACACTCCATGCTACACTCGACACACTCATGGCTACACTCGACACACCATGGCTATACACTCGGCCACCTTTATCCATGTCTACAACTCGACACTCATGCTACACTCGACACATTGCTACACTCGACTCATGGCTTCACTCGACACAAACAGGCTACCTCGAACACACCATTGGCTGCACAGTCGACACACTCATGGCTACACTCACAACACTCATGGCTACATCTCGACACACTCAGCTTACACTCGACACAGTCATTGGCTACAAAACCCCTTTCCTTGCCCGACACAATCATAGCGACACTCTACACACTGATGGCTACACTCTACACAATCATGGCTTACACTTCTACACACACATGCTACACTCAACTCGACACAATACTCATGGCTAACAACACTCGCACTCTGGCTACACTCTCGACCTTTGCTAACACTCCACCCATGGCTACACACGACACACTCATGCTACCACGCGACACTCATGGCTACACCGACACATTGCGAACACTCGACACATGGCTACACCGACACATGGCTACACATCGACTCATGCTACACTCGACAACACTCATGCTACACTCGACACACCTCATGCTACTCTCGACACACTCCTGGCTACACACGACACATGGCTAACATTCGACACATCTACACTCGGCCATGGCTACACTCGAAAAAAAACAACACTCATGGCTACACTCGCACACTCATGGATACACTCGACACACTCATGGCTACACTTCGACACACTCCATGGCAACACTCGTCACATAGCTACCTCGAATCATGGCTACACTCGACACACTTCAAGCTACACTCGACTCAACTCAAGGCTACACGCGACACTCATGCTATCTCGACACACTCAGTGGCTACACTCGACAAATGCTACACTCCACACATGGCTAACCCTCGACACATGCTACACTCGACACACTCATGGCTATCCTGGACGAACACTTATGCAACACTCGACACATGCTACACTCGACACCCTCATTCTTACACTCGACACACTCATGGCTACATTCGACACAGTCCTCAAACTCCCTCATATATATTAATCATCAAGTAGAAAAAATTCTAAATTTACACAATTAAAGATAGTCCAGATATTGTGCCTGGAATGTTTATTTCGTCAGTAGAAAATAGCAACGTTTAGTTAGGGTCAGGGCTAATTAACTATGTTACGTATATGTCGTGCCGAATAGGTAAAACCTGGGATTTTGGCTTAAATAGCAACGCTCTTCTTGCCGAATAACGCAAGCTAAAATTTATGTATGCAATAATTTCGGAAATATCATTCTGAACCTAACAAAAAAATATATATTTCTTTGTGTTTGTTTATTAAATTATTATTAAATTATTAGGCTAAATTAAATTGCGCTTGGATATAATAAGGTTATGTAAGTTGGTTAAGGTCCTTTTGTACAATATTACTAATTTTTGCATCACATAATTGAAAAAATAATTATCTTTTAAACTACAAAATTTTTTTTAGAAAGGACTTAATGTGAAACGAGTCCCTTGCTAATTGACTAATTTTAACCTGTTGGGCACGATTAACACACACACAACACACACACACAACAACACACACACACACACACACACACACACACAACACACACACACATGCACACACACACACACCGAGAGATGTATATCTGTGTTATAACACGAGAATGTTACTCTGTGCTTTGTGAATAAAGCCTTCTGACTGAGATAGCGAGAAGGATACAAGCAGTCTTCAGTTTTCGTGTAACTGCATATTGTGAAGCGCTACACCCGTGTGGGTCGTTCATGCTAGCATTGGTGAGGCTCGATCCTCCGTCACTAGCGAGCAGGTGTGCTCAGACTAAAGTAGGAGAAGTAACGTTCACTTCAACCTACGTGAATACAGTCAAATTGGATGGAGATTAACTGCGCTGCTGCTTCGCCATTAAAGTCTTGACATGATATGTAAACAAAGGAAACTCACTGATACAGTTTATTTGTGTTACAAGTTGTGATAGTTGTGAATGGCGACTCGTACAGTGACAGAATACATTTGTATATTTAATATACCACTCATTTTCGTGGTAATCCTCTTTTTACATAAATTAAATATCAGAGTAACTTACCTGGACCCATTAATTCGTCCTCTAGCACTCTTTCTTCTTATACAACATTTTGCACTTAAGATCCCCGGAGTGGTTTTCGTTCCAAACTGTTGTTTTAGTATTCACATTTACCAACTCTTGTAATCTGTCAGTGTTAATTTGTGTCTCATAGAGTTTGAAATCACTTTTTCCTAGTCTCAAACATCTACGATAACAACATTGTAATCGTAAATGACCATAGAAACGTACATCACGATGAACCTGAACTTGGCATTAATAATGCACAAGTTTTTAATTAAATATCATATATTTTTTTACCTGTAATTAGTGAATTAACACGAGAGTGATTACAGTAGAGATACACAGCGACACCACATTCTCCTTTCCAGGTGACACGCTCGCTACACCAAGTACACGCTTTACACCAGATGTCTCTGAATGCACATTTCCCTCTCTCTTTGTATATATATCTTCCTACTCCCATATATAATTTATATAATATATATATAAATATATAAAAAATATATAGTATTATATATAAATATATATATATATATATATATATCTATTCGTGCCAGAATATGTAAAACTGGTCAATTTAGCAAAAAACTCTTTAAAATAAGTCCTTTCTAAAATTTTCTCCTGTACGTTTAAAGATATATTTTTTTCCATTCACCAGAATGTTTAAGTAAAATTTTTAATTTTGCTCCAAAAGAAATCTTATAAAACTTACCTAACCTTATTATAAAAGAAAAAATTATTATAGCCTAACCCAACTAATATTATTTTAGATTTGTTTAAAATATTATATACTAAACAAACATAGTGAAAATAAATTTTTTCCGAGTTAGTGTCAGAATGATTGTGGCGAAATTATTGCATACATTACACAATTTTCGCTTGTCCTTATATTGCAAATGAGCGTTGCTATTTAAGCCGAAGCTCCGCAAGTTCTGCTATTCGGCCACGACATAATATATATATATAAATATATATTATATCATATATATATTATATATATAGTAAAATAATATATATAAATAATAATATATCCATGATCTCACAACTCCAACACCACACACACACACACCCACACACAAACACACACACACACAACACACACCCCCGCACAGAAGTAGAGGAACAGCGCGTATAACCGAAGGCACGTGCAGTGGACAGAGAATTACACTGACATGGGGCAACAACGAGTCATGGTACAGTGATTGATGTATCACAATGCCCTGTGACGAGCGGTCCCACAGGTGTCGGTCCTAAGGCCCAGTGTCAATTTCTGGTATATGTTGAACGACAATGATGGAAGGTTAGACTCAGAGTGTCCCTGATTCACAGGTGATAGTGAAGTTAATGAGGAAATTAAATAAGATGAGGATCAGTAGGACTTAAGCGAGACCTGATCAATCTGAACACCTGGTCCAGCAACTGGCTTCTCGAATTTAATCCCACCAAAATGCAAAGTCATGAAGATCGGGCATGGGCAAAGAAGACCCAGACGGATATAGCTAGGGTTGGCGAAGCTTTTTTTTAATACAATTTTCAGTAAATTTTCAAATTTGCACCTACTGAGAGTAAACTTACGGTATTATCCTTCTAATAGACTGCATCAAAACCCTAATAGTTTGAAGCCACCACCACTGCCGAATAATTTGTTACATCTGAGTATCTTTTTAAATCACCGAGTCTAAACTGTTAGTTTTTCAGTATCCTCGAATGGGATCTTAAAGGGTGGCCCGTGGCCTGCGTGCAAAAGCTCTCGCTTCACAACGGTGGAGGGTCCGGGTTCGAATTCCCGCGTGTTTTCCTTACACCGGTTGTCTTGTGTTCACCCATCAGTAAAATGGGTAGCGGTGTTAGTCGACTCTGGTGTGGGTCGCATTCTGGGACCACAACTGACCTATTTGCCCGAAATACTCAGCATAACAAGCAGCTTTTCTATATAGTTGGTATGTCATTGATGTCAGAATATGGTCTGTATACCTTGTACATGGTACTTGTAAAAATAGATATCATTATTAGATATTTTACTCTGTATGTCGTGCAGCTTGTTTTTGTTTCATAACACGAGCCTCGTACCAGATGGGCTACACAATGTCAACGTGGGTAAGGTAAATACCAAAAGAATGTGCGGACAATAGGCATGACCGCTGTGACTCAAAGTTGTTGAACACATTCCCAGCATCCCTAGAGTGGACCCCAAAAACTTCCAAAAACTCTGTGGCATAGCTTCAAAACTGAAAGAAAAAATAAGCCTCAGAATTCGAACGACCGCTAGAGTGAAACTAAAGTGTGTAGGTTCATAAAGGTGCTACTTTTGGTGCATTGTGCAATATTCCAATCATCTAAATATATTTGATGTCTGTCTCTTTCTGAAGCTTCAGTAAATAGTGACGAGCATTTATTATAACCAGGTTCGTAGCATTAAGTTGATCATATGGTGGGCGGCCAAATTGTCAAGACTCACTCATGGTAACACTACGGGCACACTCATGCTTACACTCGACACATTCATGCTATACACTCGCACACCATGGCTACAACACTCGACACATTCATGGCTACCTCGACACATTCATGGCTACAACTCGACACATTCATGGCTACCAACCTCAGGCAACAACCATGGCATACAACCGCGTCACAACAGTCCATGCTACACTCGACACAGTACATGGCTACACTCGAACACACTCATGGCTACACTCGCACACTCATCGGCTACACTCCGACACATTCATGCTACACCTACACTACTCACACATTCATGCTACACTCGACACATGCTTCATGTCACTCGACACAGATTCAAGGCTACCCTCCGACACACTCATGGCTCACACTCGACCCAGACATGGCTACACTTCGACACAACTCATGGCTGACACCGCACACTCTGTATGGCTACACTCGACACAGTCAGGGCTACACTCGACACATGGCTAACAATGTCGACCACCATGGCTACTCTCGACCAACACTCATTGGCAGCACTCGGCAACACTCATGAGCTGCTACACTCGACACATATCTACACTCAAATCACACTATGGACTAAGCACATCGACACTCATGCTACACCTCGACACGCTCATGGCTACACTCTACACACTCATGGCTACACTCTACAACACTCATGCATACACTCCACACACTCATTGGCTACACGCGACACTCATGGTTTTTTACTACACTCGACACATTCATGGCTACACTCGACACATTCATAGGCAACACTCGGCACACTCATGCAGCTACACTCGACACAGATTCATCGGCTACACTCACACATCATAGGCTACACTCGACACATTCATGGCTACACTACATACACTCGGCACACTCAGGCTACAACTCGACACATCATGCGACACTCGACACAGTCATGGCTACAACTCGAACACAACTCACGGCTACACTCTCAACACAGTCTTGACAACCTCGACCACTCATGGCTACAACACTCTGGCACAACTCATGGCGACACTCGACACAGTCATGGCTACACTCGACACACTCATGGCTACACTCGGCACACTCATGGCTACACTCGACACAGTCATGGCTACACTCGACACACTCAAGGCTACACTCGACACTCTTGGCTACACTCGACACACTCATGGCTACACTCGACACAGTCATGGCTACACTCGACACATTCATGGCTACACTCGGCACACTCATGGCTACACTCGACACATTCATGGCTACACTCGACACACTCATAGCTACACTCGACACATAGCTACACTCGGTACACTCATGGCTACACTCGACACACTCATGGCTACACTCGACACACTCATGGCTACACTCGACACACTCATGGCTACACTCGACACACTCATGCACTACACTCTGACAACACTCATGGACTACCTACACACTCATGGCTACCACTCTACAACACTCATTGACTGTAACACCACTGAATCTCTACACACTCATGAGCTACACTCGACACCCCAAGGCTACAACACTCGACACACTCATGGCTACACTCTACACACTCATGTACCTCGAACACACTTTTGGCTACACCGACACACATATGGCTATACACTCGACCACTTCAGGCTACACTCTTGACACACTCAGCGCAACACTCGACACATTTCATAGGCTACACTCTCGGTACATCATGTTCCTATGCTACTTCACACGACACACTCATGGCTACAACACGACACATTCCAACAGGCGACACAACACCACGACCAAATTACAACATGTGACCCTCCAATAACTAACCTCCGAGGAGCACACTAACCTGCTACACTCGACACATCATAGCTAACACTCGGCACACGCATGCTACACTCGGCACACTCATGGCTACACTCGACACAGTCATGCTACACTCGAATCACCGTCATGGCTACAACTCGACACAACACAACCCAAGTAGAGCTACCACTCAGAACACAGTCACTGCTTTACCTCGACACAGTCTGGCTACACTCGACACACTCATGAGGTACACTCGGCAAACTCCAATGGCTACACCTCCGACACATTCCTGGGCTACACTCGCACACTCATGGATACACTCGACACATTCATGGCTTACACTCCGACACATTCATGCTACACTCGACACATTCATTAAATAAAAATCTAAAAAGCTCAAAAAATTAGATTTAGATATGTAACTACATACACACACTAGCTATGTAAATGAATAGAAACAATATGTACGGAGCCGCTGGCGAAGATTAGATGTGTTCTCTTGGGTCATTGCACCTGAGTCTTGAGCTGACTAGATATCTATACTTTTGTTGCTATCTTCGTAATCACACAGGCACAACATTTTCATGGCTACACTCTCGACACACTCAGGGCTACACTCGGCATCACTCATGGCTACCACTCGAACACATTCATGTGTCTACACTCGAGAAAGCACCTTCAACAAACTGGAACTACACTCGACACATGCTTACTCTCGATCGACACAGTCGTGGCTAACTCGACACACTCATGGCTACACTCGACAACAGTCCATGACTCAATCGACACACTCTGGCCAGGCAACGTCGGCACACTCATGCTACACTCGACAACAGTCAGGCTACACTCGACACCTCATTGCTACACCGGCACACTCATGGCTAACTCGACACAGTCCAGGGCTACCCTCGACACATGCATACACTCGACACACTCATCGGCTACACTCGACACACTCATGCTCAACCCTGCCACACTCAAGGCTACACTCGACACAAGCTCCACTCACTCACTCATGGCTTCACTCGACACACTCATGGCTACACACTACACACTCATTGCTACCCTCACAACACTCATGCTACACTCGACACACACCATGGCTACACTCTAACATCACTCATGGCTACACTCTCAAACACTCAAGGCTATACTTGACACAGTCATGCTACACTCTACACACTCATGGCTACACTACACACCACTCATGGCTACTCTCTACACACTCATGGCTACACTCGACACACTCATGGCTACACTCGACACACTCATGGCTACACTCGACACATTCATGGCTACACTCGACACATTCGTGGCTACACTCTGCACACTCATGGCTACACTCGACAAATTCATGGCTACACTCGACACATTCATGGCTACACTCGACACATTCATGGCTACACTCGACACATGGCTACACTCGGCACACTCATGGCTACACTCGACACATTCATGGCTACACTCGGCACACTCATGGCTACACTCGACACATTCATGGCTACACTCGACAAATTCATGGCTACACTCGGCACACTCATGGCTACACTCGACACATTCATGGCTACACTCGGCACACTCATGGCTACACTCGACACATTCATGGCTACACTCGGCACACTCATGGCTACACTCGACACATGCACACCGGCAACACACAAGTCTTACCACTCGATCCACATCTTAACCTAGGAAGCTACACTCTACACACTCCTGGCTACACTCGACACATTCATGGCAAACTCTACACACTCATGGCTACACACCAAACACATTCATGCTGTACACTCGACCACATGGCGTAACACTCAACTACACTCATGCTACACTCGACACTCTTGCTACAACTCGACAACATTCATGGCTACACTTCGACACATTCATGCTACACCCCAAACACGACACATTCAGCTTACCTCAACACACGCATGCTACACTCGACACACTCAAGGCTACACCGACACTCTGAGCTAAACTCGACACATTCTGGCTACACTCGTCAACACTCATGCTACACTCGACACATTCATGGCTACATTCGACACACTACAACAAAAGCTACACTCGACATACTAGCTACACTCGGTACACACAAGGCTACACTCGGTAACACTACCATGGCACACTCGACACACTCATGGCTACACTACACACTCATGCTACACTCTACACACTCATGGCTATCACTCTACAACACTCAGGTCTACACTCGAACATCTCATGCTTACAAACTCGCCACTCGATGGTCTAACACTCTACAAACTCATGTCTACACTCTACACACTCATGGCTAGCAACACAACTACACTCATGGCTACACTCGACACATTCATGCTACACTCGAGACACATTCATGGCTACACTCGTGCAGACTCATAGCTACACTCCGACACTTTACCATTGCTAAAAACTCGACACATTCATGGCTTACACCTGCACACAATTCATGGCAACACTCGGCACACCATGGCTACACAACTCGACAGGACAATACTTGCGACACTCGACACAAGTCAGAGCTACCACTCGACACACCTCATGGCTACCCTCAGACCCCAGTCCACAATATGAAGCAGACTAACACTCGCGCGCAAAACACACACATGGCCACACTCGGCACACTCATACCGAGGCTACAGAAACTCGACACAGTCATGGCACACTCCGACATACAAAAACTCATGGCTACACCGAGCACACTCATGCTACACCGACACAGCATGGCTACAAACACTCTGACTACACTCAAGGCTACCACTCGACACTCTTGGCTACACGCGACAACTCATGGCTAACACTCGACACAGTCATGCGACACTCGCACATTCAAGGATACAACTCGCACACATCATGGCTTTACACTCGACACATTCATGGCTCAGAGGCTCGACACACTCATAGCTACACTCGACACATAGCTACACTCGGTACACTCATGGCTACACTCGACACACTCATGGCTACACTCGACACACTCATGGCTACACTCGACACACTCATGGCTACACTCGACACATAGCTACACTCTACACACTCATGGCTACACTCTACACACTCATGGCTACACTCTACACACTCATGGCTACACTCGACACTCATGGCTACACTCGACACACTCATGGCTACACTCTACACACTCATGGCTACACTCGACACACTTATGGCTACACTCGACACACTCATGGCTACACTCGACACACTGATGGCTACACTCGACACATTCATGGCTACACTCGAAACATACATGGCCTTAAAAAAGACCAACTCGTCACACTCATGGCTACACTCGACACATTCATAGCTACTCTCGACACATTCATGGCTACACTCGGCACACTCATGGCTACACTCGACACATTCATGGCTACACTCGGCACGCCTCATGCTACACTCGACACCATTCATGGCTACACTCGACACATTCATGGCTACACTCGACACATTCATGGCTACACTCGACACACTCATGGCTACACTCGACACACTCATGGCTACACTCGACACATTCATGGCTACACTCGACACATTCATGATTATAATAACTACACTCCGAACACACACATGGCTACACTCGACACATTCATGCTACACTCGACAAATTCAAGGCTACACACGCACACTCTTGGCTACACTCGACACATTCATGGCTACACTCGCACACATCATGGCTACACTCGGCACACTCATGGCTACACTCGACACAGTCATGCTACACTCGACACAGTCATGGCTACACTCGACACACTCACGGCTACACTCGACACAGTCATGCTACACTCGACACAGTCATGGCTACACTCGACACACTCATGGGTACACTCGGCACACTCATGGCTACACCACACATTCATGGCTACAACTGCTCGGCACACTCATGCTAACACTCGACGACATTCTGGCTACACTCGTACAACATTCATGGCTACACTCGACACATTCATGGCTAAATCTCGCACACTCATGGCTACAACTCCGACACAGTCCATGCTACAAACTCAGACGACACAGTCATGGCTACACTTCGACACACCATGGCTACACTCCGGCACACACTCATGGCTACACTCGACACATTCATGGCTACACTCGACACAATAATGCTACAACACGACACATGGCTTCACTCGACACAGTCATGGCTACACTCGACACACTCATGGCTACACTCGACACAGTCATGGCTACACTCGACACACTCATGGCTACACTCGACACACTCATGGCTACACTCGACACAGTCAGGCTCCACTCGACACATGCGACACTCGAACACACTCAAAGGCAACCACACGACACACGCATGGCTGCACTCGGGCACACTCCATGTACACTCGACACAATACTACACTCAACACACTCATGGCTACACTCACACACTCAGGCTACACTCTACACACCTCATTGGCTACACACTACAACAATCAGGGCTACACTCGACACCGCTCATGGCTACAACTCTACACACTCATGGCCTACACTCTACACCTCAAGGCTATACTTGACACAGTCAAGCAACACTCGACACATTCTTGTGGGTTTATAACTACACTCGACACATTCGGGCTACACTCGGCACACTCATGGCTACAACTCGACACATTCATGCTACACTCGACACACCATGGCTACACTCGGCACACGACATGGGCTACACTCGTCACATTCATCGGCTACATCTCGACACATTTCATGGCTACACTCGACACATTTCATGCTACACTCGACACACACTTTGGCTACACTCGACACACCCATGCTACACACGACACATTCATGCTTCACTCGCACATTCATGGTCTACACTCTGCACACTCATGGCTACACACGACACATTCAGGCTACACTCACACACGCATGGCTACACAAACTCGCACACTCATGGCTACACTCGACAACAATTCCTGGCTACATTCGGCACCTCATGCTACACTCACTCGACACATTTCTACACACGACACCATCTCCATGCTACACTCTGCACACTCATGGCTACACTCGAACACATCCTGCTACACTCGGCACACGCCAGGCTAGCACTTCGACACATGGCAACACCGACACACTCATGGCTACACTCGATACATTCATGGCTACACTCGACTCCACTCGACACATTCATGGCTACACTACGCACACTCATGCTACACTCGACACAGTCATTCTAACACCTCGACACATTCCATGGACTACACTCGAACACACTCATGGCTACCCTCGGCAACACTCAGCTACAACTCTACACATTCATCATGGCTAAACTCGACACATTCAAGGCTATACACTCGCACACTCAATGGCTACCACACGACACATTCAATGGCTACACACGACTACATTCATGGCTACACACGACACATTCTACATGGCTACACTCGCACACTCATGGCTACCCTCGACACAGTCTGAACAACCTCGACACAGTCATGTGGCTACACTCGACACACTCATGGCTACACTCGGGCACAGCACTCAGGCTACACTCGACACATTCATGCTACACACGACACATTCATGCTACACTCGACACATGGCTACACTCGAAATCATTCATGGCAACACTCGTGCACACACATGGCTACACTCGACACATTCAATTGGCTACACTCGACACATACATGGCTACACTACGTGACACATTCATGGCTTACATCGACAACACTCATGGATACACTCGACACAACTCATGGCTAACACTCGACACATTCATGGCAACAAGTTCGAACACATTCATGGCTTACACTCGACACATTCATGGCTCACTCGGCACACTCATGGCTGCACTCTCACACAAACAGAACATCCTAGGATACACACGACACATTCATGGCTACACTCGCCCCACATGGTCTGACACTCGACACATCATAGGCTACACTCGACACATGCTCACATACCTCGACACATTCATGCTACACTCGCACACTCATGGCTACTCTCGACACAGTCATGACTACACTCACACACGCATCATGGCTGCACTCGGCACACTCATGAGGCTAGCTACACTCGTACAACAGTCATGGCCTACACTCGACATCACTCATAAAAGGGAGGCTACACCTCGGCAACACTCATGCTACACTCGACACAGTCAGGGCTACACTCGACACATGGCGTTCACTCGACGCACTCACGCTACATCACACACGTCATGCTACACTCGGCACACTCATGGCTACACTCGGACACATAGCTACACTCGGACAACACTCAATGGCTACACTCTACACACTCACGGCTACACTCTACACACTCATGGCTACACTCGACACACTCATGGCTACACTCGACACACTCATGGCTACACTCTACACACTCATGGCTACACTCTACACACTCATTGCTATACTCGACACAGTCATGCTACACTCTACACACTCATGGCTACACTCGACACTCATGGCTACACTCTACACACTCATGGCTACACTCTACACACTCATGGCTACACTCGACACACATCATGGGCTACACCTCGAACACATCATGTCTACACTCGACACATTGCATGGCTACACGCTGCACACTCATGGCTACCTCGACACATCATGGCTACAACCGACCACCATGGCTACACTCGACACACTCATGGCTACACTCGACACATTCATGGCTACACTCGACACATTCATGGCTACACTCGACACACTCATGGCTACACTCGACACATGTGGCTACACTCGCACACACATGGCAACACTCGACACACTACATGGCTACACTCGACACATTCATGGCTTACACCTCGGACACATTCTGGCTACACTTGCACACTCATGGCTACACTCTGCAACACTCATGGCTAACACTCGACACATTCCTGGCTAAACCTCGCACACTCATAGGCTACACTCGACCATGGCTACACTCGACACAGGCCCTCAATTGCTACACTCGACCACATTCATGGCTACACTCGACACATTCAGGGCTACACTCGCACACTCATGGCTACACTCGACACATTCAATGGCTACACTCGCACACATCAAGCTACACTCGCCACATTCATGGCTACACTCGACACATCGATGCTACCCTTGACCCATGGCTACACTCGACACATCATGGCTACACTCCGACCACATTGATGGCTACACTCGGCACACTCATGCTACACTCTCGACACAGTCCATGCTGCCTCGACACATCCATTGCTACTACTCGACACACTCATGGTACGACACTCGACACAGTCAGACTAACACTCGACACACTCATGGCTACACTCGGCACACTCATGGCTACACTCGACACAGTCATGGCTACACTCGACACACTCATGGCTACACTCGGCACACTCATGGCTACACTCGACACAGTCATGGCTACACTCGACACACTCATGGCTAGACTCTACACACTGTCTACAGTCTACACATACACACTCATGCTACACTCTACACACTCATGGCTACACTCGACTCTCACAATAACTCATGGCTACAACACTCTACACACTCATGGCTACACTCGACAAAGTCATGGCTACACTCGACACATGGCTACACTCGACACACTCATGGCTACTCTCAGCACACTCATGGCAACACTCGGCACACTCATGGCTACACTCGACACATTCATGGCTACACTCGATACTTCATGGCTACCCACTCGACACATTCATGCTCACTCTAACACATGGCTTACACCGAACTACATAATGGCTACACTCGACACAGTCATGCTACACTCGACACAGTCATGGCTACACTCGACACACTCATGGCTACACTCGACACAGTCATGACTACACTCGACACACTCATGGCTACACTCGGCACACTCATGGCTACACTCGACACACTCATGGCTACACTCGACACAGTCATGGCTACACTCGACACACTCATGGCTACACTCGGCACACTCATGGCTACACTCGACACATTCATGGCTACACTCGGCACACTCATGGCTACACTCGACACATTCATGGCTACACTCGACACACTCATAGCTACACTCGGCACACTCATGCTACACTCTACACAATTCTTGGCTACAACTCGACCAGTCCATGCTACACGCGACACAGATGACTACACTCAGCTACCACTCTACACATTCATGCTACATCTCGACACAGTCAATGGCTACACTCACACACTCATGGGCTACACGCTACACATTCATGCTACACCGACACAGTCCAAGGCTAACTCGGCACACTCATGCTACACTCGACACATTCATGCTACACTCGGCACCACTCATGTCTACACTCGACACATTCATGCTACACTCTGCGACGCATACACACCATGCTCACACCTTCGACACTACAGCGAGTCAAGCCCACTCGACCAACATCATGCATACAATCTCGACCACTCATGTGCTGTCCCACACACTACACACACACTCATGGCTACACTCGAACACAGTCATGGTACAACTCGCGACACAGTCAATGGCTACACTACGACAACAGTCATGGCTACACTCGACACAAGTCAGTCATGGCTACACTCGCCACAGTCATGGCTACACTCGACACAAGTCAAGCTACAACCGACACAGTCATGGCTACACTCGACACACTCTGGTTTCTACACTCGACAGCACTCATGGCTACTCTCGACACAACTCATGGCTACACTCGACACACTCATATGGGCTACACTCGACACACTCATGGCTACACTAGAGCACACTCAATGGCTAACACTACGATCACATGGCTACACTCGACACACTCTTGGCAACACTTCGACACACTCATGGTACACACTCGACACACTCATGGCTACACTCGACACTTACTTGGCTACACTCTACACAATCATGCTACACTCTACTCACTCATGGCTACACTCTACACAATCAAGGCTGGCACATCTACACACTCATGGCTATACTCTACACACTCATGGCTACAGCATCGACACACTCATGCACACTCTACACACACTCATGCTACACTCGAACAGTCATGGCAACTCTCTAACACAATTCATGCTGCACTCTACCATTCATGCTACACTCTACACAGTTGGGTCTCATGCTACAATCTCTACAACACTCATAGGCTACCTCACACGTGGGGAGGGGGGGTCATGGCTAACTTGATACAATCATGGCACCTCTACACAATCAGGCTGCCACTCTAAACACAATCATGGCTACCCTCTACACACTCATGGCTGCACTCTACACAATCATGGCTACACTCTACACACTCATGGCTACACTTGAGACAATCAGGCACACTCTACACTATCATGGCTACACGTCCTAGCAACACCACCATGGCTACACTCGACCACACTCATGGCTACACTCGATACAGTCATGGCTAACACGCTACACAATCATGGCTTGCACTCTACACAATCATGGCTACACTCTACACACTTCATGCTCACGCAACACACTCATGGCTACACTTGATACAGTCATGGCTACACAGTCATGGCTAAACTCTACACAATCTGCTACACACTACACACCATGGCGACACTCGACACATACGCAGCTACACTCTACACAATCATTGGCTACACTTCGACAACACCATGGATACACTCTACAACAACATGCGACACTCTATACACTCATGGCGACATCTCGACACACCACTGGCTACACTCGACACACTCATGCTACACTCAACACTCATTGGCTACACTCGACACATTGCTACACTCGACACATGGCTACACTCACACTCTCATGGCTAACACTCGACACACTTATGCTACACTCGGATACATGTCTTGGCTACACTCACACAATCATGGCCTGCAACTCTACACAATCATGGCTACACTCTATACACACTCAAGGCTTACATCGACACACTCCATGGCTACACTTCTACACAATCCTGGCTACACTCTACACATCATGGTACACTCACACAATCATCATGGCTACAACTCTACACACTCATGGCGACACACGACACACTCATGGCGACACTCTACACATATCATGCTACACTCGACACACTCATGCTACACTCTACACAATCATGGCTACACTCACACACTCCATGCTACACTCGACACACTCATGGCTACACTCGACACACCATGGCTATACACTCGGCCACCTTTATCCATGTCTACAACTCGACACTCATGCTACACTCGACACATTGCTACACTCGACTCATGGCTTCACTCGACACAAACAGGCTACCTCGAACACACCATTGGCTGCACAGTCGACACACTCATGGCTACACTCACAACACTCATGGCTACATCTCGACACACTCAGCTTACACTCGACACAGTCATTGGCTACAAAACCCCTTTCCTTGCCCGACACAATCATAGCGACACTCTACACACTGATGGCTACACTCTACACAATCATGGCTTACACTTCTACACACACATGCTACACTCAACTCGACACAATACTCATGGCTAACAACACTCGCACTCTGGCTACACTCTCGACCTTTGCTAACACTCCACCCATGGCTACACACGACACACTCATGCTACCACGCGACACTCATGGCTACACCGACACATTGCGAACACTCGACACATGGCTACACCGACACATGGCTACACATCGACTCATGCTACACTCGACAACACTCATGCTACACTCGACACACCTCATGCTACTCTCGACACACTCCTGGCTACACACGACACATGGCTAACATTCGACACATCTACACTCGGCCATGGCTACACTCGAAAAAAAACAACACTCATGGCTACACTCGCACACTCATGGATACACTCGACACACTCATGGCTACACTTCGACACACTCCATGGCAACACTCGTCACATAGCTACCTCGAATCATGGCTACACTCGACACACTTCAAGCTACACTCGACTCAACTCAAGGCTACACGCGACACTCATGCTATCTCGACACACTCAGTGGCTACACTCGACAAATGCTACACTCCACACATGGCTAACCCTCGACACATGCTACACTCGACACACTCATGGCTATCCTGGACGAACACTTATGCAACACTCGACACATGCTACACTCGACACCCTCATTCTTACACTCGACACACTCATGGCTACATTCGACACAGTCCTCAAACTCCCTCATATATATTAATCATCAAGTAGAAAAAATTCTAAATTTACACAATTAAAGATAGTCCAGATATTGTGCCCTGGAATGTTTATTTTTCGTCAGTAGAAATAGCAACGTTTAGTTAGGGTCAGGGCTAATTAACTAGTTACGTATATTCGTGCCGAATAGTAAAAACCTGGATTTTGGCTTAAAATAGCAACGCTCTTCTTGCGAATAACGCAAGCTTAAATTTTATGTATGCAATAATTTCAGATATATCCTTCTGAACCTAACAAAAAAAAATATATATATCTTTGTGTTTTGTTTATTAAATTATTATTAAATTATTAGGCTAAATTGAAATTTGCGCTTGGATATAATAAGGTTATGTAAGTTGGTTAAGGTCCTTTTGTACAATATTACTAATTTTTGCATCACATAATTGAAAAAATAATTATCTTTTAAACTACAAAATTTTTTTTAGAAAGGACTTAATGTGAAACGAGTCCCTTGCTAATTGACTAATTTTAACCTGTTGGGCACGATTAACACACACACAACACACACACACAACAACACACACACACACACACACACACACACACAACACACACACACATGCACACACACACACACCGAGAGATGTATATCTGTGTTATAACACGAGAATGTTACTCTGTGCTTTGTGAATAAAGCCTTCTGACTGAGATAGCGAGAAGGATACAAGCAGTCTTCAGTTTTCGTGTAACTGCATATTGTGAAGCGCTACACCCGTGTGGGTCGTTCATGCTAGCATTGGTGAGGCTCGATCCTCCGTCACTAGCGAGCAGGTGTGCTCAGACTAAAGTAGGAGAAGTAACGTTCACTTCAACCTACGTGAATACAGTCAAATTGGATGGAGATTAACTGCGCTGCTGCTTCGCCATTAAAGTCTTGACATGATATGTAAACAAAGGAAACTCACTGATACAGTTTATTTGTGTTACAAGTTGTGATAGTTGTGAATGGCGACTCGTACAGTGACAGAATACATTTGTATATTTAATATACCACTCATTTTCGTGGTAATCCTCTTTTTACATAAATTAAATATCAGAGTAACTTACCTGGACCCATTAATTCGTCCTCTAGCACTCTTTCTTCTTATACAACATTTTGCACTTAAGATCCCCGGAGTGGTTTTCGTTCCAAACTGTTGTTTTAGTATTCACATTTACCAACTCTTGTAATCTGTCAGTGTTAATTTGTGTCTCATAGAGTTTGAAATCACTTTTTCCTAGTCTCAAACATCTACGATAACAACATTGTAATCGTAAATGACCATAGAAACGTACATCACGATGAACCTGAACTTGGCATTAATAATGCACAAGTTTTTAATTAAATATCATATATTTTTTTACCTGTAATTAGTGAATTAACACGAGAGTGATTACAGTAGAGATACACAGCGACACCACATTCTCCTTTCCAGGTGACACGCTCGCTACACCAAGTACACGCTTTACACCAGATGTCTCTGAATGCACATTTCCCTCTCTCTTTGTATATATATCTTCCTACTCCCATATATAATTTATATAATATATATATAAATATATAAAAAATATATAGTATTATATATAAATATATATATATATATATATATATCTATTCGTGCCAGAATATGTAAAACTGGTCAATTTAGCAAAAAACTCTTTAAAATAAGTCCTTTCTAAAATTTTCTCCTGTACGTTTAAAGATATATTTTTTTCCATTCACCAGAATGTTTAAGTAAAATTTTTAATTTTGCTCCAAAAGAAATCTTATAAAACTTACCTAACCTTATTATAAAAGAAAAAATTATTATAGCCTAACCCAACTAATATTATTTTAGATTTGTTTAAAATATTATATACTAAACAAACATAGTGAAAATAAATTTTTTCCGAGTTAGTGTCAGAATGATTGTGGCGAAATTATTGCATACATTACACAATTTTCGCTTGTCCTTATATTGCAAATGAGCGTTGCTATTTAAGCCGAAGCTCCGCAAGTTCTGCTATTCGGCCACGACATAATATATATATATAAATATATATTATATCATATATATATTATATATATAGTAAAATAATATATATAAATAATAATATATCCATGATCTCACAACTCCAACACCACACACACACACACCCACACACAAACACACACACACACAACACACACCCCCGCACAGAAGTAGAGGAACAGCGCGTATAACCGAAGGCACGTGCAGTGGACAGAGAATTACACTGACATGGGGCAACAACGAGTCATGGTACAGTGATTGATGTATCACAATGCCCTGTGACGAGCGGTCCCACAGGTGTCGGTCCTAAGGCCCAGTGTCAATTTCTGGTATATGTTGAACGACAATGATGGAAGGGTTAGACTCAGAAGTGTCCCTGTTCACAGGTGATGTGAAGTTAATGAGGAGAATTAAATCAGATGAGGATCAGGTAGGACTTAAAGAGACCTGAACAGGCTGAACACCTGGTCCAGCAACTGGCTTCTCGAATTTAATCCCACCAAATGCAAAGTCATGAAGATCGGGGATGGGCAAAGAAGACCGCAGACGGAGTATAGGCTAGTTGGCGAAAGCTTTTTTTTAACAATTTCAGTAAATTTTCAAATTTGACCTACTGAGAGTAAACTTACGGGGTATTATCCTTCTTATAGACTGCATCAACCCTAATAGTTTGAAGCCACCACCACTGCCGAATAATTTGTTACATCTGATTTTTTTAAATCACCGAGTCTAAAACTGTATTATCAGGTATCCTCGAAATGGGATCTTAAAGTGGTGGCCCGTGGCCTGGTGGCAAAAGCTCTCGCTTCACACGGTGAGGGTCCGGGTTCGATTCCCGGCGTGTTTCCTTACACCGGTTGTCTGTGTTCACCCATCAGTAAAATGGGTAGCTGGGTGTTAGTCGACTGGTGTGGGTCGCATTCTGGGACAAAACTGACCTAATTTGCCCGAAATACTCAGCATAACAAGCAGCTTTCTATATAGTTGTATGTCATTGATGTCAGATATGGTCTGTATACCTTGTACATGTACTTGTAGAAATAGATATCATTATTATTATTTCTCTGTTTCTCCGACTTTGTTTTTGTTTCATAACACGAGGCCTCGTCCAGTGGGCTTCACAATGTCAACGTTGGTGTAAGGTAAATACGCTAAGAATGTGGGACAATAGGCATGTCCGCTGTGACTCAAGTTGTTGAACACATTCCCAGCATCCTGGAGTGGCCCCAAAAACTTCCAAAACTCTGTGGCATAGCTTCAAAACTGAAAGAAAAATATGCCTCAGAATTCGACGACAGCTGAGAGTGAAACTAAAGTGTGTAGGTTCATATGTGCTAATTTTGTGCATTGTGCAATATTCAATCATCTGAAATATATTTGGGTCTGTCTCTTCTGAATGGCTTCAGTATATATTGACGAGCATTTTTATAACCAGGTTAGTACGCATTAAGTTGAGCTTATGTGCGGCCAAATTTGTCAAGAGACATAATGATATATGTTATAAAATTTGGACTGGTTTAACCTGGGCAACAGCTAGAGAATGCTTCGTCTGCTCAGTTTCTTACATTCAGCCCACCATGATGTGATGGCCAGAAAGCCAGCTAAGCTTTGTTATTGTCTACACAAATAATTATTTGCTTATCTCATTAAATAACTAGGAAAGATATTTCCATTCAATAGCTAAATGCCTAGTCTTATCGACTTCAAATAATTAATGCTGATGCATTTCACAAGAAGGAAGATATCAGAGAAGTTAAAAGACTATTTAAGTGTTAATTTGAAATTTTAGTGAAACTTAAAAAACTTTGAATTGTTGGAATCAGAGCAGTTGCTGCAGAATGCATTTTCTGATAGGCTTCAAACTATGTTGATTGATTTTATTTTAAGAAAACTTCGTTTCGATTTGAGCTTTGTAATGAATTGCCATTTTTATTAAATTGATTTCATGTGAGAGCTGCAAATGCCTCTTCTGGTAGTCTTCAAACTTGAGTGTTGGTGTATTTCAAATGGTAATGTTTATTGAACTTTGGCTATGTATATTTTGGTAGAATTCCCGACAATATATAAAGTAAAAGGACACAAGTGCAACTAATGTGACATTTTATTGTGGCAACGTTTCGCTCTCCAGGAGCTTTGTCAAGCCGTTACGGCTTGATAAAGCTCCTGGAGAGCGAAACGTTGCCACAATAAAATGTCACATTAGTTGCACTTGTGTCTTTTTATTTTACAACTTAAGGCTTTGTTCATGCTAATTTACTGATTTTATAGATTTTTTAATCAAACTGTATATTCTTAAATAAAGCTTCAGAGCGATTTATTCAATTTTTTTCAAATCTTCAGCTGTTGTCAACTATTACTAGTGAAGACTGGTGAACAACTGACAGGTGCAGGAACCCTCCTCCACTTCACTTATATGGGTCATTCCCGAAATTTTGTTGCCGTGATATGAGATTGGAAAGATTCTTTTGTTCGGCTTCAAAATTCAACACTCGCGTATTCTACTTACAAGAATGTTGGTTTCTGTAGACGCCATTTTGCTACTTTTAATCTCGAAATATCAAAGTAATATTTAGAATTACTTTACCGTGTTATGCTGAGGAGGGGGGGGTTGCTTTGAAGTTGGTGAGGGGCTCTTGATCCAAGGAACTGGACTTATCTGTCAGTTGCCCGTTTCGAATCTGATTGTCTCTCTCATGGGTATAGGCACAAATTTCTGTTAGATTCTAGACAGTAACTGGAGAATGCCTCTTCTGGTAAGCTTTAAACTTTGAATGTTCATGTGTTTTCCTCAAAGGAAGTTTTCTATTGAATTTAGGTTGTGTAACTTTTAATGTGCCAATTTTATTAATCGCTTTCTCTGAAGTAACTGGAAACTGTTTTTTGATCAGAAACGAGTCAGTGTTTGACTTCACTAAATTATCCTAGGTCTATATGACTTAGTTTTGTGTGACGGTAACATGTGTGTTTCAATGGCCTTTGTAAACAGTTTGCATATTATGTACATAAACCTTCAATAAAACTTACTTATCTTCTAACATTCTTGCTAGCTTAAGAGCTGGTAATTCTTACTTAGAGAAACATTACATTAATTTTGATCTGTGTAGCTCCCAATTTGCATTTTTTTTTAAAAAAGCTGCGAAAATTTAAGTACCTGTTTCAGGCTCTACATGCAACTGTTTCTGAGTGTCACGGTCGATTATCTGAATTCAACCCTTCTGGGTATTTTGGATGACTGTAGATAATAACTCATTGAAAACAGCTAAGAGTTGCTTACTGTGTGTGTGTGTGTGTGTGTGTGTGTGTGTGTGTATGTGTGTGTGTGTGTGTGTGTGTGTGTGTGTGTGTGTGTGTGTGTGTGTGTGTGTGTGTGTGTGCGTGCGTGCGTGCGTGCGTGCGGAACAACCGCTGTGAAAAAACAGGAATACAAGGGGTTTCGTGACTACTCACAGTCTCAGTTCCTTGACAATGTGATAAATCACGAAACTGCTTGGAATTCTAGAGTGGGTCAAAAGTAGGCTTACATTCAGTAGGTATGCACTTAACTCCTCCACCTAAGATTAATAACATTTCCAAAACGTAAATAAGGGAAATGGAATACTGGTTTGGAATAATGATTTGAAATTATGGTCTGGATAAATTAAATAGAAAACGTGAACCAATTGTGAAACAACTGTAAGCCTACTTTTGGCCCACTCTGTATATATAGTGTGGTGGAGGGGGGAGAATAAGCCTATATGGGCTCAAATCTGATTAAATTCATTCCACAAGGGAATATAATGACTCAACACTTCCACTCTGATAACTTTGTCTTGAAAAATGAACTTCAAAGCGATGTCTGGCTATTATGTTGTGGGTTATTTTAGAATATTGGTGTCTCTGAGATAATTAGATTTTGACCGTCCATTTGATAATTTTCCATTCGTACCAATGAAATTGTGATATTATCTTCTACTTGATAACTTGTGAATAATTATTTTAAGTGCATTACACCACACTGCATTATTTCAGTCACCTGCATTAATGTATAGTGGACTTTGGTTAAGAAGTACGGGGATAACTTTCTCGGATATTGTTAGTGCCTTTTTGGACACTGACGCAATAGAAAGAGCGAGAAGGTGTTTGACACTGACGACTAGTCCTGAGTTAGTTGGTTGCCTCCCTGTTTGAGGGCAGTGAACACGTGGAATGTATCACTGAGTGTAGTGAACACGTGGAATGTATCACTGAGTGTAGTGAACACGTGGAATGTATCACTGTGAGGGCAGTGAACACGTAGAATGTATCACTGTGAGGGCAGTGAACACGTGGAATGTCACTGAGTGTAGTGAACACGTGGAATGTATCACTGTGAGGGCAATGAACACGTGCAATGTGTCACTGAGTGTAGTGAACACGTGGAATGTATCACTGCGAGGGCAGTGAACACATGGAATGCATCACTGGGTGCAGTGAACACGTGGAATGCATCATTGCGAGTACAATGAACACGTGGAATGTATCACAGAGTGCAGTGAACACGTGGAATGCATCACTGGGTCCAGTGAACACGTGGAATGTATCACTGAGTGCAGTGAATACGTGGAATGTATCACTGTGCAGTAAACACGTGGAATGTATCACTGTGCAGTAAACACGTGGAATGTATCACTGTGCAGTAAACACGTGGAATGTATCACTGCGAGGGCAGTGAACACGTAGAACACATCACTGCGAGGGCAGTAAACACGTGGAATGTGTCACTGTGAGGGTAGTAAAGACATGGAATGTATCACTGAGGGCAGTGAACACGTGGAATGTGTCACTGTGAGGGCAGTGAACACGTGGAATGTGTACGTGAGGGCAGTGAACACGTGGAATGTGTCACTGTGAGGGCAGTGAAAACACGTGGAATGTGTCACTGTGAGGGCAGTGAACACGTGAATGTGTCACTGTGAGGGCAGTGAACACGTGGAATGTGTCACTGTGAGGGCAGTGAACACGTGGAATGTGTCACTGTGAGGGCAGTGAACACGTGGAATGTGTCACTGTGAGGGCAGTGAACACGTGGAATGTGTCACTGTGAGGGCAGTGAACACGTGGAATGTGTCACTGTGAGGGGTAGCGAACACGTGGAATGTGTCACTGTGAGGGGTAGCGAACACGTGGAATGTGTCACTGTGAGGGGTAGCGAACACGTGGAATGTGTCACTGTGAGGGCATGAACACGTGAATTGTCACTGTGAGGGCAGTGAACACGTGGAATGTGTCACTGTGAGGGCAGTGAACACGTGGAATGTGTCACGTGAGGCATGAACACGTGAATGTGTCACTGTGAGGCAGTGAACACGTGAATGTGTCACTGTGAGGCAGTGAACACGTGGAATGTGTCACTGTGAGGGCAGTGAACACGTGGAATGTGTCACTGGAGGGCAGTGAACACGTGGAATGTCACTGTAGGCAGTGAACACGTGGAATGTGTCACTGTGAGGCAGTGAACACGTGGAATGTGTCACTGTGAGGGCAGTGAACACGTGGAATGTGTCACTGTGAGGGCAGTGAACACGTGGAATGTGTCACTGTGAGGGCAGTGAACACGTGGAATGTCACTGTGAGGGCAGTGAACACGTGGAATGTGTCACTGTGAGGGCAGTGAACACGTGAATGTGTCACTGGAGGGCAGTGAACACGTGGAATGTGTCACTGTGAGGCATGAACACGTGGAATGTCACTGTGAGTGCAGTGAACACGTGGAATGTGTCACTGTGAGGGCAGTGAACACGTGGAATGTGTCACTGTGAGGGCAGTGAACACGTGCAATGTGTCACTGTGAGGGTAGTAAACACGTGGAATGTGTCACTGTGAGGGCAGTGAACACGTGCAATGTGTCACTGTGAGGGTAGTAAACACGTGGAATGTGTCACTGTGAGGGTAGTAAACACGTGGAATGTGTCACTGTGAGGGTAGTAAACACGTGGAATGTGTCACTGGAGGGTAGTAAACACGTGAATGTGTCACTGTGAGGGCAGTGAACACGTGCAATGTGTCACTGTGAGGGTAGTAAACACGTGGAATGTGTCACTGTGAGGTAGTAAACACGTGGAATGTGTCACTGTGAGGGTAGTAAACACGTGGAATGTGTCACTGTGAGGGTAGTAAACACGTGGAATGTGTCACTGTGAGGGTAGTAAAACACGTGGAATGTGTCACTGTGAGGGTAGTAAACACGTGGAATGTGTCACTGTGAGGGCAGTGAACACGTGCAATGTGTCACTGTGAGGGCAGTAAACACGTGCAATGTGTCACTGTGAGGGTAGTAAACACGTGGAATGTGTCACTGTGAGGGCAGTGAACACGTGGAATGTGTCACTGTGAGGGCATGAACACGTGAATGTGTCACTGTGAGGCAGTGAACACGTGGAATGTCACTGTGAGGGCAGTGAACACGTGGAATGTGTCACTGTGAGGGCAGTGAACACGTGGAATGTGTCACTGTGAGGGCAGTGAACACGTGCAATGTGTCACTGTGAGGGTAGTAAACACGTGGAATGTGTCACTGTGAGGGCAGTGAACACGTGCAATGTGTCACTGTGAGGGTAGTAAACACGTGGAATGTGTCACTGTGAGGGTAGTAAACACGTGGAATGTGTCACTGTGAGGGTAGTAAACACGTGGAATGTGTCACTGTGAGGGTAGTAAACACGTGGAATGTGTCACTGTGAGGGCAGTGAACACGTGCAATGTGTCACTGTGAGGGTAGTAAACACGTGGAATGTGTCACTGTGAGGGTAGTAAACACGTGGAATGTGTCACTGTAGGGTAGTAAACACGTGGAATGTGTCACTGTGAGGGTAGTAAACACGTGGAATGTGTCACTGTGAGGGTAGTAAACACGTGGAATGTGTCACTGTGAGGGTAGTAAACACGTGGAATGTGTCACTGTGAGGGTAGTAAAACACGTGGAATGTGTCACTGTGAGGGCAGTGAACACGTGCAATGTGTCACTGTGAGGGTAGTAAACACGTGCAATGTGTCACTGTGAGGGTAGTAAACACGTGGAATGTGTCACTGTGAGGGTAGTAAACACGTGGAATGTGTCACTGTGAGGGTAGTAAACACGTGGAATGTGTCACTGTGAGGGCAGTGAACACGTGGAATGTGTCACTGTGAGGGTAGTAAACACGTGGAATGTGTCACTGTGAGGGTAGTAAACACGTGGAATGTGTCACTGTGAGGGCAGTGAACACGTGCAATGTGTCACTGTGAGGGCAGTAAACACGTGCAGTGTGTCACTGTGAGGGCAGTAAACACGTGCAGTGTGTCACTGTGAGGGTAGTAAACACGTGGAATGTGTCACTGTGAGGGTAGTAAACACGTGGAATGTGTCACTGTGAGGGTAGTAAACACGTGGAATGTGTCACTGTGAGGGCAGTGAACACGTGGAATGTGTCACTGTGAGGGCAGTGAACACGTGGAATGTGTCACTGTGAGGGCAGTGAACACGTGGAATGGTCACTGTGAGGGCAGTGAACACGTGGAATTGTGTCACTGTGAGGGCAGTGAACACGTGGAATGTGTCACTGTGAGGGCAGTGAACACGTGGAAATGTGTCACTGTGAGGGCAGTGAACACGTGGAATGTGTCACTGTGAGGGCAGTGAACACGTGGAATGTGTCACTGTGAGGGCAGTGAACACGTGGAATGTGTCACTGTGAGGGCAGTGAACACGTGGAATGTGTCACTGTGAGGGCAGTGAACACGTGGAATGTGTCACTGTGAGGGCAGTGAACACGTGGAATGTGTCACTGTGAGGGCAGTGAACACGTGGAATGTGTCACTGTGAGGGCAGTGAACACGTGGAATGTGTCACTGTGAGGGCAGTGAACACGTGGAATGTGTCACTGTGAGGGCAGTGAACACGTGAATGTGTCACTGTGAGGGCAGTGAACACGTGGAATGTGTCACTGTGAGGGCAGTGAACACGTGGAATGTGTCACTGTGAGGGCAGTGAACACGTGGAATGTGTCACTGTGAGGGCAGTGAACACGTGGAATGTGTCACTGTGAGGGCAGTGAACACGTGGAATGTGTCACTGTGAGGGCAGTGAACACGTGGAATGTGTCACTGTGAGGGCAGTGAACACGTGCAATGTGTCACTGTGAGGGTAGTAAACACGTGGAATGTGTCACTGTGAGGGTAGTAAACACGTGGAATGTGTCACTGTGAGGGTAGTAAACACGTGGAATGTGTCACTGTGAGGGCAGTGAACACGTGCAATGTGTCACTGTGAGGTAGTAAACACGTGGAATGTGTCACTGTGAGGGTAGTAAACACGTGGAATGTGTCACTGTGAGGGTAGTAAACACGTGGAATGTGTCACTGTGAGGGTAGTAAACACGTGGAATGTGTCACTGTGAGGGTAGTAAACACGTGGAATGTGTCACTGTGAGGGTAGTAAACACGTGGAATGTGTCACTGTGAGGGCAGTGAACACGTGCAATGTGTCACTGTGAGGGTAGTAAACACGTGCAATGTGTCACTGTGGTAGGGTAGTAAAACACGTGGAATGTGTCACTGTGAGGTAGTAAACACGTGGAATGTGTCACTGTGAGGGTAGTAACACGTGGAATGTGTCACTGTGAGGGCAGTGAACACGTGGAATGTGTCACTGTGAGGGTAGTAAACACGTGGAATGTGTCACTGTGAGGGTAGTAAACACGTGCAATGTGTCACTGTGAGGGCAGTGAACACGTGCAATGTGTCACTGTGAGGGTAGTAAACACGTGCAATGTGTCACTGTGAGGGTAGTAAACACGTGCAATGTGTCACTGTGAGGGTAGTAAACACGTGGAATGTGTCACTGTGAGGGTAGTAAACACGTGGAATGTGTCACTGTGAGGGCAGTAAACACGTGGAATGTGTCACTGTGAGGGCAGTGAACACGTGGAATGTGTCACTGTGAGGGCAGTGAACACGTGGAATGTAGCAAACCAGCACAATATATGGTATAAGAGAACCTATTTGGAGTTGAGTGTAATGGAAGTGCATTAGGCTGTGTCCAGGAGCCATAGCTTAACCCTCTCAGACAAGATCAAGCACAGGTTATGGAATCACTCAAGATTCATCAGCATTTTCCAAAGACACAATCGAGGTCACGTCACTGGTGAACATCAGTAAGTCCCTGGTGAACAAGAGGTCAGGGGTCAGTATTGAGGTCAAGGATCATTGTACAGGCCAGTGTTGGGGTATAGGGTCAGTGTACAGGTCACTGGTGAAGGAGAGGTCACGGGTCAGTGTACAGGTCACTGGTGAAGGAGACGTCACGGGTCAGTGTACAGGTCACTGGTGAAGGAGACGTCAAGGGCCAGTGTACAGGTCACTGGTGAAGAAGGGGTCAAGAGTCAGTGTGCAGGTCACTTGTGAAGAGGTCAAGGGTCAGTGTGCAGGTCACTTGTGAAGAGGTCAAGGGTCGGTGTGCAGGTCACTGGTGAAGGGATGTCAAGGGTCAGTGTACAGGTCATTGAAGAGGTCAAGGATCAGTGTACAGGTCATTGAAGAGGTCAAGGGCCAGTGTACAGGTCACTGAAAAGGTCAAAGGTCAGTGTACAGGTCACTGAAAAGGTCAAAGGTCAGTGCACAGGTCACTGGTTAACAGGTGCGAGGGACCAGACTAGTGACCGTCTGGTAGCACTGGTGAATCCATACTAATAACCTGACAAACCCAGCCGACCATCAGGTAGGGAGAGAACCCGTGTGAGAGGCACGGGGGTGGGGGACCAAGAAGTAGGAAGAGGACCTATGTGGGAGGCACACGGGGAGGGGGGGACCAGGAAGTAGGGAGAGGACCTATTTGAGAGGCACACTGGGGAGGAGGAAGCACCAGGCAGCATGTGAGAGGCAGGAAAAGGTGACAAGAAGAGTGTGTAGGAGTGACCTGGGCCTCTGATAGGACGGAATCAGAGGTAATAGTATATTACATTCCATCGGAGGCACTAACTGTAACCCAACTGAACTCCTTCCCTCGGCCCAGGAGCTTAACAGTAGATCTGTTCTCCCCCCCCCCTCCCCACAAGGCGACATCATCTGTGAACTCAAATTGAGTTGTAATAAACAACTATCAATGAAAAAACAGAAGGGTGGACGAGGGGCTCGAACCGTTGTCCGTAAAATGACTGTCCGACTCTCGTATTCCAACAATACATCGTCATAAAAACCATTTGCCTCCACTCGTCCTAACAAACACACACACACGCTCACGCACTCTCGCTCCCCTCCCTCCCAACCTTTTCTAGGACGACCCTTACTCCGCCTTCCACTACAGATTTATACGCCCTCCAAGTCATTCTGTTTTGTTCCATACTCTTTAAATGTCCGAACCACCTCAGCAACCCCTCTTCAGCCCTCTGGATAATACTTTTAGTATTATCCTCTGCATAATATTCACACCACACATTACCCTCTGACATAACGTCTTCACTGCCTCCAGCTTCGTCCTTGTTGCAGCATTCATAGCCCATGCTTCACACCTGGAGTTTACCTGGAGAGAGTTTCGGGGGTCCATATAAGAACATTGGTACCACTATACTTTCATACATTCCCCTCTGTTTCTGTGCATAATTCTGTAAGACTGCGGGACTGATTTCCTCTTCTAGTTTTCTGTTCGTGTCGCTGTATTGTGTTAATAAAGCCACTGTATGGCGAGAGAGAGATACCCAGGTGTTGCACATGTATCTAATCAAATTGGTGTTGTATACCACTGATATAATCTAGAACACAAATTCGGCTTACTAGTTTTCCTGAATAACTTAAGTTAACTTGCTTACACTCCAACAGCACATAGTCTTCAGAATCACTCGTTTCTGCTGTTATCTGACAGTCATATCAATTAAGGTTGTGTCATGCTTCTGCCTCTTGTTATTATTAATTCTATATTGTTTTCCATGTTTTCTTCTTGTCTAATTTTCTATTGTATTAGATTATGTCAAATGTTGGATTAATATAGATTTTTTCAGGAGATTCTTGATTTCCTTCGACATGCCATTCGGATGTGTTGACAGCAAGTTAAGGAGTGAAGTCCATGGATGTATATACCCTCCTCTCCCTCTTTGTATGAAGAAACGAAATACTAGTAGTACAGCTCTTTGGATGTGGATTTATGATGCAATTTTATCCCCACCTCGTCTATATGGAACGCTTCAAAGAAAACTTCAACTTTAAGTATCAGACCTCACACACAGATCTCACACATTAGCTCGCTCGCTAGCGCACTCAGCTCACACACTGAGGTCCGGAGTTCGAATCTCCGGTATGGCTGGAAAACATTAGGGACGTGTTTCCATAAGACACCTGCTGTCACTGTTCACCCATCAGTAAAATGGGTACCTGGGTGTTAGTGGACTGGTGTGGGTCACATCCTGGGTGTTAGTGGACAGGTGTGGTTCACATCCTGGGTTGGTCAGTGGGGATGGTGTGTGGTCAACATCCTGGGGTTGTTAGTGGACTGGTGTGGGTCACATCCTGGGTGTTAGTGGACTGGTGTGGGTCACATCCTGGGTGTCAGTGGACTGGTGTGGGTCACATCCTGGGTGTTAGTGGACTGGTGTGGGTCACATCCTGGGTGTTAGTGCTGGTGTGGGTTCACATCAGGGGCGGTTAGTGAGACTGGTGTGGTCACATCCTGGGTGTTAGTGGACTGGTGTAGGTCACATCCTGGGACGCAACTGATCTAATTTCCCAAAATGCTCAGCATAACAAGCGACTTTCTATAAAGTAGTATGTCACTGATGTCAGCTAGTATTGTATACCTTATAAATTACTTGTAGAAATAGATATTTTCTTATATTATGATAGTATGGGGCCTCTTACATATTTGGTGGGTATGGTTGTTTCTCCTTTTTAAATGAAGTCTGTCAGTCTTAGCTGACAGACTTAATATTGCTCACACAGCCTACGTACCTAGAGCACTTATAATATATACTTAAATATCAAGTATGTTAATCATGTATTGATATTTAATGTTCGTGTAGTCATTAAAATAGTATGAGTAGTTGACAGCTTATGAAAAACAACCCTTGTAGCAATAATTATTATATCATATTAGTAGTGGATTTTTCCTCTGGGGGGTCTCTTCCGGAAAAGGCCTTCCTCTGGGAGGTCTCCTCCGGTTTGGGCCTTCCTCTGGGAGGTCTCTTCCGGTTTAGGCCTTCCACTGAGCGAGGTATCCGGTCTAGGACCAGCAGCTGGAGGGTCACCTTTTCACACCTAGGTGTTACTTCCGGTTTTGGCCATGGACCTTCGCCCTGAGACTACCCTCACCCTTGACCCCCCAACCAATACCCGCCCTCGAACCCCAACCCCCCCCCCCCCTTCGCAGACCCGCCGTCGCCGCCGCGCGCCCGCCCGCGCGCCCGCCCGGCGCCCGCCCCGCCCCGCGCCCGCCCGCGCCCTTCGCGCCCCCCGCCCGCGCCTCTGCTGCGCCTTCTGGCAGCGGTCGTCCGGATCGCCCCCGCGCCTCGAATTTTTTTCCGATTTTTTTTGAATTTCATTTTCTTGTGCTCTCCATCTCCTCGGATCAAGTTTTTTGGTTACCCTCCTTTCACCCCCCACCCCCGAAATAAATTTCTCAATATCAAAGTCTCCACTTCCTCGGGATCCCTCTCACTTCACCCCCATTCCCAAAAATTTCTCGATATTACCAAGTTTTTGGATTCCCCCCCTATGGGGTTTTCGAAATTCTCCATCTCCTCGGATCCCCCTCCCACTTTCACCCCCCAACCCCAAAATTTTCTCGATAATTACATGACTCCATCTCCTCGGATCAAGTTTTTTGGATTCCCCCCTATGGGGTTTTCGAAATTCTCCATCTCCTTGGATCAATGTTTTTTTGGGTACCCCTCCTTTCACCCCCCATCCCCCAAAAATTTCTCAATATCAATTCTTCCCTTCCCGGACCCCCTCCCACTTTCACCCCCCCCATCCAAAAAAATTCTCGACCAATACCAGACCTCCATACTCTCGGATCGAGTTTTTGGGATCCCCCCTATGGGGTTTTCGAAATTCTCCATCTCCTCGGATCAAATTTTCTCGACAATACCATGACTCCATCTCCTCGGATCAAGTTTTTTTGGATCCCCCCTATGGGGTTTTCGAAATTCTCCATCTCCTTGGATCAAGGTTTTTTGGATTCCCCCCTCTGGGGGTAAGCATTCAAATGAACTCCTCCTATGGGGCATGGTGCTCTCTCTCTTACTACAGGTCTAATGAAGGGTGTTTACTCGGCGGTCAGTGACGTCACACATACAAGCTAAATCTTATCGACTTACCCCTATGTCAGTGACGTCACGTGATGACCGCGCACACAGGTTGAATCTTGTCTACCCTTTTACCCACCCTCCCAAACCCTCACACTCCAACCAACACCTCACAATTTTCACTCATAACTCCCAATTTTTCTCGTTTTAACCCTTTTTGTTCATTAAAGTTAATAAGGGGACACATGCATCAGAAATCTCCATCATCGCTTACATCCACTTTCGTTAAATTTCCATACTCAAATTTTACATATACGAGTTTTAATTACGCCATTTTACTTTGAACAACTTCAAAAAACACTCTCATAAATCATTTGAAATACTCACAAAAATACCTTTATACATTTCCAAAAACACTGAAATTACTCCAAAATACATCATTCGATCACCCCAAATCACTCTGAATACTCCTGACACCTTCATAAGTACTTTGAACATTCATTTGAACACCTTCAAAAAACACCTATGAATACTCACATAAACACCCTGAAAACACCTTCAAAAACACCTTCGATCACATAAAACACCTTTTGGAAATTAATCACATAAACACCCTTGAACACCTTCAAAACACCTTTGGAAAAACTCAAAACACCTTTGAATACTCACATAAACTCCCTTGAACACCTTCAAAAACACCTTTGAATACCTCAAAAACACATTGAACACCTTCAAACCTCCCTTGAACACCTTCAAAAAACATCATTTCGAACACCTTCATAAGTACTTCTCATAATCATTTGTAAACCTTCAAAAAAACACCTTTGAGACTCACATAAACACCTTGAACACTTCAAGAAAACACCTTTGAATAACCTCAAAACACCCTTCGAACACCTTCAAAACACCCTTGAAACACCTTTCAATACCACCTTGAACACCTTCAAAAACAACATTTGAACTCACTCAAACACCTTTGAAACACCTTGAACATTTCCAAAACATATTTGAGTACTCCCAAATAGAATTAAACATTCTAATTTATCTGCACTTATAATTTCATTAAATTACAATCTCACCCTCAGTCTTCCAGACTAGGCATTTTCTCGTTTTTACCCTTTTTGGTCATTAAAGTTATTAAGGGGACCATTTTACATAGAAAAAAAGTCACAAAAAACTAACTCAAACACTTTACTTTGAACACCCCAAAAACACTATCATAATCATTTGAATACTCACATAAACACCTTGAACACCCTTCAAACACCTTTGAATATCGTTTTAAAACTAATCTCATCACAACCACTTATATCATCTTTTTTCGGAAACTCTAATTCGACTACACTTACCCTCATCAATTACAACAAATTTTACTCGTTTTAACTAATGTCATCACTGTAACCAAGATTTTCACAAAAAAAAACTCTATGACACCTAACACACACGCACACACCACCCACAACACCCACAATTTTTCTCGTTTTAAACCTCCCTTTTAGTTCATTTAAAGTTAATAAGGGGACACAGTAAATCAGAAAGTCTCCATAAACATACATCCAACAACCCACAATTTTTTCTCGTTTTAGCTAATTTCATCAGAAAAAGTCCCAACAACAACCCACTTATAACATCTTTTTTCGGTATCTCTGTTCGAACAACAACACCACAACACCCACAATCCCACAACACCCATGAAACATTTCCAAAAACACTATTTGAGTACTCCCCAAGAGTACACACTGATTACTACTAAAAACACCGTCTGAATTCAATCTAAACACCCTTCAACACCTTTCAAACACCCTTGAACACTTCACAAAACACTCTTGAAACACTTTCAAAAAACCTTTGAACATTTCCAACAACACTCGAAACACTTCAAAAAAAACACAATTTGAGTAATCCCAATTACCCGCTGATTACTACTAAAACACCGCTTAATTCAATCAAAACACCTTCAACACCTTCAAACATCCTTGAACACACTCAAAACAACCTTCAACACCTTCAAAAACCACTTTGAACACCTTCAAAAACACCTTTGAAACATCAAAAACAATTCTTAATCATTTGAACCACACTCAAAACACCTTTGAATAACCTCAAAACACCTTGAAAACACCTTCAAAACACCCTTGATCCCTTCAAAAAAAAAACAACATTTGAAACACTCAAAAACATTTGAACACCTTGAACATTTCAAAACAACACTGAACACTTCCAAAAAACACCATTTGAGTACTCCCAAATACACCACTGAAATACTAAAACACTACTTGAATAAACTCATAAACACCACAAAATTCCCCAACATAAACTAAGATCAACACCCACATCCCACAACACCACAACCCACAACACCCACAATTTTTTTCTCGTTTTATCTAATTTCATCAAGAAAAGTCACAACACCCACACCTCCCATTTTTTTTCGTTGTAACCCTTTTAGTTTCAATTAAAGTTAATAAGAGGACACTACATCGAAAAAAGTCACAAAAACTACCCAATTTTCACGTCTTTTCGGTATCCTCTAGTTCGACAATACAACACCCCATCCCACTTCCCACACACACACAAAGCCACACACTCACTCACACACCACACACACACATCCCTGAACCTAGCCTTACCTAACCTAACTTATACTACCTAACTAACCTAAACCTAACCTAACATAACCTAACCTAACCTAACTTATCTAACCTAGCCTAACCTACTAACCTAACAACCTAACCTAAACCTAACCTAACCTAACCTAACCGAACCTACCCTTACTAACCTTACCTAACATACACCTAACAATAGGCATAAACCTAACCTAACCTAACTTAACCTACCCACCAACCTTTACCTCCCTAACTAAACTTAACCTAACCTAAACCTTACCTAACCTTCCTAACCTAACCAAACCTATCTTAACTAACCTAACCTAACTACTAACTAATTATCCTAACCTTGCCTAAACTAACGAACCTACCTTACCTAACGTATCTAACCTAAACCTAACATAGCCTTAACCTAAACTAACTTAACCTTAAACCTAAACTACCTAAACGAAATCCTTCACTAACCTAACCTTACCTAATCCCCCCCCCCCTTAAACCTAAACTAGCCTAACCTAACATAACCTAAACCTAACCAACCTAACCTAACCTAGTCCTGAACCTAACTTAACTAACCTAAACGAACCTAACCTAACCATAACCTAACTACCCTAACCTAACTAACCTAACTACCCTAAACCTAACCTAATACCCGGAACCTAACCTAACCGAATCTTAACCTAACCTAACCTAACCTAGCCGACCTATCCTAACCTAACCTAAAATAGATTTGGAACACTTCCAAAATAATTTGAGTACTCTGAATTACTTTGAACGACTCCATTTTTTTGGATACTTTCCAAAATAGTTTTGGAAAACTTTATCCTAAAATCGAACATTATTTTTCTTGTTGGTAAACACACTCAATGGTAAAATATTTACGCGATTCAGAAATAGAAACACTTTTCTCGCTCTGAGAGACTCATTGTGGGTGCACCCTTCCCCCACCCCAAACACAAATGGTAATGCCGGTTCACAACCAAGGTAGATTTTAAGATAATCATGAACACCTGCGTCAATCAGGACTGGACAGACGCCATGAAAATGCGGGTAAACTCCAAGGTAGAAAAGCATCTCTTTCAGACCAACGTCTAATCCTAACCTAACCGTAACCTTAACCTAACCTAATTCCTAACCTAACCTAAACCTCACCTAACGAAACCTAACCTAACTCCATCAAACACCTCTATCCTAACTAACCTAACCTATCCTATCCCTAACCTAACTCCATCAAACACCTCGAATACTACCTACTTACCTAAACCTAACCTTACCTAACCTACGAACCTAACCTAACCTAACCTAACTATCCTATCCTAAACTGTCCTAACCTTACCTAACCTATCACTAACCTAAACCTAACCTAACCTAAACTAACTTATCCTTAGCTAACCTAAACTAACTTATCCTAACCTAACCTATCCTAACCTAAACCTAACCTAAATTAACGAACCTACCTAACATTTTCCTAATCTAATCTAACCTAAACCTAACTTATCCTAACCTAACCTAACTTATCCTAACATAACCTAACCTAAACTAAAATACCTTAACCTACTTTATCCAACCTACTCACTTTCTTTGAACACCTTCATAACACTCAAATACTTCAGTTGAGACCCCCTTGTCTCAATATCTCTCATCCACAACCTTTATTCTTCTCACTACAAACAACCCCAAGATTACGTCGGACACTCTCATAAAGCATTTGAGTACTCACATATACACTTTTGAACATTTCCAAACAACACTATTAAGCACTCCAAATATCTTTTTGATTACTCGCCAAATAAGATTTGACAGCTCTAATTTTATCTACACTTACACATTTCATTAAATTTACATATCATCCCCCCCAAACTCCTCCCTCATTCTAGATTTACACATTTAGCACAAAAAAAAAAAACTAACTCATACCTTATGACATGAGACATTTACCTTATCTAACACACTGACTAACTTTTAAACCAACTCTGAACACCAAGATCTATTCATCAAAAAATGCTTGCACATTCATTTGAACACCTTCAAAAAAACACCATCAAAAAACCCTCCGAATACTCCCAAAAAAACACTAATGACTTACTTACCCAAATCACCACTGAATACACCAAATCACCGTCTAAAATTCACCAGAAATAGGTTAACAATCACCATCGAACATCCTTTTTATAGAAATTCCCTCAAATACTATAACCAAGAAGTCTCCCCATTTGGCGCATGAAAAAAAAAAAAAGCATGAACAAGCCTAATTCGCAATACACTTAGTACGGATCACATCAACTGAAATCATATTCTTGTACACACACATAATCATCAAGACAATCACCAACTACAATCCTACCATGTTCACTTTACATCAAAATCACTAATATCACAGAAAACAATCATTTTTTAAACATTTCAACAAACAAACACACTCAAAAAAAAAAACTCAACAATAAATCATATTTGAAAAAATATCTAAAGCGCAAGTAACCTTCATACCACAAAACACGGTCTCACCTCACAGGACCGACGAGTCCACCACCAGTGGACGTCACACTCCCTTGTGTTACTGGTGGTTGGGTAACATCACACCTAACCCCCTGTTTAAACCTGTTGTACCCTACATTAATCGAAGAACACTTTTTATCCAAGCGATTACCAGATTTTATGATCACCAACCCAAGATCACCAGAAAACACAATTTTTATAATTATTCACACAAAAATCACGTCACCAATTCCATATATTTTACCGTCATCTATCAACACTATCACCAGAATCACCAAAAAATCTAAGATCATGAATCTCAAAACTACTAATGAATCACTGAAAACACTTATTTTTAAACATTTCGCACAAAAATAAGACATACACAAAAATACCCACAAACACTTCCACCAACATCTATAACATCAAGATGAGCACTATAAAATATCACTATCACAAAAAAAAAAAATAATACACAGACAGCCACATATTATACATTTCAATGGCCAAATTTATGACTGTGGTCATACACACCACCAAATCTAAGACATTTCACCTCAACTAAGACTTACACATCACCCCTCAAAATTTCACTTCATAATCATTCCGTATATCTCTAGAGCTGTTTTAAACCCGACGGATCCATCACGAAGTAGCGAGCAGAGGAACCATTCACCACTCCAACACCACCTACTACACTTGCTCCTACGTGCGATGGTGGTCCGTCGGGGTTAAAAAAACTGCTCTAGAGAGAATTACGAATGAATAAGGAAGGAAGTTTTACGGGGTGATGTGTATGTCTTAGTTGGTGGTTGAATGTCTTAGATTTTGGTGGTGTGTATGTCTATGTCTAAATTTGCATTTAAATGTATAATATGTGGGTTGTCGGTGCTATTATTTTTTTTTTGTGATAGTGATATGTTTATTGTGACTCTGTTATGTTATAGTTGTTTGGAGGAAGTGTTGTGGTATTTTTGTGCTATGTCTTATTTTGTGCGTATGTTTAAAATAAGTGTTTTTCAGTGTATCTTAGTAGTTTTGAGATGCATGATCTTAGATTTTTTGGTTGATCTTGGTGATTAGTGTTGATGATGACGGTAAACATGATAATGGAATTGGTGATCGTGTTTTTGTGTGATTAATTATAAAAAAAATGTGTGTTTTCTGTGATCATGGTGTTGGGGGAGCATAAAATCTGGTAATAATGTCTTGGATATAGTGTTCTTAGATAATGTAGGGTACAAACAGGTTGAAACAAGGGGGGTTAGGTGTGATTTTACAACACACCAAGTAACAACAATGGGAGTGTAGACGTCACTGGAGGTGAGCTCGTCGACCTGTGAGGTGAGACCGTTGGTTGGTTTGGTAGTGGAGGTGAGTCGCGCTTTAGAATTTGTCAAATTATGATTTTTTTTTTTTTTTTGTGTGGTGTGTGTGTTGTGTGTGAAATTGTTTTATAAAATGATTGTTTTTGTGATATTAGTGATTTTGAGGGTAGTGAACAAGGGTGATTGTAGTTGGTGATTTTGTTTATAATATGTGTGTGTACAAGATATGTTTTCAGTTGGATGGTGATCATGTACTTAAGTGTTTGCGTATTAGGTTTGTGTTCATGGCTTTTTTTTTTTTCATGCGCCAAATGGGGGAGGGACTTCTTGGTTTTAGGATTTGAGGGGGATTTTCTATAAAAAGGATAGTTAGATGGTGATCGTAAACTTAGTAGTTTTTGGTGATTTTGACGGTGATTGGTAGTATTCAGTGGTGATTTGGTAGTTATCAGTAGTGTTTTTTGGGGAGAGTATTCGGGGTGTGGGATGGAGTTTTTTGAAAGTGTGTTAAATGTGGGGCAGAGCATTTTTTTGAAGAAGATCAGTGGTGTTCAGATTGGTTAAAAGTTAGTCAGTGTGGTAGATATGGTAATGTCTTCTTGTCATAAGTGTTTGGAGGTAGGTTCTTTTTTTGTGCTAATCGTTGTAAAAGTCTGGAGAAATGAGGAGAGGAGTTTGGGGGGGGGGATGAGGAGATGTAATTTATTGAATGTGTATGTGTAGATAAATTAGAGCTTCAAATCTTATTTGGGAGTAATCAATAATGGATATTTTGGGAAGTGCTTCAGGTTGTTTGGAAATGTTAAAATGTGTTTATGTGAGTACTCAAAAAGGCTTTATGAGGTGTTCGAAGTAATACTTGGGGTGTTCTGTTGTGCAGTTTGATAAGGTTGTGGATGAGAGATATTGAGAAAAATGGGGGGGGTCTCAAATGATGTAAGAGAGTCTGTTTTGAAGGTGTTCAAGTAAGTGAGTAGGTTTTAGGGCTTAAGTTAGGTTAGGTTATTTTAGGTTAGGTTAGGTTAGGTTAGGGTAAGTTAGTTTAGGTTAGGATAAGTTAGGTTAGGTTAAGATTTAGATTCGGATAAGTTAGGTTAGGATTAGTTTAGGTTAAGGATAAGTTAGGTTAGGTTAGGCTTAGGATATGTTAGGTTAGGTTAGGGTTAGGTTTGGATAGGTTTGGGGTAGGTATAGGACAGGTTAGGTAGGACTAGGTTAGGTTAGGTTAGTTGGTCGGTAGGGTTAGGTAAGGTTAGGTTAGGTTCTAAGTTAGGTAGTAATCGAGGTGTTTGATGGAGTTAGGATAGGATAGGATAGGTTTAGGTTAGGTTAGGATAGAGGTGTTTTGATGGAGTTAGGTAGGTTCGGTTAGGTTGAGGTTAGGTTAGGTTAGGAATTTGGTTAGGTTAGGTTAGTAGGTTAGGTTAGGATAGAAGTGGGTCTGGAAAGAGATGATTTTCTACCTTGGAGGGCTACCGCATTTCATGCCGTTGTCTGTCCTGCAGTTGAAGAAGGTGTTCATGATTATATTAAACGATACCTTGGGTTGTGAACGCATTACACAGAGTGGTGTTGTAGTGGGGGGGGGGGGAAGGGGTGCCCCACAATGCGTCCTCTCAGTGCGAGGAAAGAGTTTCTATTCGGAAATCGGTAATTATTTCTTACCATTGAGTGTTGATTTACCAATACAAGAAATATTGTGCGATTTTAGGATGTGAGACGTTTCTCATACTAATTTGGAAAAATATCCAAAAAAAATGGTACGTCGTTCCAAAGTAAATTCTGGAGTACTCTAATGTATTTTTGGAAGTGTTCCAATATATTTTAGGTTAGTTGGATTAGGTTTAGGATAGTTAGGTTAGGTTAGGTTAAGTTTGGTTAGGTTAGGTTGGGTAGGTTAGGTTTAGGTTAGGGTAGGTTAGGTTAGTTAGGTAGGGTAGGTTAGGTTAAGGTTAGGTTAGGTAAGTTAGGTAGGCTAGTTATAGGTTTAGGTTAGGTTCAGGTTTGGTTAAGTTAGGTTAGGTTAGGGTAGGCTAGGTGAGGTTATGTTGTTAGGTAAGGTTAGGTTAGGGTTGTTCGGTTAGAGTTAGGTTAGGTTAGGTTAAGTTACGTTAGGTTAGGCTAGGTTTTAGGTTAGGTTAGGGATAAGTTAGGAAAGGTTAGGTATAGGTTAGGCTAGGATTAGTATGAAAGTTAGGTTAGGTTAGGTTTAGGTTAGGTTAAGATAGGTTAGGTTTGGTTAAGGGTAGGTTAGGTTAGGTGAGGTTAGGTTAAGTTAGATTAGGGTAGTTAGGTTAGGTGGGTTAGGTTGTAGTTTAGGTTAGGTTAGGTTTAGGCTAGGTTAGGTTATGTTAGGTAAGGTCTAAGGTTAGGGTAGGTGTCGGTTAGGGTTAGGTTAGGTTAGGTTAGGTTAGGTTAGGCTAGGTTAGGGATAAGTATAAGGTTAAGGTTAGGTTAGGTTAGGGTTAGGTTTAGGTAAGGATAAGTTAGGTTAGGTTGGAGCAATTCACACTTCCACACCCGGTCACAACTGTAATGAGTTATTGGTGCAAATATTGATTGTTGAGTCACACACACACACACACACACACACACACACACACACACACACTTTAGTTTAATATCTTTATTATGCACCCCATACCCATCCTGTGGGCGGTAGTCAAAAGATTACAAAGGTACATAATGGGTCCAGTGACTTGACCCGAAAGTTATGATAGCTGAACTAATTACAAAGGTAATGAACTCCAGGTAGATCTAGTCACAATCATGGCAAGTTACAGAGGTAATGAATCAGCTTCACTCCTATACATGGTTACAGTCATGAGCAAATTACAAAGTAATGAACCACTGATACGTCCACACCTGGTCACAGTTGTAATGAGTTATAAATACAAACATTAAGTGGTTCATACACCCACACTAGCGCGCGCGCACACACATACACACACCAGGGCGCACGCACGGACATGTGCACACGAGCGTACAAATATATGCATACACACAAGGACGCACCCCCCCCCACACACACACACCAACACCCACACCCACCCTCACACACACCCACACACACACCCACACACACACCACACACACACACCCTCACACACCCCCTCACACACACCCTCACACACACCCTCACACACACCCACACACACCCACACACCCACACACACACACCCACACACGCACACACACACTTCGAGGACTGTTTTACTTCCATTGTGGCCCATTAATATTGTCCCCCAGGATGCGACCCACACTAGTCTACCAACACCCAGGTAACTACTTTGTGCTAGTTCAACAAGGACAGCAGACTTAAGTTTCCTCAGGACGATAACGGCAGCTGAAATACCACAGGGTTAAGTTAGGTAAGATTCGTCAGAAAACAGGATAAGTATTTCCTGACGCGGGTCTTAGTCTTCTGATAGTTGTCCCGTGGCCTGGCAGGTTACACACTTAACTTGCAGAGTGTCCTTGATTCAACCCTCGAAAAGGGTCGACACGTTGAGCATGTTTCTTTACACCGTTCACCTAGTAAGCAAGTAGGTACCTGGGTGTTAGTCGACTGGTGTGGGTCGCATCCTGGGGAACAAAATTTAAGGTTCACGATGGAAATAAGACAGTCCTCGATGATGCACTAACTTGAGTTATTCTGGGTCGCTAACCCTCCTAGATTAAAATTCCGAACAAAATTTTATGACCCCAATGGAAATGTCACAGTGTCTTACTTTTGTGTTATCGTAGGTAATTTACACGCATGTTACCCTGAATGATTGTACTTATGTGTATCTCTACCTAAATAAACTTAATACTGTAGCTGTGGAAAATTTTGAATTTTCCTGAATTTAACTTGTGTAAATATGAATAATGCATTTTAAAATGTGATGCTATTTGGACCCTTCGAGAAATTTTAATTGAAGGGGGGTGGCCCGGTGGCCTGGTGGCTAAAGCTCCCGCTTCACACACGGAGGGCCTGGGTTCGATTCCCGACAGGTGGAAACATTTCGACGCGTTTCCTTACACCTGTTGTCCTGTTCACCTAGCAGCAAATAGGTACCTGGGTGTTAGTCGACTGGTGTGGATCGCATCCTGGGGGACAAGATTAAGGACCCCAATGGAAATAAGTTAGTCCTCGATGACGCACTGACTTTCTTGGGTTATCCTGGGTGGCTAACCCTCTGGGGTTAAAAATCCGAACGAAATCTTATCTTATCTTAACAGCTACTAAGTGATGCGGATGGGAGATGCCATATTATGAATTTAATGCGTGAACGCTGGACTGAATTGTGCAATGTAATCAGGCATTCTTGAAGGTCAATTGGTGTATATCAGCCTCAATCTGTAATTTAGAAATTGCTGACACCTTCCTGCTGAAAAATTGGGATAAATAATGTGGAAAATTCTTACAATTCTGCAACAAGGATGAGAAAATAGAGGACTCCAATTTTCCCAGTAGCACACCTTAGCTAAGTGATGCTTACTTATAATGTACAGTAGTTTTTGCGTTGTCCATCGTAAATTCTAGCTGTTGTGGTAACGATAGGGTGTGTTCCATCAGCATTAAGTGTCTTCCAAATGGTAAGTTAATGTGTATAAAATTTTTTGTTCTAATGATAAGGCCCCTCAAGGGAGGCTCCTTGATGCTGGTGAGGGGCTCTTGATATAGGGAATTGGATCTGTGCTCCAGTCCCTGAATTGAGCCTGAATGCCTTCCATCCCCCCACAGGTTTAGTGCTCCTCATTATTATAGTAATCTAATGATAAGATTAGGCGAAAATCTTCCCTAGTCTCTGTAAAAATATTCCCATTAACCATTTCTAACAGTCAGATCCTAAATTAATATACAGTCCACACAACTTTAATTTACCAGAGTAGCTGGTTTTAATGTTGTAATTATTAATTTAATGTCAGGTCTAGCTTTTTGTGAGTAGTAGGGAGTGGGCATCGAGGGAGTGACAGTTTAGCGACATACTGTGACTGTCCCACTTACCTTACCCAAATTACTTACAGGTAATTGCTCACATAATAATTATAAAAAGTGAGGCCTTCCACTGACTTAACCCCCTCCTTCTATTGAAAACTGAATATTAGTTAAATACGGCAAGGGACGGGTAGCCGTATGTGAGATAAGAACAGGAAATGATAATCATATGATGTGATAATAAGACGGAAATGTAGTTTATTTACAACTCCATGAAAAAGCAAGTTGACTCAACATTCATCAGTATAAAGAGGAAAATATTTACACTTAAACCCCACATGGTTATTAAAGTTTGGTTGGTTTGTAATTAATCATAAATATGTATATAATTCTGAAGGTATTACGTTGCAAAGAGCATCATTTTTAATAATTAAACTTTATTGCAGGAAGTTAATTAATTTTCACTTGTATTCACAAAAAAAGAAAACGTACAAGATCTTTGTAAAAGAGAACGCTGCATATTTAATTACCATTTTTATCGAGATTAAATATGCTACAAGAGGTATAAGTTAGCTAACACCTTGGTATATAACTACTATAATAATAATTTTGAGTTGTGTTGAGTTAAAGTTGAGTTAAAACACTATTAAAACTGTGTGTATATATATATGTGTGAGAGAGTACCGTTGTGACGTCACATGTTTGGATGTTTGAGAGCTGGGTGTTGCTGGCGTGGGTCAAGCTTATATCATGTATTATATCACCTTGAAGCTTCTTTGGTTAATTTACCTGCCGTTATGTGCTTATGCAGGTGAGTGAGAGGTGATAGTGTGTACACTACTGTCTCTCAATGTTATTATTACTCTCCTCTAACTCGCCCACCCCACCCACATTACTCACTTGTCACTCATTATTTAAACCACCTGTACTGTTATATATATTACTGTCCATTTACTCGTATTCATCAGTATTAGAACCATTTACATTATCTTACATACGATAGAAGCCTCAAAATCTGCAGGTTTGCCTGAGATACAAAATTTATCTGCGTGTTTATAATTAAATAATAATTTAAAAGATAATGACTAAAAGCGACATCAGCATTAATTTTGTATATATTCTGATGTTATAATAACAACCCGGGTTAATCAAGTGTAACATCATAACTCCCACAAGGTTGGTTCATTGTTAACAAACATTTAAAATTTGTTGCTACTATCAAAAATTTTTTTTTGTATTTTGGTTTCCTAATGTAAGAGTTGCTTCTCTGTGCTTCAAACTAATCTATGTTGGTTCACTTGTAAATAAGGAAAGTTATTTGCTTTGTGTATCTTGACTCGACTGAACAGTTATGAGTCATCATAAAACTGTAGTTAAATGCCTAAAAAAATCCTTTTTAACTGAAGATCACTGAATTAGTATGAGATTTTTCTTATTATACCAGGATAACCCAATATAAGACTTTTTTTTTTTTGGGGGGGGGGTTATCCTAGTATGTAACTTTATTTAGGTACAGGTACACAAATACAGTAACACAGATTATCATACATAGTAACATGTATAAATTACCTAGAATAACAAAAAAATCATAAAAAGTGACTTATTTCTATTGGGGTTCTAAGTAATTTACACATGTTAAACTATGTATGATTATCATACTTGTGTGTACCTGTACCTAAATACATGTACACTTAAATAAGTAATCCTACTTAATAGTCTTAATTGTTAAGTAACAGTTACGCTTGAATTGCTTTGCCTATCAAATGTTTTATTATATGTAAACTACAGTATGTTTATACCACAAAAATAAATAAAAAATTGACTTTGAATAGTTGCTAGCGCACTTAGCTCACACACTGAGGTCTGGGGATTGATCCCCAGTATAGATGGAAACATTAGGGCATGTTTCCATAAGACACCTGCTGCCCATGTTCAACCATCAGTAAAATAGGCATGTGGGTGCTTGTTGACTGGCGTGGGTCGTATTCTGGGGACAAAATTGACCTAATTTACCCCTTGTTATGCTCTGCATAACAAGGGGTTATATATATAGTAGTAGGTTATATATATAGTACAGACCCCTGGCAGCCTTCAAGCTGGCACTGGACAAGCACCTAAAGTCAGTTCCTGATCAGCCGGGCTGTGGCTCGTACGTTGGTTTGCGTGCAGCCAGCAGCAACAGCCTGGTTGATCAGGCGCTGATCCACCAGGAGGCCTGGTCACAGACCGGGCCGCGGGGGCGTTGACCCCCGAAACTCTCTCCAGGTAAACAGTCGTACTTTGACTGATGAGTGCCCCAACTTAAGAGTTTTCCAAGTTAGGAGTCATTGAGTTGCAAGCCAAAATCTGAGTTACAAGTGAGCTTCAGATATGCTGCCACAAATTGGCAGCATATCTGAAGTCAAATTCAACTCTGTACCCAGAGGAATGTCAGGTACTTCGTCCCGTCCCACATGCTCTTCCAAGACATAACTGGAAGGATAATACTCCCACACTAATCCCAGATTGTAGTTAGGCACCCTGTCCCTTTTAGGGTTCTTGTATAAATCCAGAGAAGAGGTAATCTCCATTTCAACACTCAGTTTTTCCAGAAACATTAGTTAAGGTGGGTGAAGTGCTGATAGTGGAGGGTGGAGTAGTCATGGTGGTTGGTGGAGTAGTGATGGTGGTGGATTGAGTAGTGATGGTGGATGGAGTAGTGATAATGGTGGGTGGAGTAGATATGGTGGTGGGTGTAGTAGAGATGGTGGTGGGTGGAGTATACATTTTTCTTGTTTATAACCCCATAAAAAAATTGGGTTGGTTTTTTGGGGGGCTGAAATGGATTAATGGCATTTCAATTAATTTCATTGAGGAAAATTAATTTGATATACAAGCAAATTGAGTTATGAGCTCGGTCATGGAACGAATTAGACTCATAAGTCAAGGTACCACTGTACAGTGGACCCCCGACTTATGATGTTAATCCGTTCCAGAGAGCACATCGTAAGACAAAATTGTCGTAAGTCGAATTAATTTTCCCCATAATAAATAATGGAAATCAAATTCATCTGTTCAAGATACCCAAAAGTATGAAATTTTTTTTTTTTACCACTTGTAATATACATTTTCCTACACACAAAAAGAAGGATACATGCACAATATATATTGTGCATGTACTAGTGTACTAAATGAAGAATAAATGGCACTAACCTTTATTGAAGATGTGGTGATGAGTGATGAGATACTGTGTCCTGGAAGTGCCTTTTCCTCTTGAGTAATGTAGGTCCTGTTTGGCATTTTCTTCCAGAACAGGCCTTATCACACTGTATGCCACTACGATTCTTAACCCTTTCAGGGTCCAAGGCCAAAATCTGAAGTGGTGCCCCATTGTCCAAGAATTTAAAAAAAAATTTTTTTGTTATTTTTTCTTATGAAATGGTAGAGAATCTTTTTGTGAAGGTAATAAAGCAAAAAGTACAAAATTTGATGGAAAATTGACGAAATTATGCTCTCGTGAATTTTGATGTGTCAGCAATATTTACAAATTGGCGATTTTTCCGACTTTGACTCCCATTTTAGGCCAATTACATTATTCCAGTCGACCAAATTCTTAGCTATTTCACTAGTATTACTTCTATTCTATCGAGTGAGCACAAGAAATCGCCAAGTCAGCTGTTTCGACTACAAAATAAAGTGATTGGAAATTGGTAATTTGGCCAATATAACACAAAGTTCAAAATATTCCAATTTCAAAATAGTGTCCAGAAAAAACAATGTAGGTATTCCTGGCACTAAACTAACATTTCCTCTGTTCATTAGTTACGTTTTGAGGCTTTACACATAAATTCCATTTTGATTTTTTATTCACACCAAAAAATAGAAGATTTACTGTTATGCAATATTGTAATAATTGTATAAATATCATCACCACATTTATGAATGTATATTAGACCCACCAGTTGGCGTGTATTAGACGTGTGAGGTCGTTGGTTTACTCTTGAACATCTGCAAAAATTTAACATTTCCGCTACTTTGAGCTCAGTTTCAAGCCATTTCCAGTGCTAAAACCAATCAAAATCATCTCTATTTCTGTAATATGTCTTCCATTCTATCAAATGAGACCAAGAAATCGCAAATACAACTATAAAAAACATAGGAAAAAACACTGCAAAGTCGCTGTTTTAATCGAAAATCACGGTCTGTTTTTTCTCTCATTATACCCAGTATGCTGCAGGATTTGTTTAATGTAGTACACACATACCACATAGATGTATTCTCTCATATCTAGGCCCAAATTTACCACTCACGGTTTATCAGAGTGAGCTGAGCTCATGGCGTAGATCTACGGTTTGGACCCTGAATGTAAAGCCGTAGATCTACGGGACAGACCCTGAATGTAAAGCCGTAGATCTGCAGGACGGACCCTGAATGTAAAGCCGTAGATCTACGGGACGGACCCTGAAAGGGTTAAATCTCTCAAACCAACCTTTGCTGGCCTTAAATTCACCAATATGAGCACTAGTTCCAGGCATTTTTTCCTTTTCACTTGGGTGTTAGTTTACTGGTGTGGGTTGCATCCTGGGGGACAAGATTAAGGACTCCAGTGGAAATAAGTTAGACAGTCCTTGATGACACACTGACTTTCTTGGGTTATCCTGGGTGGCTAACCCTCTGGGGTTAATTGTTTCTCGGTATTCTCGATAAGCCACACCAACAACAGTCTCTCCACATCTTTGAGTAGTACAGCTGACCGTGGTATGATAGTATTTCGATAGTATTTCTCACCCTAACAGGGTTGGCACTAGAAGCTTTCTTTGGGCCCATGGTGGCTTATTTAGCAGTTACAAGCACTAAAAACACTGGGATAATACAAAATTTATTGAATGTATGCGTGCAACTGTGTCTGCCCCGGCTTATAAACAATGTCACACTAGCTCAGCCGAGGCGCTCAGGCCAGACGGCCGCATTCGGGACGAATGATGTAAGTCGAGTTTTTCAACATAGGTCGGGGTCAAATTTTTACGCTGACAAGCATTGTAAGTCAGTTTTATCGTAGGTTGAGGCCATCGTAAGTCGGGGGTCCACTGTATGTCATTGATGCTGGCTAGGCCTGTATACCTTGTACATGTAGAAATAAAGATTATGATGCTAAAAATTCAGATATGTTAGGCAAAAGGACACACACATGCAACTAGTATGACATTTTATTGGGGCAATGTTTCACTTACCAGGAGCTTTGTCAAGCTCCTGGTGAGTGAAACTTTGCCACAGTAGAATGTCTTATTAGTTGCATGGGTCCCTTTATATACCATTCACTCATTTAACCCTACCTCACCTATGCTATTTGTGCTTAGGGATCAACTGCAGCAACACACCTAAAGCCAATAACCCAACAGAAAGCTGCAGTAAGAATAATCACGCAATCCAATCCCAGGCAAACATCCCCCTCCCCACTCTTCATAGACCTAAACTTACTGTTCAGAACATCCACACTTATTACTATGCAACTACATTTACAGAACCTTAAATTTCAGTATTAACCCTGACCTAAAACACTTTCTTGATAGTTGTGACAGGACCCACAGGCACAACACCAACCACAAACATCTCTATGACATTCCCCGTGTCCAGCTAAACCTATACAAAAATTTAATGTACATAAAAGGGCCTAAAATCTGGAACACCCTACCTGAAAACTCAACAACTGCAGACACATTCATCACTTTCAAAACTACTGTTACAAAACATCTCGTCTCCCTGATACACCCCACTGTCAGCTAACTACACGAAAACCGCCTATTCTCTTGTATCGTACACGCAAAAAAACCTAGACCTCCCCTTGATATCTGTGATTCCCTACAATTCGCACTTACACTCGCCCAATTGACTATAAACGTAGAAATACGTACTACAACTACAGTGGAACCTCAAATATCGAACTTTTTTCGATCCAAAAGGCTGTTCGCGTGCCTTTATTGAATGAATTTATTCCCATCAGGAATAATGTAAATTAGATTAGTCCATTTCAGACCCTCAAAAATGCACTTATAAAAGCACTTACAAAAATACGTTTACATAATTGGTTGTGTTGGGAGCAGTTCGATTTTTGAGGTTCCATTGTATTACCTAATGAATCTTAACTAGTCATAAGTTTGCCTGTGATACTCCTATATAGAAACTATGTATTGTGCCAAAACAAAACTACGTATTCACATTCCTAAATTTAAGAACTGTAATGCAGTTACAGTGGACCCCCGGTTAACGATATTTTTTCACTCCAGAAGTATGTTTAGGTGCCAGTACTGACCGAATTTGTTCCCATAAGAAATATTGTGAAGTAGATTAGTCCATTTCAGACCCCCAAACATACACGTACAAACGCACTTACATAAATACACTTACATAATTGGTCACATTCGGAGGTAATCGTTATGCGGGGGTCCACTGTACTTAGCCTTAATACCAATATGCTCCATAATCTGTACCAATATAGTGTTTTGAATAAACCCTTTCAGGGTTTTGGCCGTACTAGTACAGCTTACGCACCAGTGTCCATGACATACTAGTACGCATAAATTCTAGCGCCTTCAAATCTAGTAGGTCAGTGTGCGCAGTATAAAAAAAATCCTGCAGCACACAATGCATAATGAGAAAAAAAAAACTTTGACAGTATTTTTGGATTAAAACAGCGACTTTGCACTGTATTTTCGTATGGTATTTATGGTTGTATTCTAGTTTTCCTGGTCTTATTTTATAGAATGGAAGACGTATTACAGAAATTGAGATGATTTTGACTGGTTTCACAATGAAAAGTACCTTGAAATTGAGCTCAGAGTAGCAGAAATGTTCGATTTTTGCCAAAGTTCATAAGTAAACAAATCATGCCACGCATCCAATACACGTCAACTGGTGAATCTGATATTCTTTCACAAGTGTGCTGGCATTATTTATACCATTTCTACACTAATACAGTAGTCTGCATAATAGTAAATCTTCTATTTTTTGTGAGAATAAAAATTCGAAGTGGAAAGCAAAAGAAATGTAAGAGGGGCGTGGGGATGTGACTAATCAACAGAGGAAATGTTATTTTAGTGCCAGGAATGTCTTTCTTGTTTATTCTGGACCCTATTTGGAAATTGGCATCTTTTGAAATTTGTGTGAAATTGGCAAAATTGCTAAATTCTGACCACTTTATTGGATAGTTGAAATTGGTAAATGGGTGGTTTCTTGTACTCATTCGACAGAAAAAACGGAGTTCTAGCGAAATAGTTATGATTTTTGTCGACTAGTACACTGGAATTGGCCGAAAATAGGGCTCAAAACGGGCAAAATTGCCAATGCGTGAACATTGTCGAGATCATTAACTTCGTGAGAGCATAATTCCATACGTTTTCCATCAAATTTCATACTTTTGGTGTCATTATGATCGGGAAAAGATTCTCTATCTTTTCATAAGAATTTTTTTTTTTTTTTTTTTAAATTTTGGCGACCTTGAGAACAAGTCTCTGAGAGGACCTGGTGACCCTCAAAGGGTTAACAACACTGCACAATTTTGCAACCAATGAATTTTGTCCATTATTTCCAAATCAATTGACCCAGCCGACTTTTTGTATTTCTGAGGTCCATTTTATGGAGATCCTTCGTCATCAGTAGATTACATATGTTGATCTGTAGTATTGTACAGTATATGCACATACATTTCAATATTATTTTTATATTTTAATATTTTTGTTTTATTTGTTTATTCTATCTGGTAACTATTTCTTACAGATTACTGCGAGTATCCACTACTAAACTCTGCTAGATTGACAGCATCATCTGAGCTTGTCACCAGAGAAGCAAATAAAGCAAGATTATATGGTAAGTATAAAAAATTTTTTATTGATTTTTTGAGTCTTGCTATATAGTATGTATAAATTGCACAATGTTAATTTACTCTTCTGTAAGATGTATATATCCTGTGTGGGTGTTCTAGAGAAAAAATCTAGTATAAACAGTATATACGTACCAGCTTAACAAGGGTTTCTTTCCTGGCAGACTGATTCCAAATCTTCAAGATAAACATGTTTCCCATTTTGACTCCTATTATATTTATTAAGATCCTGTATGCTCCAGCTAAACTATAAGAACAAGTTGAAAATTTATCCATTAAATTTAATACTGCGGTGAAGTACAATAACCTCTCGCAAAATTACTACCAGTTGTTACAGGGCAGTTGGTCTTCAAACAAGTTCTGTGTTTTGTGAACCCTTCACCAAAAACCCTAGGATGATGTTCTGGTCAATCCTGATCTATTGATTTGACCATGGTTTAGGACATGCTGGAATGTCATCCTAATGTTCCTCTCCTAATGGAAGTTTTGTTGAATTGTTCAAGCTGCAGTACTACTGTCACTCTTTTTCTTTAATGAACCCTTTTTTTCCACATACACACGAATGTTATAATCATAGATTCCTACCAGGATTGTAATATTCCATGTACAGTGGAACCTCGGCTTACGAATTTAATCTGTTCTGTGACCTTGTTCATATCACGATTTGTTTGTATGCCGAGTCAATTTTCCTCATTTAAATTAATTGAAATGGCATTAATCCGTTTCAGCGGAATTCCTGCTCTTAGGAGGCACGACAAAATACAGTGGACCCCCAGTATTCGATGGCATCGGTATCCGTTAAATCCGGTATTCGGTACATTTTAACGCAAAAATTTTGCCTCACCACTCGTTAAAAAACCCGCCATACGCGATTCGTCCGAGACGTGTCCACATGTGGCGTGAACTGCCCCGTGCGTGCCAGTGTTTACAAGCCAGCCAGTGTGCTCGCATCTAAGGATACATTCCATATTATCACAGTGTTTTTGGTGCTTGTTTCTGCAAAATAAGTCACCATGGGCCCCAAGAAAGCTTCTAGTGCCAATCCTGGGGTAAAAAGGGTGAGAATTAGTATGGAAATTAAGAAAGATTTTGAAGGGTTTGGGGCTAGCCCTGAGAAGCCTATGCCAGTCGTGGAATCCATTGTGCCTACTTCAAAAATTAAGGAAATGTGTGCAAAGTGGGTTGAACTGCAAACCTTTATGGATGAAAATCACCCTAACACAGCTATTGCAAGCTGTGCTGGTGACTATTACAATGACAATGTTGTGGCCCATTTTAGACATATCGTAAAGGAACGGGAGGTACAGAGCTCTATGGACAGATTTGTTGTACGACAGAGGTTCATTGATTCTCAAGCAGGTCCTAGTGGCATTAAAAGAAGGGAAGTAACCCCAGAAATGGACTTGCTACCTCAAGTCCTAATGGAAGGGGATTCCCCTTCTAAACAATAAGTTCGACACTCTCCCCTCCTCCTATCCCATCAATCATCACCAGATCTTCATTAAAGGTAAGTGTCATGTATTCTATTGTTAGTAGAGTACTATGTGCATGTCTTCTTCAGTTTGTGTGCATTAAACTTAATATTTCATGTTGGTAAAATTTGTTTTTCATACTTTTGGGTGTCTTGCACGGATTAATTTGATTTCCATTATTTCTTATGGGGAAAATTAATTCGCCTTTCGATAATTTTGGCTTACGATGAGCTCTCAGGAACGGATTAATATCGAATACCGGGGGTCCACTGTACTTCAGTATGATGCTAATATCAAATCTACGGCTTATTTATATATCACAGTTCATCTAATTTCACCATCACTCAAGGAATGCACAACAGGTGCATCATCGTCAGTGTTCAGCATTTCTTCGATGTCAGCTTCCTGTAACTCCATTAGCACACAGTCAAGACGAGTAAATAGAATTGTCAACACTTATTGCTTGGGTACATTTATTCTGTTAGTGGGCTGGATCTGTGAAGGACCTGCCTAGTATGGGCCAACAGGCCTACTGCAGTGTTCCTTCTTTCTTATGTTATTATGTACCCACGACACCAATCATACCCAGCCCCTCCCACTCATATATTTGTCCACTCTCTTTTTAAAGCTACCCAAGGTTCTGTCGAAGCTAAAACCTTGGGTAGTTTCAAATTTAGGTTGGATAAATACATGAGTGAGAGTGAGAGTGGGACTTGCATGTGAGTAAATAGAATTATTAAAGCTTATTGCTTGGGTAGTGTTTATTCTGTTAGTGGGCTGGATTTGTGAAGGACCTGCCAAGTATGGGCCAACAGGCCTGCTGCAGTGTTCCTCCGTTCTTATGTTGATGAGTGGAACAATCTGCCTTGTATGGTTATTGAGGCTAATGTAATTCCTATATTTAAAGCTGGGGACAAGTTGTTATCGTCAGATTACCGCCCAATAAGCCTGACCTCAATTGTAGGCAAATTACTAGAGTCAATTATAGCTGAGATTATAAGAAGTCATCTGGATAAGCATAATCTGATTAATGATACTCAGCATGGACTCACGAGAGGCCGTTCTTGTCTAACTAATTTGTTAACTTTCTTCAGTAAAGCTTTTGAGGCTGTTGATCACGATAAAGAATTTGATATTATTTACTTGGATTTTAGTAAGCCTTTGGATAGAGTACTGCACCAGAGACTGTTAAAGAAAGCGGCAGCTCATGGCATGGATCGAGTCATGGCTCACAGACAGGAAGCAGAGAGTGTCCATAAATGGGGTTAAATCCGAGTGGGGATCTGTAACAAGTGGCATTCCACAGTGATCAGTCTTGAGCCCATTGTTGTTAAGAACATAAGAATGGAGGAACACTGCAGAAGGCCCACTGGCCCATACAAGGCAGGTCCCCATCAAAACGACCTCCACCCAAAGCTACCTAAGAACCCACTCCCACACCCAACAACACAAATCAAACCCAGCCTCTCCCACCCATATATTTGTCCAATGTCTTTTTAAAGCCACTTAAAGTCCTAGCCTCGATCACCCTACTGGGAAGATTGTTCCACACATCCACAACTCTGTTAGAAAACCAGTACTTACCTATGTCCTTTCTAAATCTAAATTTATCCAACATAAATCCATTATTCCTGGTTCTTACCTGGTTCGATACCCTCAGTACTTTATTAATATCTCCTTTGTATATGCCCGTCATCCACTTAAACACTTCAGTGATATCATCCCCTCATTCTTCGTCTCTCCAGAGAGTGGAGATTTAAGGCTTTAAGTGTATCTTCATACGGGAGATTCCTTACACAGTAAATCATTTTAGTCATTCTTCTCTGTATGTTCTCCAATGAGTCTATATCCATCCTGTAGTAATGAGACCAAAACTGAGGGCATAATCTAAATGAGGCCTCATTAGTGATGTATATAGCTGTAAAATAACTTTTGGGCTTCTCTTACTTATACTTCTTGAGATAAATCCAAGTAATCTGTTAGCCTTGTTGCACACACTTAGGCACTGCTGTCTTGGCTTTAGATTTCTGCTTACCATGACTCCCAAGTCTTTTTCACATTCTGTATGATCAAGCTCTACTTCACCTAGTTTATAGCTTCGAGGGTTATTTTCATTACCAAGGACTAGTACCTTACATTGAACTTTATCTGCCATTTTTCAGACCAAGACATTAATTTGTCCAAATCCTCGTGGAGTTCAGCTATCCTCCTCAGAATGAATCATATGGCCTATCTTTGTATCATCTGCAAATTTGCTAATGTCACTCGTAATCCCTTCGTCAAGGTCATTAATGTAAATTATGAACAAGAGAGGGCCCAAAACTGATCCTTGTGGAATGCCACTAGTGACTAATCCCCTTTCAGATTTGACCCCATTAATGGAAACTCTCTGCTTTCTATTGATAAGCCATGCTTCTATCCATGCTCGAACTTTACCTCCTATACCATGAGCTGCCACTTTTCTTAAGAGTCTCTTGTGAGGTATTCTATCAGAGGCTTTACTAAAATCCAGATAAACAATATCATATTCTTTATCACTGTCTACTGCCTCAAATGTTCTGTTGAAGAACCTCAGTAAATTTGTCAGGCCAGGCAGGAACAACCTCTTGTGAACCCATGCTGAGATTCATAAATCAAATTATGCTCTTCAAGGTGACTTCTAATAATGTCATCTATAATTGATTCTAATAACTTGCTCACTATAGATGTCAGGCTTATTGGGCAGTAATTTTAAGGAACGGACTTATTCCCTGATTTGAATATAGGAACCACATTAGCCATCTTCCACAACTCTGGGACAACATCAGTAAGGATGGACACAGTAAACACACTTGTTAATGGCTGACTAAGTTCCATCTTGCATTCCTTAACCCTTAAACGGTCTAAACGTATATATACGTTCACGCTCGTAGCGCCCCAAACGTATATATACGTTTTCTTTGTCATTCATTCAACATTGCCACGATAAGCCTGAGTCACCTAGACATGAGAGAATGGGTGTGCGCACTCACTGTGCGCCATATTAAAATAATTGGGGATGCCTGGGTACCATATGCTCTTATTTCCTTTTAAATTTTTTTTTTTTTTTTCTCAAAAAAATTTGGGGCACTACGCGAGTGAACGTATATATACGTTTGGACCGTTTAAGGGTTAAGTACCCTGGAAAGCAACTCGTTGGGCCCTAGGGACTTACTTTGCTTCAGTTTGTCTATCTGTTTGATAACCATGTCCCTCGTGACAGTAATATTAGTTAATTTGAATGAATCTCATTTGTGTCTTCCTGTGTAAAAACTGACAAAAAATAGCCATTAAATAAGGAACACATTTCCATTTCGTTATCCGTCAGCTGTCCATTCCCAGTTTTCAGAGAACCTACTTTTTCCTTCACCTTCGTCCTATACACTTGAAAGAACCCCTTCGGATTGGTCTTTGATTCATTAGCAACCCTAATTTCATAGTCATGTTTAGCCTTTCTAATCCCCTTTTTTACTTCTCTTTTAAGCTGAGCATATTGGTCAGTAAGGTAACCTCTCCTCTTCTGATGTGCCTATAAATTTCCCTTTTCTCCCCTAATAGATGCTTTAACCTCCTGTTAACCCATTTGGGATCATTATTATTAGACCTATTTCTCTCTGGGGAATGTATATACTCTGAGCATGGTGTACATTATTAAGAAAAAAATCATAAATGCAGATCCCTTCGTAATCATAAGCATGAACATCGTCAATAAAATCATTAGCTAGATAACCCCAATCGAGATTAAACAGGTGTTCCCTAAGTCCATTGTAATCAGCAGAACGAAAATCAGGGATTTTTACCGTATTATCGTTATTCTTGTATTCCCAGTTAATGCTAAAAGTGATGGATTTGTGATCACTTGTGCCAAGCTCTTCAGTGATCTCCAGATTATATTTACGAGTGTTTCCTTATTTGACAAGACTGGGTCGAGCAAATTATTACCCCTGGTAGGCTCTGTTACACACTGCTTCAGAAAACAGTCCTGAACTGTTTCCATAAAGTCACTGGACTCCAGATTACTGGTCAAAGAATTCCAGTCAATTTGACTAAGTTAAAATCCCCTACTCTTACTACGTTACTGTGTCTAAAAGCCCTAACAATTTTGTTCCAAAAAATTCTCCCTCTATCGTGATGCAAGCCTGGAGGTTGGTATATCACATCCAAAATTAGTTTTTCTTGACCTTCAACAAACTACCCAAACAGATTCTGTTACTATTCCATCTATTTTTATTCCTGTTTTTATGCAACAACTAATATCTTCTCGAACATATAATGCAACTCCTCTCCCCTTCCGATCACATTTACCCACATGGAACAACTTAAACCCTTTAATATTACACTCAGCAATCATATCCTGACTCTTTAAATCATACCATGTTTCAGTTAATGCAATGACATCAAAGTTCCCAGCACACGCTACCAAACGTAGTTCATTAATCTTATTTCTTGCACTTCGACTGTTAGCATAAAATACCATCATATGTTTTTTTTTCTGCACATTTTTCTTATTCACCCTTGCTTTTACACAATTTCTAAAATTATCATTACCCAGCGTTATTCCATGACTGTTATTAAGATTCATAATATCAAAGCCTAAATCAATATATCCTTACTCATTATTTTTCATTTCTAAACCCATACCTCTGACTAATCCTAGTTTAAAATTCTAACAACCCCATCTCAACTGGGCTAGCAAGAAAACCCACACCTGCCCTGGATAAGTAAACCCCATCCCTGGCATACATGTCATTTCGGCCATAGAAGTGGTCCCAGTTGTCAATGAATGGTACTGCATTATCCTTACAGTGTTTGTCCAGCCAATAATTAACCCTTATAGGGTTCAAGGCCAAAATCTGAAGTGGTGCTCCAGTGTCCAAGAAATATTGAAAAAAAAAAAAAAAAATTCTTACAGAATTAGAGTATATTTTTGTGAAGGTTATAAGACAAAAAAAAAAAAAAAATTCTGATCAGTACTTAACAAGATACAGTGCCGAACTTTACCCAAAATGACCGGGTGGTGGCAACAGCGACAATTTCCACATGCGCACATTACTTTATTTAACCTTTTTTGTAGTTTTTTCTTTTCTTTTCTAATTTTTTTCTTTTCCTACTAACATTTGGGGCCTGAGAGACCAATACTGTATATAATGTATATATATAAACTCACTGTATTGAACACAATAACCACACTAAAGTTATTTTCATATTATTGTTTACCACTTTTATTACAGTAAACATGCACAAATCTTGTATAATACTAATGTTCTATCATATATTTACATATTTACAATCACTGGACATGGTTTTAGAACTGCTGGAGCTTGTGGAACTCCTTGAAACAAGGCACCATGCACAGAGGTACCTTACATTCCTCGCACATAAACTGAAGTGTCTTTGCGTCTTTGTTGCCATCGTTTTGTTTGTGCACAGACAATGCATCTCTTCTGAGCAAATTTCTTCTTAGTTGCAGGAAGCTGTATTATGAAATGATCACCTTCCTTCCTCAAACGCTTGGGTATATTCTGAGGAATTCGAGGACCTTGGTATATAGCAGGTGTTACCTGGTATTTCATTATGAGTTTTCTGACAACAGACAAACAAAATTCACCATACGGTGGTCTGTTGCCAGTCTTCATTTGGTACATATTATATGCATTGAGCATTGAAATGTCCATGAGATGGAAGAAAAGTTTCATGTACCACTTGTAACTCTTACGAACACAATCAACAAAACCAATCTGCATGTCACATTTGTCAACCAAGCGCATGTTTTGTGTATAATCAATCACTGTCACTGGTTTTCGAATATGTTCGTTAGTCACTCGATCAACTTTGCCACTGTCTTGCATTTTGTTACGGTGAATGGTTGTCAACAATGTGACATCTCGTTTGTCATGCCATTGTAATGCCATGATGTCATTGACAGTAAACACTGCACGTCATCACCACGAGCACCTGCGTTGAACCTGGGCATATATTTACGATTAGAATGCACGATATAGTTTTGGAGTGGTTGGTGCTGTTATTTAATAAATGTATGGAAGAAGGTAAGGTACCTAGGGATTAGCAGAGAGCATGCATAGTTCCTTTGTATAAAGGCAAAGTTGACAAAAGAGAGTGCAAAAATTATAGGGGGATAAGTCTGTTGAGAATATGAATGTGTAAATTCAAGAATTATGTGGATTAAAGTAAAGGTTGGATGCGAGAAGTGGGTCATAATAAGCGTGTATGCACCTGGAGAAGAGAGGAATGCAGAGGAGAGAGAGAGATTTTGGGAGATGTTAAGTGAATGTATAGGAGCCTTTGAACCAAGTGAGAGATTAATTGTGGTAGGGGACCTGAATGCTAAAGTAGGAGAAACTTTTAAAGAGGGTGTGGTAGGTAAGTTTGGGGTGCCAGGTGTAAATGATAATGGGAGCCCTTTGATTGAACTTTGTATAGAAAGGGGTTTAGTTATAGGTAATACATATTTTAAGAAAAAGAGGATAAATAAGTATACTGTACAAGATATGATGTAGGGCGAAATGACAGTAGTTTGTTGGATTATGTATTGGTAGATAAAAGACTGTTGAGTAGACTTCAGGATGTACATGTTTATAGAGGGGCCACAGATATATCAGATCACTTTCTAGTTGTAGCTACACTGAGAGTAAAAGGTAGATGGGATACAAGGAGAATAGAAGCATCAGGGAAGAGAGAGGTGAAGGTTTATAAACTAAAAGAGGAGGCAGTTAGGGTAAGATATAAACAGCTATTGGAGGATAGATGGGCTAATGAGAGCATAGGCAATGGGGTCGAAGAGGTATGGGGTAGGTTTAAAAATGTAGTGTTAGAGTGTTCAGCAGAAGTTTGTGGTTACAGGAAAGTGGGTGCGGGAGGGAAGAGGAGCGATTGGTGGAATGATGATGTAAAGAGAGTAGTAAGGGAGAAAAAGTTAGCATATGAGAAGTTTTTACAAAGTAGAAGTGATGCAAGGAGGGAAGAGTATATGGAGAAAAAGAGAGAGGTTAAGAGAGTGGTGAAGCAATGTAAAAAGAGAGCAAATGAGAGAGTGGGTGAGATGTTATCAACAAATTTTGTTGAAAATAAGAAAAAGTTTTGGAGTGAGATTAACAAGGGCAAGGAGGAATAACATCTTGTAGGAGTGAGGAAGAGCCAGTTGTGAGTGTGGGGGAAGTTCGTGAGGCAGTAGGTAAAATGAAAGGGGGTAAGGCAGCCGGGATTGATGGGATAAAGATAGAAATGTTAAAAGCAGGTGGGGATATAGTTTTGGAGTGGTTGGTGCAATTATTTAATAAATGTATGGAAGAGGGTAAGGTACCTAGGGATTGGCAGAGAGCATGCATAGTTCCTTTGTATAAAGGCAATGGGGATAAAAGAGAGTGCAAAAATTATAGGGGGATAAGTCTGCTGAGTATACCTGGTAAAGTGTATGGTAGAGTTATTATTGAAAGAATTAAGAGTAAGACGGAGAATAGGATAGCAGATGAACAAGGAGGCTTTAGGAAAGGTAGGAGGTGTGTGGACCAGGTGTTTACAGTGAAACATATAAGTGAACAGTATTTAGATAAGGCTAAAGAGGTCTTTGTGGCATTTATGGATTTGGAAAAGACGTATGACAGGGTGGATAGGGGGGCAATGTGGCAGTTTGTTGCAAGTATATGGTGTAGGAGGTAGGTTACTGAAAGCAGTGAAGAGTTTTACGAGGATAGTGAGGCTCAAGTTAGAGTATGTAGGAAAGAGGGAAATTATTTCCAGTTAAAGTAGGCCTTAGACAAGGATGTGTGATGTCACCTTGGTTGTTTAATATATTTATAGATGGGGTTGTAAGAGAAGTAAATGCGAGGGTCTTGACAAGAGGCGTGGAGTTAAAAGATAAAGAATCACACACAAAGTGGGAGTTGTCACAGCTGCTCTTTGCTGATGACACTGTGCTCTTGGGGGATTCTGAAGAGAAGTTGCAGAGATTGGTGGATGAATTTGGTAGGGTGTGCAAAAGAAGAAAATTAAAGGTGAATACAGGAAAGAGTAAGGTTATTAGGATAAAAAAAAGATTGGGGTGATGAAAGATTGAATATCAGATTGGAGGGAGAGAGTATGGAGGGGGTAAATTGAAATTCAGATATTAGGGAGTGGACTTTGTCAGGGGGATGGGTCTTATGAAAGATGAGGTGAATCATAGAATTGATGGGGGAAAAAAGAGTGAATGGTGCACTTAGGAGTCTGTGGAGACAAAGAACTTTGCCCTTTTGGGGGCAAGAGGGGAATGTATGAGGGGTATAGTTTCCCAAACGCTCTTATATGGGTGTGAAGCATGGGTGATGAATGTTGCAGCGAGGAGAAGGCTGGAGGCAGTGGAGATGTCATGTCATGAGGCAATGTGTGGGTGTGAATTTATAATGCGAGAATTCGTATTTTGGGAAAAGTTAGGAGGAGGTGCTGGATTACCAAAAACGGGTGTCCAGAGGGCTGAGGAAGGGTTGTTGAGGTGGTTCGGACATGTAGAGAGAATGGGAGCGAAACAGAATGACTTAAAGAGGGTATCAGTCTGTAGTGGAAGGAAGGCGGGGTAGGGGTCGGCCTAGGAAAGGTTGGAGAGGAGGGGGTTAAAGGAGGTTTTTTTGTGCGAGGGGCTTGGACTTCCAGCAGGTATGCATGAGCGTGTTTTGATAGGAGTGAATGGAGACAAATTGGTTTTTAAATACTTAAACGTGCTGTTGGAGTGTGAGAAAGGTAAATTTATGAAGGGGTTCAGGGGAAACCGGCAGGCCGGACTTGAGTCCTGGAGATGGAAGTACAGTCCCTCCCACTCTGAAGGAGGGGTGTTTTAATTTTGGGCAGTTTAAAAACTGTAGTGTAAAGCACCCTTCTGGCAAGACAGTGATGGAGTTGAACGATGGTGGAAAGTTTTTCTTTTTCGGGCCACCTGCCTTGGTGGGAAATCGGCCAGTGTGATAATAAATAAAAAAATAAGTCTGTTGAGTATACCTGGTAAAGTGTATGGTAGAGTGTTATTTGAAAGAATTAAGAGAAAAGACGGAGAATAGGATAGCAGATGAACAAGTGGCCTTGGGAAAAGGTTTAGGGGGTGTGTGGACCGGGTTTGTTTTACAGTGAAAACATATAAGTGAACAGTATTTAGATAAGACTAAAGAGGTTTTTGTGGCATTTATGGATTGGAAAAGGTGTATGACAGGGTTTACTTGGGGTTGTTCGGGGATAAACGCCCCCACGGCCCAGTCCATGACAAGGCCTCCCGTTTGGATCAGGGCCATTGGGTGGATAGGAGGGGCAATGTGGCAGATGTTGCAGATGTAATAGTTTTAGGAGGTAGGTTACTGAAAAACAGTGAAGAGTTTTACGAGGTAGTGAGGCTCAAGTTAGAGTTTTGTAGGAAAGAGGGACATTATTACCCAGTAAAAGTAGGCCTTAGACAAGGATATGTGATGTCACCATGGTTGTTCAATATATTTTAGATGGGGTTGTAATTTGAAGTAAATGTGAGGGTCTTGGCAAGAGGTGTGGAGTTAAATATAAAGAATCACACATAAAGTGGGAGGGTTTTCACAGTTGCTCTTTGTGATGACACTGTGCTCTTGGGTGATTCTGAGAGAAGTTGCAGAGGTTGGTGGATGAATTTGGTAGGGTGTGTTAAAAGAAGAAAATTGAAAGTGAATACAGGAAAGAGTTAAGGTTATGAGGATAACAAAAAGATTAGGTGATGAAAGATTTGGGTATCAGATTGGGATGGAGAAGAGTATGGAGGAGGTGAATGTATTCAGATATTTGGGAGTGGACGTGTCCGCGGATGGGGTCTATGAAAGATGAGTGAATCATAGAATTGATGAGGGGGAAAAGGAGTGAGCGGTGTGCACTTAGGGGTCTGTGGAGCAAAGAACTTTGTCCTTGGAAGCAAAGAGGGGAATGTATGAGAGTATAGTTTTACCAACGCTCCTGTATGGATGTGAAGCATGGGTGATGGGAAAGTTGCAGTGGGAGGGAAAGCTGGGGGCAGTGGAGATGTCATGTCTGGGGCAAAAATTTTGGTTTTGAATATAATGCAGAGGAATTCGTAGTTTGGAAGTTGGAGGAGGTGTGGGATTGCCAAAATGTTGTCCAGAGGGCTGAGGAAGGGTTTTTTGAGGTGGTTTGGACATGTAGAGAGGGAAAGGAGCAAAGCAGAAAAATTCAAGAGGGGTATCAGTCTGTAGTGGAAGGAAGGCGGGGGTAGGGGTCAGCCTAGGAAAGGTTGGAGGGAGGGGGTTAAAGGAGGTTTTGTGTGCGAGGGGCTTGGACTTCCAGCAGGCATGCGTGAGCGTGTTTGATAGGAGTGAATGGAGACAAATGGTTTTTAATACTTGACGTGCTGTTGAAGTGTGAGCAAAGTAACATTTATGAAGGGATTCAGGGAAACCGGCAGGCCGGACTTGAGTCCTGGAGATGGGAAGTACAGTGCCTGCACTCTGAAGGAGGGGTGTTAATGTTGCAGTTTAAAAACTGTAGTGTAAAGCACCCTTCTGGCAAGACAGTGATGGAGTGAATGATGGTGAAAGTTTTTCTTTTTCGGGCCACCCTGCCTTGGTGGGAATCGGCCAGTGTGTTAATAAAAAAAAAAATAAAAATGCACTGTGCCACACACATCTGTCTTGTTCACTCGCAAGAAATCACTGAGTAAAGGGCTTGTGTACCAGTTATCGGTATATAATGTATGCCCGTTACCAAGATAAGGTGCCATCATGCTTCTCAGTACGTCACCTGAGATACCCGATAACATATTGGTATCTTCCAGTGTTTTACATCCAGTGTATACAACAATATCCAATACTAGGCCACTGTCACAGTCACAGAGTACAAACAGTTTTATACCAAAGCGTTTCCTCTTGCTCGGTATATACTGCTTGAATGACAGCCTACCTTTGAACAAAATCAAGACTCGTCAATTACAAGATTCTTGAATGGATAAAAGTACATGTTGAAATTTTGTTTGAGATACATAGAAACATTTCTAATCTTATATAACCTGTCACGTCTGTCAGGCCTGGTTTTGTCAGAGAAGTGCAACATGCGTAACAGTAAGATAAACATGTTCACTGGGATAATTTCACTGAAGACCGGGGTAGAAATTAGCCGATCTGTGGACCAGTATGCTTTATATTATGCTTATAGACATGAGGCATAAGCATTATTGTTGCAAAAAGCAAATACATTTCTGCAACAGTCGTCTCTTTCCACCGGTGTAGTCTTGACTGTGGTGATATGATCGTATTTGCCATGGTGTACTCAAAATACTTGTTACTTTTCCTGACAATAGTTTCCATCAAGGGCTGGTCAAAGAATATTTAAAAAAATTCCAGTTCATTGGCTATGGTTTCAAGGGGACAAGTAGGTAGAATTCCACTTTGAGAGTCATCAAAGTGGTGGGCTTGGAAACAAAATTGGGATTTTGCTGCCAGTTCCAGATACGGTTTGCTGGTGGATAGTGGATCATAGGCTGGTTGTGTGGGTAGTTATGGTTGTGGTTGGCTGGTGGCTGACGCTCCGCTTTGTCCTTGAACTGAGAAGTCAGCAGCCTGGGTCCCACCCTGGGCTGGTGAGTCACGCATGGCCGTGGCACTACCATCACCACTACCACTATCTACTGATGCCTGTGGTTTATCCATGCCAAGTGTAGCCACATCATCCTCACTTTCACTGTCTATTCCTGGTGTAGGGCCACGGGATGTACTTCGGGATGTACTCCGTCCCCTGGGCACTGCATAGGGTGCACTACCCGAGCGCATGCGGCGGCGTACATACCGACGCTTCACTGGTGAATATGTTTCCTCACTATCGCTACTCGAATGATCGTCAAGAGCAATAAAATCACAATCCACGTCACTATCATCATTACTGAAGTCAGAGGCCTGGCCACGCGAAAATAATAGCTTTCTCTTGCAATGAGGTACAACTGACTGTGACTGATGAGCGCCCACACCAGAGGTAGAAGGTTGAGGATCGTCAGGGTTTTCTGCGCTATTATGGATATCCTGGTCATTCCTTTCGGTCACTAACTGATCAAAGCCAAAGAATTCGTCTTCATTTCCACTTCCATGAGAGTCAGAACTATCAGATAGGAAGAGGAGAGTCCCAGTTTTCCTTGGAGTGAGAGCTGCCTTGCGACGAGGCATGGTGAATAAAGGTAACTGAGCTGGCGTTCCCACAATGCTATGCGGGCGCCTAGAATTTTTATTTACGGCGCACACCCACCACGCAGACCCTTTCTCTCACGTGTAGGCCTATGAGCGTTTTCGCGCTAAATTTGACGCTGCTAGAATTTTGGCGTAGATCTACGGTTTGGACTCTGAACGTGAAACCGTAGATCTATTTGACAGACTCTGAAAGGGTTAGTACAAATTGCTCTGAACAACCATTCATTTCCAATGCCCCTTCTTTGGCAAAATGCCACATACAACAGGATGCCCCCTCCCCCTTTCTTCCTAATTATGTCTATTGCTGTCCTGAACCTTCTAACTAAATCCTCACTTCTACGCTTGCCTACATCATTGCCTCCAGTACTGAGACAAATAATAGGATTGTTCCCATTACCGTTCATGATGTTGTCAAGCCGGCTATCAATATCCTCTATCCCAGCCCCAGGAAAGCAAACCCTCTGTCTCCTACTCCTGTCCTTCAAGCAAAATGCCCTATTCATGTACCTAACCTGGCTATCTCCAACAACAACAATATTCTTACCTTCCATGGTGTCGTTCGTCGTGACGTTCCCAGTAGTCGACTCACATTCGTCGGGTAGCATGGAGAATGCATTAGATGTTTCCACAACAATTTCCACACCAGTCTCTTTCTTCATCATTTCTAACTTTCCATTTGTCGTCTTGATCGTCAACTTCGTTCCATGCTGTCCAGCCACTGTCCAGGTTCCCTTCTTGACCTGAGGACTCCAACAGGATACTACAAACCTCTTGTTTTCCCCCAGGCTGGTAATGTTTCTCTATGGGGGTTTTTCACTAGTACGCCTAAATTCTAGCGCCTTACAAAAATTTGCGAGAGAAAGTCGTAGGCCTACATATGAAAGAATGGGTCTATTTGGGTCTGTGTGTGCAAGTATAAAAAAAATCCTGCAGCATACAGTGCAATAATGAGAAAAAAAAATTTGACCGTGTTTTTGGATTAAAACAGCGGACTTTGCTCTGTATTTTCGTTTATGGTATTTATAGTTGTATTCTAGTTTTCATGGTCTCATTTTATAGAATGGATGGCATATTACAAGAGATTGAGATGATTTTGACTGGTTTCACACAATGAAAAAGTACCTTGAAAATTGAGCTCAAAGTAGGCCAGACATGTTCCGATTTTTACCAATGTTAAAAAGTAAACAAATGCCAGGGTCCAATACACGTCACTGGTGATGGTCTAATATTCTTTCACAAGTGCGCAGCTGTTATTATTTATACAGTCTAAATTTGAAACCTACCCAAGGTTTTAGCCTCGATAAACCAACTAGGTAGACTGTTCACTCTTCAAACTACCCTTATTTCCAAAACCAATACTTCCCAATATCCTATCTAAATCTAAATTTGTTATTTGAATCCATTACTGCGGTTCCTCTCTGGAGAGATATCCTCAAGACCTTATTTTTTCCCTTTATTTAATACCCATCTTCCCACTTATAAACTTCGATCATTGGTCTCCCTTATTCTTTGTCTAAGAAGTGAATTTAAGGGTTTTCAATCTTTCTTTGTAAGGAAGATTTCTAATGTGTGTATTAATTTTTAGTCATTTCTACGCTGAAATGTTTTCTCAACGAATTTATGTCTATTCTGTAATATGGAGGAAACCAGAACTGAGCTGCATAATCTAGGTGGGCCTACTAATGATGTATAAAGCTGTAATTTAACACTGACCTACGTTTTGCTTACACTTCTTGATATAATCCCAGGAATCTGTTTGCCTTTATTACGTATGTTAGGCATTGTGTCTAGGTTTTAGGTTGCTGCTTATCATTACCCCAAGTCCTTTTTGCAATCTGTAAGGCTAATTCTACATTATTTAACTTATTAAGTTGTAGGGTTATGGACCCATCCACGAGCTTCTGAACTTGCATTTATCTACATTGAACTGCATCTGCCACTTTTCTGAACCACGTATTGAGTTTGTCTAAATCCTCCGAGGTCCTGATATCTACGTTTGAATCAATTATCCTTACCCTAACTTTGTGTTATCGTGAGAAATTTGCTCATTTCACTAGTAATTCCCTCATTAAGATCATTGATATATTTATAAAACAAACAAAACAATGGCATAAGACTGATCCCTGTGGAACACCAATGGTTTACCAGATCCCCACTCGGATTTAACCCCATTTATGCAACACGCGCGCGCACACACGCGCGGCGCATCACTCGCGCGCGCACACATGGCACACACAACGCGCGCCACATGCGCGCACACAACGTGCGCACACACGTGCGCACACCACACACACACACAACACACACACACACACACAATCACACACACACACAAACACACACACACACACACAAACACCACACACTCACACTGCTTCCTGTCTGTGAGCCATTGAACCGAATCCAATGAGAGCACTTTTTCCCCAATGCCACGATTGCCACTTTTCTTAACTGTTCTGTGCAGCACCTCTATCAAAATGCCTTACTAAAATCTAAATAAACAATATCAAAGTTCTTTATCATGATCAACAGCCTCAAAAGACTTTACTGAAGAAAGTGGCCAAGACCCCATGATTGAAATGTCCTCTGTGAAGGTGTCTAAGTGTGTGCATTATAGTCCATGTTCCTCAGATTGTTGACAGTCATTTGCCTTTTTAGTACAAATACCTTGGTATTAATCATCTGTTATGGGTCATATCCTGGGTGGGAAACCCAGTGACTCCAGTAGAAATAACAAGCTGCACAGTTTTAATCTGTTTTATCATGCATTAATATTCTGAATAATCTTTTATGCAACCGAGCATATGGATGGAAGTGATATACACAATTCACAGCGTGCTTTTCTCTGTTGGTCTTAGACTTCATGCATTTCTCTTTGATGAATGTTTAGTTACTATAAAAAATAGTCTAGAGATATAATTTTTTTTTATTCTTTTCTTTTTGGGTCTTAAGTGAGGTGGATCATGAAGTCAAAATCACATGGTTTTGCAGAGCCCAATCATTATTTATTAACCCTTGAGCAGTCCAAGAATTTAAAAAAAAAAAAAAATGTTATGAAAACGTAGCTAATTCTTTGTCTGGTAGGTATATAAATACAAAAAGTACGAATTTTGATGGATAATTTACAAAATTACCACTGTCATGATTTATAGTGCAGCAGCGATATTTATGCATCAGCGTTTTGCTCAATTTGACTAATATTTTAGGCAAATTACATTATTCCAGTCAACCAAATTCTTAGCTATTTCGCTACTATTACTTGTTCTTTATCGATTTAGCACAAAAAACTGCCCAATCAACTATTTCAACTACCCAATAAAGTGATCAGAAATTGGTAATTTTGGCAATTTTACACACAATTCAAAATTTTCAATTTCACAGTTTAGTGTCCAGAATAAACAATGCAGGAATTCCTGTAACTAAAATAGCATTTCTTCTGTTTATTAGTTACGTTTCCAGGCTTTAGACATGAATTCCGTTTTTATTTTTTATTTACATAAAGGATTTTTATTCACACCAAAAAATAGAAGATTTACTGTTATGCAATATTGTAATAATTGTATAAATGATATCAGGGCATTCCTGAACATATATTAAGACACAACAGTGATGTGTTTGGATGCACGACATCATTTGTTTACTCTTGAACATTGGCAAAAATTGAACATTTCTGCTACTTTGAGCTTAATTTCCAGCTATTTTTAGTACTAAAACCAATCAAAATCATCTCTATTTCTGTAATACAGTGGGACCCCGGTTTAACGATTTTAATCCGTGCAAGAGGGGTAATTGTTATGCGAAATAATCGTTATTGTGAATGAATTTCCCATAAAAAATAATGGAAATAAAATTAATCCGTTGCACAAGACACCCAAAAAGTATGAAAAAAAAAAAAATGTTTCCACATGAAATATACATTTTCCCACACACAAAGAGAAGGTTACATGCCACATATAGAGTAGTACATGCACAGTATATATTGTGCATGTACTAAGTCTACTAAAATGAAGATAAATGACACTACCTTTTATTGAAGATGCAGCAATGATGATGCGATCACTGTGTCCTGGGAGTGCCTTTTCCCTGAGTACTGTTGGTCCTTGTTTGGCCATTTTCTTAAGAACATGCCTTATCACTCGTGTGTGTCCACTACGATTCTTTAAATCTCTCAAAACACAACCTGTGCTGGCTTTAAATTCCCAATATGAGCCACTAGATTCCAGGCATTATTCCCTGTTCACTGGGTGTTAGTCGGATGGACTGGATGTGGGTGGCATCCTGGCGAGACGAGATTAAGGACCCCAATGGAAATAAGTTAGACAGTCTTCGATGAACACTGACTTTTTTGGTTTATCCTGAGGTGGCAAATCCTCTGGGGTTAATTGTTTCTTGGGATTGCATTAAGCACACCAACATCGGGTGCTACAGCAGCAGCAGCAGCATGACAGTGCAACAGCAAGCAGCAGCTGTCCACCAATAAGTAGCGATGGTTGATTGGGGTTTATTATACAACCTGGCCGCTCGGGAGACATGCACTCCACTTTTTACTTATCAATGATCTTTTTCTTCTTCTCTATTGTTATTCTCCCCTTTATGCTGTAGGGTTGGCACTTAGGAAGCTTTTCTTGGGGCCAAGGTCACTTATTTTCCAGAAAAAAAGCCACGAAAACCACTGTAATAAATTCGAAATATTCCGAATGTATGCTTGGATGTTACCGCGGAGGCTGGCTGGGTAAACAATGCCAGGCGGACATGTGAGCGTGGCTCAGGCGGCCACATTGGACGCGTCTCGGCGACGAAAATCGGTGGGTAAGCGTGTTTTTTAAGCGGTTATGTGAGGCAAAATTTTTGCAATTTTAAAGTGAGCGGTATGTGAAATAATCGCTATGTGATGCCATCGTTATGCGGAGGGTCCACTGTTATCCTCATTCTTCAAAAGTGACCAAGGAGACCTAAATACAAAATAATAAAAAAAACCATACAAAAATACATCGCTAAGTCAGATGTATTATATCCAAAAACTCGGTTTACATTTTTTATCTTATGAACCGCTGTGCTTGCAGGATTTGTTTTATATGGTGCACACTTGCACATAGATGCATTTATCATTTTAGGCAAATTAATGCTCACAGCTTATTGATTGGGCTGAGCTCATGACGTTAGACTTTGGCCTGGAACCCTAATGGGTTTAAAGGAGTGGTATTGAGTCTCGCTCTTTTCTGCCTGACTACGCGTAGTACTCCAGTATGCGTGTCTCTTGTGTTACTTCTTGTGTTAGTTATGATTTAGCACTAATCTCTTAGGGATACTGGGAAAATCATAGTGTGTAAACTTGCACCCAGTCCATAACTGTGTTGCCTGCATAAGTTCTTAAGTTTTCATCAAATTTGTTAATTTTTGGTGTTCGTTACCTTCATTTTTTTTATTCCAGCACTTAGCACTTTATTCCAGGGTTTTCCAACGTTAAAAGGGGTTAGCAGTGAATGCCATAAAGGTGGCTAAAATGCTGGGGGCAGGCGATAGTAAACCCTACTGCTATAGATTAGAAATAAAAAATAATGGAAATTTTAAGATGGATTGTTTGAATGTGCAAGGGGGGGGGGGGGGGGTGTTGTATAGTTCAGTTGAGGAGAATAATTGTTAATGTTTTAAATGAAAGAGGTGTTATATACTAGCTTGTAAGTGAAATGAAAGCTTAAGTGTGTAGGAGAATTTCAGTTGTGGGAGTAAATGGGGTTTTAAATCTAGTGTATCCTGTGAGAATAGAGCTAACAAAGGGGTAGCTGTAATAAAAAAAACATCACACAGGGAGAACAAGGAGGGTATAGATGTTCTACCCTTTGACTGCCGCCTACCCCAGTTTGAAACTATCTCCGTGTCGCAAAATATTTAAAAAAAAAAAAAATTCATTACCAATATGTTAGCGGGTTAACCCTTTCAGGGGTTCCGTCCCGTAGTCTACGGCTTATGGTGTTGTGTCCAAACCGTAGCTCTACGCCATGAAGATCAGCTCACTCTGATTAAACAGTGAGTGGGTTATCCTTTTGGGCCTAGATATGAGAGAATACATCTATGTTGTTTGTGTGCACCCATAAAACTGATCTGCAGCACACTGTGTATAATTGAGAGGAAAAAAACTGAAATCATGATTTTTTGATTAAAACAGCAACTTTGCAGTGTTCTTTATGTATGTTTTTTATAGTTGTATTGCGATTTCTTGATGTCTCATTTGATAGAATGGAAAGACATATTAAGAAATAGGATGATTTTGATTGGTTTTAGCACTGGAAATGGCTTAAACTGAGCTCATAAGTAGCGGAAATGTTAATTTTTGCCGATATTCAATGAGTAAACAAACGACCTCTCACGTCTAATAAGTCAGCTGGTGGGTTAATATACATTACAATTATGGTGATGATTATTTATACATTATTACAGTATTGCATAGCAGTATATCTTCTATTTTTGTGTGAATAAAAAATTCATTATGTGATAAAAAAATCAAATGGAATTTTATTTGTTGAAGCCTCAAAACATGACTAATGAACAGAGGATATGTTAGTTTAGTGCCTGGATGCCTACATTGTTTATTATGGAACCTATTTTGAAAATTGGGAATATTTTGAACTTATGTGTTAAATTGGCAAATTAACAGATTTCCGATCACTTTCATTTTTTAGTTGTAACAGTTGATTGCGCGATTTCTTGTGTCAATCGATGAATAGAAGTAATTCTAGTGAAATAGCTAAGAATTTGGTTGATTGGAATAATGTAATTGGCCTAAAATGGGAGTCAATGTCGGCAAATCGTCCGATTCGTAAATATCGCTGACACATCAAAATCGCGAGGCATAATTTCGTCAATTTTCCACCAAAATTCCGCTACTTTTTGTTTTATTACCCTTCACCAAAAAGATTCTCTACGATTTCATAAGAAAAAAATAAACAAAATTTTTTTTGTGAAAATTTTGGACATGGTGCGCGTGACTCCAGATTTGAGCCTTGGACCCTGGTAAGGGTAATATGCCTTAGTGCTTTAAGCCTAAAAAAAATAATGTGGATCAGTACTACTTATGCAGATATAGAGGCGTAAAGTGGCAGAAAATGGAGCCGCGTATGGGCAACAGCGGCGAATACCAGTTACCCGGTACACTTACATTTACTCCATTCGAAAGTTTCTTTGTATATTCCAATTTTTTTTCCAAAGTATCTTGTGTGGCCTGTGATGAGACCAAAGTAAGTCGCACTGTACATATATACCTCACTGTATGCCACCTCAATAACCACACAAACATTAATATTATATTGTTTACACGAACCCAACAATACAAAATTTTTATTACTATTTATGCAAACCCAGGATTCAAAATGGGCTGTCTTTCCCGGGTGTAATGGGAGCAAAAAAAACACAGCAAGAAAAAGTTTAGAACTTTATTATCCTTCACCAATTTAGAACAGCAATATGTACCACTATGTACAGTGATAAGTATAGGCACTCCTCGGTAAGCAAGGCAAAGAAATAGATGCCACAAGATTGCAGACCGGCTTCAACCAGCTCGAAGAATGGGAATGGACAAGGGCCGACAGGGAGCAAGTGGTACCCACATATAACCTCTGCGATTGCCAAATCCTCTTCTTATTGGCTAGAACCTGTTGGTCACTAGTTGAACGACGGGGCCCCTCATCAACTTTTGCAATCTGGTTCGCTGGTTGGGGGGATTTGACTGTAATGAGGGTGGGTGTACATGCGTCGTATAAAGGTTACGTACTCTTTGCATGCCACACCCCACCCCGAGAAGGCTCAGGATTAGGCTGCAATCACGTGGTAACCGTGCGCCATGGCACAAATAATGGGACCGCACTTTCCTTCCACCCATCCAACGCTAGTTAGAGCTCAGCTTTTCTCGCCCTCAAGGAAGGTTCCTTGTGTTGGTTGAGGGGCTCTTGATTTAGGAATTGGATCTCGTGACTCCCAGTTCCCGAATTAAGCTGCAATGCCATCCACATCCCCCACCCCAGGCGCTGTATATCCTTCCGGGTTTAGCGCTTCCCCCTTGTATATAATAATAATAATAGTCATCTTTTCTCGTGGACAAAAAGCCAATCCCTAAACTCAGAGTGAGACACCAGTCTCAGTCAGGCTAGCATAGGTCCATGATTACAGGCGGCACGGTAGCCCGCATCCCCTCAGTTAAAAAAAAAACCCCTCACCAGGGGATAAAAAAAAAAAGCGTGAAAAAGGGGTTACCATAAATATATACATCCTAACCTAAATAAATAAATAAATATTAGACTTAGATAAAGGGTCCGCCAACACATTTTCTTTGCCGGCATATATTTATTTTCTGAGTGAGTATGGGTTGCAGTCTTTGCCATCCAGCGCTTGGAGCCTTGTGTTGTGGTTTCTTCGTGGCTTGGAGATTTACTAGAGGATTGTGCTCACTGTAGGACTGTGAACAACTGCGATTGTCTGGCCACATAAACATCGAAAATTGCTCCAAAGCCGTTACCAGGCGAGGGCTTCCTTTTTCATGGTAGAGTAAGCCCTCTGATGGGGCTGGAACTTGGCTGAAAAGTATGCTACAGGCTGCAACTTCCTCATTCTCGTTTTGTAATAGTACTGCCCCAACCCCATGACTCACTAAGCATCAATCCTGTAATGAAAAAGGTTTGGAGAAGTCTGGAGACATGAGATGGGTTTTGCATGTACACAATATTCTTTTTGCTTTGTCAAAAGAAGTTTGACAATCTGGGGTCAATTAAAGGGACCTTTGTGACTGGTAAGAGGGCTACATATAATCGAGAAATTCTTACAGAATCATCTGTAAAAATCCTATCATGCCTAGGAAACGTTGAAGAGATTTCCTATCATGAGGTAATGGATAATCTTTAATAGCCGAACTTTAGAAAGTTTAGGTGCAACTTTACCAATACCTACTTTCATGGCTAGAAAAGTGACAGTGGCCTGGCAAAGGAAGATTTAGATAAATTAACTGTTAAATGGGACTCTTAAAGGTCTCATAAAAGAGGCCCTTAAGGTCTAAGTAGGTGTTGATCCCAAGTATCAGACACCACAAACAATTTCATCTAGGTTCGTTTGCCATGCATTCAAGTCCTTTAATAGCCTGGATGTGGGATTTTGTATAGAAGTTTCTGGATGAAGAGGGGGAATTTTTCCATTCCGAAGGGAGGTAACTGTGTATGATAATGTCATCTTGGAATTAAGAAGGCTAGTTGATTGCCTTCGCCTTATCCGTCTAAGGTACATGAAATAGTAACCTTTAGGAGATCTAACTTGGACACAAAAGTAGCCTTACCCACAAAGTCAATTAGTCATCCCCGACGAGGAAGAGGGTTAAGCATCTGCTATTGTGACCTCATTCACCTACGGTAGTCGGTACACATATGAAAAACCTCATCAGCCTTCTTCACAAGGTTGAACGGTTTTGAAGCCCACAGACTAGTGACTCCTAAACTAAAACCATTCTTTAATCAAAAATTCTACTTCCTTGTCAAGTAACCTTTGCTTTCAGGATTAGCTCTGTAAGGGGAGAGTTTAATTGGTTTTTAGAGTTTCCCACATCTACATCATGTAACCTAACGAACATTTTTTCGGCACATCCTAAAAAATATTAGGATATGACTGTAGAAGCGCTGTTAAATTTGTTGCTTGCATTTCAGATAGCCCTCCATTAAAGGGACTAGGATCCTGAGGAGGACAGAATTGAAAGTTTAATATTAATTTCAGAGATAGAGTGAAAGAATCCGGAGTCGTCCTCAGAGGTAGAGGACAGAGTCATTACTGGGGACTTGATCTGGTGTATGGAAAATATTTTAAATTGATTAATGTGGTAAGTTTTAGTTTTTGAGGTCTTACAATGGGTGCTACCACATAATTTAACATCAATAATCTACTGCATCTGCATAGGTCCGTAAGTTAAATCTAGCTTTCATGGTGTGGCCAGGTATAGGTTCCTGCACCAACACCTTGTTCCCTTGGATGGAAGGAGCGGGAATTGTGCACTTCTGTCATACCTCTGTTTCAATCTTACTTTGAGCTAGTCTTTAGGTTAGCCTTAGTCTAACTGACGTGCCACATGCAACCTTGAAGACGGGGTTTGTAGAGTGTGAGCTACGGTCTTCTTCCCATCCATCCTTCTTTGAGCACCCGAAGAGGACCTCGTACATTGTGCCCAAGATCAGCTCAAACGGACCTATACCCTGTAGACTCTTGCACGTCTTTCGTACGAGAACAGCAACAAAGGTAGTGATTCATCCCAGTCTGTAGGAAAGGCATGCAAAAAAGTCTCATCATGGTTTTTAACGTATGATGGAATATTTCAAAGGCGCCTTGGGAGACTGAGGATGATAGGACAGTGGATAAGTTGTGGATTATCCCTAACCTAGTTATTACTTCACTAAATGCTTGGCAGTAAAGTTAGTACCTGAATCCCTTTGAATAGTTTTAGGGAATGCCAAAACAAGAAATGTATTTGGTTAAAGCTTTGAGAAAGCTTTAGTTTTAATATACGCATGGGAATTGCTTCAGGATATATGGTTAATTTATCCATATATTGTAAATAAAATATTGATTTCCAGACTTTGACCCTAGGTAGTGGACTACACCATCTATACATTAAATCTGCATAAGGTTCATCCATCAGCAGGTATAGGTTGGAGAGGTTGCAGGTTAATGGAATATCCAGGTTTTCCCTACTTGCTGCATTCTCTGCAACACCTAATATGTTTCTTCAATCTTTCTTTAATTTTGGCCAATAAAAATCTTTTGTGTTCTATACAAGGTTTTAGTAATTTCCAATAAGTGATCTCCCTTAATGAAGTATTATGAGCTATATTATGTTTGAGGTCTCCTAAACTTTGTTGGAAACCATCTAATCTGTCATACATTTGCCGGCCCTCTATTCTCCTTACCAGTCTCGGTGCAGATCTAATAAAGTTTTTTTAACTTCATACTTGGTATACGGTGACCCAAAGAGGATTTACCCATGCGCTGCCTATAAAAAGCGAATTTTACAGGAAGGGTCCTTTCGTTGTTCCTCCAGGAAGGACTGTCCCTCGGGCATGGAAACAGAGAACTACTGGCAATCCTGCAACCTGGATAGGAAGGCTTGATCGGGGTATGTTCACTTGATTACGAGGCTCCGGCCGCGTGTGCCTCATATAAAAACAACGTGGCTATTCCGGAGATCGGAGTCGTCAAGGATAGGTCAACATTCTCTCCTGAGGAATAACACTTGGGATGGTCACGAAGTTATGGCCAACACAGGAGAAGACATTACTACTTTATAGGTTCAGGACAAGCACTCACAGTAGTAATGTTATTACCCAGTATTAACAGGGAATCTTTCTTTGGGAATCCTTTTGCCGACACCTACAGTCATGTACCAGTGTAATTTTTGCTCTGTACATAAAATTTTATGCAAAGAGACAGAATATTAGCTCTCCAAATGCTTCTAATAAAACAGAGGAATTTTAGGAAGTGTTCTCTGAAAGTGGTAAATATTCCTTCTCTTACAAGATGAGCAATATGCTACAGTATCCTCTAAAAGGTCCTTACTTCAGTTGGTTTCTGAGTTTTCCTGAAGGGGAATAAGTCTCTTGACAAATAATAAGGCGGACATACTTTTTCTACTTCTCTAGGGGTCATGTTACTAGGGATATTAGAGATTTTCCCAAATGGGTTGGGGTTTGTGAGGGGCAGTTGAGGAGGATATGACCTCTTTGTTACAGTGGATTGCAGAAGACAGCTTGCCTTTACTTCCTGCGGACGTTGCGAAATTGTGTTCGTTATGGCTGGTATGTCTCTCTGGATATGTTGTCGAGATGCCACCCTGTTTGAGTAATTTGTCTCTCAGCACGTGGACCATAAGTTGAGAAGCGTGGCTACCAAGTGACTTAGTTGGGTGAAGTAGACGCTTCTCCCTCGGCTGGCAAGTCTTTCTCAAGGTTGACGATCTCTGCTCATTGACCAGGCTGTTGAAATAAAAGAGAGACGGCGACGCTCGGACAAGGAGCGGTTGTCCGAAGGTATCAGCCAACCTGGCTGCACTCCAATGCAGTGGTTATGTACAATCCGCAGAAAGACACGGAACCAATGGTCCCACAGACTCCAGAGTTATCAATCAGATAAGCCTGTACCAGCTCCTCAAGGTAAGAGACACCACTTGCTTTTATACCAGCTGGTAAAAGCTTTGGTTTGCCGGTCTCACAAAGTCCACTAGGGGATTGACAAGATGTTCGTTACTGAGCAGCTTAAATTTTTTTTTATTATTTTGTGGATACATGTATATGCTCCAAACACTGCGTGGTCTTCACTACTTGATAATCAGAAAAATTCTAGCGTCAATTAATACTGACGTAATTTCCGGTGCCTTACCCAATAATGCTGTATGAACCAACGATGCCCAATGCTGTTCCGGCCTCCTCAAGGCTCGAGGGCCTTGATTTTCGAAGCTTTCGAAAAAATTGTTCTGGTTCGGCTCATTGAAGCGATGGGAACAGCTGTACTGCTTTTTGCAAACTAATATCATTTACAGAGAATGCGAAAACTGCTGCCTTTCTCTTTCCCTATCAAATTCTCTCCTTGCGAATGCTCTATGTTCATAGTTTTCTCAAGATGGGTTTTTTGCCAGCTCAAGTGCCAACGACGCTGATTCACTTGAGACAACCCAGCTGCAATACTGAACATTTTGCTCAGTAGGTTGTATATCTTCCTACTGCGAGAACATAATAGTTTGCCCTAGCTACGTAGAGGGAGGAGTCCTGATGTGCCGTCTCTTCTTCTAATAAGTTTGTCAGCAATCAGTGAACGGCAGCTTTGCGCAGCTGTGAGAGTTTGCGTTTATATTTAATGCCAAGGGAAAGAGCAATTTGCAAACAACGCTTGTTGGGACAATTTAGCTAGTTATGGCAAAGTATATGCGACACCAGACGTCTGACTCGTGTAGGTGGCATAAGGTATTCGCTATGCGCACAGTCGATTGCAGAATACCCCAACGTAACACGTTAATTTGCAGAACACGCTTAGCTATGCACAGTACGACTAGCAGAATACGCATACAAGCAAAGCCGACTGCAAAATTCTCCACACCGGACAGGCTAGTAAACAAACTGACACGCAAAATTTGTAAAGCAATGCCAGACATCTACATAGTTCTAGAAGATTGACCATTGCGTAAGCGAGACACGAACGAGCTAGTAGGAGCTGTTTGAACGATCTACACAATTAGCAGGCTGACCATCACAGTAACTGACACGTTAAAAATTTGTTAAGCGTAGGCAAAAGGCTAATGCTATGCCAGCACAGCAAGCTGCACAATGTTTCCTGCTACAAGCTTCACCCTAAGACTCTACCGTTTCTCTAAGTCCAGGCTCCAGCTTTCGGACAGGCTACCCATTATTACAAACAGGTTCCAAATGGGTGTTTTTCACGGTGTAATGGGAGCAAAATAACACAGCAGAAAAGTTTAGACTTATATTTCCTTCACAATTTAGAACAGCAATATGGTACAAAATGTACTGTGTAAGTATAGTGCAAATCCACGTAAGCAAGGCAGAAATAGAAGCATCAAGCTGGCAGTGACCGTGCGCAACCAGCTTTGAATGGGAATGACAAGGGCCAGACAGGGAGAGTGGTACCCACATAACCTCTTCGATTGCCAAAACCATCTTCTTATTGGTAGAAACCTGGTCACTAGTTGAACCAGGGCCCCATCTCAACTCTCAGCAACCTCGGTTCGCTGGTTGGGGGGAAGATAGCTTAAATGAGGGTGTGTACATGTGCCGAAAATAAAGGTTACGTTACTCTTTGCCACTGCCACCACTATTCTATAATATATATACAATGCTACAGGTTACTGACATGTTTCCTAGAAGTTTGCAGACGGTGAACTCTTTTGTTGAAACATGGTTTCATACACAATGGTGTTTTACACTCTCACGCATTACATATGAGTGTGTTTTTTGTGGGCGTTGTATTGTATGTGCATAGACAAAACACCTCGTCTGAGCAGTTTTCTTCAAACAAGTAGCAGGCAGTTGTGTTAGGTAAGTTTTCCTAGGTAAATGTTGTATGTCATCATTCCTTCCTTTGTTCCTTATTTATTCTTTCCTTCCCCTCCGTCCTGCATTCTCATCCTTCCTTCATTTTCTTCCTTCCTTCTGGTTCGTATAATATATACAGTGGGTCCCTCGTTTTTCGTAGTTAATCGTTCCTGGAGTTGCTACTATTATCGAAATGTCTCGAATATTCGAATCAATTTCCCCATAAGAAATAATGTAAATACCCCAATTAATCTGTTCTGGCACCCAGAGTATTAAAACAAAAATTTTTTTTACATGAAATATAGATGTAGTCCAAAACAGTACAATCGGAAATGATGATGAAACTTAACAGATAACCTTACCTTTTTTGGAGACTTCTTCTTAGTGTATGGGAGAGGGAGAGAGGTAATGGTATTGATTTACAGTTTGGAAGGGGAATCCCTTTCCAGCAACCCTCAGGTACAAATTGCTTTTCCTGGGGTTGCTTCTCTTCTTGTTTCTTAATGCCACTAGGACCGCTTGAGAGTCACTGGAGTCCTGTCTTGCAATATAGCTGTGGATGAGAGCTCTGTTTCTGGAATCTCCTTTAACACTTCCTGAAATGGCCAAGGACTTTGTCTCTGTCATTTTGCCCAACTTGGCTTGCCAGAAACCTTGTCAGGGTGATGTTTCTCCATAAATCTCTTCCATCTTACCCCACATAGTAAAAAATCTCTGTAATTTCTGACTGAAGGCCACTTCTTCCATCTTCTTCCTCCTCCTCTGCAGCAAGGATTCTGAGCTTGTAAATCTGTACATGCTGTTCCTGCTGGAAGCTCTTGCAGCTCCTCAGTGGTGAGCACTCTTCGGTGTGGTCTTCCACCAACTCTTTCCACAATCCTCCAGGACTAACATCAACCCCATGGAAATCACCATGCCACAGTTGATTTTAACAACAGAACATAGGTCTCAGGGTCAGTCCCAAACCTTCAATTCCCTCTTGTCGCTCCTTGTGGACAAGTTTCTCCAAGCAGAGTTTCATAGTCTTGGTGTCATCCCTCCCAAAGCCATACCTATAAGGGTTATGAATATGGGTGGAGGAAGGAAGCTGAGTTTTCTCTCCAAATTCCCTTACGGGTCAAGCGAGTGTCTGTGGTCACAGTCAAGCACCTTCGTGAAAATTGGCTATGGTGTAGAGTTTTTAAAGTCTGGCAATGACCTGCTGGTCCATGGGCTGGAGGAGAGGAAGTGGTATTTCAGGGGCAAGAACTTTACTGTGATGAACCCAAAACTCCTCGAAAATTAGGACATCCAAGTTTTGGAGATGAGTGGTGGAATTGCCATTACTGGCAGGCACTTGAGATCCAATTTCTTTTCCAGGAGGTAATTTTCACACTAGGGCCAAACAATTCATTGAACCAGTCGACGAAAATTTCCCACGTGACCCATGCCTTACTATTAGATTTCCAAAAACACCACACATTTTACTCTTCATAAAATTGTTTTTCCTGAAACACTCTGGGGATTGTCAGATTGGTACACTAGTAATGGCTTTCATTTGAAATCCCCACTAGCAATTAGCACAGATCATGTCGCATCAGCCAGTTCTTTTCATAGGCTTGTTGTCCTGGCATTGGCCTTTTCCTCCTGTGTAATGAAGGGCTCTTTGGCATTTTCTTCCAAAGGGGGGGGGGGGGAGGCCTATTTCGTCACTATTGAACACTTGTTAAGTTTCAGTCCTTCAGCCTTTATGTTCCCTTCTGAATTCATGCACATATTTTTGCTGCCTTGTGGTCCTGAACTGGCAGCCTCCACCATGCTTACCACACTGTGTATGCCTGTACGGTTTCTTAAATCTCTCAAACCAACCTTGTTGACTGGCCTTAAAATTCACTCTCACATCACTATTTGCAAGGCTATTCTTTACCAGATCATTTGGCAATGCCTGCCTTTTTCACAAAATAATCAAAGTCATCAGAGTATCTCATGTAATTGTTTCTCCGTTTATCCACACCAATAAATAACTTCTCAACATCTTCGTGTTACTAGTGATCTCATTTTTGTCAGCATGTTACCCCTTTGCACAACAGCGTCATGATTTCCTTTTTCTTGGCCACTATGGAACATACGGTTGTGTAGGGTTTTCTTTACATCCTGGCCAGTTCGGCCGCACTGGTTCCACTTTCTATTGGTTCAATGATGTTTTTCTTAAATTCAGTCGTTTTTCTAACCTTCTTTACCACATGGTTTGGCACTAGGGAGCTTTCTTTGGAGCCCATGGTTAGCTTATTTAGTACTTGGCAATGCTCAAAATGGTGGTATATTATGAAATATTTCGTAGGAGGCACGTGAGGGGACCTTCGCTCACTGGTAAACAATGCCAGAACTCGAGGGGTAGGGAGGCCGCCCCCGGCTCACGCGTGCATACGACATCCCGGACGAACTACTTTCGCGAGTCAACATCTGATTAGCGGAGCCCATGTCTTTTACGAAATTATCCTCATGATTTCCGAAATCTGATTCCCGAGAACTACGAGAAACGACGGGACCACTTTTTTGTACACTGGTATAGTCATTGGACACTTTCTAGAACTGCTATTAACTTCTGGAAGCTTGGTGGTGTGTGTGTGTGTGGTGTGTGTGTGTGCCTGTGTGGAATTGTAATTGTGACTGAAGTCAGGGTGTGGCTGCTTTCAAAATAAATTATACCATCCTCACTACTCTTACGCCTGTCAACACATATGAGTCCAATGGAAACCGTCTTCCTTCTTACCTCCAACCTACCTGCCTTCCTTCTTCCTTCCTTCCTTTTATCTTGTCTTTATTTCCTTTCTTCCTTCTACCTTATTCCTACTCCATCTCTTCCTTCCTTTATTTTTCTCTTTCTTACCTTTATTAATTCCTCTCTCTTCCTTCCTTCTTCTGGTATCCTGGGCATTTTTTCGGTCCAATTACTCTCATTACCATGATATTCATCTTCAGAGACACTTCCATCTGTGTTAGAGCTATCACTTGGGAAGAGAAAAGAGATCCCATATACAACTGGGGAGTCAGTACCGTGGACCCCCCGGTATCTTGTTATTAATCGTTCTTGAGAGCTCACGAATATCGAAAATATCGAAAGGAATCAATTTTCCTCATAAGAAATATTGACGTACTAGTACGCCTAAATTCTAGCGCCTTACAAAAATTTGCGAGAGAAAGTCGTAGGCCTACATATGAAAGAATGGGTCTATTTGGGTCTGTGTGTGCAAGTATAAAAAAAATCCTGCAGCATACAGTGCAATAATGAGAAAAAAAAATTTGACCGTGTTTTTGGATTAAAACAGCGGACTTTGCTCTGTATTTTCGTTTATGGTATTTATAGTTGTATTCTAGTTTTCATGGTCTCATTTTATAGAATGGATGGCATATTACAAGAGATTGAGATGATTTTGACTGGTTTCACACAATGAAAAAGTACCTTGAAAATTGAGCTCAAAGTAGGCCAGACATGTTCCGATTTTTACCAATGTTAAAAAGTAAACAAATGCCAGGGTCCAATACACGTCACTGGTGATGGTCTAATATTCTTTCACAAGTGCGCAGCTGTTATTATTTATACAGTCTAAATTTGAAACCTACCCAAGGTTTTAGCCTCGATAAACCAACTAGGTAGACTGTTCACTCTTCAAACTACCCTTATTTCCAAAACCAATACTTCCCAATATCCTATCTAAATCTAAATTTGTTATTTGAATCCATTACTGCGGTTCCTCTCTGGAGAGATATCCTCAAGACCTTATTTTTTCCCTTTATTTAATACCCATCTTCCCACTTATAAACTTCGATCATTGGTCTCCCTTATTCTTTGTCTAAGAAGTGAATTTAAGGGTTTTCAATCTTTCTTTGTAAGGAAGATTTCTAATGTGTGTATTAATTTTTAGTCATTTCTACGCTGAAATGTTTTCTCAACGAATTTATGTCTATTCTGTAATATGGAGGAAACCAGAACTGAGCTGCATAATCTAGGTGGGCCTACTAATGATGTATAAAGCTGTAATTTAACACTGACCTACGTTTTGCTTACACTTCTTGATATAATCCCAGGAATCTGTTTGCCTTTATTACGTATGTTAGGCATTGTGTCTAGGTTTTAGGTTGCTGCTTATCATTACCCCAAGTCCTTTTTGCAATCTGTAAGGCTAATTCTACATTATTTAACTTATTAAGTTGTAGGGTTATGGACCCATCCACGAGCTTCTGAACTTGCATTTATCTACATTGAACTGCATCTGCCACTTTTCTGAACCACGTATTGAGTTTGTCTAAATCCTCCGAGGTCCTGATATCTACGTTTGAATCAATTATCCTTACCCTAACTTTGTGTTATCGTGAGAAATTTGCTCATTTCACTAGTAATTCCCTCATTAAGATCATTGATATATTTATAAAACAAACAAAACAATGGCATAAGACTGATCCCTGTGGAACACCAATGGTTTACCAGATCCCCACTCGGATTTAACCCCATTTATGCAACACGCGCGCGCACACACGCGCGGCGCATCACTCGCGCGCGCACACATGGCACACACAACGCGCGCCACATGCGCGCACACAACGTGCGCACACACGTGCGCACACCACACACACACACAACACACACACACACACACAATCACACACACACACAAACACACACACACACACACAAACACCACACACTCACACTGCTTCCTGTCTGTGAGCCATTGAACCGAATCCAATGAGAGCACTTTTTCCCCAATGCCACGATTGCCACTTTTCTTAACTGTTCTGTGCAGCACCTCTATCAAAATGCCTTACTAAAATCTAAATAAACAATATCAAAGTTCTTTATCATGATCAACAGCCTCAAAAGCTTTACTGAAGAAAGTGGCCAAGACCCCATGATTGAAATGTCCTCTGTGAAGGTGTCCTAAGTGTGTGCATTATTGTCCATGTTCCTCAGATTGTTGACAGTCATTTGCCTTTTTAGTACAAATACCTTGGTATTAATCATCTGTTATGGGTCATATCCTGGGAGGAACCCAGTGACTCCAGTAGAAACAAGCTGCACAGTTTTTAATCTGTTTTATCATGCATTAATATTCTGAATAATCTTTTATGCAACCGAGCATATGGATGGAAGTGATATACACAATTCACAGCGTGCTTTTCTCTGTTGGTCTTAGACTTCATGCATTTCTCTTTGATGAATGTTTAGTTACTATAAAAATAAGTCAAGAGATATAATTTTTTTTTATTCTTTTCTTTTTGGGTCTTAAGTGAGGTGGATCATGAAGTCAAAATCACATGGTTTTGCAGAGCCCAATCATTATTTATTAACCCTTGAGCAGTCCAAGAATTTAAAAAAAAAAAAAAATGTTATGAAAACGTAGCTAATTCTTTGTCTGGTAGGTATATAAAACAAAAAGTACGAAATTTGATGGAAAATTTACAAAATTACACTGTCATGAATTTTAGTGCAGCAGCGATATTTATGCATCAGCGTTTTGCTCAATTTGACTAATATTTTAGGCAAATTACATTATTCCAGTCAACCAAATTCTTAGCTATTTCGCTACTATTACTTGTTCTTTATCGATTTAGCACAAAAAACTGCCCAATCAACTATTTCAACTACCCAATAAAGTGATCAGAAATTGGTAATTTTGGCAATTTTACACACAATTCAAAATATTTCAATTTCACAGTAGTGTCCAGAATAAACAATGCAGGAATTCCTGTAACTAAAATAGCATTTCTTCTGTTTATTAGTTACGTTTCCAGGCTTTAGACATGAATTCCGTTTTTATTTTTTATTTACATAAAGGATTTTTATTCACACCAAAAAATAGAAGATTTACTGTTATGCAATATTGTAATAATTGTATAAATGATATCAGGGCATTCCTGAACATATATTAGACACAACAGTTGATGTGTATTGGATGCACGACATCATTTGTTTACTCTTGAACATTGGCAAAAATTGAACATTTCTGCTACTTTGAGCTTAATTTCCAGCTATTTTTAGTACTAAAACCAATCAAAATCATCTCTATTTCTGTAATACAGTGGACCCCCGGTTAACGATTTTAATCCGTGCAAGAGGGGTAATTGTTATGCGAAATAATCGTTATTGTGAATGAATTTCCCATAAAAAATAATGGAAATAAAATTAATCCGTTGCACAAGACACCCAAAAAGTATGAAAAAAAAAAAAATGTTTCCACATGAAATATACATTTTCCCACACACAAAGAGAAGGTTACATGCCACATATAGAGTAGTACATGCACAGTATATATTGTGCATGTACTAAGTCTACTAAAATGAAGATAAATGACACTACCTTTTATTGAAGATGCAGCAATGATGATGCGATCACTGTGTCCTGGGAGTGCCTTTTCCCTGAGTACTGTTGGTCCTTGTTTGGCCATTTTCTTAAGAACATGCCTTATCACTCGTGTGTGTCCACTACGATTCTTTAAATCTCTCAAAACACAACCTGTGCTGGCTTTAAATTCCCAATATGAGCCACTAGATTCCAGGCATTATTCCCTGTTCACTGGGTGTTAGTCGGATGGACTGGATGTGGGTGGCATCCTGGCGAGACGAGATTAAGGACCCCAATGGAAATAAGTTAGACAGTCTTCGATGAACACTGACTTTTTTGGTTTATCCTGAGGTGGCAAATCCTCTGGGGTTAATTGTTTCTTGGGATTGCATTAAGCACACCAACATCGGGTGCTACAGCAGCAGCAGCAGCATGACAGTGCAACAGCAAGCAGCAGCTGTCCACCAATAAGTAGCGATGGTTGATTGGGGTTTATTATACAACCTGGCCGCTCGGGAGACATGCACTCCACTTTTTACTTATCAATGATCTTTTTCTTCTTCTCTATTGTTATTCTCCCCTTTATGCTGTAGGGTTGGCACTTAGGAAGCTTTTCTTGGGGCCAAGGTCACTTATTTTCCAGAAAAAAAGCCACGAAAACCACTGTAATAAATTCGAAATATTCCGAATGTATGCTTGGATGTTACCGCGGAGGCTGGCTGGGTAAACAATGCCAGGCGGACATGTGAGCGTGGCTCAGGCGGCCACATTGGACGCGTCTCGGCGACGAAAATCGGTGGGTAAGCGTGTTTTTTAAGCGGTTATGTGAGGCAAAATTTTTGCAATTTTAAAGTGAGCGGTATGTGAAATAATCGCTATGTGATGCCATCGTTATGCGGAGGGTCCACTGTTATCCTCATTCTTCAAAAGTGACCAAGGAGACCTAAATACAAAATAATAAAAAAAACCATACAAAAATACATCGCTAAGTCAGATGTATTATATCCAAAAACTCGGTTTACATTTTTTATCTTATGAACCGCTGTGCTTGCAGGATTTGTTTTATATGGTGCACACTTGCACATAGATGCATTTATCATTTTAGGCAAATTAATGCTCACAGCTTATTGATTGGGCTGAGCTCATGACGTTAGACTTTGGCCTGGAACCCTAATGGGTTTAAAGGAGTGGTATTGAGTCTCGCTCTTTTCTGCCTGACTACGCGTAGTACTCCAGTATGCGTGTCTCTTGTGTTACTTCTTGTGTTAGTTATGATTTAGCACTAATCTCTTAGGGATACTGGGAAAATCATAGTGTGTAAACTTGCACCCAGTCCATAACTGTGTTGCCTGCATAAGTTCTTAAGTTTTCATCAAATTTGTTAATTTTTGGTGTTCGTTACCTTCATTTTTTTTATTCCAGCACTTAGCACTTTATTCCAGGGTTTTCCAACGTTAAAAGGGGTTAGCAGTGAATGCCATAAAGGTGGCTAAAATGCTGGGGGCAGGCGATAGTAAACCCTACTGCTATAGATTAGAAATAAAAAATAATGGAAATTTTAAGATGGATTGTTTGAATGTGCAAGGGGGGGGGGGGGGGGTGTTGTATAGTTCAGTTGAGGAGAATAATTGTTAATGTTTTAAATGAAAGAGGTGTTATATACTAGCTTGTAAGTGAAATGAAAGCTTAAGTGTGTAGGAGAATTTCAGTTGTGGGAGTAAATGGGGTTTTAAATCTAGTGTATCCTGTGAGAATAGAGCTAACAAAGGGGTAGCTGTAATAAAAAAAACATCACACAGGGAGAACAAGGAGGGTATAGATGTTCTACCCTTTGACTGCCGCCTACCCCAGTTTGAAACTATCTCCGTGTCGCAAAATATTTAAAAAAAAAAAAAATTCATTACCAATATGTTAGCGGGTTAACCCTTTCAGGGGTTCCGTCCCGTAGTCTACGGCTTATGGTGTTGTGTCCAAACCGTAGCTCTACGCCATGAAGATCAGCTCACTCTGATTAAACAGTGAGTGGGTTATCCTTTTGGGCCTAGATATGAGAGAATACATCTATGTTGTTTGTGTGCACCCATAAAACTGATCTGCAGCACACTGTGTATAATTGAGAGGAAAAAAACTGAAATCATGATTTTTTGATTAAAACAGCAACTTTGCAGTGTTCTTTATGTATGTTTTTTATAGTTGTATTGCGATTTCTTGATGTCTCATTTGATAGAATGGAAAGACATATTAAGAAATAGGATGATTTTGATTGGTTTTAGCACTGGAAATGGCTTAAACTGAGCTCATAAGTAGCGGAAATGTTAATTTTTGCCGATATTCAATGAGTAAACAAACGACCTCTCACGTCTAATAAGTCAGCTGGTGGGTTAATATACATTACAATTATGGTGATGATTATTTATACATTATTACAGTATTGCATAGCAGTATATCTTCTATTTTTGTGTGAATAAAAAATTCATTATGTGATAAAAAAATCAAATGGAATTTTATTTGTTGAAGCCTCAAAACATGACTAATGAACAGAGGATATGTTAGTTTAGTGCCTGGATGCCTACATTGTTTATTATGGAACCTATTTTGAAAATTGGGAATATTTTGAACTTATGTGTTAAATTGGCAAATTAACAGATTTCCGATCACTTTCATTTTTTAGTTGTAACAGTTGATTGCGCGATTTCTTGTGTCAATCGATGAATAGAAGTAATTCTAGTGAAATAGCTAAGAATTTGGTTGATTGGAATAATGTAATTGGCCTAAAATGGGAGTCAATGTCGGCAAATCGTCCGATTCGTAAATATCGCTGACACATCAAAATCGCGAGGCATAATTTCGTCAATTTTCCACCAAAATTCCGCTACTTTTTGTTTTATTACCCTTCACCAAAAAGATTCTCTACGATTTCATAAGAAAAAAATAAACAAAATTTTTTTTGTGAAAATTTTGGACATGGTGCGCGTGACTCCAGATTTGAGCCTTGGACCCTGGTAAGGGTAATATGCCTTAGTGCTTTAAGCCTAAAAAAAATAATGTGGATCAGTACTACTTATGCAGATATAGAGGCGTAAAGTGGCAGAAAATGGAGCCGCGTATGGGCAACAGCGGCGAATACCAGTTACCCGGTACACTTACATTTACTCCATTCGAAAGTTTCTTTGTATATTCCAATTTTTTTTCCAAAGTATCTTGTGTGGCCTGTGATGAGACCAAAGTAAGTCGCACTGTACATATATACCTCACTGTATGCCACCTCAATAACCACACAAACATTAATATTATATTGTTTACACGAACCCAACAATACAAAATTTTTATTACTATTTATGCAAACCCAGGATTCAAAATGGGCTGTCTTTCCCGGGTGTAATGGGAGCAAAAAAAACACAGCAAGAAAAAGTTTAGAACTTTATTATCCTTCACCAATTTAGAACAGCAATATGTACCACTATGTACAGTGATAAGTATAGGCACTCCTCGGTAAGCAAGGCAAAGAAATAGATGCCACAAGATTGCAGACCGGCTTCAACCAGCTCGAAGAATGGGAATGGACAAGGGCCGACAGGGAGCAAGTGGTACCCACATATAACCTCTGCGATTGCCAAATCCTCTTCTTATTGGCTAGAACCTGTTGGTCACTAGTTGAACGACGGGGCCCCTCATCAACTTTTGCAATCTGGTTCGCTGGTTGGGGGGATTTGACTGTAATGAGGGTGGGTGTACATGCGTCGTATAAAGGTTACGTACTCTTTGCATGCCACACCCCACCCCGAGAAGGCTCAGGATTAGGCTGCAATCACGTGGTAACCGTGCGCCATGGCACAAATAATGGGACCGCACTTTCCTTCCACCCATCCAACGCTAGTTAGAGCTCAGCTTTTCTCGCCCTCAAGGAAGGTTCCTTGTGTTGGTTGAGGGGCTCTTGATTTAGGAATTGGATCTCGTGACTCCCAGTTCCCGAATTAAGCTGCAATGCCATCCACATCCCCCACCCCAGGCGCTGTATATCCTTCCGGGTTTAGCGCTTCCCCCTTGTATATAATAATAATAATAGTCATCTTTTCTCGTGGACAAAAAGCCAATCCCTAAACTCAGAGTGAGACACCAGTCTCAGTCAGGCTAGCATAGGTCCATGATTACAGGCGGCACGGTAGCCCGCATCCCCTCAGTTAAAAAAAAAACCCCTCACCAGGGGATAAAAAAAAAAAGCGTGAAAAAGGGGTTACCATAAATATATACATCCTAACCTAAATAAATAAATAAATATTAGACTTAGATAAAGGGTCCGCCAACACATTTTCTTTGCCGGCATATATTTATTTTCTGAGTGAGTATGGGTTGCAGTCTTTGCCATCCAGCGCTTGGAGCCTTGTGTTGTGGTTTCTTCGTGGCTTGGAGATTTACTAGAGGATTGTGCTCACTGTAGGACTGTGAACAACTGCGATTGTCTGGCCACATAAACATCGAAAATTGCTCCAAAGCCGTTACCAGGCGAGGGCTTCCTTTTTCATGGTAGAGTAAGCCCTCTGATGGGGCTGGAACTTGGCTGAAAAGTATGCTACAGGCTGCAACTTCCTCATTCTCGTTTTGTAATAGTACTGCCCCAACCCCATGACTCACTAAGCATCAATCCTGTAATGAAAAAGGTTTGGAGAAGTCTGGAGACATGAGATGGGTTTTGCATGTACACAATATTCTTTTTGCTTTGTCAAAAGAAGTTTGACAATCTGGGGTCAATTAAAGGGACCTTTGTGACTGGTAAGAGGGCTACATATAATCGAGAAATTCTTACAGAATCATCTGTAAAAATCCTATCATGCCTAGGAAACGTTGAAGAGATTTCCTATCATGAGGTAATGGATAATCTTTAATAGCCGAACTTTAGAAAGTTTAGGTGCAACTTTACCAATACCTACTTTCATGGCTAGAAAAGTGACAGTGGCCTGGCAAAGGAAGATTTAGATAAATTAACTGTTAAATGGGACTCTTAAAGGTCTCATAAAAGAGGCCCTTAAGGTCTAAGTAGGTGTTGATCCCAAGTATCAGACACCACAAACAATTTCATCTAGGTTCGTTTGCCATGCATTCAAGTCCTTTAATAGCCTGGATGTGGGATTTTGTATAGAAGTTTCTGGATGAAGAGGGGGAATTTTTCCATTCCGAAGGGAGGTAACTGTGTATGATAATGTCATCTTGGAATTAAGAAGGCTAGTTGATTGCCTTCGCCTTATCCGTCTAAGGTACATGAAATAGTAACCTTTAGGAGATCTAACTTGGACACAAAAGTAGCCTTACCCACAAAGTCAATTAGTCATCCCCGACGAGGAAGAGGGTTAAGCATCTGCTATTGTGACCTCATTCACCTACGGTAGTCGGTACACATATGAAAAACCTCATCAGCCTTCTTCACAAGGTTGAACGGTTTTGAAGCCCACAGACTAGTGACTCCTAAACTAAAACCATTCTTTAATCAAAAATTCTACTTCCTTGTCAAGTAACCTTTGCTTTCAGGATTAGCTCTGTAAGGGGAGAGTTTAATTGGTTTTTAGAGTTTCCCACATCTACATCATGTAACCTAACGAACATTTTTTCGGCACATCCTAAAAAATATTAGGATATGACTGTAGAAGCGCTGTTAAATTTGTTGCTTGCATTTCAGATAGCCCTCCATTAAAGGGACTAGGATCCTGAGGAGGACAGAATTGAAAGTTTAATATTAATTTCAGAGATAGAGTGAAAGAATCCGGAGTCGTCCTCAGAGGTAGAGGACAGAGTCATTACTGGGGACTTGATCTGGTGTATGGAAAATATTTTAAATTGATTAATGTGGTAAGTTTTAGTTTTTGAGGTCTTACAATGGGTGCTACCACATAATTTAACATCAATAATCTACTGCATCTGCATAGGTCCGTAAGTTAAATCTAGCTTTCATGGTGTGGCCAGGTATAGGTTCCTGCACCAACACCTTGTTCCCTTGGATGGAAGGAGCGGGAATTGTGCACTTCTGTCATACCTCTGTTTCAATCTTACTTTGAGCTAGTCTTTAGGTTAGCCTTAGTCTAACTGACGTGCCACATGCAACCTTGAAGACGGGGTTTGTAGAGTGTGAGCTACGGTCTTCTTCCCATCCATCCTTCTTTGAGCACCCGAAGAGGACCTCGTACATTGTGCCCAAGATCAGCTCAAACGGACCTATACCCTGTAGACTCTTGCACGTCTTTCGTACGAGAACAGCAACAAAGGTAGTGATTCATCCCAGTCTGTAGGAAAGGCATGCAAAAAAGTCTCATCATGGTTTTTAACGTATGATGGAATATTTCAAAGGCGCCTTGGGAGACTGAGGATGATAGGACAGTGGATAAGTTGTGGATTATCCCTAACCTAGTTATTACTTCACTAAATGCTTGGCAGTAAAGTTAGTACCTGAATCCCTTTGAATAGTTTTAGGGAATGCCAAAACAAGAAATGTATTTGGTTAAAGCTTTGAGAAAGCTTTAGTTTTAATATACGCATGGGAATTGCTTCAGGATATATGGTTAATTTATCCATATATTGTAAATAAAATATTGATTTCCAGACTTTGACCCTAGGTAGTGGACTACACCATCTATACATTAAATCTGCATAAGGTTCATCCATCAGCAGGTATAGGTTGGAGAGGTTGCAGGTTAATGGAATATCCAGGTTTTCCCTACTTGCTGCATTCTCTGCAACACCTAATATGTTTCTTCAATCTTTCTTTAATTTTGGCCAATAAAAATCTTTTGTGTTCTATACAAGGTTTTAGTAATTTCCAATAAGTGATCTCCCTTAATGAAGTATTATGAGCTATATTATGTTTGAGGTCTCCTAAACTTTGTTGGAAACCATCTAATCTGTCATACATTTGCCGGCCCTCTATTCTCCTTACCAGTCTCGGTGCAGATCTAATAAAGTTTTTTTAACTTCATACTTGGTATACGGTGACCCAAAGAGGATTTACCCATGCGCTGCCTATAAAAAGCGAATTTTACAGGAAGGGTCCTTTCGTTGTTCCTCCAGGAAGGACTGTCCCTCGGGCATGGAAACAGAGAACTACTGGCAATCCTGCAACCTGGATAGGAAGGCTTGATCGGGGTATGTTCACTTGATTACGAGGCTCCGGCCGCGTGTGCCTCATATAAAAACAACGTGGCTATTCCGGAGATCGGAGTCGTCAAGGATAGGTCAACATTCTCTCCTGAGGAATAACACTTGGGATGGTCACGAAGTTATGGCCAACACAGGAGAAGACATTACTACTTTATAGGTTCAGGACAAGCACTCACAGTAGTAATGTTATTACCCAGTATTAACAGGGAATCTTTCTTTGGGAATCCTTTTGCCGACACCTACAGTCATGTACCAGTGTAATTTTTGCTCTGTACATAAAATTTTATGCAAAGAGACAGAATATTAGCTCTCCAAATGCTTCTAATAAAACAGAGGAATTTTAGGAAGTGTTCTCTGAAAGTGGTAAATATTCCTTCTCTTACAAGATGAGCAATATGCTACAGTATCCTCTAAAAGGTCCTTACTTCAGTTGGTTTCTGAGTTTTCCTGAAGGGGAATAAGTCTCTTGACAAATAATAAGGCGGACATACTTTTTCTACTTCTCTAGGGGTCATGTTACTAGGGATATTAGAGATTTTCCCAAATGGGTTGGGGTTTGTGAGGGGCAGTTGAGGAGGATATGACCTCTTTGTTACAGTGGATTGCAGAAGACAGCTTGCCTTTACTTCCTGCGGACGTTGCGAAATTGTGTTCGTTATGGCTGGTATGTCTCTCTGGATATGTTGTCGAGATGCCACCCTGTTTGAGTAATTTGTCTCTCAGCACGTGGACCATAAGTTGAGAAGCGTGGCTACCAAGTGACTTAGTTGGGTGAAGTAGACGCTTCTCCCTCGGCTGGCAAGTCTTTCTCAAGGTTGACGATCTCTGCTCATTGACCAGGCTGTTGAAATAAAAGAGAGACGGCGACGCTCGGACAAGGAGCGGTTGTCCGAAGGTATCAGCCAACCTGGCTGCACTCCAATGCAGTGGTTATGTACAATCCGCAGAAAGACACGGAACCAATGGTCCCACAGACTCCAGAGTTATCAATCAGATAAGCCTGTACCAGCTCCTCAAGGTAAGAGACACCACTTGCTTTTATACCAGCTGGTAAAAGCTTTGGTTTGCCGGTCTCACAAAGTCCACTAGGGGATTGACAAGATGTTCGTTACTGAGCAGCTTAAATTTTTTTTTATTATTTTGTGGATACATGTATATGCTCCAAACACTGCGTGGTCTTCACTACTTGATAATCAGAAAAATTCTAGCGTCAATTAATACTGACGTAATTTCCGGTGCCTTACCCAATAATGCTGTATGAACCAACGATGCCCAATGCTGTTCCGGCCTCCTCAAGGCTCGAGGGCCTTGATTTTCGAAGCTTTCGAAAAAATTGTTCTGGTTCGGCTCATTGAAGCGATGGGAACAGCTGTACTGCTTTTTGCAAACTAATATCATTTACAGAGAATGCGAAAACTGCTGCCTTTCTCTTTCCCTATCAAATTCTCTCCTTGCGAATGCTCTATGTTCATAGTTTTCTCAAGATGGGTTTTTTGCCAGCTCAAGTGCCAACGACGCTGATTCACTTGAGACAACCCAGCTGCAATACTGAACATTTTGCTCAGTAGGTTGTATATCTTCCTACTGCGAGAACATAATAGTTTGCCCTAGCTACGTAGAGGGAGGAGTCCTGATGTGCCGTCTCTTCTTCTAATAAGTTTGTCAGCAATCAGTGAACGGCAGCTTTGCGCAGCTGTGAGAGTTTGCGTTTATATTTAATGCCAAGGGAAAGAGCAATTTGCAAACAACGCTTGTTGGGACAATTTAGCTAGTTATGGCAAAGTATATGCGACACCAGACGTCTGACTCGTGTAGGTGGCATAAGGTATTCGCTATGCGCACAGTCGATTGCAGAATACCCCAACGTAACACGTTAATTTGCAGAACACGCTTAGCTATGCACAGTACGACTAGCAGAATACGCATACAAGCAAAGCCGACTGCAAAATTCTCCACACCGGACAGGCTAGTAAACAAACTGACACGCAAAATTTGTAAAGCAATGCCAGACATCTACATAGTTCTAGAAGATTGACCATTGCGTAAGCGAGACACGAACGAGCTAGTAGGAGCTGTTTGAACGATCTACACAATTAGCAGGCTGACCATCACAGTAACTGACACGTTAAAAATTTGTTAAGCGTAGGCAAAAGGCTAATGCTATGCCAGCACAGCAAGCTGCACAATGTTTCCTGCTACAAGCTTCACCCTAAGACTCTACCGTTTCTCTAAGTCCAGGCTCCAGCTTTCGGACAGGCTACCCATTATTACAAACAGGTTCCAAATGGGTGTTTTTCACGGTGTAATGGGAGCAAAATAACACAGCAGAAAAGTTTAGACTTATATTTCCTTCACAATTTAGAACAGCAATATGGTACAAAATGTACTGTGTAAGTATAGTGCAAATCCACGTAAGCAAGGCAGAAATAGAAGCATCAAGCTGGCAGTGACCGTGCGCAACCAGCTTTGAATGGGAATGACAAGGGCCAGACAGGGAGAGTGGTACCCACATAACCTCTTCGATTGCCAAAACCATCTTCTTATTGGTAGAAACCTGGTCACTAGTTGAACCAGGGCCCCATCTCAACTCTCAGCAACCTCGGTTCGCTGGTTGGGGGGAAGATAGCTTAAATGAGGGTGTGTACATGTGCCGAAAATAAAGGTTACGTTACTCTTTGCCACTGCCACCACTATTCTATAATATATATACAATGCTACAGGTTACTGACATGTTTCCTAGAAGTTTGCAGACGGTGAACTCTTTTGTTGAAACATGGTTTCATACACAATGGTGTTTTACACTCTCACGCATTACATATGAGTGTGTTTTTTGTGGGCGTTGTATTGTATGTGCATAGACAAAACACCTCGTCTGAGCAGTTTTCTTCAAACAAGTAGCAGGCAGTTGTGTTAGGTAAGTTTTCCTAGGTAAATGTTGTATGTCATCATTCCTTCCTTTGTTCCTTATTTATTCTTTCCTTCCCCTCCGTCCTGCATTCTCATCCTTCCTTCATTTTCTTCCTTCCTTCTGGTTCGTATAATATATACAGTGGGTCCCTCGTTTTTCGTAGTTAATCGTTCCTGGAGTTGCTACTATTATCGAAATGTCTCGAATATTCGAATCAATTTCCCCATAAGAAATAATGTAAATACCCCAATTAATCTGTTCTGGCACCCAGAGTATTAAAACAAAAATTTTTTTTACATGAAATATAGATGTAGTCCAAAACAGTACAATCGGAAATGATGATGAAACTTAACAGATAACCTTACCTTTTTTGGAGACTTCTTCTTAGTGTATGGGAGAGGGAGAGAGGTAATGGTATTGATTTACAGTTTGGAAGGGGAATCCCTTTCCAGCAACCCTCAGGTACAAATTGCTTTTCCTGGGGTTGCTTCTCTTCTTGTTTCTTAATGCCACTAGGACCGCTTGAGAGTCACTGGAGTCCTGTCTTGCAATATAGCTGTGGATGAGAGCTCTGTTTCTGGAATCTCCTTTAACACTTCCTGAAATGGCCAAGGACTTTGTCTCTGTCATTTTGCCCAACTTGGCTTGCCAGAAACCTTGTCAGGGTGATGTTTCTCCATAAATCTCTTCCATCTTACCCCACATAGTAAAAAATCTCTGTAATTTCTGACTGAAGGCCACTTCTTCCATCTTCTTCCTCCTCCTCTGCAGCAAGGATTCTGAGCTTGTAAATCTGTACATGCTGTTCCTGCTGGAAGCTCTTGCAGCTCCTCAGTGGTGAGCACTCTTCGGTGTGGTCTTCCACCAACTCTTTCCACAATCCTCCAGGACTAACATCAACCCCATGGAAATCACCATGCCACAGTTGATTTTAACAACAGAACATAGGTCTCAGGGTCAGTCCCAAACCTTCAATTCCCTCTTGTCGCTCCTTGTGGACAAGTTTCTCCAAGCAGAGTTTCATAGTCTTGGTGTCATCCCTCCCAAAGCCATACCTATAAGGGTTATGAATATGGGTGGAGGAAGGAAGCTGAGTTTTCTCTCCAAATTCCCTTACGGGTCAAGCGAGTGTCTGTGGTCACAGTCAAGCACCTTCGTGAAAATTGGCTATGGTGTAGAGTTTTTAAAGTCTGGCAATGACCTGCTGGTCCATGGGCTGGAGGAGAGGAAGTGGTATTTCAGGGGCAAGAACTTTACTGTGATGAACCCAAAACTCCTCGAAAATTAGGACATCCAAGTTTTGGAGATGAGTGGTGGAATTGCCATTACTGGCAGGCACTTGAGATCCAATTTCTTTTCCAGGAGGTAATTTTCACACTAGGGCCAAACAATTCATTGAACCAGTCGACGAAAATTTCCCACGTGACCCATGCCTTACTATTAGATTTCCAAAAACACCACACATTTTACTCTTCATAAAATTGTTTTTCCTGAAACACTCTGGGGATTGTCAGATTGGTACACTAGTAATGGCTTTCATTTGAAATCCCCACTAGCAATTAGCACAGATCATGTCGCATCAGCCAGTTCTTTTCATAGGCTTGTTGTCCTGGCATTGGCCTTTTCCTCCTGTGTAATGAAGGGCTCTTTGGCATTTTCTTCCAAAGGGGGGGGGGGGGAGGCCTATTTCGTCACTATTGAACACTTGTTAAGTTTCAGTCCTTCAGCCTTTATGTTCCCTTCTGAATTCATGCACATATTTTTGCTGCCTTGTGGTCCTGAACTGGCAGCCTCCACCATGCTTACCACACTGTGTATGCCTGTACGGTTTCTTAAATCTCTCAAACCAACCTTGTTGACTGGCCTTAAAATTCACTCTCACATCACTATTTGCAAGGCTATTCTTTACCAGATCATTTGGCAATGCCTGCCTTTTTCACAAAATAATCAAAGTCATCAGAGTATCTCATGTAATTGTTTCTCCGTTTATCCACACCAATAAATAACTTCTCAACATCTTCGTGTTACTAGTGATCTCATTTTTGTCAGCATGTTACCCCTTTGCACAACAGCGTCATGATTTCCTTTTTCTTGGCCACTATGGAACATACGGTTGTGTAGGGTTTTCTTTACATCCTGGCCAGTTCGGCCGCACTGGTTCCACTTTCTATTGGTTCAATGATGTTTTTCTTAAATTCAGTCGTTTTTCTAACCTTCTTTACCACATGGTTTGGCACTAGGGAGCTTTCTTTGGAGCCCATGGTTAGCTTATTTAGTACTTGGCAATGCTCAAAATGGTGGTATATTATGAAATATTTCGTAGGAGGCACGTGAGGGGACCTTCGCTCACTGGTAAACAATGCCAGAACTCGAGGGGTAGGGAGGCCGCCCCCGGCTCACGCGTGCATACGACATCCCGGACGAACTACTTTCGCGAGTCAACATCTGATTAGCGGAGCCCATGTCTTTTACGAAATTATCCTCATGATTTCCGAAATCTGATTCCCGAGAACTACGAGAAACGACGGGACCACTTTTTTGTACACTGGTATAGTCATTGGACACTTTCTAGAACTGCTATTAACTTCTGGAAGCTTGGTGGTGTGTGTGTGTGTGGTGTGTGTGTGTGCCTGTGTGGAATTGTAATTGTGACTGAAGTCAGGGTGTGGCTGCTTTCAAAATAAATTATACCATCCTCACTACTCTTACGCCTGTCAACACATATGAGTCCAATGGAAACCGTCTTCCTTCTTACCTCCAACCTACCTGCCTTCCTTCTTCCTTCCTTCCTTTTATCTTGTCTTTATTTCCTTTCTTCCTTCTACCTTATTCCTACTCCATCTCTTCCTTCCTTTATTTTTCTCTTTCTTACCTTTATTAATTCCTCTCTCTTCCTTCCTTCTTCTGGTATCCTGGGCATTTTTTCGGTCCAATTACTCTCATTACCATGATATTCATCTTCAGAGACACTTCCATCTGTGTTAGAGCTATCACTTGGGAAGAGAAAAGAGATCCCATATACAACTGGGGAGTCAGTACCGTGGACCCCCCGGTATCTTGTTATTAATCGTTCTTGAGAGCTCACGAATATCGAAAATATCGAAAGGAATCAATTTTCCTCATAAGAAATTTTGGAAAAACAGAATGGACATAAATTCTTGCTCGCTGTGTTTGTTAACCCCCTTTCAGGTTTTTCCGTCAGTCGTTAACCCAAAATTTTTTGCTATTACCCAAAATTCAAAGCGTTAAAATTTGCAAAAAAGGGTACCAAATAAAAAATTGGGTTATGTTATTTGAGTAAAAAAAACACCTGCAGGAACAGTTGAAAAATAAAAAGAAAAAAAAACACCTTTGAGACCCTGTTTTTGGATTAAAACATGCGACTTTAATGTATTTTCGTACTGGTATTTATAATTAGAAATTCAATTTTTTTTGTTTTTTAAAAAGATAAAACAATATTAAAATGTTGGTGTTTTGTGTTTAACAATGAAAAGTCCCTTGAATTTGGCTCAAAGGCAACATGTTTTTTTTTAAAAATTAAAAGTAAAAAACCCAACCAATTCATCAATGTATCAAAGTTTCCCAGGGGCGGCTGAGTTTTATACCAGCTCATTTTTGAAACTACCCAAGTTTTAAGTGATAAAATTTTTTTTTTCACCTAATTATTAAAAAATTTCAATTTTTTCTAAATAAATTTTTTTTTTTTGAATTTGCCCGGGGGCCCTTTTGAGAGATTTCAAGACCTTTTTTACCCCCTTTAAAGGGTTAATACCCATCTTCCACTTATACACTTCGATCATGTCTCCCCTTATTCTTTGTCTAAGAAGTGAATATAAGGGTCTTCAATCTTTCTTTGTAAGGAAGATTTCTAATGCTGTGTATTAATTTAGTCATTCTACGCTGAATGTTTTCTAACGAATTTATGTCTATTCTGTAATATGGAAACCAGAACTGAGCTGCATAATCTAGGTGAGGCCTTACTAATGATGTATAAAGCTGTAATATAACCACTGAACCTCCGTTGCTTACACTTCTTGATATAAATCCCAGTAATCTGTTTGCCTTATTACGTATGCTTAGGCATTGTGTCTAGGTTTAAGGTTGCTGCTTATCATAACCCCCAAGTCCTTTTTGCAATCTGTAAGGCTAAGTTCTACATTATTTAACTTATAAGTGCTAGGGTTATGGACACTCCCGAGCTTCTGAACCTTGCATTTATCTACATTGAACTGCATCTGCCACTTTTCTGACCAGGTATTGAGTTTGTCTAAATCCTCCCGAAGTTCCCTGATATCTACGTTTGAATCAATTATCCTACCTAACTTTGTGTTATCGGCGAATTTGCTCATTTCACTAGTAATTCCCTCATTAAGATCATTGATATATATTATAAACAACAACAATGGGCATAAGACTGATCCCTGTGGAACACCACTTGTTACAGATCCCCACTCGGATTTAACCCCATTTATGCACACGCGCGCGCACACACGCGCGCGCACACACGCGCGCGCACACATGCGCACACACACGCGCGCACACATGCGCGCACACACGTGCGCACACACGTGCGCACACACACACACACCCCAACCCCACACACACACACACACACACACACACACACACACACACACACACACACACACACACACACTCACACTGCTTCCTGTCTGTGAGCCATGACCCGATCCATGAGAGCACTTTTTCCCCAATGCCACGATCTGCCACTTTCTTTAACAGTCTCTGGTGCAGCACTCTATCAAAAGCCTTACTAAAATCTAAATAAACAATATCAAATTCTTTATCATGATCAACAGCCTCAAAAGCTTTACTGAAGAAAGTGGCCAAGACCCCATGATTGAAATGTCCTCTGTGAAGGTGTCCTAAGTATGTGCATTATTGTCCATGTTCCTCAGATTGTTGACAGTCATTTGCCTTTTTAGTACAAATACCTTGGTATTAATCATCTGTTATGGGTCATATCCTGGGAGGAACCCAGTGACTCCAGTAGAAACAAGCTGCACAGTTTTTAATCTGTTTTATCATGCATTAATATTCTGAATAATCTTTTATGCAACCGAGCATATGGATGGAATGATTTATACACAATTCACAGCGTTGCTTTTTCTGTTGGTCTTAGACTTCATGCATTCTCTTTGAGAATTTTAGTTACTATAAAATAAGCAAAAAGATATAATTTTTTTTATTCTTTTTTTTGGGTCTTCAGTGAAGGTGGACATAAAAGCAAAACATGGTTTGCAAGAGCCCATAACAATTTTAATTAACCCTTTAGAGTCCAAGAATTTAAAAAAAAAAAAAATGTTATGAAACGTATAGATAACTTTTCTGAAGGTAATAAAAACCCCAAAAAGTACGAATTTGATGGAAAATTTACAAAATTCACTGTCATGAATTTTTAGTGCAGCAGCGATATTATGCATCAGCGTTTTGCTCAATTTGACTAATATTTTAGGCAAATTACATTATTCCAGTAAACCAAATTCTTAGCTATTTCGCTACTATTACTTGTTTTTTATTCGATTTAGCCACAAAAAAATGCCAATCAATTATTAATACCAATAAAGTGATCAGAAATTGGTTTTTGAAAATTTTCACACAATTCAAAAATATTCAATTTCACAGTTAGTGTAGAATAAACAATGCAGGAATTCTGTAACTAAAATAGCATTTCTTCGTTTTTTAGTTAGTTTCGGTTTAGACATGAATTTCCGTTTTTATTTTTTAATTCTAAAGATTTTTTTCACACCAAAAAATAAAAGATTTACTGTTTGCATTATTGTAATATTGTATAAATGATATCAGGGCATTCCTGAACATATATTAGACACAACAGTTGATGTGTATTGGATGCACGACATCATTTGTTTACTCTTGAACATTGGCAAAAATTGAACATTTCTGCTACTTTGAGCTTAATTTCCAGCTATTTTTAGTACTAAAACCAATCAAAATCATCTCTATTTCTGTAATACAGTGGACCCCCGGTTAACGATTTTAATCCGTGCAAGAGGGGTAATTGTTATGCGAAATAATCGTTATGTGAATGAATTTTCCCCATAAGAAATAATGGAAATAAAATTAATCCGTGCAAGACACCCAAAAGTATGAAAAAAAAAATTTTACCACATGAAATATACATTTTCCCACACACAAAGAGAAGGATACATGCACAATAGTAGAGTAGTACATGCACAGTATATATTGTGCATGTACTAGTCTACTAAATGAAGAATAAATGACACTTACCTTTATTGAAGATGCAGCAATGATGATGAGACACTGTGTCCTGGGAGTGCCTTTTCCTCCTGAGTACTGTAGGTCCTGTTTGGCATTTTCTTCCAGAACATGCCTTATCACTCTGTGTATGTCACTACGATTCTTAAATCTCTCAAACCAACCTTGCTGGCTTTAAATTCACCAATATGAGACTAGTTCCAGGCATTTTTCCCTGTTCACCTGGGTGTTTAGTGACTGGTGTGGGTTGCATCCTGGGAGACAAGATTAAGGACCCCAAAGGAAATAAGTTAGACAGTCTTCGATGACACTGCTTTTTTGGGTTATCCTGGGTGGCAAATCCCTGGGGTTAATTGTTTCTTGGGATTCTCAATAAACCACACCCAAAAACGGTGCTACAGCAGCAGCCCGCAGCAGCTGAAGTGCAGCAGCAGCAGCAGCTGTAAACCCCCAATAGTAGCGATGGTTGATTGGGGGTTTTTTATACAACCTGGCCAGCTCGGAGACATGCACTCCACTTTCATACTTATCAATGATCTTTTTCTTCATCTCTATTGTAATTCTCACCCTTATTGCTGTAGGGTTGGCACTAGAAAACTTTCTTGGGGCCCATGGTCACTTATTTTCCAGAAAAAGCACCGAAAAACACTGTAATAATACGAAATATTCCGTTGTATGCTTGGATGTTACCGCGGAGGCTGGCTGGTAAACAATGCCACCGGCGGAACATGTGAGCGTGGCTCAGGCCGCACATTGGACGCGTCTCGGACGAAAATCGGTAAGCGGGTTTTTAAGCGGTATGTGAGGCAAAATTTTTGCAATTAAAGTAAGCGGTATGCGAAATAATCGCTATGTGATGCCATCGTTATGCGGGGGTCCACTGTATATCCTCCATTCTCTCAAATGAGACCAAGAGACCTCAAATACAAATAATAAAAACCATACAAAAATACATCGCAAAGTCAGTGTTTTAATCCAAAAACACGGTTACATTTTTTATCTTTATGCACCGTGTGCTGCAGGATTTGTTTTATATGGTGCACACTTGCCACATAGATGCATTCTATCATATCTAGGCCCAAATTTACTGCTCACAGCTTATTTGAATGAGCTGAGCTCATGACGTAGAACTTTGGCCTGGACCCCTAAAGGGTTAAAGGCAGTGGATTGAGTCTCGCTCTTTTCTTGACTACGCGTAGTACTCCAGTATGCCTCTCTTGTGTTACTTCTTGTGTTAGTTCTGATTTAGCACTAAGCTCTTAAGGATACTGGCAAAATCATAGATGTGTAACTTGCACCCAGACCACTAACTTTGTGCCTGCATAATTTCTTAAGTTTTCCATCAAATTTTGTAATTTTGGTGTCGTTACCTTCATTTTCTTTTTATTCCAGCACTTAGCACTTTAATTCCAGGGTTTCCAACAGTAAAAGGGGTTAGGCAGTGCATGCCATAAAGGTGGCTAAAATGCTGGGGGCAAGGCACTAGTAAACCCTACTGTATAGATTAGCAAATAAAAAAAAAATGGAAATTTTAAAGCTGGATTGTTTGAATGTGCAAGGGGGGGGGGTGTGTAGTACAGTTGAGGAGAACTAATTGTTAATGTTATAAATGAAAAGAGGCTGTATATACTAGCTGTAAGTGAAATGAAAGCTTAAGTGGGTAGGAGAATTTCAGTGAGGAGTAAATGGGGTTAAATCTTGTGTATCTGTGAGACATAGAGCTAACAAAGGGGTAGCTGTAATAAAAAACCATCAACCAAGGGAGAACAAGGAGGGTATAGATGTTTACCCTTTGACTGCCGCAACCCCAGTTCTGAAACTATCTCCGTGTCGCAAAATATTTAAAAAAAAAAAAAAATTCTTACCAATATGTTAGGGTTAACCCTTTCAGGGTCCGTCCCGTAGATCTACGGCTTTATGGTGAGTGTCCAAACCGTAGATCTACGCCATGAGCTCAGCTCACTCTGATAAACTGTGAGTGGTACATTTGGGCCTAGATATGAGAGAATACATCTATGTTGTATGTGTGTACCACATAAAACAGATCCTGCAGCACACTGTGTATAATGAGAGAAAAAAACTGAAATCATGATTTTTTGATTAAAACAGCAACTTTGCAGTGTTTTTTTGTATGTTTTTTATAGTTGTATTTGCGATTTCTTGGTCTCATTTGATAGAATGGAAGACATATTACAGAAATAGAGATGATTTTGATTGGTTTTAGCACTGGAAATGGCTTGAAACTGAGCTCAAAGTAGCGGAAATGTTAAATTTTTGCCGATATTCAAGAGTAAACAAACGACCTCACACGTCTAATACACGTCAGCTGGTGGGTCTAATATACATTCACAAATATGGTGATGATATTTATACAATTATTACAGTATTGCATAGCAGTAATCTTCTATTTTTTGGTTGTGAATAAAAATTCATTATGTGAATAAAAAATCAAAATGGAATTTATTTGTAAAGCCTCAAAACATGACTAATGAACAGAGGATATGTTAGTTTAGTGCCAGGAATGCCTACATTGTTTATTCTGGACCCTATTTTGAAATTGGAATATTTTGAACTTTGTGTTAAATTGGCCAAATTAACAATTTCCGATCACTTTATTTTGTAGTTGAAACAGTTGACTTGGCGATTTCTTGTGCTCAATCGATAGAATAGAAGTAATACTAGTGAAATAGCTAAGAATTTGGTTGATTGGAATAATGTAATTGGCCTAAAATGGGAGTCAAAGTCGGCAAAATCGCCGATTCGTAAATATCGCTGACACATCAAAATTCGCGAGAGCATAATTTCGTCAATTTTCCACCAAATTTCGTACTTTTTGTTTTATTACCTTCACAAAAAGATTCTCTACGATTTCATAAGAAAAAATAACAAATTTTTTTTTTGAAAATTCTTGGACACTGGTGCGTGACTCCAGATTTGGGCCTTGGACCCTGAAAGGGTTAATCTGCTTAGTGCTTTAAGCCTAAAAAAAAAAATGTGATCAGTACTTACTGAGATATAGAGGCGTAAAGTTGGCAGAAAATGAGCCGCGTATGGCAACAGCGGCGAATACCAGTTACCCGGTACACTTACATTTACTCCCATTCGAAAGTTTCTTGTATTTTCCAATTTTTTTTCCAAGTAACTTGTGTGGCCTGTGAGACCAAAGTAAGGTGCACTGTACATATATACACTCACTGTATGCACCACAATAACCACACAAACATTATCATTATATTGTTTACACAAACCAACAATACAAAAAATTTTTTATTACTATTTATTGCAACCCAGGATTCCAAATGGCCTGTTATCCCGGGTGTAATGGGAGCAAAATAAACACAGCAGAAAAAGTTTAGACTTATATTATCCTTCACCAATTTAGAACAGCAATATGTACACTATGTACAGTGATAAGTATAGTGCACTCCACGGTAAGCAAGGCAGAAATAGAAGCCACAAGATAGCAGACCGTGCTTCAACCAGCTCTAGAATGGGAATGACAAGGGCTGAACAGGAGGGTGGTACCCACATAACCTTGCGATTGCCAAAACCATCTTCTTATTGGCTAGAACCTGGTCCTAGTTGTAACGACGGGGCCCATCATCAAACTCTTAGCAATCTGGTTCGTGGTTGGGGGAGCATAGCCTGTAAATGAGGGTGTGTAATGCGCTCGAATTAAGGTTAGTACTCTTTGCATGCCACACCCCACCGAGAAGGCTCAGGATTGGCTGCCACTCCCAGTGGTAACCGTGCCGCCATGGCACAAATAATGGACCGCCTTTCCTCTCCACCATCCAACTCTTAGATAGAGTCAGCTTTTCTCGTGACAAAAAGCCAAACCCTAAACTCAGAGTGAGACACCAGTCAGTCAGGCTAGCATAGGTCCAAGATACAGGCGGACGGTAGCCCGCATCCCCTCAGTAAAAAAAAACCCCACACCAGGGGATAAAAAAAAAAAGCGTGAAAAGGGGTTACCACAAATAATATAACATCCTAACCTAAATAAATAAAAATATTAGACTCTAGATAAAGAGTCCGCCAACACATTTTCTTTGCCGGCAATATATTTAATTCTGAGTGAGTATGGTTGCAGTCTTAGCATCCAGCGCATGAGCCTTGTGTTGTGGTTCTTCGTGGCTTGGAGATATACTAGAGGATTGTGATCACTGTAGACTGTGACCAACTGCGATGTCTGGCCCACATAAACATCGAAATGCTCCAAAGCCAGTACCAGTGCGAGGGCTTCTTTTTCAATGGTAGAGTAAGCCCTCTGATGTGGCTGGAACTTGGCTGAAAAGTATGCTACAGGCTGCAACTCCTCATTCTCGTTTTGTAATAGTACTGCCCCAACCCCAGACTCACAAGCATCAACCTGTAATGAAAAAGGTTTGGAGAAGTCTGGAGACAAGAGAATGGGTGCAGTACACAATATTCTTTTTGCTTTGTCAAAAGAAGTTTGACAATCTGGGGTCCAATTAAAGGGAACTTTGTGACTGGTAAGAGGGGCTACAATATCTGAGAAATTCTTACAGAATCATCTGTAAAATCCTATCATGCCTAGGAAACGTTGAAGAGATTTCCTATCATGAGGAACTGGATAATCTTTAATAGCAAGAACTTTAGAAAGTTTAGGTGCAACTTTACCACTACCTACTTCATGGCCTAGAAAAGTGACAGTGGCCTGGCCAAAGGAAGATTTAGATAAATTAACTGTTAAATGGGAACTCTTAAAGGTCTCAAAAAGAGCCTTAAGTCTAAGTAGGTGTTGATCCCAAGTATCAGACACCACAACAATATCATCTAGGTACGTTGCCATGCCTTCAAGTCCTTTAATAGCCTGATGGATAAGTTTCTGGAATGAAGAGGGGGAATTTTTCATTCCGAAGGGGGTAACTGTGTATTGATAATGACCTCTTGGAATTACGAAGGCAGAGATTTCCTTCGCCTTATCCGTCAAAGGTACCTGATAGTAACCTTTAAGGAGATCTAACTTGGACACAAAAGTAGCCTTACCCACAAAGTCAATTACGTCATCCAGACGAGGAAGAGGGTAAGCATCTGTAATTGTGACCTCATTCACCCTACGGTAGTCTGTACACATATGAAACCCTCCATCAGCCTTCTTCACAAGGATGCACGGTGAAGCCCACAGACTAGATGACTCCTCCACTAAACCATTCTTTAACAAAAATTCTACTTCCTGCTCAAGTAACCTTTGCTTTTCAGGATTAGCTCTGTAAGGGGAGAGTTTAATTGGTTTAGAGTTTCCCACATCTACATCATGATAACCTAACGTACATTTTTTCGGCACATCCTAAAAAATATTAGGATATGACTGTAGAAGCTCAGTTAAATTTGTTGCTTGCGTTTCAGATAGTCCCTCCATTAAAGGGCTAGGATCCTTGAGGAGGACAGAATTTGAAAGTTTAATATTAATTTCAGAGATAGAGTGCAAAGAATCAGAGTCGTCCTCAGAGGTAGAGGACAGAGTCATTACTGGGACTTTATCTGGTGTATGGAAATATTTTAATTGATTAATGTGGTAAGTTTTAGTTTTTGAGGTCTTATCAATGGGAGCTACCACATAATTTACATCAAATAATCTACTCGCACTCTGCATAGGTCCCGTAAATCTAGCTTTCAAGGTGTGGCCAGGTATAGGTTCCTGCACCAACACCTTGTCTCCTGGATGGAAGGAGCGGAATTGTGCACTTCTGTCATACCTCTGTTTCATCTTACTTTGAGCTGTCTTTAGGTTAGCCTTAGCTAACTGACGTGCCACCTGCAACCTTGAAGACGGGTTGTAGAGTGTTGAGCTAACGTCTTCTCCCATCCATCCTTCTTTGAGCACCCGAAGAGGACCTCGTACATTGTGCCCAAAGATCAGCTCAAACGGACTATACCCTGTAGACTCTTGCACCGTCTTTCGTACCGAGAACAGCAACAAAGGTAGTGATTCATCCCAGTCTGTAGGAAAGTGCATGCAAAAAGTTCTCATCATGGTTTTTAACGTCTGATGGAATCTTTCCAAGGCGCCTTGGGACTGAGGATGATAGGCAGTGGATAAGTTGTGGATTATCCCTAACCTAGTTAATACTTCCCTAAATGCTTTGGCAGTAAAGTTAGTACCTTGATCACTTTGAATAGTTTTAGGAATGCCAAAACAAGAAATGAATTTGGTTAAAGCTTTGAGAATAGCTTTAGTATTAATACTACGCATGGGAATTGCTTCAGGATATCTGGTTACTTTATCCATAATTGTAAATAAATATTGATTTCCAGACTTTGACCTAGGTCGTGGACCTACACAATCTATAATTAAATCTGCAAAAGGTTCTCCATCAGCAGGTATAGGTTGGAGAGGTGCAGGTTTAATGGAATATCCAGGTTTCCCTACTTGCTGACATTCTCGGCAACACCTAATATGATTCTTCACATCTTTCTTTAATTTTGGCCAATAAAATTCTTTTGTGATTCTATACAAGGTTTTAGTAATTCCAAAGTGACCTCCTAATGAAGTATTATGAGCTATATTTAATATTTGAGGTCTAAACTTTGTTGGAACCACTAATCTGTCATACAATTGCCGGCCCTCTATCTCCTTACCAGTCTCGGTGCAGATCAAATAATCGTTTTTAACTTCATACTTGACCGGATGACCCAAAGAGGATTTACCCATGGCTGCCTGAAAAGCGAATTTTAAAGAAGGGTCCTTTCGTTGTTCCTCCCGGAAGGACAGTCCCTCGGGCATGGAAACAGAGACATCTGGCAATCCTGCAACCTGGGAATAGGAAGGCTTGATCGGGGTCTGTTCACTTGATTTACGAGGCTCCGGCCGGTGTGCCTCATAAAACAACGTGGCTATTCCGAGATCGGAGTCGTCCAAGGATAGGTCAACATTCTCTCCAGACAACCCTTGGGATGTTGCCCGAGTTATGGCCAACACCGGAGAAGAATTACTCATTATAGGTTCAGGACACGCACTAACAGTAGTAATGTTATTACCCAGTAATAACATGGCATCTTTCATGGGGAATCCTTTTGCGACACCTACAGTCAAGTACCCAGTGTAATATTTGCACTGTACATAAATTTTATGCAAAGAGACAGAATATATAGCTCCTCCAAATGCTTCTAATAAAACAGAGGAATTTAAGGAAGTGTTCTCTGAAAGTGGTAATATTCCTTCTCTTACAAGTGAGCAATATGCTCCAGTATCTCTAAAGGTCTTTACTTCAGTTGTTTCTGAGTTTTCCTGAAGGGAAATAAGACTCTTGCAATAATAAGGGGCCATACCTTTTTCTACTTCTCTAGGGGACATGTTACTAGGGATATTAGAGATTTTCCCAATGGGTTGGGGTTTGTGGGGGCAGTTGGGACGGATATGACCTACTTTGTTACAGAGGAAGCAGACGACAGGCTTGCCCTTTACTTCCTGCGGACGTTGCAAATTGTGTCGTTCTGGCTGGTGTCTCTCTGGATACTGTTGTCGAGATGCACCCTGTTGAGTAATTTGTCTCTCAGCACGTGGACCATAAGTTGAGAAGCGTGGCTCACCAAGTGACTTAGTTGGCTGACGTAGACGTTCTCCCTCCGGCTGGCACTTCATTCTCCAAGGTTGACGATCTCTGCTCATGCCAGGCTGTTGAAAAGAGAGACGGGACCGCTCGGACAAGGAGCGGTTAGTTTCGAAGGTATCAGCCAACCTGGCTGCCTCCAATGCAGTGGTTAAGTCACGATCCTGCAGAAAGACTCGAACCCCTGGTCCCACAGACTCCAGCAGGTTATCAATCAGAATAAGCTGTACCAGCTCCTCAAAGGTAGAGACACCACTTGCTTTATACCAGCTGGTAAAAGCTTTGGTTTGCTGTCTCACAAAGTCCACTAGGGATTGACCAAGCTGTCGTCTGCCCAGCTTAAATTTTTTTTTATATTTTGCTGGGATACATGTATATGCTCCCAACACTGTGGTCTTCACTACTTGATAATCAGAAAATTCAGCGTCATTTAATACTGACGTAAATTCCTGTGCCTTACCCAATAATGCTGTATGAACCAACGATGCCCAATGCTGTTCCGGCCACCTCAAGGCTCGAGCCTGATTTTCGAAGCTTTCGAAAAATTGTTCTGGTTCGGCCTCATTGAAGCGGGGAACAAGCTGTACTGCTTTTTGCAAACTAAAATCATTTACAGAATGCGAAAACTGCCTCCTTTCTCTTTCCCTATCAAATTCTTCCCTTGCGAATGCTCTCTGTTCCCTAGTTTACTCAAGATGGATTTTTGCCAGCTCAAGTGCCAACGACGCTGATTCACCTTGAGACAACCCAGCTGCACTATACTGACCATTTTGCTCCGTAGGTGTATCATCTTCCTCCTGCGAGAACATAATAGTTTTTGCCCTAGCTCCCGTAGAGGGAGGAGTCTGATGTGCCGTCTCTTCTTCTATAAGTTTGTCAGCAATCAGTGAACGCAGTTGCGCAGCTGTGAGAGTGCGTTTATATTTAATGCCAATGGAACGAGCAATTTGCCAACAACGCTGTAGGGACAATTTAGCTAGGTTATGCAAAGTATATGCCGACACCAGACGTCTGACTCGTCTAGGTGGCATAAGTTATTCGCTATGCGCAGTACGATTGCAGAATACCCCAACGTAACACGTTAATTTGCAGAACACGCTTAGCTATGCACAGTACGACTGCAGAATACGCATACAAGCAAAGCCGACTGCAAAATTCTCCACACCGGACAGGCTAGTAACAACTGACACGCAAAATTTGTAAAGCAATGCCAGACATCTACACTGTTCTAGAAGATTGACCATAGCGAAGCGAGCACACCGAACAAGCTAGTAGCGAGCTGTTGAACGATCACACAATAGCAAGGCTGACCATAACAGTAACTGACACGTAAAATTTGTAAAGCGTAGGCAAAGCTAATGCAATGCCAGACAGCAAGCTGCACAATGTTCCTGCTACAAGCTTCACCCTAAGCTCAACCGTTTCTCTAAGTCCAGCTCCAGCTCTCGGACAGGCTACCCATATTACAACCCAGGATTCCAAATGGCGTGTTATCCCGGGTGTAATGGGAGCAAAATAAACACAGCAGAAAAAGTTTAGACTTATATTATCCTTCACCAATTTAGAACAGCAATATGTACACTATGTACAGTGATAAGTATAGTGCACTCCACGGTAAGCAAGGCAGAAATAGAAGCCACAAGATAGCAGACCGTGCTTCAACCAGCTCTAGAATGGGAATGACAAGGGCAGACAGGAGAGTGGTACCCACATAACCTCTGCGATTGCCAAAACCATCTTCTTATTGGCTAGAACCTGGTCACTAGTTGAACAACAGGGCCCCATCATCAACTCTCAGCAACCTGGTTCGCTGGTTGGGGGAGATAGCCTGTAAATGAGGGTGTGTACATGTGCCGAATAAAGGTTACGTACTCTTTGCATGCCACACTATTCTATAATATATATACAAATGTACAGTTACTGGACATGTTCCTAGAAGTTCTGCAGCTTGTGGAACTCTTTGAAACATGGTTTCATACACAATGGTGTTTTACACTCTCCACGCATACAATGAGTGTGTTTTTGTGGGCGTTGTTTTGTATGTGCATAGACAAAACACCTCGTCTGAGCAGTTTTCTTCAAACAAGTAGCAGGCAGTTGTGTTAGGTAGTTTTCCTAGGTAAATGGTTGTATGTCATCATTCCTTCCTTTGTTCCTTATTTATTCTTTCCTTCCCTCCTTCCTTTCATCTCATCCTTCCTTCCTTTCTTCCTTCCTTCTGGTTCGTATAATATATACAGTGGTCCCTCGTTTTTCGTAGTTAATTCGTTCCTGGAGTTGCTACTATTATCGAAATCTCCGATTTTCGAATCAATTTTCCCCATAAGAAATAATGTAAATACAATTAATCTGTTCCTGGCACCCAGAAGTATTAAAACAAATTTTTTTTTACATGAAATATAGATGTAGTACATAAACAGTACAATGGGAAATGATGAATGAAACATTAACAGCATAACACTTACCTTTATTGGAGATTCTTCTTAGTGTATGGGAGAGGAGAGAGATTGGATTGTTTACAGTTTGGAAGGGGAATCCCTTTCCAGCAACACCTCAGGTACCAATTGCTTTTCTGGGGTTGCTTCTCTTCTCTGTTTCTTAATGCCACTAGGACCAGCTTGAGAGTCACTGGAGTCCTGTCTTGCAAAATAGCTGTGGAGAGAGCTCTGTTTCTGGCATCTCTTTAACACTTCCCTGAAATGGCCCAAGACTTTGTCTCTGTACATGTTGCCAACATGGCTTGCAGCAACCTTGTCAGGGTGATGTTTCTCCATAAATCTTTCCATCTTACCCCACATAGTAAAAATCTCTTTAATTTCTGAAGAAGGCACCTTCTTCCATCTCTCTTCCTCCTCCTCTGCAGCAAGATTCTGAGCTGTAATCTGTTGCTGTTCCTGCTGAAGCTCTTGCAGCTCCTCAGTGGTGAGCTCTTCGTTGTGGTCTTCCACCAACTCTTCCACATCCTCCAGACTCACATCCAACCCCATGGAACTCCCCAGTGCCACAGTTGATTTAACAACAGACATAGGCTCATCAGGGTCAGTCCCAAACCCTTCAAAATCCCTCTTGTCGACACAATGTGGCCACAAGTTTCTCCAAGCAGAGTTCAAAGTCCTGGTAGTCACTCCCTCCCAAGCCATACCTATAAGGGTTATGCAATGGAGGATGCTGAAGTGTTCTCTCCAAAATTCCCTTAGGGTCAAGCGAGTGTCTGTGGTCACAGTCAAGCACCTGTGAAACATTGCTATGGTGTAGAGTTTTTTAAAGTCTGCAATGACCTGCTGGTCCATGGGCTGGAGGAGAGGAGTGGTATTCAGGGGCAAGAACTTTACTGTGATGAACCCAAACTCCTCGAAAATTAGGTCATCCAAGTTTGGAGGATGAGTAGGTGGATTGTCCATTACTGGCAGGCACTTGAGATCCAATTTCTTTTCCAGGAGGTAATTCTTCACACTAGGGCCAAACACTTCATTGAACCAGTCGACGAAAATTTCCCTCGTGACCCATGCCTTACTATTAGATTTCCAAAACACACACAATTTACTCTTCATAACATTGTTTTTCCTGAACACTCTGGGATTTTCAGATTGGTACACTAGTAATGGCTTCACTTTGAAATCCCCACTAGCATTAGCACAGAACATGAGCATCAGCCTGTCTTTCATAGGCTTGTGTCCTGGCATTGCCTTTTCCTCCTGTGTAATGAAGGTCCTCTTTGGCATTTTCTTCCAAAAGAGGCCTATTTCGTCACAATTGAACACTTGTTAAGGTTTCAGTCCTTCAGCCTCTTATGTACCTCTTGAATTCATGCACATATTTTTCAGCTGCCTTGTGGTCTGAACTGGCAGCCTCACCATGCCTTACCACACTGTGTATGCCAGTACGGTTCTTAAATCTCTCAAACCAACCTTTGCTGGCCTTAAATTCACTCACATCACTATTTGCAGGCTATTTCTTTACCAGATCATTGTGCAACTGCCTAGCCTTTTCACAAATAATCAAAGTCATAAGAGTATCTCCTGCTAATTGTTTCTCGTTTATCCACACCAATAATAACTTCTCAACATCTTCGAGTACTAGTGATCTCATTTTTGTCAGCATAGTTACCCCCTTTGCAACAACAGCGTCCTTGATTTCCTTTTTCTTGGCCACTATGGAACATACGGTTGTGTAGGGTTTCTTATACATCCTGGCCAGTTCGGCCGCACTTGTACCACTTTCATATTGTTCAATGATGTTTTTCTTAAATTCAGTCGTATTTCTCACCTTCTTTACCACAGGTTTGGCACTAGGAGCTTTCTTTGGAGCCATGGTAGCTTATTTAGTACTTGCAAGCACTAAAATGAGTGGAATATTATGAAATATTTCGTAGGAGCACGTGAGGGGACCTTCGCTCACTGGTAAACAATGCCAGACTAGCTGGGTAGGGAGGCCGCCCCGGCTCACGCCGTGCATACGCATCCCGGACGAACTACTATTCGCGAGTCAACCTATGATTAGCGAGCCCATGTTTATACGAAAATATCCCTATGATTTCCGAAATCTGATTCCCGAGAACTACGAGAAACGAGGGACCACTGTATATGTACACATGTATAGTCATTGGACACTTTCCTAGAACTGCTATTAACTTCTGGAAGCTTGGTGGTGTGTGTGTGTGTGTGTGTGTGTGTGTGTGTGTGTGTGTGTGTGGACTTGTAAATGTGCTGAGTCAGGGTGTGGCTGCTTTCAAAATAAATTATACCATCACTCACTACTCTTACCGCCTGTCAACACCTATGGAGTCCCATGCAACCGTCCTTCCTTCTTACCTACCAACCTACCTTCCTTCCTTCCTTCCTTCCTTCCTTTTATCTTGTCTTTCCTTTCTTCCTTCCTACCTTCCTTCCTCTCATCTCTTCCTTCCTTTATTTCTTTCTTTCTTCCTTTCTTAATTCCTTCCTCTCTTCCTTCCTTCCTTCTGGTATCCTGGGCATTGTTTTCGGTCACAAACTCCTCAAAACCATGAAATTCATCTTCAGAGACACTTCCATCTGTGTTAGAGCTATCACTTGGGAAGAGAAGAGTCCCATATTCACTGGGGAGTCAGATACAGTGGACCCCCGGTATTTGATATTAATCCGTTCTTGAGAGCTCACCGAATATCGAAAATATCGAAAAGCGAATCAATTTTCCTCATAAGAAATAATGGAAATCAAATTAATCAGTGCAAGACACCCAAAAGTATGAAAAAAAAATTTTACTACATGAAATATTAAGTTTAATGCAATAGAATAATTACAATAACAATAACAATAGAATAATTGACACTTAACTTTAATGAAGATCTGGTGATGATTGATGGGATGGGAGGAGGGGAGAGGTGTTAGTGTTTAGAAGGGGAATCCCCTTCCATTAGGACTTGAGGTAGCAAGTCCTTTTCCGGGGTTACTTCCCTTCTTCTTTTAATGCCACTAGGACCAGCTTGAGAGTCGCTGGACTTCTGTCGCACAACATATCTGTCCATAGTGGCCTGTACCTCCCATTCCTTTATGACATTCCTAAAGTGTTTCACAACATTGTCAGTGTAATAGTCACCAGCACGGCTTGCAGTAGCTGTGTTAGGGTGATTGTCATCAAAAAAGGTTTGCACTTTTAAGCCACACTGCACACATTTCCTTAATCTGTGAAGTAGGCAACTTCTTAAATTTCTCTATCCCCTCCTCTGAAGCAGTTTCCTCAAGTGTGGCCTCTTGCTGTTGAAGATGATCTAGCAGCTCATCAGTGGTTAGTTCTTCATTGTCCTCCTCCACCACCTCTTCCACATCCTCCCCACTAACCTCCAACCCCAAGGACTTCCCCAATGCCACAATGGATTCCTCAACTGGCATAGGCTTCTCAGGGTTAGCCTCAAATCCTTCAAAATCCCTTTTGTCTACACATTCTGGCCACAGTTTTTTCCAAGCAGAGTTCAAGGTCCTCTTAGTCACTCCCTCCCAAGCCATACCTATAAGGTTTATACAATTGAGGATATTAAAGTGATCCTTCCAAAACTCTCTTAGAGTCAGTTGAATTTCTGTGGTCACTACAAAGCACTTTTGAAACATAGCTTTTGTATACAGTTTCTTGAAGTTGGAAATGACCTGCTGGTCCATGGGCTGCAGGAGAGGAGTGGTATTAGGAGGCAAAAACTTGACCTTAACGAAGCTCATGTCCCCAGAAAGTCACTCTGCCAAGTCTGTAGGATGACCAGGGGCATTGTCTAATACCAGGAGGAACTTAAGGTCTAATTTCTTTTCAATTAGGTAATTTTTCACAGTGGGGGCAAATGCATGGTGTAACCAGACATAGAAAAAGCCCCTAGTGACCCATGCCTTACTGTTTGCCCTCCACAGCACACACAAATTAGCCTTGAGGACATTGTTTTTCCTGAACACTCTGGGAGTTTCAGAGTGATACACCAATAAAGGCTTCACTTTGCAATCACCACTAACATTGGCACACATCAACAGAGTAAGCCTGTCTTTCATAGGCTTATGTCCTGGGAGTGCCTTTTCCTCCTGAGTAATGTAGGTCCTGCTTGGCATTTTCTTCCAAAACAGGCCTGTTTCGTTGCAATTAAACACTTGTTCAGGTTTCAAGTCTTCACTGTCTATGTAATCCTTGAATTCCTTCACATATTTTTCAGCTGTTTTTTGGTCTGAACTGGCAGCCTCACCATGCCTAATCACACTATGTATGCCACTACGATTCTTAAATCTTTCACATCAGCACTAGTTGCAGGCAATTTCTTTACCAAATCGTCATGCAACTTCCTAGCCTTTTCACAAATGATCGCTTGAGAGATGCTATCTCCTGCTATCTGTTTTTCATTTATCCACACCAATAACAGTCTCTCAACATTTTCTAACACTTGCGGTCGCTGTTTCGTAATCACAGTTGCACCTTTTGCAAGAACAGCTTCCTTGATTGCCGTTTTCCTGGTCACTATAGTAGAGATGGTTGATTGGGGTTTATTATACAACCTGACCAGCTCCGACACACGCACTCCACTTTCGTACTTTGCAATTATCTCTTTCTTCATTTCAATAGTCATTAGCACCTTTTTTCTCGAAGGGTTGGCACTAGAAGCTTTCTTGGGGCCCATGGTGACTTATTTTGCAGAAACAAGCACCAAAAACAGTGATAATGTGGAATGTACCAAATATATCCTTAGATGCGCGCATACTGGCTGGCTTGTAAACACTGGCACACACGGGGCAGTTCAGGCCACACGTGGGCACGTCTCGTACGAATCATATCGAATACCGGGTTTTCGATTGGATACCGAAGCAAATTTTTGGGATATAATGCATCGAATACCGGATTTATAGAATACCGATGCCATCGAATACCGGGGGTCCACTGTATTTCTTACTGCTAGGCATGCTAAACAAGTACTACTGAAATGGCGTTCCCACAATTCACTACTGGCTCCCCAATTTTTCTATACTGGGTCCACTAACCATGGAGATCCATTCTCTCACATGTGGGCCTGCCAGCTTTCTCCTGCTTGATTTGGAGCCGCTAGAATTTTGGCGTATTAATACGTCGAAAACATTGGCTCATAAGACATATACATACGGCCGAAACAGTCAAAGGGTTACAATAAAAAATTATGTGGACAAGACAAAAGGTGGAATATGAAAAATGGGTTATAATAAGTGTTTATGCACTTGGGGAAGAGAAGTTTGTAGTCTGGCAACACAGTGATGGAGTGAGTGATAGTGAAAGCATTTCTCTTTTTGGAGCCACCCTGCCTTGATGGGAAATGGCCGGTGTGTTGAAAAAATAAATAAATAAAAAAAATCACATGCAAGCATGCTCTCACACACATTCTCTCACACACATACTCATGTTGACACACATGCTCACGTTGACACATGCTAACATTCACACACATGCTCACATTCACACATGCTCACACACAGGGAGCAGAGATATTGTGTGAGCCATTAACAAAGATCTTCAACACATCATTTGAAACTGGGCAACTCCCTGAGGTATGGAAAATGGCAAATGTAGTCCCAATTTTTAAAAAGGGAGACAGACATGAGGCACTAAACTACAGACCTGTATCACTAACGTGTATAGTATGCAAGGTCATGGAGAAGATCATCAGGAGGAGAGTGGTGGGGCACCTGGAAAGAAACAAGTGTATAATTGACAACCAGCACGGTTTCAGGGAAGGAAAATCCTGTGTCACAAACCTACTAGAGTTTTATGACAAGGTGACAGAAGTAAGACAAGAGAGAGAGGGGTGGATCGACTGCGTATTTTTGGACTGCAAGAAGGCCTTCGACACAGTTCCTCACAAGAGGTTACTGCAAAAGCTAGAGGACCAGGCACACATAACAGGAAAGGCACTGCAATGGATCAGAGAATATCTGACAGGGAGGCAACAACGAGTCATGGTACGCGACGAGGTGTCAGAGTGGGCACCTGTGACAAGCGGGGTTCCACAGGGGTCAGTCCTAGGACCTGTGCTGTTCTTGGTATACGTGAACGACATAACGGAAGGGATAGACTCAGAAGTGTCCTTGTTTGCAGATGATGTGAAGTTAACGAGAAGAATCAAATCGGACGAGGATCAGGCAGGACTACAAAGAGACCTGGACAGGCTACAAGCCTGGTCCAGCAACTGGCTCCTTGAATTTAACCCTGCCAAATGCAAAGTCATGAAGATTGGGGAAGGGCAAAGAAGACCGCACACACAATATAGTTTAGATGGCCAAAGACTGCAAACCTCACTCAAGGAAAAAGATCTGGGGGTGAGTATAACACCGAACATATCTCCTGAGGCGCACATCAATCAGATAACTGCTGCAGCATACGGGCGCCTGGCAAACCTACGGATAGCGTTCCGATACCTCAGTAAGGATTCGTTTAAGACTCTGTATACCATCTACGTCAGGCCCATACTGGAGTATGCAGCACCAGTTTGGAATCCACACCTAGTCAAGCACGTCAAGAAATTAGAGAAAGTGCAAAGGTTTGCAACAAGACTAGTCTCAGAGCTACGGGGATTGTCCTATGAAGAAAGGTTGAGGGAAATCGGCCTGACAACACTGGAGGCCAGGAGGGTCAGGGGAGACATGATAACGACATATAGGATACTGCGCGGAATAGACGAGGTGGACAAAGACGGGATGTTCCAGAGATGGGACACAGACACAAGAGGTCACAATTGGAAGTTGAAGACTCAGATGAATCAAAGGGATGTTAGGAAGTATTTCTTCAGTCATAGAGTAGTCAGGCCATGGAATAGCCTAGAAGGTGATGTGGTAGAGGCAGGAACCATACATAGTTTTAAGGCGAGGTATGATAGAGCTCATGGGGCAGGGAGAGAGAGGACCTAGTAGCAATCAGCGAAGAGGCGGGGCCAGGAGCTGTGACTCGACCCCTGCAACCACAAATAGGTGAGTACATATTCTCACACATGCTCACACACATATTCTCACACATGCTCTCACACACGCATATTCTCACATATGCTCACAATTACATGCACATGTTCACTTAAGCACTGACACAAACACTTTTACTTTTCGTTGAAACTTGTACATAAAGTTGCAATACTGTGACCGCAATACAGCCTCTCCTCACTTAGCGATGTACTCATTTACTGACGACTCAGACTTACGACAGGCTCTCTGATCAGTATGCATACCTAAATGTATATTAGAGTTGATTTCTTATGTTCTTTTTATTACAATATACAGTATACTACTGTATAAACATTTAAAAATATACCAGAAATGTTACAAATGGTGCAAAGGTGACGTTAAAACAATATCAAACATGGTTGACACAAACCCACTACCATTATAATATGCTCCTTACTTAGCGACAAGCTCATTTACCAACGTGGTCTTGGGAACGGCACTCTGTCGTTAAGTGAGGAGATGCTGTATTCATTATTAACCCACACTTTTGAGATCACACTTGAGACAATGTTTTGATCAAAATTGGACTTTATAATGGGCCCATTTTGACCAGAAATGTCATCTACACTTTTTGCAATTGTGCATTAATATGTAATGAACTTTAGATATAATCACTGATCCTGGATATCAATTATTATTGTTTAAATAGTTTTGTGTTTATTGAAACTTAATGAATAACTTTTAGAATTTAAATTGTTTTGCAGATAGTATTTGAGTTCTTAAGTACAGTCAGGGTGCCACCAAGTAATCCCTCAAATAAAACAAAATAAATGACAGCATTTTGAAGGTCATTGTAATACCACAGAATAAGTGGTAACCACATTCTTGTTTTTTTTTTTTTAGGTATGATATGAGCAAGAGGGTTGGTGGCATCCTGGGTTGTGGCATCTTACTCAGCTGTATACATAGTAGTCATACTAAACTGCAGCTTTTACTGACATCAGAAACTGTTGGTTATTTAAGATTTAGTTCTATAGTATACATAGATTCACTGTTAGTGTGCCTAACATGGAAAGCATTCGGTGGGCATTCAATACAAAACTTTGGATACCCAATAAGGGTGACTGGATGACAGCACTCTCATATATTCAACTAGAGGAAAAAGAGCGCATTGGGAAATTTGTGTTCAAAAAAGATGCAAAGTCATCAATGGCAGGAAGACTTATGTTACGGAAACTTGCAACAGATGTACTTGGCCTGTCGTGGGTAGGTGCACAATTTGACAGAACTGAGAAAGGGCGCCCATATTTAGTAAATTCTTTGCCAAAAACTCTAGAAGATGTAGACTTCAATGTGTCTCACCAGGGTGATTGGACAGTGCTAGCTGCTGATTTAAAAAATAAAATTGGTGTCGATGTGATGAAAATTGAGTACGTTGGAGGTAAACGTATTCCCGATTTCTTTCACACTATGAGACGACAATTCACATCAGAAGAATGGATACAAATTCACAGCTTTCCAGAGGAGAAAGATCAGCTAGCATGTTTCTATCGTCATTGGTGTTTGAAGGAAGGGATTGTGAAAGCCTTGGGAGTTGGTATTGGATTTGAACTGCAAAGAATCTCATTCCAGTTAGCAACTCCAGTATTGAAAGTTCGTGAAACTGCTGTAGACACGAGAGTAAAAATAGATGGCAGAATTGACGACAACTGGCATTTTGAAGAAACCATGCTTGATGATTGTCATTCTGTTGCTGTAGCTCGTAATTGTGGGCAAAATGTGACTCAAGACACCACAACTCCTTCATTCACTTACTTAAGTTTTGATGATCTTCTTTCAAATGGAGAACCTTTAACACCACCAGACACAAGAGCTGGTGAGGAATTCATGAAAAAAGATGAAACACCTTGGTACTGAAGTGTGTAAAATTAAATTTTTTTTGTTTTGTCGTGACATTATTGTGTACTTTTCTACAGCATTGTTTATAATAGGTTTGAACAATGCTGACTACATGGTGTTAAAAGTGTTGATATTATATTTAAAATTTATACTGTTTAAAATAAATTTTTTTATATAAAAGCTTGAAAATATCTGTTAAAAGTAATAAATATATAGGTAAAATGATAAAATGAAGTGCATAGGTTTGTTTCTTCTTTCACATTCATTTTGAGAAGATGATGATTGATGGAGACCAGGAAATAGTAAGAGTGATGTTTCGAGTTTTGTGAATTGAGGAAATACGTGACTGCAATTATTGTTAAAATTATTCAATGTTGACTTGTCAGAAATAGAGGTTCCATTGCTTTGTAAAGTAGGTCACTGGTGGCAGTTTTAATAGCTCAGATATGGGGCTGTCATAAAGTAAATATGAAAATGGTGTACAGTACTGACAGGTTGATAAGTAATACATGCACAACAGTTAGGTATCTTTATTCCGAAATATTTTGCCTAGACAGTAGGTTTCTTAAGTAGAGTACAGAAGAGTTAGCAGAAGCAGTAGAGATGTGAAGACTAAGTAATCAATCCATAATCCTTGAAGGCATAGTTTTGAGGTGGTCATTTCCTCAGCCAAGAAGAGAATTTTGCTCCATTAGTCTGGAACAATGTTCTAGACTAATGAACTCTACTGAAGAAGCGTACTGTGTAGGCAAAACATTTCAGAATAAAGATACCTAACTGTTGCATGTGTGTCTTACTTGTCCTGTCATAAATTTAGTAGATAGACAACCATAGTTACCACCATTTTTCTTCTTAATTGAACTTAGGAAGAATTTTTTTTTTTTTTAGCCTAATGAATATTAATACTGTGCTGTGTTGTGCTTTCTCAAAATTCACCACATATTTATAATTACCAGTGTATGCAAAAGTAACTGATGGCAATTTGCCAGGGTTTTCCCAATCTGTGTGTAATGACTAGTAGTTATCTGATAGCTACATGGGGTAAAACAGACATTAACCCTGGTAATTATCTGGTAGCTACATGGGGTAAATATTAATATTAGGGGTCTGAACTGTTTCACTGTCCAGACCCCTAAAATTAATATTGTTCCCAATGTCCACTTTAAAAAAAAATCTGAAATGGTAGAGAATCTTAAGTGAAGGTAGTGACACCTTAGGTATGAAATTTGAGGGAAACCTCAAGGAATTTCCCAGGTGCAAATTTAATGGTCTGGGTACAGTTTGCGCATCATCATTTTCAACATTTTTGAGTTCTATTTTAAGTCAATTCTGTTGCTCAATTCGACCAAATTCTTAGTCATTTCGCTAGTGTACCTTCTGTTCTATTGATTGAGCACAAGAAACTGCCCATTCAGTTATTAAAAATTTTCGCAGATTTAACCCTTTCAGGGTTCAAGGCCAAAATTGGAAGGGGTGCCCCAGTGTCCAAGAAATTTTGAAAAAAAAAAAAAAAAAATTATTTTTTCTTACAGAATTAGAGTATATTTTTTGTGAAGGTAATAAAACAACAAATTTTTTCTGATCAGTACTTGCCGAGATACAGTGCCGAGAAGTTGACCCATTTTGACCAGGTGGCGGCAACATCGACAATTTCCACATACGCACATTACTTTATTTTTCCTTTTCTAAATTTTTTCTTTTCCTACTAACATTTGGGGCCTGAGAGACCAATACTGTATATAATGTGTATATATAAACTCACTCTATTGAACACAATAACCACACTAAAGTTATTATCTTATTATTGATAAATTAGACACATGTGCAACTCTTGAGTATCTTTATTGAGGAAACGTTTCGCCACACAGTGGCTTCATCAGTCCATACAAAGGAGAATCTTGAAGAACAGGAGGAGAATGAGGTAATCAGTCCCTCAACCTTGAGTCGATGTGGTCAATCCATCAATCTTGAATAGAATACGGCATACGTGCGGAGAAGGAGCTTATAAACCGTTGGTAGGAGAGGTGCAGCAGTCATAGGTGGTGTCACATTTGTTCAACATGCACAAATCTTGTATAATACTAATGTTCTATCATACATTTACATATTTACAATCACTGGACATGTTTTTAGAACTGCTGGAGCTTGTGGAACTCCTTGAAACAAGGCACCATGCACAGAGGTACCTTACATTCCTCGCACATAAACCGAGTGTCTTTGCATCTTTGTTGCCGTCGTTTTGTTTGTGCACAGACAATGCATCTCTTCTGAGCAAATTTCTTCTTAGTTGCAGGAAGCTGTATTATGAAGTGATCCCCTTCCCTCCTCAAACACTTGGGTATATCCTGAGAAGTTCGAGGACGGTTTTGTATAGCAGGTGTTGTTACCTGGTATTTCATTATGAGTTGTCTGACAACAGACAAACAAAATTCACCATACGGTGGTCTGTTGCCAGTCTTCACTTGGTACATGTTATATGCATTGAGCATTGAAATGTCCATGAGATGGAAGAAAAGTTTCATGTACCACTTGTAACTCTTACGAACACAATCAACAAAGCCAATCTGCATGTCACATTTGTCAACCAAGCGCATGTTTTGTGTATAATCAATCACTGTCACTGGTTTTCGAATATGTTCATTAGCCATTCTATCAACTTTGCCACTGTCTTGCATTTCGTTACGGTGAATGGTTGTCAACAATGTGACCTTGTTTGTCATGTCACCATAATGCCATGATGTCATTGGCAGTAAACACCTGCACCTCATCACGAGCACCTGCGTTGAACCTGGGCATATATTTACGATTAGAACGCACTGTGCCACACACATCTGTCTTGTTCACTCGCAAAAAATCACTGAGTAAAGGGCTTGTGTACCAGTTATCGGTATATAATGTATGGCTCTTACCAAGATAAGGTGCCATCATGCTTCTCACTATGTCACCTGAGATACCCAATAACATCCTGGTATCTTTCAATGTTTTACTTCCCGTGTATACAACAATATCCAATTCCAGGCCACTGTCACAGTCACAGAGTACAAACAGTTTTATACCAAAGCGTTTCCTCTTGCTCGGTATATACTGTTTGAATGACAGTCTACCTTTGAACAAAATCAAAGATTTGTCAAGTACAAGATTCTTGAATGGATGAAAGTACATGTTGAACTTTTCTTTCAGATACATAAAAACATTTCTAAGCTTGTATAACCTGTAACTTCTGTCAGGCCTGGTTTTGTTAGAAAAGTGCAACATGTGTAACAGTAAGATAAACCAGTTCACTGGGATGATATCACTGAAGACCGGGGTAGAACTTAGCCGATCTGTGGACCAGTATGCTTTTATATTATGCTTATAGACATGAGGCATAAGCATTATTGTTGCAAAAAGCAAATACATTTCTGCAGCAGTTGTCTCTTTCCACTGGTGTAGTCTTGACTGTGGTGATATGATCGTATTTGCCATGGTGTACTCAAAATACTTGTCACTTTCCCTGACAATAGTTTCCATCAAGGGCTGGTCAAAGAATAGTTCAAAGAGTTTCAGTTCATTGGCTGTGGTTCCAAGGGGACAAGTAGGTAGAATTCCACTTTGAGTCATCAAAGTGGTGGGGCTTGGGAACAAAATTGGGATTTTGCTGCCAATCCCAGATACGATTTGCTGGTGGATACTGTACATCATCGACTGGTTGTGCTGGTAGTTGTGGTTGTGGTGGGTTGGTGGCTGATGCTCTGCTTTGTCCTTGAACTGAGAAGTCAGCAGCCTGGGTCCCACCCTGGGCTGGTGAGTCACGCATGGCCGTGGCACTACCATCACCTCTACCACCATCTACTGATGCCTGTGGTCTATCCATGCCAAGTGTAGCCACATCATCCTCACTTTCACTGTCTATTCCTGGTGTAGGGCCACGGGATGTACTTCAGGATGTACTCCGTCCCCTGGGCACTGCATAGGGAACACTACCCAAGCGCATGTGGTGGCGTATATACAGACGCTTCACTGGTGAATACGTTTCCTCACTATCACTACTCGAATGATCGTCAATAGCAATAAAATCACAATCCACGTCACTATCATCATCATTACTGAAGTCAGAGGCCTGGCCATGCGAAAATAATAGTTTTCTCTTGCGATGAGGTACAACTGACCGTGACTGAGGAGTGCCCACACCAGAGGTAGAAGGTTGAGGATCGTCAGGGTTTTCTGCACTTTATCGATATCCTGGTCATTCCTTTCGGTCACTAACTGATCAGAGCCAAAGAATTCGTCTTCATTTCCACTTCCATGAGAGTCGGAACTATCAAATAGGAAGAGGAGAGTCCCAGTTTTCCTTGGAGTGAGAGCTGCCTTGCGATGGGGCATGGTGAACATTGGTAACTGAGCCGGCGTTCCCACAGTCCTATGCGGGTGCCTAGAATTTATGTTTACGGCGCACACACCACGCATACCCGTTCTCTCACGTGTAGGCCTACCAGCGTTTTTGTGCTAAATTTGACTCCGCTAGAATTTTGGCGTAGTTCTACGGTTTGGACCCTGAATGTAAAGCCATAGATCTACGGCACAGACCCTGAAAGGGTTAAAATAAATACCAATTTAAAACAGAGTGCACTTAAACATCATTTCCTTTGTTGATTTATCACATCCCCAGGTCTCTCCTGCATTATACTTGCCTTTCATTTTGAGTTCATAATCGCATAATAGAAGATTTACTTCATTTCTCAGATAATAAAATATAACCAGGAATGACTTGTCATGGTTTATGGCATCCCAATAATTGAATCAGGCCTATTAAAAACGTGTAAAACAGGCTGATGGGTGTAATGGGCCTCCCCCATCCTTAGGAAAATTGGCAAAAATCAGATGTTTGTTGAAACATTGCACAAGTAAAGGTCTTCACTGCTGTTGTGGTTTTTAATCACTCGAGATGATTGCATAATTTTTTTTGTTTTTGTTTTTGTTTTTTCTTCATTTTGTGGACTCCGTTTCAACAGTGCATATTTGTTTAGGTGCCAGATCAGTTCAGACCCCAGAATAATACAGGAAGATGAATAACTGGTCTCCAGATAATCACTGATCTACTGTAATATCTTAGTTAATGATTTATTGTAACATCCTAATTATTGATACTATACTGTAATATCCTTATCAATGATTTACTGTAATATTACTAATAATTATTGATCTACTGTAGTAGCCCAAGCGGTGATCTACTATAATATTCCTACTTTCTCAGTTATTCTTATTCTCATACTGTGCTTCATATATGTTGTATTCACATACAGTGGACCCCTGAGTTTCATGATTAATTCGTTCCAGATAGTCTATTGAAAGTCGAAATTCGTGAATGGCGAAACCATTTTCCCCATAAGAAATAATGTAAAGCCAATTAATCTGTTCCAGACACCCAAAAATATTGAAAAAAAAAAATTCAAATTAAATAAAGATTTGCATACAAAAAATGAGAAAGTAAGTACATAGATATGTAAAATAATAATATTACACTCATCTTTATTGAAGACTTCTGGGTGGATGGAAGACAGGAGAGGAGAGGATGAAGGTACACTAATGTTTGGGAGAGGAATCCCCTTACATAAAGACCTCAGGTACCAAGTTCTTTTCTGGGGTTACTTCCCTTCTTTGTTTTTTAATACCACTGGGACCAGCTTGAGAGTCACTGGACCCTTGTCACACAAAATACCTGTCCAGAGAGCTCTGTTTCTGGCATTTCTTTAAAACTTGCCTAAAATGGGACACAACATTGTCATTGTACATGTTGCCAACACGGCCAGCAGCAACTTTGTCAGGGTGAACTTCATCCATAAATGTTTGCACCTTTGTCCACGTTGCACAAATTTCCTTAATCTTTGAAGAAGGCACATTCCTCGATCTCTCTTCCTCCTCTTCTGAAGCAATTTCTTGAGCTGTGGTCTGTTTCTGTTGTAGATGAAGCTCTTGCAGCTCAGTAGTGGTTAGCTCTTCATCGTGGTCCTCCACTAACTCTTCCACATCCTTGAAACTCGCCTCCAACCTCATGGAATTCCTCAATGCCACAATACTTTCCACAACTGGCATAGGCTCCTTAGGGTCAGCCCCAAACCCTTCAAAATCCCTCTCTTGTACATATTGTGGCTACAATTTTCTCCATGCAGAGTTCAAAATCCTGGAAGTCACTCCCTCTCAAGCCTTACCTATAAGGTTTATGCAATGGAGGATATTGAAGTTATCTTTCCAGAACTCTCTTAGGGTCAATTCAGTGTCTGAGGTCACTTCAAAGCACTTTTGAAACACTGCTTTGGTGTATAGTTTTTTGAAATTTTAAATGACCTGCTGGTCCATGGGCTGGAGGAGAGTAGTGGTATTAGGGGGCAAGAACTTCACTCTGATGAAACAAAACTCCTTCACGATTTGCTCTTCCAAGTCTGGAGGATGAGGAGGAGGATTGTTCATTAGCAGGAGGCACTTTAGTTCCAATTTATTTTCCAGGAGGTATATCTTCACACTGGGGCCAAACACTTCATTGAACCAATCAAGGAAAATTTCCCTTGTGACCCATGCTTTACTGTTAGCCTTCCACATGACACATAAATTAGCTTTGGCGACAGTTTTTCTTGAACACTGGGATTTTCAGAGTGATACACCAGTAAAGGCTTTGCAATCCCCACTAGCATTACTACAAAACTTGAGAGTTAGCCTGTCTTTTATAGGCTTGTGTCCTGGCAGTGCCATTTCCTCCTGTGCGATGTAGGTCCTCTTAGGCATTTTCTTCCAAAACAGGCCTGTTTCATCACAATTGAACACTTGTTGGGATTTGAATTGTTCAGCCTCTATGTACCCCTTGAATTCCTGAACATATATTTCAGCGGCATTTTTGTCAGAACTTGGAGCCTTGCCATGCCTTACCACATTGTGTATGCCACTATGCTTCTTAAATCCCTCAAACCAGCCTTTGCTGGCCTTAAAATCACAAACATCAGCACTCGTTGCAGGCATTTTCTTTACGAGATTGTCATGTGACTGCCTTGCCTTTTCACAAATTATCGACTGCATAACACTATCTCCTGCTAACTGTTTTTGGGTAATCCACACCAACAATAACCTCTCCACTTCTTCGAGTATTTGCGATCTCTCTTTTGTCAGCATATCTACCCCTTTTGCAACAACAGCTTCCTTGATTTCCTTTCCCTTCGCCACGATTGAAGTGATGGTTGAATGGTGTTTGCCATACATCCTGGCAAGCTCTGAAACACGCACTCCACTTTCATATTTTTCATTGATTTCTTTCTTTAATTTGATTGTGTTTCTCGCTTTCTTTACCAAAGGGCTGACACTAGCTTTCTTTGGGCCCATGGTGACTTAGCAGCTGTAAGCACAAAAAAGAATGGAATATTATGAAATGTATCGTATGAATGCGTGCAATGATGGTCACTCGCTGATAAACAATGGCGCACTGACTGTGAATGGTGCGGGAGACTGGCTTTGTGCGCACTGACGCTGGGATGCCACTTGGATGCATACCAGGTGGTTGCCGAATCACTAGGCCAGTCACGAACCATGAGGCTATATTTTGACGAAAAAAGTTGCCGAAAGTCGGATTGCACGAAAGTCGCGGCTGCCAAAACGCGGGTATCCACTGTATTGTATCTCACTTATGAGCCCTCGAGACACCAGCAGCAACAGACTGGTCAACCAGACAGTTAACAATGATGCCTAGATTTGGGCCACTCTCTCAAGATGCCTTTGTTTCTTTTTCACTGCCACCCTTCCTACCCTCCTCTCCTCCCTTCCTCTCCTCCCTTCCTCTCCTCCCTTCTCTCCCTCCCTGCTACCCTCTCCTCTGCCTTTCCTTCCCTTCCCTTCCCTCCTCTCCACCCCCCCCCCCTCTTTCTCTATCCTCTCTTTCTGATACATAAATTAACCAATACATTGGTAATACAGTACTTTCAACGATAATATACATACATGTGAAGATGTGGTTAATACATATTCTCAATGTTACTGTGGCATGTAGAGGTATGAAGACTACCCAATATCTTATCTAAATTACATTGTATCTTATATTTCTGCTGTTAGTGTAGATTTCTTTACACAATACAGTGGACCCCCGCATAACGATTACCTCCGAATGCGACCAATTATGTAAGTGTATTTATGTAAGTGCGTTTGTACGTGTATGTTTGGGGGTCTGAAATGGACTAATCTACTTCACAATATTTCTTATGGGAACAAATTCGGTCAGTACTGGCACCTGAACATACTTCTGGAGTGAAAAAATATTGTTAACCGGGGGTCCACTGTATATCTTAATACTTTACAAAGCAACTGCATGCATGATCTGGGAACTGTTTTAACCTGTAAACGGTCCTAGCAGATCTATGTTCATGTGTGTAGTGCTCCAAAAGTAGATCTACATTTTTTTGACATATTTTCAAATATAACAACAAAAAAAAAAATTGATCAAAGTTTTTACACGTTTTCAAATGTAAAAAAAAAAAAAAAAGATCTACTTTTTTTACATGTTGAAAAACGTATATACGTTTGGACTGTTTGCGGGTTAATGCTTAAAAAAACATTATGGTAATTAATCTTGTGCATTGTGTACTTGTTAATCTTTTCTGTTTAGCTCTATGTCTGAGATTGTAATATAATTAGTATTTCATTTGGTATCTTAATGATGTAATAAGCTGGGGTAGATTTTGCTCTCAAGTTTGTGTGTACTCACCTAGTTGAGGTTGCGGGGGTCGAGTCCGAGCTCATGGTGTTAGTCCCACTATGTTTTGAGAGAAATAAATGAAGCTGATCACCATAACTAGTATTTATTATTTCCCATATACAAACTCCACCTTAACTGTGTATACCTCAGATTAAGTTTACTTTGAGTAATAATCAACTTTCTATGAATCTGTTGTAATATGTTACACACATGAACTTACATCATCGGTGTCAAAATTTCATCCTGTAGTAGCTGGGTCTGATGAACATGTTCCCATGTTTCAACATTAGCAATCTTTATCACTATTCTCACCCTCTTTTTGTTATTTTTTTTTTATTATCACACTGGCCGATTCCCACCAAGGCAGGGTGGCCCAAAAAAGAAAAACTTTCACCATCATTCACTCCATCACTGTCTTGCCAGAAGGGTGCTTTACACTACAGTTTTTAAACTGCAACATTAACACCCCTCCTTCAGAGTGCAGGCACTGTACTTCCCATCTCCAGGACTCGAGTCCGGCCTGCCGGTTTCCCTGAATCCCTTCATAAATGTTACTTTGCTCACACTCCAACAGCAGGTCAAGTATTAAAAACCATTTGTCTCCATTCACTCCTATCAAACACGCTCACGCATGCCTGCTGGAAGTCCAAGCCCCTCGCACACAAAACCTCCTTTACCCCCTCCCTCCAACCTTTCCTAGGCCGACCCCTACCCCGCCTTCCTTCCACTACAGACTGATACACTCTTGAAGTCACTCTGTTTCGCTCCATTCTCTCAACATGTCCGAACCACCTCAACAACCCTTCCTCAGCCCTCTGGACATCAGTTTTGGTAATCCCGCACCTCCTCCTAACTTCCAAACTACGAATTCTCTGCATTATATTCACACCACACATTGACCTCAGACATGACATCTCCACTGCCTCCAGCCTTCTCCTCGCTGCAACATTCATCACCCATGCTTCACACCCATATAAGAGCGTTGGTAAAAACTATACTCTCATACATTCTCCTCTTTGCCTCCAAGGACAAAGTTCTTTGTCTCCACAGACTCCTAAGTGCACCACTCACCCTTTTCCCCTCATCAATTCTATGATTCACCTCATCTTTCGTAGACCCATCCGCTGACACGTCCACTCCCAAATATCTGAATACATTCACCTCCTCCGTACTCTCTCCCTCCAATCTTTCATCACCTAATCTTTTTGTTATCCTCATTACCTTACTCTTTCCTGTATTCACTTTTAATTTTCTTCTTTTGCACACCCTACCAAATTCATCCACCAATCTCTGCAGCTTCTCTTCAGAATCTCCCAAGAGCACAGTGTCATCAGCAAAGAGCAACTGTGACAACTCCCACTTTGTGTGTGATTCTTTATCTTTTAACTCCACGCCTCTTGCCAAGACCCTCGCATTCACTTCTCTTACAACCCCATCTATAAATATATTAAACAACGACTGTGACATCACACATCCTTGTCTAAGGCCTACTTTTACTGGGAAATAATTTCCCTCTTTCCTATGTACTCTAACTTGAGCCTCACTATCCTCGTAAAAACTCTTCACTGCTTTCAGTAACCTACCTCCTACACCATACACCTGCAACATCTGCCACATTGCCCCCCTATCCACCCTGTCATATGCCTTTTCCAAATCCATAAATGCCACAAAGACCTCTTTAGCCTTATCTAAATACTGTTCACTTATATGTTTCACTGTAAACACCTGGTCCACACATCCCCTACCTTTCCTAAAGCCTCCTTGTTCATCTGCTATCCTATTCTCTGTCTTACTCTTAATTCTTTCAATAATAACTCTACCATACACTTTGCCAGGTATACTCAACAGACTTATCCCCCTATAATTTTTGCACTCTCTTTTGTCCCCTTTGCCTTTATACAAAGGAACTATGCATGCTCTTTGCCAATCCCTAGGTACCTTACCCTCTTCCATACATTTATTAAATAATTACACCAACCACTCCAAAACTATATCCCCACCTGCTTTTAACATTTCTATCTTTATCCCATCAATCCCGGCTGCCTTAACCCCTTTCATTTTACCTACTGCCTCACGAACTTCCTCCACACTCACAACTGGCTCTTCCTCACAAGATGTTATTCCTCCTTGTTCTATACATGAAATCACAGCTTCCCTATCTTCATCAACATTTAACAATTCCTCAAAATATTCCCTCCATCTTCCCAATACCTCTAACTCTCCATTTAATAACTCTCCTCTCCTATTTTTAACTGACAAATCCATTTGTTCTCTTGGCTTCCTTAACCTGTTAATCTCACTCCAAAACTTTTTCTTATTTTCAACAAAATTTGTTGATAACATCTCACCCACTCTCTCATTTGCTCTCTTTTTACATTGCTTCACCACTCTCTTAACCTCTCTCTTTTTCTCCATATACTCTTCCCTCCTTGCATCACTTCTACTTTGTAAAAACTTCTCATATGCTAACTTTTTCTCCCTTACTACTCTCTTTACATCATCATTCCACCAATCGCTCCTCTTCCCTCCCGCACCCACTTTCCTGTAATCACAAACTTCTGCTGAACACTCTAACACATTTTTAAACCTACCCCATACCTCTTCGACTCCTAATTTTATTATGACCTAAGGGATTTTACCTCAGTAGTGGCCAAAAGAGTCATCTCTAAGAAACAGTTTTGCTCCATTTATGTATGTCAATGTGGATATTTTGAAGGAATAATTTGGTTGATAGCAAAGTTTTTAACTTTTTATAAGTATGTCCTGTATATATTCTTGTCTTGTTTTAGTTGTACTGTAGTTTTACTTGGTAAGTATGCTATGTGTTGGACTTGGTTGTGTTCCAGTTGTTGTACACATTTTAACAGCTCCTTGTGTATTCTTCTTCTGTAAGATTTTGTTGACAATCTTATGGGTGTGTTTTCATCAGGAACATCCTTTCCCATGATTCAGTCAAAATGAAGGAGTACTATATGGATGTGTGTGTAAGATTACCTGGTTACCGATTGCCACCAATGGACTACACCTCAGGCCTTCTGTAAGGATTTTGCTCTTCTCTCTTTGTGGAAGATGTTGCCATTGGTTTTTGCTGCCATCAACAGGTGGCTGCCATGTTACAGCTTGCTATTAACTGCACTTGTAATCTAGCCATAACACATGATTTCAAGTTTCTGTATTCAAAGTAAGTTCTGTAACTTTACTGTGACCCTATTATACAAGAATTTCTCGCTCTCCCTGTATAGTTTCCCCGTTACATCTAACAAATTTGAATTTCTCGGCTTCCTCTTTGATTGTTTCCCTAACAGCTACATGTCTTAGTTGACTGAATCTATTTAAAATTTTGTTACTTTTGGTCTGATAAGCATTTTGTTTTATTCAGCCTTAGTCTTATGTAGACTAGACTTTGAGTACAAGGTATAGCTAATTACTTTGCCTCAGCAGTTACACTTTCTCTATTATATACCATAGATGTTATTACAGTGGAACCCCGAGTTTCGTCCACCCTGAGTATCATATCATATGGAGCTTATGGTCAGATGGGTGTGGGTAAAGGGATGGGTAGAGGCAAATAGGTGATATGTGGGTGAAGGGGAACTTTGGGAAATGAGTGAAGGTAGGAGGAGGTGGGAGCTGGAAATGGGTGTCAGTGGGGCCTGTGATGGGTGTTTGCAGAGCCTGTGATCATGGGTGTCAGCAGGGCCTGTGATGGGTGTCAGCAGGGCCTGGGATGGGTGTTGGCAGAGCCTGTGATAGGTAACAGCCAGGCCTGGGATGGGTGTCAGCAGAACCTGTGATGATTGTCAGCAGGGCCTAGGATGGGTGTTGGCAGGGCCTGGTGAAGGAAAGGGGCATGATGTTAGGTGAAGGCATCAGTCCAAAGCCACATCCTCTCTAAGTATGGGTACAAGTTTGAGGAAAATGCTTCTTCTGTTTTAGTTTGAAACCTAATTTTTTTTTTTTGTCTTATTAGGTGAACAGGTTGGATTGATTTTTGGTTGTGTATCCTATTAATTTCCCAGTTTTATTAAAGAAATTGGGAAAATAGAAATACAGCCTCTCCTCACTTAGCGACGTACTCGTTTACCGACGCCTCGGACTTACGACAGACTGTCTGACCAGTTTTCATTCCTAAATAATGTATATTAGAGCTGATTTCCTCTATTCTGTTTATTTCAATATACAGTACACTACTTTATAAACATTTAAAAATATACCAGAAATGTTATAAATGGTGCAAAGGTGACATTAAAACAGTATCAAAGATGGTGGGCACAAGGTCATTGCCATTATACTGTAGTATGCTCCTCACTTAGCAACAAATCTATTTAACGACATGGTCTTATGATTGAACTCTATCGTTAGCCCTTTCAGGGTCCAGAGGCCAAATTTCAAAATGCGCACCAGGGTCCAAGAATTTTCAAAAAAATTTTTGTTATTTTTTCTATGAAATGGTAGAGAACCTTTTTCTGAAGGTAATAAAACAAAAAGTATGAAATTTGATGGAAAATTTACGAAATTATGCTCTCGCGAATTTTGATGTGTCAGCGATATTTACGAATCGGCGATTTTGCCAACTTTGACTCCCATTTTAGGCCAATTACATTATTCCAGTCGACCAAATTCTTAGCTATTTCACTAGTATTACTTCTATCGATTGAGAACAAGAAATCACCAGGTCATCTGTGTCAACTACAAAATAAAGTGATTGGAAATTGGTAATTTGGCCAATTTAGCACAAAGTTCAAAATATTCCAATTTCAAAATAGGGTCCAGAATAAACAATGTAGGTATTCCTGGCACTAAATTAACATTTCCTCTGTTCATTAGTTATGTTTTGAGGCTTTACAAATGAATTCCATTTTTATTTTTTATTCACATAATGAATTTTTATTCAAACCAAAAAATAGAAGATTTACTGTTATGCAGTATTGTAATAATTGTATAAATATCATAACCACATTTGTGAATGTATGTTAGACCCACCAGCTGGTGTGTATTAGACGTGTGAGGTTGTTTGTTTACTCTTGAACATTGGCAAAAGTTTAACATTTCGGCTACTTTGAGCTCAGTTTCAAGCCATTTCCAGTGCTAAAACCAATCAAAATCTTCTCTATTTCTGTAATATGTCTTCCATTCTATCAATTGAGACAAAGAAATCGCAAATACAACTATAAAAACACACGAAAAAACGCTACAAAGTCGCTGTTTTAATCGAAAATCACGGTCTGTTTTTTTCTCTCATTATGCACTATGTACTGCAGGATTTGTCTTATGTGGTGCACACATACCACATAGATGTATTCTCTCATATCTGGGCCCAAATTTACCACTCAAAGCTTATCAGAGTGAGCTGAGCTCATGGCGTAGATCTACGGTTTGGACCCTAAACATAAAGCCGTAGATCTACGGCATGGACCCTGAAAGGGTTAGTGAGGAGAGAGGCTGTACTGGTTCTTATACCTTAAACCTGTGATGTTGATAATGAACAGCTTAAGACTAAAGTGTTATTATATATTGCAATACAGGTCAGCCATCACTAATCCGGCATCATTGGGACCTGTAGTGTGCCGCATTAGTGAATTTACCGGATTACAGAGTGGTTAGGTTAGAATACACTTAATTAACCTATCAATAGAAAGACTTCTACATCTTCCTCATTTTCATCACTGATTTCTCCTCTACTGGCTTGCTGCTGTGGATTTACAACCATCTGCAAAATTTCTGAGTCAGTACGTATAATGATTTGAGTCAGTATAATGATGAAATTTGAAATTACGCTAGCTGACATTATTGCCGAATTACTGATGGAACTGGATAGCTGATTGCTGGATTAGTGATGGCCAACTTGTACTAGTCTACATGATAAATACAGAATTTGTCATTAGATTGGCTTTAAACTTTCAATTCTGGTGTCTTTTAGTGGAAGATTTGTATTGATTTTGGGCTATGTAGGTGCCAGTTTGCTTTTTTTTTTTATTGAACAAATTAGGGTATTTGTTATCATGAAATATTTTGTCAGTGACTTTTGATTGGCTTCAAAACTTCAGTGTTGATATATAACTACTTATGCCACATACTGTTTTGTGAGCATTGACAGTGAGGTTACTGGGCTTATGAGATACAGAGATACCTTCCTGAGGTTGCACAGCAACCAAAACACATTTAGTTTGCATAAAATTTCTGAAGGTGTTCAAATGAAAACAAGGGACATGAAAGAGGTAGTATCTGTTTCTCGTGTGATGCTTTGTGTTCTCCTAGGTCAGTATCATCATTATGGTGTAATGTTCTAAAGATGTGGAGTGGATGTGGATGTGGCATTTGTATTAAGTAGGCTTAAGGACTTGAATAAGGGCATAGTATACTGCCTATAATTACAATTTTTTATTGTTCTGAGAGCTGTCTTTTGTTGGGTAATGATTGATTTAAGGTAGGTTGCCAAAGTGGATCCCCAGTTATACATCCTACATGTGAGCTATGAGTAAATGTGGGAAGAAGAAATAATTCTTAGCATAGAATGTGGAACATGATAGCAAATTTTAGAGAGTATCCCTACAGTCTTAGTTATTTGCATTAACATATGCTGGACATGAGCATTAAATTTCAGTTCACTGTCCATGATTAGACCCGTGAATTTCATCTTGTTTATTTTCCTTTTTCAGTTTTGCAGATTTAAAAGACTGTGACAGCATTCTGTTTGAGTATCTGTAGTAGAGTATTTACAACATAGTGCACAGCATGCAGTAAAAGCTTATATAATGTACAGTATGTGTTTATGAGCATGGTCTTGTAAATATGCTATTATTAATTTATTGCATTTTAATTTTAATTTTTTTTTTTTTTTTTTTTTTTGCATGTTTTTTGTAGCTTTGTGTATGTGAGCCAACCCCTGCTTCTTCCTAACAGAAACTACTGCATGGACAGCAAAAACTGCTGACTACTCTCAATATCTTGAGGTGGATCTTGGCAATACCATGAACGTAACTGCCATTGCCACTCAGGGGCGTACAGAATCCAATGAATATGTAACAGCATACACCATAGAGTTTGGACGTGATGGAACGCTGTTCTCCATAGTTAAAGGCTTTGATGGCAATGTTTGGGTGAGTTGTACAAGAAGCATATGCCACTGATTATTTTTTTTATTAGTTTTCCCTGTTTATTAATATTTTAATAGATTTTTCTATGTACATTAATGCCTACTACATGTACCTTTTAAAGTAAGGTAAGTAAGTGTCACAAGAAAAAATGTAAAGCAACAGAGTTTACATTGTGGTGCAGCCTGTGAATGGTATATGTACTTGAAAAGTAAACTTTATATATTTCACACACTTGTAGTCTCTGTACTTTTGTTATTCTCACATAGATGATTTTAAGAGTTGCCTTAATTTACAACTAGCTGAAAATTAGTGGATTTCATAGATAAATTTAGTGTTTAGGGCTTATAATTATGGTACCTTAACTAGGAGTCAATAAATAAGTGTCAGTTCAAGATGTATAAATGCAATTTTTTATAAATGTGATTGTAAAGGCACAGCCAAAATTTAATATGCATGGAAAAGCCTTTATAGTACATACAGTGGTTGATGGTAAATTTTGGATGGACTCTTTCAGTCACATTAAAAACATATTCACTACATAGAGGAGCTTTATATTATAAGATGTGTGGGGCAGTTTTTTTGCAGTCAATGATAGTATGGAATGCATACTAGCAAAATAGGTTAGTTTAAGCACAGGAATAGGCTGAAAAAGAGGCCTCAAAGTTGACAAAATTGCTTTTGCTTAGCTCTTCCCACCCCTTTCATGCCTGCATAATTCGGTTAGTATGGCATCAGTTTATTTTATTTTTTGGTGTTATTACTTCTGGAAAAACATTTTCTACCATTGTAAAAGGTAAAAGAAGGAAATTAAAAGTGAATATAGGAAAGAGCAAGGTGATGAGGATAAAAAAGTTAGGTAATGAAAAGTTGGATTTCAGATAGGAGAGGAGGAGTATGAATATCAAAATGGTTTACAATACCCACAAGTTGGTATGAAGATGCCTAAATGTTGCCAGAAGGAGTATGGAGGAAGTGAATGTATTTAGATATTTGGGAGTGGACTTATTAGCAGATGGGTCTGTGAAAGAAGAGATGAATCATAGAATTGATGAGGGGAAAAAAATGAGTGGTGCACTGAGGAGTTTGTGGAAACAAAGAACGTTATCCATGTAAGCAAAGAGGATGGGTTGTAAATGTAGCATGGGTTGTAAATGTTGCAAGGGTTGTAAATGTTGCAAGGGTTGTAAATGTTGCAACAAGAAGGCTGGAGGTAATGGAAATGTATCTGAAGGCAATGTGTGGTGTAAATATTATGCAGAGAATCTGTATCATGGAGATTAGGAGGAAGTGTGAGGTTACAAAAAACATTATCCATAGGGCTGAGGAGGGTTGTTGATGTGGTTTGGACATTTAGAGAGTTCGGAACAAAATAGAACTAGGTAGTAGGTTGGTAGACAGCAACCATCCTGCCAAGTGAGTGTAAAATGGAAACCTGTAATTGTTTTACATGATAGGATTGCTGGTGTCTCTTTTTTCCTGTCTTGTAAATGCAAGATTTCGGGTATGTCTTGCTGCTTCTACTTACGTCACACTACACATGCATGTACAGTGGACCCTCGATAATCGTAAGGCTCGAAAGTCGTAATTTTTTGGAAATCGTAATTTTTTTTGTCAAAACATTGACTCGCAAATCGTCGTTTGACTTGCAAATAGTCATTCGTCCCAGATGCGCACTCATGGGCCCAAGCCGCCTCACACTTCCCAGCCAGCGTGGCATTGTTTACCAGTGAGTGACGGTCCCCTCACTTGTTCATACAAAATATTTCATAATCCATTCATTTTAGTGCATGCAACTGCTAAATAAGCTACCATGGCTCCAAAGAAAGCTCCTAGTGCCATGCCTTTGGTAAAGAAGGTGAGAAATACGATTGAGTTCAAGAAAAACATCATTGAACAATATGAAAGTGGCGTACGTGTGGCTGAACTGGCCAGGATGTATAAGAAACCCCATACAACCATATCTTCCATCGCGGCCAAGAAAAAGGAAATCAAGGAAGCTGTTGTTGCAAAGGGGGTAAATATGCTGACAAAAATGAGATTTCCAATACTTGAAGATGTTGAGAAGTTATTGTTGGTGTGGATCAACAAGAAACAATTAGCAGGAGGTAATCTTAGGCAGTCACTTATTTGTGAAAAGGCTAGGCAGTTGCATGACAATCTCGTAAAGAAATTGCCTGCAACGAGTACAGTGGTCCCTCAATTATCGTCCATAATCCTTTTCTGGAAGTGGGACTGTTATCGAAATAGACGATTTTCGAATCAATTTTCCCCATAAATAGTGTAAATACAATTAATCCGTTCCTGACACCCAGAAGTATTAAAAAAAAAATTTTTTTTACATGAAATACAGATGTAGTACATAAACACTACAATGGCACATGATGAATGAAACATTAACAGCATAACACTTACCTTTATTGGCGATTCTTCTTAGTGTATGGAAGACTGGAGGAGGAGACAGATTGCATTAGTTACTCTTTGAAAGGGGAATCCCCTTCCATCAACACCTCAGGTACTAAGTGCTTTTCTGGGGTTACTTCTCTTCTTTGTTTCTTAATGCCACTAGGACCAGCTTGAGAGTCACTGGAGTCCTGTCTCGCAAAAAAAAAACTGTCCAGAGAGCTCTGTTTCTGGCGTCTCTTTAAAACTTTCCTAAAATGGGCCAAGACTCTGCCACTGTACAAGTTGCCGATATGGCTTGCAACATCCTTCTCAGGGTGATGTTTCTCCATAAATCTTTCCATCCTACCCCATATTTAAAAAATCTCCTTAATTTCTGAAGAAGGCACCTTCTTCCATCTCTCTTCCTCCTCTGCAGCAGGATTCTGAGCTCCAGTCTGTTGCTGTTCCTGCTGAAGCTCTTGCAGCTCCTCAGTGGTTAGCTCTTAGTTGTGGTTCTCCACCAACTCTTCCACATCCTCCAAACTCACATCCAACCCCATGGAACTCCCCAATGCCACAATAGATTTCACAACTCAAATAGGCTCATCAGGGTCAGCCACAAACCATTCAAAATCCCTCTTGTGGACACAATCTGGCCACAATTTTCTCCGAGCAACAACAGCTTCCTTGATTTCCTTTTTCTTTGCCACGATGGAAGATATGGTTGTATGGGGTTTGTTATACATCCTGGACAGTTCGGCCACACGTACGCCCCTTTCATATTATTCAATGATGTTTTTCTCACCTTCTTTATTAGGAGCTTTCTTTGGAACCATGGTAGCTTATTTAGCACTTGCAGTCACTAAAATGAATGGAATACATGTATTATGAAATATTTCGTTTGAACACGTGAGGGGACAGTTGCTCACTGGTAAACAATGGCACACTGGCTGGGAAGGGAGGCCGAGGCGGCTCAGAGCCGTAAGTACGCGTCCAGGACGAAAGACGATTAGCCAGTTAACGGGCCATTTGTGAGCCAATGTTTAGACGAAATAACGGGACTATTTCCGAAATGGATGACTTTCAGGCTGGACGATTATTGAGGGACCACTGTACCGATATTTGTGAATTAAGGCCAGCAAAGGCTGGTTTGAGAGATCTAAGAACCCTAGTAGCATACACAGTGTGATAAGGCATGGCAAGGCTGCCAGTTCGGACAAAATTGCAGCTACAAAATTCGTAAGTTATAAGCCGTTCCCCCTCAACCCGAAACCTGCACACCTCACTTGTTTATCTATGATTTCTAGCTTTAATTCCATGGAAATCATCCTCTTTTTCTTCTCAACACTGTCCTTTACACTTATACTTTCTTAGGACCCATGCTTAGAAAAACAGAATTTGGCCAAATGACTGTAAAAAATTTAAGCAAAGCATGAGAGAAATACTCGCATACCAAGGTAAACAGTTCACTGAGTTGGTGGCATTCTGAAGCTCTCATTATTATTATTATTATTATTACATTTGTATTATTATTATTATTATTATTATTATTATAACAATATTATAACAATATTAATGTTAAAAGAAGGGGGGGATATAGTGTTGGAGTGGTTGGTACTTTTGTTTAAGAACATAAGAACATAAGAACATAAGAACGAAGGAACACTGCAGAAGGCCTACTGGCCCATGCGAGGCAGGTCCAAGTCCCTACCGGCTTAAGCCAATGCACCCAACCTAGTCAGGTCAGGTCACATTGACTCAAGGGAGGAACACGGCAACGACCCGTTAGCAAAGCATCAGGTTCTAAACTCAACCACCAATCTAATCAGTATTTATCCAACCTATTTTTTAAAGCTACACAACGTTCTGGCCTCTATAACGGTACATATGGGCGTTTGTTCAACTCAGTCCCCCAACCTAATTACCAAACAGTCTTTCCTATATCCCTCCTGAATCATGAATTTTCCAACTTAAAAAACATGCTAGCGAGTCCTGTCTAGGCCTAGATATTATCAGACACTATTTATCCCCTTAATTAATCCTGTCTTCCACTTATAAAACCTCATCAATATCCCCCTAGATTCTACGTCTTTCTAGAGAGTGCAGATTTCAGGGCCCTTAGTCTATCTCATATGGAAGGTTATGATACATGGGATCATCTTGTCATCCTCCTTGTACATTTTCCAGAGATTTATATCCATTCTGTATACGTGACCAAAACTGTGCAGCATAATCTAAATGAGGCTAACCAAGGTGTATGAGTTGAAGAACACCTGAGACTCCTATTATTTATGCTTCTTGATATGAAGCCATGGGATTCTATTAGCTTTATGCGAAAAAACACTTATGCAGCTGTGTCTTGTTTCAGATTACTGCTAACCCGAATCCCCAATTCTTTTTCGCAATCCCTAATATTTAAAATCTACCCTTATTTAGTTTATATGTGGGATGGTTATTGTCGTCCAACATTTAGAAATTTGCATTTGCTAATTAAACTGCATCTGCCACTTCTCCGACCACTGCTCAGTCTATTCAAATCTTCCTGGAGTGCTCGAATGTCCTCGTCAGAATGAATTCGACGGCCTATTTTGGTGTCATCGGCAAACTTGCCGATGTCGCTCTTTATGCCCTCATCTATGTCGTTTATGTAGATTGTGAACAGCAGGGGGCCCAACACTGACCCCTGTGGAACACGCTCGTGACGCTTCCCCACTCTGATTTCTCCCCATTTATGCAAACTCTCTGCTGCCTATTTGTCAACCATGCCTCTATCCAGGAAAAAATTTCTCCTCCTATTCCATGTGCTTTAATTTTCCTCAATAGTCTCTGATGTGGGACCCTGTCAAAAGCCTTACTGAAGTCCATATACACAATATCATATTCGTTACCATGATCTACCTCCTCAAATACCTTAGTGAAAAAAGTTAATAAATTCGTAAGGCAGGAACGTCCCTTTGTAAAACCATGCTGAGATTCGTTGATTAATTTATGCTTTTCAAGGTGGCTACGAACTGCCTCGGCAATTATTGATTCCATAAATTTTCCACTATGGAGGTTAGGCTTATTGGTCTATAGTTCGAAGCTAAGGACCTGTCACCTGTTTTGAAAATAGGTATCACATTTGCCATTTTCCACTTATCTGGCACCATGCCAGTTTGTAGTGATATGTTGAAAAGATTAGCCAAAGGTGTGCTGTAAGCTCCCCCTTTACATTCCTTTAGAACCCTTGCATACAGTTCATCAGGGCCTGGGGATTTGTTAGGTTTTAATTTATCTATTTGCCTAAGGACCATGTCACTTGTGACCCTAATAGTGCACAGTTTTTTATCGTCCTGTTCTACATAATTTATCATTACTGGAATATCACTGGTATCCTCCTGTGTAAAAACTGAGAGGAAGTATGTGTTAAAAATTCTACACATTTCCTTATCACTGTCAGTGAGCTGACCCGAGGAACTTTTGAGGTGGGGCCTATCTTGTCCCTGATCTTACTTCTGTATACCTGAAAGAATCCTTTTGGGTTAGTCTTCGATTCTCTTGCAACTTTAACTTCATAATCTCTTTTTGCTTTTCTAATTCCCTTTTTTATTTCTCTCTTTAACTGAATATATCGATTTCTTAATTGCCCCTCTCCTCTTTTGATTTGCCTATATATGCCTCTCTTTTGACCAATCAGATATTTTAATCTATTGTTCATCCATTTAGGATCATTTTTGTTTGATCTGATTTCCCTTTTGGAACATAATTTGACTGAGCAGCTAGAACTATGCCCTGGAAAGCATCATATCGGCAACCATCACCACCTACCTGACCCCTAGTAGGTCATTCAGTTCAGCCCACTAAGTAATTTTTCAGTCCTATGAAATCAGCCAGCGAAAGTCAGGGACGGAGACTTGATTGCCATTATAGGGAATTTTTTTCCACATCACCAGAAATACCCAATAACTTCTTGGTATCTCTTAATGTATTACTGCTAGTGTACACAGTTATATTCAAAACCAGACCACTTTTGCAATCACACATTACAAATAACTTTATACCAAAGTGTTTTCTCTTGCCTGGTATATTCTGTTTGAACGACAGTCTGCCTTTGAACAAACTCAAAGACTTTTTAATAACAAGCTTCCTGAAGGGATAAAAATTCATACAGTACTTTCATTTCAGGTACATAAACACATTCCTGATCTTATATAACCTGTCGTTTCTGTCAGGCCTTGTTTTGTCTGAGAAATGTAGCAGTAGCCAGTACTGGAGAAACCAGGGGAGTGTACACCAGGAGACATACCAGGTAGTACACCACCAGTGGTACTAATGAAACACAAAGCGAGACAAAACATCCCACTTGGTAATTCCTGCTTCATATTTGCAGATATACAGGGTTTGAAATCAAATAAAAATGACAAAGTTAGTTATGTCAGTGGGCTCCTGACAGAAACAAATGCCATGTTTGAAGCATTTACAGAAACACATACAAGGGATGTTTTGGACGGAGAGATAAAGATAGAAAACTACAACATGTATAATGTGATAGAATCAATAGGCACAGGAGGAGTAGGAATCTTTGTAAAGGATGCTTTCTGTTGCACAGACGTGCTGAATTCTACGAATGATATAGAAAGAAATTCTAGGCATTAAAGTTGAAATAGGAATTTGGTAATTATCCTAGTATACAAACACTATCGTAAACTGCGAGGAATTCACAGATCAGTTAAGTAAGATAGATAGCTATCTGGATAGGCTAAAAAGTCCTACACCAAATATCTTACTCCTTGGAGATTTTAACCCTTAAACGGTCCAAACAGATCGACGTTCAAATTCGTAGTGCTCCAACAGTAGATCTACTTTTTTACATATTTTAAAATAAAAACAAAAAAAAAAAATGTAGATAAAAGTTTTTTACACGTTTTCAAATGTAAAACAAAAAGAAGATCTACATTTTTTTTACATACTTTTCAGATGTTGAAAAAACATATATATATGTTTGGACCATTTAAGGGTTAATCCCCCTCATGTAAAATGGAAGATGGCACAACGTAATGTTTACCAGAAATATCCCTGGGAAGCACCCTGGCTCAACAGGTACATACCAGGGAAATAAATGAAAATACCCTGATTTGATATTCACAAACAACGTGGAACTGATAGAGACATAACAGTTTCCAAAACTATTTACTCTGATCATTTATTTATTTATTTATTTATTTATTAATTTGAACATGATACAGGGAAGTACAAAGGAATACAGTTATTAAAGTGCAACATGCCAAAGCCCTTGTATGCAAAGCATTATGGGCAGGCTTAAAATTAACTTAGATTAACTAAGCAATGATATTTCAGTGGTAAAAACATTATTGTAAACAGATAACAATTTAGCACAAATGAGTATTACAAGACGGGTTTCATATGGTCATTTACTGTGTTTAAGTAAAAGGACACAAGTGCAACTAATGTGACATTTATTGTGGCAACGTTGGCTTGATAAAGCTCTGGAGAGCGAAACGTTGCCACAATAAATGTCACATTAGTTGCACTTGTGTCCTTTTACTTTACATATTGTCGGTAATTCTACCAAAACTTTTTTTACATTTACTGTGTTGCTGTGCATTCAGTAGAATGGAGTATTCTGTTAGGTAATGAAATTAAAAAAATAACAAAGTTTGATTGGGTCACAGGTTAGACATTTATGAGATACAATAATGAGAAACATTTATGAGATACAATTTATGTGATACAATTATTCAGTTTTTAAATTAGTTGTGGTGAGTAGTAATTTGAGAAGAGACTTGAATTTATAAACAGACAGTGTTTCTTTTATATTCACAGGTAGTGAATTCCAGATTTTAGGGCCTTATATGTGCATGATTTTTGCATAGCATGAGGTGGACACGAGGAAACATCAAAGAGTGATCTGTGCCTTGTTTTATGGTCATGTGTTCTGTTGAGGTTGGTAAGGGGACACTTGAGGGGGGGGTTTTAATATCAGAGTTAATTTTTTCTGTGTATGTAGTAGGTCCCAGTAATAAGTATGGATGTTTTGTATGGTGAGTAGGTTTAGAGTTTGAATATTGGTGGAGTGTGCTGCCTGTAGTGGAATTTGTTATTCTGATTGCAGCCTTTTGTTGGGTAATTAAAATGGTCTGAGATGGTTTATTGTTGAGCCCATGCACAAATTCCATAGGTGAGATGGGGGGTAAATAAGTGAGTGATATAGGGCCAGGAGGGCTGATTTGTGGAACTATTACCATATCTTCGATAGTTTGCCTATGGTCTTGGATTTTTTTCTTTTTTGTAATTTGTTGTACATGTGTTTGAAATTTGAGTCTATTATCAAGGTGGATTCCTAAGAATTTCCCTCGTGAGTTTGTGATAGGTGTTTCTTTAAATATTATGTTAAGAGGGACGTCGGGTAGCTCTGTTACCAAACCGAATGAATTTAGGTTTTGTCAATGTTTAGAGTAAGTTTGTTAGTCCCCCATCCAGGTAGATATTTTCTGTAATTCGGTATTTACAGTAAAGTGGACCTCGCCTAACGCTATTAATCCGTTCCTGAGAGCTCAACGTTAGGCGAAATTATCATTAGCCAATTAATTTTCCCCCTAAGAAAAAAATGGAAATCAAATTAATCCATTCCTGACACCCCCAAAATATGAACAAAAAAAAATTTTTTACCACATGAAATACAGTGGACCCCCGATATTTGATATTAACCCTTTCAGGGTCCGTCCCGTAGATCTACGGCTTCACGTTGAGTGTCCAAACCGTAGATCAAAGCCAAAATCTAGCGCCGTCAAATTTAGCGCCAAAGCGCTCATAAGCCTACATGTGAGAGAACGTGTCTGCGTGGTGGGTGTGCGCCATAAACAAAAAATCTAGGCACCCGCATAGCATCGTGGGAACGCCGGCTCGGTTACCCTTGTTCACCGTGCCTCGTCGCAAGTCAGCTCTCACTCCCGGAAAATTGGACTCTCCTCTTCCTATCTGATGTTTGACACTGATGGAAGTGGAAATGAACCCGAGTTCTACGGCTTTGATAAGTTAGTGACCGAAAAGAATGACCAGGATATCGATAATAGTGCAGAAAACCCTGACGATCCTCAACCTTCTACCTCTGGTGTGGGCACTCGTGACTCCCGTCGGTTGTTTCCTCAACCCCAAGAGAAAACTAATATTTTCTCGTGGCCAGGCCTTGACTTCAGTAATGATGATGATGTGACGTGGATTGTGATTTTATTGCGTCTCGACGATCATTCGAGTAGTGATAGTGAGGAATCATATTCACTAGTGAAGCGTCGGTTTTGTTCGCCGCGCATGCGCTCGGGTAGTGTACCCTATGCTGTGCCCAGGGGATGGAGTACATCCAGAGTACATCCCTGGCCCTACCCCCAGTTTTTTGGTAGTGATAGTGAGGATGATGTGGCTTTCACTTGGCATGGATAGACACAGGCATCAGTGGATGGTGTTAGTGGTGATAGTAGTGGCCACCACCATGCGTGACTCACCAGCCCAGGGTGGGACCCATGCTGCTGACTGTCAGTTCAAGGACAAAGCGGAGCGTCAGCCACCAGCCCACCAAACCCCAACCACAACCACCCGCACAACCAGCCTATGATGTCCAGTTTTCCACCAGCAAACTGTATGTGGGATTGGCAGCAAAATCCCAATTTTTTTTCCCAAGCCTCACCACTTTGTGAATCTCAAAGTGGGAAATTTTACCTACTTGTCCCCTTGGAACCACGGCCAATGAATGGAATTCTTTGAAAATTATTCTTTGACCAGCCATTGATGGAAACTATTGTCAGGGAAAGTAATAAGTATTTTGAGTACACCCTGGGAAATACGATCATATCACCACAGTCAAGACACACAGGTGGAAAGAGACGACTGTTGCAGAAATGTATTTGCTTTTTGCAACAATAATGCTTATGCCTCATGTCTATAAGCATAATATAAAAGCATACTGGTCCACAGATCGGCTAATTTCTACCCCGGTTTTCAGTGAAATCATTCCCAGTGAACAGGTTTATCTTACTGTTACGTATGTTGCACTTCTCTGACAAAACCAGGCCTGACAGAAGTGAACAGGTTATACAAGATTAGAAAAAGTTTTCATGTATCTCAAACAAAAATTTAGCATATACTTTATCCATTCAAGAATCTTGTAATTGACGAGTCTTTGATTTTGTTTTAAGGGTTTGAAAAGTCATTCAAGCAGTATATACCAAGCAAGAGGAAACGCTTTGGTATAAACTGTTTGTTTCTCTATGGGTTGTGACAGTGGCCTGGTGTTGGATATTGTTTTTATACACGGGGAGTAAAACATTGAAAGATACCAAGATGTTATTAGGTATCTCAGGTGACATAGTGAGAAACATGATGGCAAACCCTTTTCTTGGTAAGGGTCATACATTATATAAACCCATAACTGGTACAAAAAGCTCATTACTCAGTGATTTCATGCGAGTGAACAAGACAGATGTGTGTGGCACAGTGTGTTCTAATCGTAAAACATATGCCCAGGCTCAACGCAGGTGCTCGTGGTGATGACGTGCAGGTGTTTACTTTCCAATGACATCATGGCATTTCGGTGGCATGACAAACGAGATGTTTACATATTGACAACCATTCACCGTAATGAAATGCAAGACAGTGGCAAAGTTGATCGAGTGACTAATGAAGTATTCGAAAAACCCGTGACAGTGATGATTATACACAAAACATGCGCTTGGTTGACAAATGTGACATGCAGATTGGTTTTGTTGACTGTGTTCGTAAGAGTTACAAGTGGTACATGAAACTTTTCTTCCATCTCATGGACATTTCAATGCTCAATACATATAATATGTACCAAATAAAGACTGGCAACAGACCACCGTATGGTGAATTTTGTTTGTCTGTTGTCAGACAACTCATAATGAAGTACCAGGTAAGAACACCTGCTATACAACAAGGTCCTCGAATTACTCTGGATATACCCAAGCATTTGAAGAGGGAAGGTGATCATTTCATAATACAACTTCCTTCAACTCAGAAGAAATTTGCTCAGAAGAGATGCATCGTCTGTGCACAAACAAAACGACGGCAACAAAAACGCAAAGACACTCGGTTTGTGTGTGAGGAATGTAAGGTGCCTCTGTGCATGGTGCCTTGTTTCAAGGAGTTCCACAAGCTCCAGCAGTTCTAAAACCATGTCCAGTGATTGTAAATATGTAAATATATGATAGAACATTAGTATTATACAAGATTTGTGCATGTTTATTGTAATAAACAACAGTGGTAAACAATATGATAATAACTTTAGTGCGGTTATTGTGTTCAATACAGTGAGTTTATATATATACATTATATACAGTATTGGTCTCTCAGGCCCCAAATGTTAGTAGGAATAGAAAAAAAATGGAAAAGAAAAGAAAAAACTATAAAAACCACAAAATAATGTAATACGTGTATGTGGAATTCGTCGATGTTGCCGCCACCACATCATTTTTGACAAACTTCTTTACACTGTATCTCGGTAAGTACTGATCAGATTTTTTTTTTTGTCTTATTACCTTCACAAAAATATGCTCTTTAATTCTGTAAGAAAAAATATTTTTTTTTTTTTTTTTTCTCAAAATTTCTTGGACACTGGAGCACCACTTCAGATTTTGGCCTTGGACCCTGAAGGGGTTAATCTGTTCCTGAGAGCTCATCGAATACCGAAAATATCGAAAACCGAATCAATCTTCCTCATAAGAAATAATGGAAATCAAATTAATCCGTGCAAGACACCCAAAAGTATGAAAAAAAAAAATTTACTACATGAAATATTAAGTTTAATGCAATAGAATAATTACAATAACAATAAAATAATTGACACTCACCTTTAATGAAGACCTGGTGATGATTGATGGGATGGGAGGAGGGGAGAGATGTTAGTGTTTAGAAGGGGAATCCCCTTCCATTAGGACTTGAGGTAGCAAGTCCTTTTCCGGGGTTCCCTTCTTCATTTAGTGCCACTAGGACCAGCTTGAGAGTCACTGGATTTCTGTCGCACAACATATCTGTCCATAGTGGCCTGTACCTCCCGTTCCTTTATGACATTCCTAAAGTGTTTCACAACATTGTCAGTGTATTAGTCACCAGCACGGCTTGCAATAGCTGTGTTAGGGTGATTGTCATCAAAAAAGGTTTGCACTTTAAGCCACATTGCACACATTTCCTTAATCTTTGAAGTAGGCAACTTCTTCAATTTCTCTATCCCCTCCTCCGAAGCAGTTTCCTCAAGTGTGGGCCTCTTGCTGTTGAAGATGATCTATCAGCTCATCAGTGGTTAGTTCTTCATTGTCCTCCTCCACCAACTCTTCCACATCCTCCCCACTAACCTCCAACCCCAAGGACTTCCCCAATGCCACAATGGATTCTTCAACTGGCATAGGATTCTCAGGGTTAACCTCAAATCCTTCAAAATCCCTTTCGTCTACACATTCTGGCCACAGTTTTTTCCAAGCAGAGTTCAATGTCCTCTTAGTCACTCCCTCCCAAGCCATACCTATAAGGTTTATACAATTGAGGATATTAAAGTGATTGTTCCAAAACTCTTTTAGAGTCAGTTGAGTTTCTGTGGTTACTATAAAGCACTTTTGAAACATAGCTTTTGTGTACAGTTTCTTGAAGTTGGAAATGACCTGCTGGTCCATGGGCTGGAGGAGAGGAGTGGTATTAGGAGGTAAAAACTTGACCTTAATGAAGCTCATGTCCCCAGAAAGTCGCTCTGCCAAGTCTGTAGGATGACCAGGGGCATTGTCTAATACCAGGAGGCACTTAAGGTCTAATTTCTTTTCAGTTAGGTAATTTTTCACAGTGGGGGCAAATGCTTGGTGTAACCAGTCATAGAAAAAGTCCCTAGTGACCCATGCCTTAATGTTTGCCCTCCACAGCACACACAAATTAGCCTTGAGGACATTGTATTTCCTGAACACTCTGGGAGTTTGAGTGATACACCAATAAAGGCTTCACTTTGCAATCACCACTAGCATTGGCACACATGAGAAGAGTAAACCTGTCTTTCATAGGCTCATGTCCTGGGAGTGCCTTTTCCTCCTGAGTAATCTAGGTCCTGCTTGGCATTTTCTTCCAAAACAGGCCTGTTTTGTCGCAATTAAACACTTGTTCAGGTTTCAAGTCTTCACTGTCTATGTAATCCTTGAATTCCTTCACATATTTTTCAGCTTTTTTTGGTCCGAACTGGGAGCCTCACCATGCCTAATCACACTATGTATGCCACTATGATTCTTAAATCTTTCAAACCAACCTTTGCTGGCCTTAAATTAGCTCACATCAGCACTAGTTGCAGGCAATTTCTTTACCAAATCGTCTTGCAACTGCCTAGCCTTTTCACAAATGATCGCTTGAGAGATGCTATCTCCTGCTATCTGTTTTTCATTTATCCACACCAATAACAGTCTCTCAACATTTTCTAACACTTGCGGTCGCTGTTTCATAATCACAGTTGCATCTTTTGCAAGAACAGCTTCCTTGATTGCCGTTTTCCTGGTCACTATATTAAAGATGGTTGATTGCGGTTTATTATACAACCTAACCAGCTCCGACACACTCACTCCACTTTCGTACTTTGCAATTATCTCTCTTTTTCATTTCATAAGTCATTATTGCTTTTTTTCTTGAAGGGTTGGCACTAGAAGCTTTCTTGGGGCACATGGTGACTTATTTTGCAGAAACAAGCACCAAACACAGTGATAATATGGATAATATGGAATGTACCGAATGTATCCTTAGATGCGCGCATACTGGCTGGCTTGTAAACACTGGCACACACGGGGCAGTTCAGGCCACACGTGGACACGTCTCATACGAATCGTAGCGAATACCAGATTTTCAATCAAATATCGAGGCAAATTTTTTGCGATATAATGCATCGAATACCGGATTTATCGAATGCCGATGCCATCGAATACCGGGGGTCCACTGTATTAATTTTAATACACACAAACTGAAGAAGACATGCACAGTTACATGACACTACCTTTATTGAAGATCTTGTGATGATAGATGGGATGGGAGGAGGGGAGACTGTGGATGGTGTTAATGTTTAGAAGGGGAATCCCCTTCCAATAGGACTTGAGGTGGCAAGTCCTTTTCTGGGGTTATTTCCTTTATTCTTTTAATGCCACTAGGACCAGCTTGAGAGTCACTGGATCTCTGTCGCACAACATATCTGTCCATAGAGGTCAGTACCTCCCGTTCCTTTATGACATTCCTAAAGTGTTTCACAACATTGTCAGTGTAGTCACCAGCATGGCTTGCAATAGCTGTGTGAGGGTAATTTTCATCAAAAAAGGTTTGCACTTTAAGCCACATTGCACACATTTCCTTAATCTTTGAAGTAGACAACTTCTTCAATTTCTCTATCCCCTCCTCTGGAGCAGTTTCCTCAGGTCTGGCCTCTTGCTGTTGAAGATAATCTAGCAGCTCATCAGTGGTTAGTTCTTCATTGTCCTCCTCCACCAACTCTTCCACATCCTCCCCACTAACCTCCAACCCCAAGGACTTCCCCAGTGCCACATTGGATTCCTCAACTGGCATAGGATTCCCAGGGTTAGCCTCAAACCCTTCAAAATCCCTTTTGTCTACACATTCTGGCCACAGTTTTTTCCAAGCAGAGTTCAAGGTCCTCTTAGTCACTTCCTCCCAAGCCTTACCTATAATGTTTACACAATTGAGGATGCTTAAGTGATCTCTCCAAAACTCTCAGAGTCAATTGAGCTTCTGAGGTCACTACAAAGCATCTTTCAAACATAGCTTTTGTGTACAGTTTCTTGAAGTTGGAAATGACCTGCTGATCCATGGGCTGCAGGAGAGGAGTGGTATTAGGAGGCAAAAACTTGACCTTAATGAAGCTCATTTCCGCAGAAAGTCGCTCTACCATGACTGAAGGATGACCAGGAGCATTGTCTAATACCAGGAGGCACTTAAGGTCTAATTTCTTTTCAATTAGGTAATTTTTCACAGTGGGGGCAAATGCATGGTGTAACCAGTCAGAAAAAGTCCCTAGTGACCCATGCCTTACTGTTTGCCCTCCACAGCACACACAAATTAGCCTTGAGGACATTGTATTTCCTGAACACTCTGGGAGTTTGAGTGATACACCAATAAAGGCTTCACTTTGCAATCACCACTAGCATTAGCACACACAAACAGAGTAAGCCTGTCTTTCATAGGCTCATGTCCTTGGAGTGCCTTTTCCTCCTGAGTAATGTAGGTCCTGCTTGGCATTTTCTTCCAAAACAGGCCTGATTTGTCACAATTAAACACTTGTTCAGGTTTCAGTCCTTCACTGTCTTATGTACTCCTTGAATTCCTGCACATATTTTTCAGCCGCTTTGTGGTCCGAACTGGCAGCCTCACCATGCCTTATCACACTATGTATTGTACTACGATTCTTAAATCTCTCAAACCAACCTTTGCTGGCCTTAAATTCACTCACATCACCACTAGTTGCAGGCATTTTTCTAATTAAATCCTCATGCAGCTTCCTAGCCTTTTCACATATGATCGCTTGAGAGATGCTATCTCCTGCTATCTGTTTCTCGTTTATCCACACCAATAACAGTCTCTCAACATCTTCTATCACTTGCGATCTCTGTTTCAAAAACAAAGTTGCACCTTTGACAAGAACAGCTTCCTTGATTGCTGTTTTCTTGGCCACAATAGTAGCGATGGTTGATTGGGGTTTTGTGTACAACCTGGCCAGCTCGGAGACACTCAGTCTACTTTCATACTTAGCAATGATCTCTTTCTTAATATCCATAGTAATTCTCACCCTTTTTGCTGTAGGGTTGGCACTAGAAGCTTTCTTGGGGCCCATGGTGACTTATTTTTGCAGGTGCAATGTTCCGATAGTATGCTTGGAAGCGACTGCGGTGGCTGGCTTTTAAACACTGGCACCCACTGAACAAGTGAGGTGGGCTCAGGCCGCACGTGGATGTGTCTCAAACGAATCGCGTTGAGCGAGTTTTTTAGCGCTAGCCGAGGCAAAATTTTTGCGTTAAAATGTATTGCTAGGCGGATGCGTTCATTAGGCGAGGGTCCACTGTATTGGCTAGCGTGACTGGGCTCGGGTGAGAGAATACGTATGTAGTGTCATCTGCAAATAGTGTGGGGTTTGAGTAGTTGCGATGCATTTGGTAGGTCATTTACGTATATGAGAAAGAGAAGAGGGCCTAGGACACTTCCCTGTGGGACACCAACTGTAATTGGCTGTGCGGAAGAGTTTGCCCTGTTTGTGTACACATATTGGCTTCTGTTGCTGAGGTAAGACTTTGGGTAGTTAAGGGAGTGCCCTCTTTTACCATAGTGCAACAATTTTATATGGAGCAAGTCATGGTCAACTGTATCAAAAGCTTTACGTAAGTCAATGAAGATCCCCAGTGGGACTTCTATTTTCTCTATTGCAGTGTATGTGTGTTCTAGCATGTGTATAATAGCATCGTTAGTATTTTTAATAGGCCTGAACCCAAATTGACGGGGGTTGAGTATGTTGTGGGAGATGAGGTAGGAATAGATTCGCTTATAAATTTAATTTTTGGAAGTTTTTTAGAGAGAGGGTGTAAGTTGGACATTGGCCTATAGTTATTCAAGTCTGTTTGGTCTCCTCCTTTATGGATCGGGGTGACTCTTGCTATTTAGAGAACTGTAGGGAAGGTAGAGGATTCTATGAATTTGTTAAAGAGTGTTGCAATGATTGGTGATAGCACTTGTGACACTTTTTTGTATATAAAGGGTGGTAAGATATTTAAATCTCCTGTCTTTTTTTTAGTGTGTTGATAATAAGGGAGACTTCAGTAGGGTTAGTCGGAGCTAGGAACAGTGTGTTCGGGTAGTTGCCAGTGAGGTAGTCATTGGGTGGGGTATCATAACATCACAGAGGTTCAAACTAGTATTAACTCAGGGGTAGGAAACTGCATCGCTCAAGTTAGAGACGGGATGTTCAGTAAGTTTAATTTTAACAACCATAGAATTAACTGGGAAAAAATAATCCAAGAGCTATCAGACATACCCTGGGAATCAACATGAGCACCCTAAATCCCCACCAGTGCCTAAAAGAAGCTGAATACAGAAGCATGTACCACTGAGGAAACCCAGAGGAAGATCAGATAGAGAGAGAGAGCGTGGGAGATGGTACAGAAGAAGAAAACTGGTTACTGAACTGCTTAAAAAGACAAATATGCTACAACAGAGGAAAGATAGACTTAGCAGAGAGATCACTGAATTTGAGCAAAAACTTAGGATGTCATAACCTCACAGAAGAAGTACAAAGAGAACAAAAGGCCATACAGGACATTGCAAGAAACCCAAAAAATTTTCTATTCCTATGCAAAATCCAAGCTAAGAACTACCTGTAGAATTGGACCACTACTGAGAGGAGACTCATAATACTGACGACGAACAGGAAATGAGTGAAAAACCTAAAAGAACAGTCAGTACGAGTCGATGTTCAGCAACCCACTAAATGACAGCAAGGTAGAAAATGCAGAAATATTTTTAACTCCAGAAGAAGGCCGCACAGACCAACTAACTGACAGTACAAATCCCATAGATTTAAAAAAGAAATGGAAAACATGCCCACTCAGCACCTGGACCAGATTCATGGAATGCTCTATTTATAAAGAAGTGCAAAGTACCACTAGCACGAGCCCTCAGTATTCTTTGGAGAAAGAGCTTAGATCTAGGTGAAATACCAGAGGCCTTAAAGAGTGCAGACATAGCTCCTTTGCACAAGGGAGGCAGTAGAGCACTAGCTAAAAATTACAGACCAGTAGCCCTAACCTCTCACATCATAAAAATCTTCGAGAGTGATGAGACGGCAGGTTACAAATTTCATTGACCAGCACAACCAACATAACCTGAACCAGCATGGTTTTAGAGCAGGACGATCATGTCTGTCACAGCTGCTGAACCATTATGGCAGAATTACGGAGGCACTGGAAGACGACAAAAACGCAGATGTGATTTACACAGATTTTGCAAAGGCTTTGACAAATGCGATCATGGAGCGATAGCACACAAAATGAAGGGCATGGACATTACGGGGAAGGTAGGCAGATGGATTTTCGGTTTCCTAACACACAGAACACAAAAAGTAGTAGTGAACAGGGCAAGATCCAGCATCAGGGAGGTCAAAAGGCAGTGCCTCAAGTCACTGTCCTGGCACCTCTGCTGTTCCTCATCCTCATAGCAGACATAGACAAAAACACCCTGCACACTTTTGTATCATCATTTGCAGACGACACTAAAATAAGCATGAAAGTCAGTACGGTAGAGGACACTGAAAAAGTACAGGAAGACATAAACAGGGTTTTCCAGTGGGCAGTGGAAAACAACATGACGTTCAGTGGTGATAAGTTCCAGCTGCTTAGGTATGGAAAGAATGAAGAACTCAAAATGAGCACTATATACAAAACTCAAGAGGGTCACCAAATAGAATGTAAGGAACACGTGAAAGACCTAGGAATAACTATGTCAGCGGACCTTTCTTTTAAAGACCATAACAAGACAAAGATCACGACAGCCAGGAAGATGACTGGTGGGTATTGAGAACTTTCAAACAAGGGAAACATGCCGATGGTGACACTCTTCAAATCGCTAGTGCTCCCTCACTTAGAATATTGCTCAGTGCTGACGGCCCTGATCAGGGCAGGAGAAATATTGGAGCTGGAACAAATACAGAGATCGTTTATGGCTCACATTGAGCCAGTAAAGCACCTAAACTACTGGGAATGCCTGCAAGTCTTGAACATGTACTCATTGGAGCGGAGGAGAGAGAGGTACATGATAATACATATATACCTGGAAGGTACCGAGGGCTTGGTCCCAAATCTGCACACTGCCATAACAACAGACTGGAGTGAGAGATATGGGAGGAAGTGTAAAATAAACCCAGTGAGGAGCAGGGTGCGATGGGGACAATAAGGGAACACTATCAACATTGGGGGTCCCAGACTTTTCAACATCTTGCCAGAAGATATCAGAAATGCTGCTGGTACAAGTGTTGAAGCCTTCAAGAGGAAACTAGACAAGTATCTTCACCAGGTGCCAGATTAACCAGCTGTGATGGATATGTGGGGCAGGGGCCTCCAGCAGCAACAGCCTGGTTGATCAGGCGAGGACCCAGACGAGCCTGGCCCATGGCCAGGCTCAGAGAGTAGATATACTCTCAAAATTCTTCAAAGGTATATCAAAGGTACGTAACAGTAGCAGAAATCGATTCACTGGTATAACATCACTGAAACTTAGGGTTGAAATCAGGCGGTCTGTCAACCAGTATGTGGTGACAGTGTTCTTGTACACATGTGGCATAAGCATTGTTGTGGCAAAGAACAGGTACATCTCTGCCACAGTTGTGTCCTTTCACTGGTGTAGCCGTGACCTTGGTAAAAGAATTGTTTGCATTCCAGTTCAGTGGCATTGTTCCCAAGTGTACATATTGGCCGTATTCCACTTTGTGTTTCATGAAAGTCATGGGGATTGGGAACAAAATTGCTACCTTCCTGAACAATGCTAAAAGTCTATCAGTACTTAACTACAACATTAGGTCCTTAAGCAAACACTATGATGACCTCCTGGCACTCCTTGAATCACTAAAGACACCCTTCTCCTGCATTATTCTTACTGAGACCTGGCTTAAGCAGGACATAATAGATATCTACCCTCTACCAGGATACACAGCAATCCACAACTGCAGACCATACCAAGTTGGGGGTGGTATTGCAATCTATTACTCTAACCAATTATCTTGTATTAGCACCACTTGCATTAGTGATGAATATGGAGAAAACATTTTTGCTAATTTTACTGTAAAAAACCTTAAGACGCCTATAACAATCGGTGCCATTTACCGGATACCCCACACAAACATCCCAAATTTCAGTGAGAAACTAAAGGCACTAATAACAAACAGACAAATGAATAAGCACCACCTTCTCTTAGCTGGAGACTTCAACATCAACCTTGGCCTACTAGATGATCAGCCTGTAACTGATTTCATCAACAATATGAACAACACGCTTCTCATACCAACAATAACTAAACCAACCAGGCTCACTGAACAAGTGCAACCATAATAGACCACATATGGACCAATATACTAGCCCCCCTTAAATCAGGGATAATCACAGATAGCACTACAGACCACTACCCTACCTTCCTCTTGACAAACATTAGTAAACCACCACTTGAATACAACAAAATTTCATTTAGACTCCATGATGAGGCCTCAATAAGGAAGTTCACAGCTGACCTAGAGACTGTTGACTGGCCTACAGAATTCTCCAAGGCCAATGGTATTGATGACTGGACAGACATTTTTCTTAACAAATTACTTAGACTATACAACAAACATTGTCCTTTAAAAACGAAACAGATCACAAACAAACTGCTTGGTTGCCCATGGCTAACCAGCACCATTCTGAAATCCATTGATAAGAAACGCCAATATGAAAAGCAATATAGGCAGGGCTTAATACACAAAGATATTCTTAAACACTATTCATCAGTCCTCACCAAAGTAATAAAGAAAGCCAAACAACTATACTACTCCAGTAGATTCACTGACACAAGAGGAGATATAAAAAAGACCTGGAAAACACACTCTCAGATTCTGGGGACCCACAAACTGAAAAAAAACAAGAATATTGCCCTAACTAAACCTAATGGAACACCACTGCATCCCACTGACACAGCTAACAAGATAAACAACTTCTTCTCAACCATAGGTTCTAATCTCGCCAATAAAATCCCACTCACCAATGCCCATGCCGGGGACTACCTAGATGGGAATTTCCCAAATTCCTTCTATCTTGCTCCAACTGAGCCCATGGAAGTCACTGAGATTATAAAGTCACTTAAAAATAACTCAGGGAATCTGTCTCATGTCCCACCATTATTGTACAAGAGAGCGGCCCATGTCCTCTCGCATACTATCTCATTACTTTTTAACAAGTCACAAGAAACTAGCACCTTCCCAAAACTACTCAAGACGGCAAGGGTTACACCAATACATAAAGGTGGTGACCCTACAGATTTAAACAACTATAGGCCAATGTCAAACTTAACATTGCTATCCAAAATCTTTGAGAAACTCGTGCACAGGAGACTATATTCATTTATAACGGCACAAAACATGCTTAACCCCTGCCAATTTGGATTCAGGAAAAATAAAAGCACTAACGATGCAGTCATGAAAATGCTAGATCTGCTTTACACAGCATTGGAAAATAAGGAATATCCACTAGGAATTTTTATTGACCTAAGAAAAGCTTTTGACACAGTAGACCACGGCATCCTACTCCACAAACTTGACCATTATGGTATAAGAGGCCATGCGCTTGCATATTTCAAATCTTACCTTACTAATAGGTATCAGTATGTCACCATTAAAGACACAGCATCAACAACACAGCCACTTGATACTGGAGTTCCGCAGGGAAGTGTCCTTGGTCCCCTGCTCTTCCTCATATACCTCTTCAAGGGGGGCTCCTCCTTGGCGTGGTGAAGAGGCTCTTGGTCTGAGGAATTAGACCTATCAGTCTTCTTCCTCAGACCGAACCTAATTACCCCCCAATCTCCCCTCCCCTATCCCATCCTCCCCTTTTTCCTTTCCTCCTCCTCCTCCCCACCCCTCCCTTTTGCCCTTCCTCTTTTTGTCCTTTGGGATTTCTCCCACAGGCGCGCTAGTTCCTAGGTAGGAGAAAGGATACCGGGGTCCATCCCATTCCGTTGAGGTTCTTAGCGGTGGCGTAGTTTGCCGTGGAATCTGGATCGCCTGGGGATGTCCCGATCCCTCTCCGGTATCCCGGAGTAGCTTTGGGTGTCTTTCGGGCGACGAGTGTATCTCTGGAAGCCACCTTTCGGATTCCGGGGGTGGTGGCCGAAGGAGATATGCTTTGTGGTGGATATCCGGCCGCCCTCTCTTTTGTCCACCGAGGTAGCTCGGCAGATGTGAGGTTGCTATCCCGGATTGTTAGTTTACTAGCATGATGGGTAGGGTATGGCACGGGTTCCATGCTGCATCTGCGCTACTTGCGGTGCTGAGGTCCTCTTGGGAGCGGAGGGAGATTTCTGGCCCTTTCATTCATCCTAGGAACTATCCCTCCCCGGTCCCCCCTTTTTTTTTATTCCTTTTTTTATTTTTATTTTCTTTTCTTCTTTCTTTTTTTTTCTTAAAAACAAAAAGAAAGAAGTAACCTAACCATGGCAGCCCTAGTCCATGAACCTGGTACCCCCGGGCCCCTTCTTAATACCGCACCCCGTTCTGACCCCGCCTCGTCTTTGGACCACTCTTCAGACATTCCTCATGCCTCTGTACCTATTGCCGGTGCTGTTTCCTCACCCGCTTCAGGTACTGAGGCCTCGACTGACTCCTTCGATTTATCGGACCTTCGCTTTCCTCTGACTATGCTTCCGGCCTCTCCCTCTACGGTGCGGCAATTTTCAAATCGCCGACCCGTTCCACGTCGGACCAACTCTGGTCCCACGCCTAAACGCCAATGACAATTACCTGCTGATGATACTTCTCCACCTTCTCGTTCTTCTCAGAAACGATCGACACGTCCTTCACTACCTTTCCACGCTCAGTTTCAGACTGAACAATGGACTAAATTCTTCACTTTACGACCAACTTCCTCTACTGCCTATCTTTCTGACCATAGTATTGGCAAGGCACTCCTACGCCATGTTGGTAAAGATATTTCTTTTCATGCTCTTAAGAGCGGTACGCGCATCATTACCGTACAGAATGCTACCCAGGCTCATGAGCTCTCTCGTCTTTCCCATATCGATACTGTTCCTGTCACTCTTGAAAAACATCATTCCCTCAATTCTTGTAGTGGTACCGTCATTCTGCCCCATACCATAGTTCAACAAAATTTCCAGACATGTGGCACTGACATTCTTGAACAGCTGGAACTCCAAGATCTCCCAATCCTCAAGGTAGACACTTACGTTCTTCCTGCCCACGGGCGGAGACGATACCCTAGCAATGTGGCTCGTTTAACTTTTGACAGCCGAGAACTCCCATCCTCAGTTTATATAGCAGGACATCGGTTACAAGTTCGAAAGGTGATCCCTACACCACAGCAGTGTAGAAATTGCTGGCGATTTGGTCATCCAGCGAAATATTGCAGATCTATCGCCGAATGCCCAGTCTGTGGTGCCGATGACCATTCTAATACGTCTTGCAATCGATCTCCCTCTTGCCTTAACTGTCATGAGGCTCACCCTTCGTACTCTCGCCATTGTCAGGTCTATTTAAACGAGCGGGAAATCCGTTACCTCAAAGAGACAGAAGGTCTCCCTTATGCCATGGCAGTTTCCCATCTTCTACACCCACCTCTGTGGTTACCTCTCCCATAATCACTCCTGTATCTAATCCTTTTGCTGTCCTTGGCTCAGACGTCCCTACTTCAACGCCTCAGTCTAATCTCGCTTCTTCGAGTTCTCTCTCACAAACCTCAGTATCGACGAGACCTCGTACGACACCTCCTCCCAATCGTCCCTCTACTTCTCAAAAGTCAAAAAAAGGTCCGTTAACACCTCCTACCCATCTTCCACCTCCTCATTTTACCCTCCCTGTCTCTGTCCCTGGTTCTTCCCCTCTCACTGGCTCAGTTACAAGTGTAGAGGTTCACCCTCCTCGTACTGTACCTTCCTCCCCTGTTCCCTCCTAAGTTATTTCCTCTTCTGCCACCTCCCAGGTTCCTGCCTCTTCTGTCCCCTGCCACGCTTCTCCAGTTCCCTCCATCCTTTCGCCCCCCCCTACCTTGGTACAGTCCAATACAGTTCCAATCTTTACTCATCCTCCCCCTACCATTCCCAATATTGTCTCCCATACGACATCTCTGAATTCCGAAACACTTGAAGCAATCTCTGAATATATTGCAGAGACCAAACCATCAATGGACACTGATCCACCTTCCGCTCTTTCTCTCTCCTCTGCTCCATCTGCGCAACTCCTTTCTTCACAGCACACCGTTCCTTCGCTACTTGAACGTTTTCCACTGCCTCCGCATGTGGACTTTTCTAACCCTTCTAGTCCGTAGGAACCCTTACCTGCGATTTCAAGTATCTTTATCATTGCCAATCATGGCCTATTTACAGTGGAATATACGCGGCCTCAGGGGTAATCGGGTGAGCTTCAGATGTTACTCTCCCAGTTTGCCCCTGTTGGTGTTTGCTTACAGGAACCAAAATTACACTCTGCTGTTATTTCTCACATCTCAGGCTATAATTTATTGTATTCTTCAGATCCTTTTCCTGATGGGACCTTTAATGAAAGTGCCCTCTTCTCCGCACTGATATTCCTACCATCAGCTATTTGTTCATACAGTGGACCCCCGGTTAACGATTTTTAATCCGTGCAAGAGGGGTAATTGTTATGCGAAATAATCGTTATTGTGAATGAATTTTCCCCATAAGAAATAATGGAAATAAAATAATCCGTGCAAGACACCCAAAAGTATGAAAAAAATTTTTTTTACCACATGAAATGTTAATTTTAATACACACAAACTGAAAAAGGCATGCACACTTTACATGACACTTACTTTTTATTGAAGATCTGGTGATGATTGATGGGATGGGAGGAGGGGAGAGCATTATCTTCTTACTGTTTAGAAGGGGAATCCCCTTCCATTAGGACTTGAGGTAGCAAGTCCTTTTCTGGGGTTACTTCCCTTCTTCTTTTAATGCCACTAGGGCCACTTCAGAGTCACTGGACTTCTTTCGCACAAGATATCTGTCCATAGTGGCCTGTACCTCTCGTTCCTTTATGACTTGCCTAAAGTGTTTCACAACATTGTCGTGTAATAAATCACCAGCACGGCTTGCAATTGCTGTGTGAGGGTGATTTCATCCATGAAGGTTTGCACTTCAAGCCACTTTGCACAGATTTCCTTAATCTTTGTAGTAGGCAACTTCTTCAATTCCCTCACTCCCCCCTCTTGAACCAGTTTCCCCAGGTCTGGCCTCTTGCTCTTGAAGTTGATCTATCAGTCATCAGTGGTTAGTTCTTCATGTCCTCCTCCACCAACTCTTCCACATCCTCCCCACTAACCTCCAACCCCAAGGACTTTCCCAATGCCACAATGGATTCTCAACTGGCATAATCATCTCAGGGTTAGCCTCAAACCCTTCAAAATCCCTTTTGTCTTCACATTCGGGCCCCACAGTTTCTTCCAAGCAGAGTTCAAGGTCCTCTTAGTCACTTCCTCTCAAGCCTTACCTATAAGGTTTACACAATTGAGGATATTAAAGTGATCTCTCCAAAACTCTCTTAGAGTCAGTTGAGTTTCTGAGGTCATTACAAAGCACCTTTCAAACAGAGCTTTTGTGTACAGTTTCTTGAAGTTGGAAATAACCTGCTGGTCCATGGGCTGCAGGAGAGGAGTGGTATTAGGAGGCAAAAACTTCACCTTAATGAAGCTCATGTCCCCATAAAGTCGCTCTGCCACGTCTGTAGGATGACCAGGGGCATTGTCTAACACCAGGAGGCACTTAAGTTCTAATTTCTTTTCAGTTAGGTAATCTTTCACATTGGGGCAAATGCATGGTGTAACCAGTTATAGAAAAATTCCCTAGTGACCCATGCCTTACTGTTTGCCCTCCACAGCACACACAAATTATCCTTGAGGACATTCTTTTGCCTGAACGCTCTGGAGTTTCAGAGTGATACACTAATAAAGGCTTCACTTTGCAATCACCATAGCATTGGCACACATGAGAAGAGTAAGCCTGTCTTTCATAGGCTTATGTCCTGGGAGTGCCTTTTCCTCCTGAGTAATGTAGGTCCTGCTTGGCATTTTCTTCCAGAACAGGCCTGTTTCATCACAATTTAACACTTGTTCAGGTTTCAGTCCTTCAGTTTCTATGTACTCCTTGAATTCCTGCACATATTTTTCAGCCGCTTTGTGGTCCGAACTGGCAGCCTCACCATGCCTTATCACACTATGGATGCCACTACGCTTCTTAAATCTCTCAAACCAACCTTTGCTGGCCTTAAATTCACTCACATCATCCCCTAGTTGCAGGCATTTTTTAATTAAATCCTCATGCAACTTCCTAGCCTTTTCACATATGATCGCTTGAGAGACGCTATCTCCTGCTATCTGTTTTTCATTTATCCACACCAATAAGAGTCTCTCAACATCTTCCATCACTTGCGATCTTTGTTTCGAAAACACAGTTAAACCTTGGCAAGAACAGCTTCCTTGATTGTCTTTCTGGTGCCCACAATAGTAGCGATGGTTGATTGGGGTTTCTTGTACAGCTTGACTAGGTCGGCTATACGCACTCCACTTTCATACTTATCAATGATCTCTTTCTTCATTTCTATAGTAATTCTCACCCTTATTGGTGTAAAGGGTTGGCACTAGAAGCTTTCTTGGGGCCCATGGTCACTTATTTTCCAGAAACAGCACCGAAAACACTAATAATACGAAATATTCCGAGTGTATGCTTGGATGTTACCGCGGAGGCTGGCTGGTAAACAATGGCACGGGCGGCACATGTGAGGCTGGCTGAGGGCGCACATTGGACGCGTCTCGGACGAAAATCGGTGAGCGGGTTTTTAATCGGTATGCGCGGCAAAAATTTTGCGATTAAAGTAAGCGGTATGCGAAATAATCGCTATGTGATGCCATCGTTATGCGGGGGTCCACTGTACTTCGCTGCATTACACAGCAGCCCGTATCCACTTACATAGGTGGTATACGCTCTGTTCTTTATATCTCTCTCCTTCTCGGGCATTATCTATTCCGGATTTTGCCTTCCTTGTTTCGTCATTACCGCCACCGATTCTGTTACTTGGTGATTTTAATGCCCACCATTTCCTCTGGGGGGGGGTCTCACTGTGATTCCCGTGGAATTCAGTTAGAGGCTTTTCTTGCCACCCACCCCCTCCATGTTTTAAATACAGGTACTCACACCCATTTTGATCCTCGGACTCATACTCTCTCTTGGATCGATCTCTCAGTCTGCTCTTCCTCCTCCACATTAGACTTCACTTGGTCTGTTCTCCCGGACTTACATGACAGTGATCATTTCCCAATCATTCTTACTTCCCCTTCATATTCGCCACCTCTTCGCACCCTACGCTGGCAATTTAATCGGGCAAATTGGAACCTTTACTCACACCTGACTGTTTTTAAAGAGGTTCCTTCTTCATCCTCCATCGATGAGCTTTTACACCTCTTCTCGTCCTCCGTTTTCACCGCAGCTTCTCATTCTATACCCCAAACTTCGGGCAGGCATTCTCAGAAATGCGTGCCTTGGTGGTCTCCTGCTTGTGCTCGTGCAGTACGTTTGAAACGCGCTGCATGGGGCAGGTACCGGTACAATAGAACCACAGAGCGACTCCTTGATTTTAAACAGAAGCGTGCGATCGCTCGCCGTGTCATCCGTGATGCTAAACGCATTTGCTGGCGAGATTATGTCTCCACCATCACCTCTGCTTCCTCTATGAGTGCAGTCTGGAAAAAAGTACTAAAACTGAGTGGTAAATATTCTCCTGACCCGGCTCCTGTTCTGCGGGTTGCCGGTGTTGATATAGCAAACCCACTAGATGTTGCCAATGAAATTGGCAATCATCTGGTCCGTATTTCTCAGGGACTCCATCTATGCCCCTCATTTCTTTCTCAAAAGTCTGCCAGAGAGTTAGCACCCTTGGACTTTTCTTCTCTCAGAGAAGAACAGTATAATGTGCCTTTTACACTTCAAGAACTGAGGCAACACTCTCAGCTTGTCGATCATCGGCAGCTGGGCCCGACGACATTCATATTCGTATGCTACAACATTTACATCAGTCAGCCCTTGCAGTCCTATTACGCCTTTACAATCTTATTTGATCACAAGGAGTTCTTCCACAGCTGTGGAAATCTGCCATTGTTCTCCCTTTCCGCAAACCAGGCACTACGGGACATGAAACCTCCCACTATCGTCCCATTGCTCTTACCAGTGCAGTTTGCAAAGTAATGGAACGCCTAGTAAATAGACGTTTAGTGTGGTATTTAGAGACACACAACAGTTCCTCTCCACTCGTCAATATGGCTTTCGTAAGGGACGTTCTACCATAGACCCCTTACTACGCTTGGATACGTATGTTCGTAATGCCTTTGCGGATAACCACTCAGTTATTGCCATATTTTTTGACCTTGAGAAGGCATATGACACAACTTGGAGGTATAATATTTTAGCCCAAGCCCACTCCTTAGGCCTTCGAGGCAATCTACCATCCTTCCTTAAGAACTTTTTAACTGACAGGCATTTCCGTGTTCGGGGTTAATAATGTGCTCTCCCCGGACTTTATCCAAGCTGAAGGTGTCCCCCAGGGATGTGTTCTGAGCACAACACTTTTTCTCCTTGCTATTAATGATTTGGCCTCTAGTCTTCCATCAAATATTTGGTCATCCTCTATGTTGATGACTTCGCTTTTGCCTGTGCAGGCGCTGACTGTCACCTCATTACAGTTTCTCTCCAACATGCAGTCGACCGTGTTTCCAATTGGGCCACCACACGTGGGTTTAAATTTTCCAGCACTAAAACCCACCAAATCACTTTCACTAGATGCTCTGTCATCTCCGATCATCCTTTGTACCTCTATGGCTCCCGTATCCCTGAACGTGATAGTCAAGTTTCTGGGCCTCCTCTTTGATCGTAGGTTTCCTGGAAACCTCACATTACCTCTCTGAAGGCAACTGTCACAGCCGGCTGAACCTTCTTAAAACCCTTGCTCATCTTTCATGGGGAGCTGATCGTCGAACCCTCCTTCGCCTACATTCCACCCTTATTTATCGAAACTTGATTATGGTGACCAGATCTATTCAGCGGCATCTCCTGCTACTCTCTCTAGCCTTAACCCCATCATCACCAAGGATTACGTTTATGCCTTGGTGCTTTTCGCTCTTCCCCTGTCGAGAGCCTCTATACAGAAGCGAACGTTCCATCCTTATCCGATCGCCGTGATGCCCATTGCCTGCGCTACTATGTACGCTCTCATGATCTCCGCAATCCTTCCATTTATAGAATGGTCACTGATATTAGTAGACATTCTTTATTTGTTCGCCGCCCCTGTTTTACTCCGTCCCTTCTCTCTTCGCCTTCATTCGCTCTTGTCTTCTCTTCAACTACCACCTTTCTATGTACATGTAGCATCTCACTTTTCCCTACCCCCCTGGGAAGTTCCAGCTGTTCGAGTCTGTTCTTTCTCCCTCCCTTGCTCGAAAGCCCAACTCTCTACGGTCGCTTCCCGCTCTTTTTCTTGACCACTTTCACTCTCATTCTCATGCCATTGCTGTGTACACAGATGGCTCTAAGTCTTCTGACGGCGTAGGATTCGCAGCAGTGTTTCCGGACAGCGTCATACAAGGGCATTTACTATCTTCGGCTAGTATTTTTACTGCTGAATTATATGCCATCCTTACAGCACTTATCCGTATTGCATCTATGCCTGTGTCATCATTTGTGGTTGTCTCAGACTCCCTTAGTGCTTTACAGCTATACAAAAATTTGATACACCTCACCCCTTAGTCCTCCGTATCCAACTTTGGCTATGCCGCATCTTTACCAAGCATAAAGATATTGTTTTTTGTTGGGTCCCTGGTCATGTTGACGTACAGGGCAATGAACAGGCAGACACTGCTGCGCGGTCAGCAGTACATGACCTACCAGTTTCTTATAGAGGTATTCCATTTACGGACTATTTTACTGCAATATCTTCCCACCTTCACACCCGTTGGCAACAACGTTGGTCTACTATGCTCGGCAACAAACTTCAATCTATTAAACCGAGTATAGGTTACTGGCCGTCTTCTTATCACCAGTGTCGAGGTTGGGAGACTACTCTCTCCCGTCTTCGCATTGGCCATACTCGTCTTACTCATGGATATCTCATGGAGAGGCGTCTTGCTCCTCTCTGTGAGAATTGCCAAGCTCCATTATCAGTCAGCCACATTCTGTTGGACTGCCCACTTTATCAACGAGCACGCAGAATTTACCTCTGTCGTCGTCTTCGCTCCGCTGCTCTCTCTTTACCTTCCCTTCTCGCTGATGGACCCACCTTTCATCCAGACTCCTCATTGACTTTTTGACAACAACTGACTTACTTCACAAATTCTGATACCTTCAGCCCTTTCTACTTCAATCTCTTGCTACCCTCTACCCCCGTACTATCCCCTGCTCCGCTGTTTTCTGTAACCTGCTGATCATCCCCCCTCCCTTCTGCCATCCAATTCCCTTGCTTCCTTCCCTACCCTGCAGCGCTGTATAGCCCTTGTGGCTTAGCGCTTCTTTTTGATTATAATAATAATAATCTTCCTCATATACATCAATGATCTTCTAAACATATCTCAACACCTGAACCCCATTCTCTTTGCTGACGACACGACTTACGTCATCTCTCACCCTAATCTTGCCACCCTCAACACCATTGTTAATGAGGAGCTGATCAAAATATCGACTTGGATGACAGCCAATAAACTTAAGCTTAACACTGACAAAACCTACTACATTATGTTTGGTAGCAGAGCAGGAGATGCGCAAATTAACATTAAGATTGACAACACTCTAATTGCCAGGCATAATGAGGGCAAATTCTTAGGCCTATACCTCGACAACAACCTGAACTTCAGCACCCATATCCAACATATAACCAAAAAAGTATCCAAAACGGCTGGGATCCTCTCCAAGATACGATACTACGTGCCGCAAACTGCCCTTCTCACACTATACCATTCACTTACATATCCATAGCTCACCTATGCTATCTGTGCTTGGGGTTCAACTGCAGCAACACACCTAAAGCCAATAATAACCCAACAAAAAGCCGCAGTAAGAATAATCACTAAATCCCATCCCTGGCAACACCCCCCCCCCCCCACTCTTCATAGATCTAAACTTACTCCCTGTTCAGTACATCCACACTTACTACTGTGCAATCTACATCTACAGGACCTTAAATTCCAATATTAACCTTGACCTAAAACGCTTTCTTGATAGTTGCGACAGAACCCACAGGCACAACACCAGACACAAACATCTCTATGACATTCCCCGTGTCAGACTAAACCTTTACAAAAATTCAATGTATGTCAAAGGCCCTAAAATCTGGAACACCCTACCTGAAAATTCTAAAACTGCAGACACATTCATCACCTTCAAAACTACCATCAGAAAACATCTTATCTCCCTGATACACCCTGTCAACTAATTACACGAATACCACCTGGTGGTTAACACTTACACTCGCTCACCCATTTGACCATAAACAGAAATGTCAATCTCAATCTCAAAATAATGAATCTTAACTAGTCATAAGTTGGCCTGTGATACTCCAGTACTGAAACTATGTATAGTGCCAAAACAAAAGCATTCACATTGCTAAACTCACAAACTAGTATTTAGTCACTTAGCCATAATACCAACTTACCTCATAATTTTGTAATATTTTAAACTTAAGATTTAATTTAAGTCTGCCCGAAATGCCTAGCCATGCTAGGTGTTCTAGTGGTACACTCTGTAATTATTATTTTACTACATGTAAACCACACAATAACCAAATTCTGTAAACTCAGCATTGTAATCCTTATAGAGAATAAACTTTGAATTTGAATTTGAATTCCTGCCAATCCCAGATGTGGTCTGATGGTGGGTACTGGATATTGACAGGTGGTTGTGGTTGTGCAGGTTGTGGGGGTGGTTGAGGCTAGTTGTGGCTGTGCTGAGCTAGCAGTGTGGATAGCAGCATGGCCCGCTGCTAGTGCCACATGACTTGTGCCACCGCCAGCACCACAACCAAAACCTGCTGCCACATGAACCTTATGCATCCCCATTGTAACAATATCATCATCTTCACTATCAGTTTGTGATGTAGGACCACGGGATGTACCCCGAGATTTACTCCTTTTCCTTGGAATGGCATATGGCACACTACCAGAATGCATGCTGCATCGTACATACTGCCACTTCACTGGAGAATATTTCCCCCTCACTGTCACAACTCAAACTGCTTTCAATAGATTGGAAATCACTATCACTTTCACTGCTCACATCCGAGTCCTGTACACAGGGAAATAGTTTCCTCTTTCATCCTGGTACAGGTGAACGTGAATGAGATGGCCCAGCACCAGAAATGAAAAGTTGTGGATCGTTGGGTTTTCATCACTAACTACATTATCCTGGGCACTGCTTATGGTCACACCCTCCTGAAAACCCTGAAATTCACTTTCAGTGGCACTTCAATCACTGTTAGAACTATCACTTGGGAACAGAAGACCTCCAATTCGATGAGGAGTAAGGTACTTCTCACCACGAGGCATCATGAACAAGGACTACTAAAATGGCGTTCCCACAATGCACCACTAAATCGCCGATTTTTTCATACTGCACACACCCATCACGCATACCCATTCTCTAACATGTAGGCCTACCAGGATTCCCCTGCTTGATTTGAAGCTGCTAGAATTTACGCATATTAATACGTCAAAAACATTAGCTCGCAAGACGTACAGTGGACCCCCGGTTAACGATACTTTTTCACTCCAGAAGTATGTTCAGGTGCCAGTACTGACCGAATTTTTTCCCATAAGAAATATTGTGAAGTAGATTAGTCCATTTCAGAACCCCAAACATACACGTACAAATGCACTTACATAAATACACTTACATAATTGGTCGCATTCGGAGGTAATCGTTATGCGGGGGTCCACTGTATATACATATACAACCGAAACAGTCAAAGGGCAAAGAACAGTACAACCTGTGAAGAATTTGTTTTCAGATAATAATTTCCCTTCGGATATTTAGCAACAGAAGTTGGTCAACTGAAGACTCGGATTTTATACATTTTTCTAATTTTTTTTCCATGCACCATAACACAGTCTGTGGTTGGTACTATTTTTAAGCTCATGTAATCTATGATATAATTTTTGTTCTATTTTGTTTCAATAGAATATCCTGACACAGAAGCCAAAGATGTAAGTGTAGGTAGATTGCTAAATAGGCAACTTGGGAAGCAAAATAATGCTTGCCTACTTTTGCTCCAGATAAACCAGTCTTGCCATAAGTCTTCACATTACTCAAGCCATGGTAATTGCAGAGGTGCCTAAGCCAACCATCTCTTGCCAGAAATTCTGCATTCATATGCTTTGCTAGCTTTTTAGCAGCAGAGCGAACATTAACCTCAAACAACTATTATTGGACGTACCTGTTATACATTGCTTTTTCAAGCTTTTTATCATGGGCTGTTTTCATTTGCTTTCAAGTTTCTAGGAGAAACTGTTGAACATTGACTGTTGAGCATTGACTGTAAGTTTGACTTTGCTACTGCAGATATCAGACACTTTGCTACACCATATCCCTCACATACGTTTGCCACTGAGATGCCAGACTCTACCTTCTTTATTAATTCGAAGTTTTGTATAAAACTCAGGTTTACACATTTCTGGCACTAAAACTTTCTGTAGAGGTCATTGTTAATTGCATTTTACTTATTTTTTTTTTTTTTCAACAAGTCGGCCGTCTCCCACCGAGGCAGGGTGACCCAAAAAAGAAAAAATCCCCAAAAAGAAAATGCTTTCATCATCATTCAACACTTTCACCACACTCACACATAATCACTGTTTTTGCAGAGGTGCTCAGAATACAACAGTTTAGAAGCATACACGTATAAAGATACACAACATATCCCTCCAAACTGCCAATATCCCAAACCCCTCCTTTAAAGTGCAGGCATTGTACTTCCCATTTCCAGGACTCAAGTCCGACTATATGAAAATAACCGGTTTCCCTGAATTCCTTCACTAAATATTACCCTGCTCACACTCCAACAGATCGTCAGGTCCCAAGTATCATTCGTCTCCATTCACTCCTATCTAACACGCTCACGCACGCTTGCTGGAAGTCCAAGCCCCTTGCCCACAAAACCTCCTTTACCCCCTCTCTCCAACCCTTTCGAGGACGACCCCTACCTCGCCTTCCTTCCCCTATAGATTTATATGCTTTCCATGTCATTCTACTTCGATCCATTCTCTCTAAATGACCAAACCACCTCAACAACCCCTCTTCAGCCCTCTGACTAATACTTTTATTAACTCCACACCTTTTCCTAATTTCCACACTCCGAATTTTCTGCATAATATTTACACCACACATTGCCCTTAGGACATCTCCACTGCCTCCAACCGTCTCCTTGCTGCTGCATTTACTTAATATGTTAATAAAATCACAAAACACTAAATCCAGGGAAAGATTGAGACAAAATCACAGGTCCTTTACTGGGCAAATGCCAAAATCATTGGGCTTGGCCCTCTGGTTTCAGAAACTACCTGACACACCAGTGTGATGAAATCCAAGATCACTGTCTTCAGAAACTTTATATGTTGTCAGGCAAATATTTTGTCTTTAACTTCTGAAATCCATTAAATCATGTTATTTAAGTCGAGGATAATGCTGATCTTCAAAATTGTTATATACCTTATTGTATTCACTATTAAATAATTTGTCATCTTTAAAACTCAGATGACACAATAACACACATCTAAACTGTGTATGCAAATACTGTAGCTTTATACTGTACATACATCTTTCTTTCTTTCAACACACCAGCCGTATCCCACCGAGGTGGGGTGGCCCAAAAGGAAAAACAAAAGTTTCTCCTTTCATATTTAGTAATATATACAGGAGAAGGGGTTACTAGCCCCTTGCTCCTGGCATTTTAGTCGCCTCTTACAACACGCATAGCTTACGGAGGAAGAATTCTGTTCCACTTCCCCATGGAGATAAGAGGAAATAAACAAGAACAAGAGTTAGTAAGAAAATAGAAGAAAACCCAGAGGGGTGTGTATACATATGCCTGTACATGTATGTGTAGTGTGACCTAAGTGTAAGCAGAAGTAGCAAGACGTACCTGAAACCTTGCATGTTTATGAGACAGAAAAAACACCAGCAATCCTACCATCGTGTAAAACAATTACAGGCTTACATTTTACACTCACTTGGCAGGACGGTAGTACCTCCCTGGGCGGTTGCTGTCTACCAACCTACTACCTAAACTGTACATACATATCTTTTCAAAAGAGGTGTCTTGATGCTGGCGAGGGATTTGCAACTCTAGGAATTGGACCTGTACTCCATTTCCTTGGATCGAATCTAATTGCCTCCCTTTCCCAAGGTGCTATATGACCCCTATGGGTTTAGCACTCATTCATGAATTTAAAATAATAATGTACTGTACCTATATATGTGTTGTCATAAAAAAAAAAAAGATTCTACTTGTTACAAAAGTTGTGTATATATTTGCATGTTTTTTTTTATATAAATTTGTTGCTAATGCTTTTTTCAGAGGACTTTTCATGGTCTGCTGCCCTGAACAACTACTATCAGCATATTGAAGCTGAGTTGCCCGAGAGGCAAAGAGTGACTCGTATAGCTACTCAGGGAAAACAGAATACAAGGCAGTATGTGACTGAGTTTATGATTCAGTACTCTGATGATGGGGATGTGTGGAGGATGTACAGGGGGCCCGACGGAGTTGCTAAGGTAGTGATGTTAATGGCACTTTTATGTGGCTGCCATTAATAAAAGCTTCAGTAATCTGCTACCCAGTTGCTCAGTGTTGGTGTCTCTTCACCTTTTCACGTTATTTATTTTGCTCGACTATATGATTGCTTTTTTAAGTTGCTTCTCGTTTCTTTAGGTTTGTAGTTTTCTTCGCACTATTGTTTCTCCTCAGTGATGCAACAGTGAGAATGTCTTTTAGTTGGTCATTGAGTTTCCTGAGGTTCTCTGTAAATATTGCATTCTGTTCGGCACTCTTACAAAACGAAGAATGCTTTTTAAAATATTGTTCGCCATTTCTTTAGGGTAATTGTGTTAATTTCTCTATTATTTTGGCATTTTCACATACAGCACTTGAATGTTATTCGATCTATTGTATTTGTTTTTCGTATTTCACATAAGTGCATCGTATTTTATAAAGTAGCTATTACTGTTGTAGATATTTCTTTGATAAATAAACTTTTGTTCTGTCAATGAAATATTAGTTTAGTTTAATATGTTGTGTGCTGTTAGGTATGTACTGTTACAGTGTCTTTGAATTAGCAGAATGATGTATTGAATAATTTATTTTAAAGGCACAGATATTGTTGTATGACAATTTATATTTTAAGTGATCCATTTTTCTCAACCTTTTGTACTGTGTTTAAATTCATCTGTATATATTGAGTTCTGAAGTGAGAGGCCTTAAGTCTTAATATGAACTGTATGATGCATTTCTTGAATATTTTCTTTTAATTAAAGTTTTGTCGAGATGTTACAGTTCTGAGGCTTGTTTGAATTGTGATGTCTGCACTTTTGGCAAGGCATCTATTGAGTGAACGATGGTGAATGGTTCCTTTTTTTAAATCAGTGTACCTTGTTAAGGAAATTGCTGATATGGTAAAGTACAATTAATTCACATAAATGAAGGGATTCATGGAATCTGGTTAGTCACACTTAGTCTTGGATTGGGAAGGGTTGGTGCCTACACTCTGAGGAGAGGTAAGGATGTTGCAGTCTGAGGATCACAAACGCAGGATGTGGCTATTAAAAAACAGAATAAAAATTATTTTCAACGGGCATATGTTATAGATTTTGAATTCCAGTTTATATTTGCACATAATTGTTTGATATACCTTTGATGAGTTTTGACAAAGCTGACTTTGTCTCTGTAGATAACTTCCTTTCTTCCTTTCTCATTTCATTATCAAATGCTTCAAACTTCAGAACACTTGCGACTTGGCCTGATCTTCATCTCCCCTTTTAACTCTTCTCCTTTCCTATATTTTCTTTGCCTTTCTTTTCTTCTTCCTGGGTGGGTTCTGCCCTACAAGTTTATCCCTGCTGCTGCAGGGGGGAGGAAACTTGTAGGGCTGCCACTGCCCCTCCTCTTCCACCACTCCTCTGCCCCTCCTCCTCTGCCCCCTTCTCCTCTGCCCCCTTCTCCTCTGCCCCCTTCTCCTCTGACCCCTTCTCCTCTGCCCCCTTCTCCTCTGCCCCCTTCTCCTCTCCTCTGCCCCCTTCTCCTCTGCCCCCTTCTCCTCTGCCCCCTTATCCTCCACCCCCTCCTCTTCCTGTACCCCTCCTCCTCTACCCTTCCTCCACTTCTCCCTCCTCTTCCTTCTCTAACTCTCCACTCTCTGACTCTTGTGTCACTACACTACCCCCTTTCCATTGCCACTTTTGACAGTTACATTACTTATACGTATTACTACTATTACCACTACCATAATACTACCTCATCTCATTCTATTCTTGGCCCTGCCGACTTGTTGAAATAAATAAATATATATTTTTTTTTTTTTTTCAACAAGTCGGCCATCTCCCACCGAGGCAGGGTGACCCAAAAAAGAAAGAAAATCCCCAAAAAGAAAATACTTTCATCATCATTCAACACTTTCACCACACTCGCACATTATCACTGTTTTTGCAGAGGTGCTCAGAATACAACAGTCTAGAAGCATACACATATAAAGATACACAACATATCCCTCCAAACTGCCAATATCCCAAACCCCTCCTTTAAAGTGCAGGCATTGTACTTCCCATTTCCAGGACTCAAGTCCGACTATATGAAAATAACCGGTTTCCCTGAATCCCTTCACTAAATATTACCCTGCTCACACTCCAACAGATCGTCAGGTCCCAAGTACCATTCGTCTCCATTCACTCCTATCTAACACGCTCACGCACGCTTGCTGGAAGTCCAAGCCCCTCGCCCACAAAACCTCCTTTACCCCCTCTCTCCAACCCTTTCGAGGACGACCCCTACCCCGCCTTCCTTCCCATATAGATTTATATGCTTTCCATGTCATTCTACTTTGATCCATTCTCTCTAAATGACCAAACCACCTCAACAACCCCTCTTCTGCCCTCTGACTAATACTTTTATTAACTCCACACCTTCTCCTAATTTCCACACTCCGAATTTTCTACATAATATTTACACCACACATTGCCCTTAAACAGGACATCGCCACTGCCTCCAACCGTCTCCTCGCTGCTGCATTTACCACCCAAGCTTCACACACCCATATAAGAGTGTTTGGTACTACTATACTTTCATACATTCCCTTCTTTGCCTCCATAGATAACGTTTTTTGACTCCACATATACCTCAACGCACCACTCACCTTTTTTCCCTCATCAATTCTATGATTAACCTCATCCTTCATAAATCCATCCGCTGACACTCAACTCCCAAGTATCTGAAAACATTCACTTCTTCCATACTCCTCCTCCCCAATTTGATATCCAATTTTTTCTTTATCTAAATCATTTGACACCCTCATCACCTTACTCTTTTCTATGTTCACTTTCAACTTTCTATCTTTACACACATTCCCAAACTCATCCACTAACCTTTGCAATTTTTCTTTAGAATCTCCCATAAGCACAGTAACATCAGCAAAAAGTAACTGTGTCAATTCCCATTTTGAATTTGATTCCCCATAATTTAATCCCACCCCTCTCCCAAACACCTTAGCATTTACTTCCTTTACAACCCCATCTATAAATAATTAAACAACCATGGTGACATTACACATCCCTGTCTAAGACCTACTTTTAACCGGGAAGTAGTCTCCCTCTCTCTACACACCCTAACCTGAGCCTCACTATCCTCATAAAAACTCTTTACAGCATTTAATAACTTACCACCTATTCCATATACTTGCAACATCTGCCACATTGCTCCTCTATCCACTCTATCATATGCCTTTTCTAAATCCATAAATGCAATAAAAACTTCCCTATCTTTATCTAAATACTGTTCACATATATGCTTCAATGTAAACACCTGATCTACACATCCCCTACCCACTCTAAAACCTCCTTGCTCATCCGCAATCCTACATTCTGTCTTACCTCTAATTCTTTCAATTATAACCCTACCGTACACTTTTCCTGGTATACTCAGTAAGCTTATTCCTCTATAATTTTACAGTCTCTTTTGTCCCCTTTCCCTTTATATAAAGGGACTATACATGCTCTCTGCCAATCCCTAGGTACCTTCCCCTCTTTCATACATTATTAAACAAAAGTACCAACCACTCCAACACTATATCCCCCCCTGCTTTTAACATTTCTGTCATGATCCCATCAGTTCCACTGCTTTACTCCCTTTCATTTTACGTAATGCCTCACGTACCTCCCCACACTTACATCTGCTCTTCTTCACTCCTAAAGATGGTATACCTCCCTGACCAGTGCATGAAATTACTGCCTCTGTTTCTTCCTTAACATTTAAAAGTTCCTCAAAATATTCTCGCCATCTACCCAATACCTCCATCTCCCCATCTACTAACTCCCCTACTCTGTTTTTAAAACTGACAAATCCATATTTTCCCTAGGCTTCTTAACTTGTTTAACTCACTCCAAAATTTTTTTCTTATTTTCATAAAATTTCTTGACAGTGCCTCTCCCACTGATATCATCTGCTCTCCTTTTGCACTCTCTCACCACTCTCTTTACCTTTCTTTTACTCATCCATAACTCTGCTCTTCTTATAACACTTCTGCTTTGTAAAAACCTCTCATAAGCTACCTTTTTCCTCTTTTATCACACCCTTTACTTCATCATTCCACCAATCACTCCTCTTTCCTCCTGCCCCCACCCTCCTATAACCACAAACTTCTGCCCCACATTCTAATACTGCATTTTTAAAACTATTCCAACCCTCTTCAACCCCCCCCCACTACTCATCTTTGCACTAGCCCACCTTTCTGCCAATAGTCGCTTATATCTCACCCGAACTTCCTCCTCCCTTAGTTTATACACTTTCACCTCCCTCTTACTTGTTGTTGCCACCTTCCTCTTTTCCCATCTACCTCTTACTCTAACTGTAGCTACAACTAAATAATGATCCGATAAAAATCATTTGCCCCTCTATAAACATGACATCCTCGAGCCTACCCATCATACCTTTTATCCACCAATACATAATCTAATAAACTACTTTCATTACGTGCTACATCAAAAACCTTGTATATTATTTATCCTCTTTTTCATAAAATATGTATTACTTATTACCAAATTTCTTTCTACACATAGCTCCAATTAAAGCTCCCATTTACATTTACCCCTGGCACCCCAAATTTACCTACTACTCCTTCCATAACATTTTTACCTACCACTTTAGCATTGAAATCCCCAACCACCATTACTCTCACACTTGATTCAAAACTCCCCACGCATTCACTCAACATTTCCCAAAATCCTCTCTCCTCCTCTACACTTCTCTCTTCTCCAGGTGCATACACACTTATTATAACCCACTTTTCACATCCAATCTTTATTTTAACTCCACATAATCCTTGAATTAATACATTTATTGTCCCTCTTTTCCTGCCATAGCTTATCCTTCAACATATTGCTACTCCTTCTTTAGCTCTAACTCTATTTGAAACCCCTGACCTAATCCCATTTATTCCTCTCCACTGAAACTCTCCCACCCCCTTCAGCTTTGTTCACTTAAAGCCAGGACATCCGCTTCTTCTCATTCATAACATCCACAACATCTCTTTCTTATCATCTGCACAACATCCACGCACATTCAGACTTCCCACTTTGACAATTTCTTCTTCTTATTCTTTTTAGTAATCTTTACAGGAAAAGGGTTACTAGCCCATTGTTCCCGGCATTTTAGTTGACTTTTACAACACGCATGGCTTACGGAGGAAAGATTCTTATTCCACTTCCCCATGGATATAAAAGGAAAATTAATAAGACCAAGAACTATTAAGATAAAATCAAAGAAAACTCAGATGAGTGTGTATAAAAAATGTGTACATGTATGTGTAGTGTGACCTAAGTGTAAGTAGAAGTAGCAAGACATGCCTGTAATCTTGCATATTTATGAGACAGACAAAAGACATCAGCAATCCTACCATCATGTAAAACAATCACAGGCTTCGTTTTACACTCAGTTGGCAGGACGGTAGTACCTCCCTGGGTGGTTGCTGTCTACCAACCTACTACCTATATATATATATCTTTCTTTCAACACACCGGCCGTATCCCACCGAGGCGGGGTGGCCCAAAAGGAAAAACGAAAGTTTCTCCTTTTACATTTAGTAATATATACAGGAGAAGGGGTTACTAGCTCCTTGCTCCCGGCATTTTAGTCGCCTCTTACAACACGCATGGCTTACGGAGGAAGAATTCTGTTCCACTTCCCCATGGAGGTAAGAGGAAATAAACAAGAACAAGAAATAGAAAGAAAATTGAAGAAAACCCAAAGGGGTGTGTATATATATGCTTGTACATGTATGTGTAGTGTGACCTAGTGTAAGTAGAAGTAGCAAGACATACCTGAAATCTGCATGTTCATGAGACAGAAAAATGGACACCAGCAATCCTACCATCATGTAAAACAATACAGGCTTTCGTTTTACACTCACTTGGCAGGACGGTAGTACCTCCCTGGTGTGTTGCTGTCTACCAACCTACTACCTCTATATATATATATATATATATATATATATATATATATATATATAATATATATATATATATATATATATATATTATATATATATATTATATAATATGTATATATATGTATATATATATATGTATATATATGTATATATATATATGTATAAAAATTAAAATATAATATGTATAAAATATGTTATATATATATATTTATATATATGTATATATATTAAATTATATATATGTATATATAAATATGATATAATATATGTATATATATATATAATTATATATATATGATATTTTATATGTATATATATGTAAAAATTTTGTATAAATATATATGTATATATATGTATATATTATTATGTATATATATGTATATATATATATGTTATAAAATGTATATATATATGTATATATATGTATATATATATATGTATATATATGTATATATATGTATATATATGTATATATATATATGTATATATATGTATATATATATATGTATATATATGTATATATATATATGTATATATATGTATATATATATATGTATATATATGTATATATATATATGTATATATATGTATATATATATATGTATATATATGTATATATATATTAATGTATATATATGTATATATATATATGTATATATATATATGTATATATTATGATATATTATATAGTATTTTAATATATATATTATATATAATATATGTATATATATATATGTATATATATATATGTATATATATATATATAAATTTTTTTTTTTTTTATTATTATTATTATCACACTGGTCGATCCCACCAAGGCAGGGTGGCCCGAAAAAGAAAAACTTTCACCATCATTCACTCCATCACTGTCTTGCCAGAAGGTGCTTTACACTACAGTTTTTAAACTGCAACATTAACACCCCTCCTTCAGAGTGCGGCACTGTACTTCCCATCTCCAGGACTCAAGTCCGGCCTGCCGGTTTCCCATGAACCCCTTCATAAATGTTACTTTGCTCACACTCCAACAGCACGTCAAGTATAAAAACCATTTGTCTCCATTCACTCCTATACAACACGCTCACGCATACCTGCTGGAAGTCCAAGCCCCTCGCACACAAAACCTCCTTTACCCCTCTCTCCAACCTTTCCTAGGCCGACCCCTACCCTGCCTTCCTTCCACTACAGACTGATACACTCTGAAGTCATTCTGTTTCGCTCCATTTTCTCTACATGTCCGAACCACCTCAACAACCCTTCCTCACCCTCTGGACAACAGTTTTTGGTAATCCCGCACCTCCTCCTAACTTCCAAACTACGAATTCTCTGCATTATATTCACACCACACATTGCCCTCAGACATGACATCTCCACTGCCACCAGCCTTCTCCTCGCTGCAACATTCATCACCCATGCTTCACACCCATATAAGAGCGTTGGTAAAACTAAACCTCATACATTCCCCTCTTGCCTCCAAGGACAAAGTTCTTTGTCTCCACAGACTCCTAAGTGCACCACTCACTTTTTTCCCTCATCAATTCTATGATTCACCTCATCTTTCATAGACCCATCCGCTGACACGTCCACTCCCAAATATCTGAATACATTCACCTCCTCCATACTCTCTCCCTCCAATCTGATACTCAATCTTTCATCACCTAATCTTTTTGTTATCCTCATAACCTTACTCTTTCCTGTATTCACCTTTAATTTTCTTCTTTTGCACACCCTACCAAATTCATCCACCAATCTCTGCAACTTCTCTTCAGAATCTCCCAAGAGCACAGTGTCATCAGCAAAGAGCAGCTGTGACAACTCCACTTTTAACTCCACGCCTCTTGTCAAGACCCTCGCATTTACTTCTCTTACAACCCCATCTATAAATATATTAAACAGCCACGGTGACAACACACATCCTTGTCTAAGGCCTACTTTTACTCTTTACTTTTACGCTTTCCTACATACTCTAACTTGAGCCTCACTATCCTCATAAAAAACTCTTCACTGCTTTCAGTAACCTACCTCCTATACCATACACCTGCAACATCTGCCACATTGCCCCCCTATTCACCCTGTCATATGCGTTTTCCAAATCCATAAATGCCACAAAAACCTCTTTAGCCTTATCTAAATACTGCTAAATATTTGGGAGTGGACGTGTTGGTAGATGGGTTTATGGAAGACAAGGGGAGGGAAAAAAAGGTAAACGGTGTGTTAAAGCATATGTTGAAAGAAAGAAGTTTGTATGTGGAGGCAAAAAAAAGGGAATGTACCAACATTTTTATATGGGCAGATGCATGGTTTTTAAGCATTGCAGTTAGGAGGAGGCTGGAGGTAGAAGAGATATCATGTTTGAGAGGTAGGTGTGGTATGAATATTGTGCAGAGAATTAATAGTGCAAAAATTAGATGGTATTAGGTTGCAAAATATATAATGCAGAGGTTGTGAGGTGTTTCGGCCATTAACTTTGGATAGAGCAGACTAGAATGACAGTGAGGGTGTATCAGTCTGGGATGGAAGGAGGAGGCATAGAGGCCCTTCCAGGTATGGTTGGAGGGTGCTTCAAGTGGCTGAGGCTTGAGCTTCCAGCAGGCATAAGTGAGTGTTTTAGTTTGAAGTATGTGAAGATGGTTCTTAATGAACATGGTATTGGAGTGCAGATAGGGTAACTTCTTTCAAGGGATTTAGCTAAACAAGTGAGCTGGCTTTGTCTTGATGGTGGGAAGTACAGTGCAGTGCCTACGCTTTGACGGAAAGGTAAGGATGTTGCTGTTCAGGTCATCTGAAATGTGATGTGAATATACTGGTGAAGGCATTTCATTTTTTGGGTTACCTTACTTTGTGGGAGAGTTGTTTGAATTGTGATGACTTGATACTTCTTGCAAGACAGCCGTTTTAATAAATGATTGATAGTGAATGTGTTTCGGTTTTGGGGTCGCCAAACCTTGGTGGGAGACGGCCAGTATGGTATATACCAACAAAAATGCTGAGTGCAGTAGTGAGTTGACTTGCTTGAAGTTCCATTCTGTGCAGAAGTAGCCCTTTTACTTGTTTTATTGGTATTTAGTATGTATTGAGAATCTGTGTCTTATCAGATTTTCTTGAAACCCACATGCATACATCGGTCTCTTATATTCAATCCAAGACATAAACTATTTGCAAATAATAAAAGACGTATAAGAGTAATGAAGGTTATTTATTAGATTGTGCTTGGTTTTGATGAATGTAATGGGCTCACTTAATAAATAATTTCAGAATATATTTGTAAGATGGTAGACAGTGTTATAATGCTTCTTGGTTGAACTTGAGGCATTTGTTGACTAAATTAGCCACAATGTCATGGCCGAACCCATTCCTAACTAAGCTACAGATTGGAGATAGAACTTGATGATTCATTTCATCTTGGACCACTGTCAGATCTGTCGTGTTTCACTTTCATTTTGTGGGTTGTGAATTGCTGACTGATGTTTCTTTATTGCAGTGTAACTTAACCAGTCATTATAATACGTTTCTTTAAGAATTGGATTAGGTTTTTCTTTATATTGTTCTTTTTTTTGCAAACAAACAAGCAGACTAGCTAATTCTTAGGGAACCTAAAGTTGGCATTACATTTGAAGGTTATGACTTTTTACCTAAGAAGAGGAGTACTGTTATTTTAAGAAATATGTAGCTAGTTACATTTTTTAAAGAAATAGCTAGTTACATGGTTATTGCAGTATTTATAGTGTTCCAAGAGTGAGGATGAGGCACATGACAGTCTTTCCTTTTATTACAGTAAATGGAAGAAAAGGCTCACATAATGGTTTTGCTGTTATTGTCATAAGCCTAATATTCTTTCCACCATTGTGCAAAAATGGAACTGGAGCACAGAAAGAAATAGACATTTCTAGAAGTCTCCTAAGTGAATTAAGAATAGCTAATAAGTTAATTTTTTTTGCAGGCGTTTTCAGGTAATAATGATGGCAATACAGTCGTAACAAACTTATTTGACACGCCCATCATTGCACGCTATATTCGCATCAAGCCAACGAGATGGCGTGATCGCATCTCTCTCAGACTGGAATTGTATGGTTGCAAATATGGTAAGTACTCTGCCTGGGTTAAATTGTTAAAATTATGATTAAGTAGGAGTAGTATAACATGTTTTTTGTTTTGATACTTTGAGTTAAATCAAAATATAATTCCTTTGATATACCTTTGATGAGTTTCAAGAAGTTTTCTACTCCTGAAGCCCAGTCCTGGACCAGGCTTGCCTGGTCTACCAGGCTGTTCCTGCTGCCCACATATCCTTAATGAAGTGCTCATGATGTACAACTATATGAGGGACCATGACCTCAGTGATGTAGTTCTATGTGACAGCTACTGAAAGTATTAAGAAATATTTTTTTGCTTTCTACAGTATCAGAATCGATAAGTTTTGGAGGGAATTCCATGGTTATGATGGATCTTTCACGAGTTCCAGTCACCTCTCTGAGGGACCACATCCGCTTCAGGTTCCGCACAACGTTCCCAGATGCCATGCTGATGTATAGTCGAGGGACACAGGGAGATTTTTTCTCCTTGCAGCTGGTTCAGAACAGATGGTACTTAACATAAACCTTGGCAAGTACACAGAGTATGCAGTACATATTAATTTTATTTTCTTTTTAGTTCATAATATGTACATCTCAGAGGTATAAAAAAAGTTGTGTAAATTTGATAAATAACTCATTATAAATCATTATGAATGAAGCTTATTTAAGAAAAGTCATTTATCAATCTCTTTCAGGATCAAAATTAATGACTTCATTGTCTGTTGGATCATTGCTGGATGACAATGCCTGGCATGATGTGGAGATCAGAAGAGAACAAAGAAATGTGACATTTTTAGTTGATCGTGTCCGCAGAGATGACATAATTCTAGGAGACTTTAGAAGACTGGATCTTAACCAAGAGGTGTGAATTATCATTGCTACTCATTTATTGCAAAAGAAACCTTTAATTCTGTATTGTTTGTGCTTTTATCTTCATTGATTTTCTTAAATTTCATACCTTTGTTGTCTTTTCATTTTGCTTCTGATCTTACTATTAATAGTACTATTATTATTTTTTGAAGTATGAGAGTTTTCACTCTCCTGTTAATTGAATCCCTTCACTAAATATTACCCTCCTCACACTCCAACAGATCGTCAGGTCCCAAATACCATTCGTCTCCATTCACTCCTATCGAACACACTCACGCATACTTGCTGGAAGTCCAAGCCCCTCGCCCACAAAATCACCTTTACCCCCTCCCTCCAACCTTTTTGAGGACGACCCCTACCCCGCCTTCCTTCCCCTACAGATTTATACGCTCTCCATGTCATTCTACATTGATCCATTCTCTCTAAATGACCAAACCACCTCAACAACCCCTCTTCAACCCTCTGACTAATACTTTTATTAACTCCACACCTTCTCCTAATTTCCACACTCCAAATTTTCTACATAATATTTACACCACACATTGCCCTTAGACAGGACATCTCCACTGCCTCCAACCGCCTCCTCATCCTTCATAAATCCATCCGCTGAGTATAAGGAAAATTCCTATTCCTTTTTTTTTTCTTTTTTAGTTTTACGTTGGTGGTGTACCAAATATACAAGTTGGGATGAAGGCTCGTGTCAACTTTACTGGTTGTATGGAGAACTTCTTCATCAATGGTACAGCCATCATTCCAGAGATGAGAAATGCTGATGATTATTATTCTTATTACTACAGCCGTCCCAAGTACACCAGGATTAACACCGTTGCAACGTGTCCGGTAAGAATGATGTTTATTGTATGGTTGTCCTTAAATAGGCATCATTACTCACCTAGAAGGAAGAGGTGATGGAAACAGGAGTTTTAGTTTATATATTTCAAATTTGGAAAGATATTGGTACAATTTACTTAATATTTTATAAAATGTGAATTGTATAGCCAAAACTAAGGACAATTTTTGTGTGTTATTGTTGATGTCTAGAATATTGTGGCCATCAGATTTTATTTTGATCACATGGTGTTTTCGTTTTTCCTCAGTCAATATAGCTTTCGATCTGGAAATTCCTGTACAGTGGACCCTCAGTTATCAGCCGTTTCGGATATTGGCCAAGACTCTTTGCATTCTTCCAGACATTTTGTTATAATCCATTGTTTTTTGTGGTTGTTGATTGAGTGCAACTGCAAAATAAGCCACCATGGTCCCAAAGAAAGTTCCTAGTGCCAGCCCTGACCAAGCTGAAACAAGCCATATCTAACATGTTCAGTGACAAAACCTTGTCCCACTTCTGGCAAATCTTAGAGACGCCAGAAACAGAGCTCTCTGGACAGCTTTTTTGTGCGACAGGGGGTTCAGTGACTCTCAAGCTGGTCCTAGTACCAGTAAAAGACAAAGAAGGGAAGTAACCCGAGAGTGAGCTTGATACCTAAAGTCCTTATGGAGAGGAATTCCCCTTACAAGCAATAATCAGTCATCTCTCTCCTCCCAGTCTTCCATATGCCAACAAGAGTCTTTAATAAAGGTATGTAATGTTTATATTTATTTCTCACGGTTTTCTGAATGCCTTTACATTAATTCTTATTAGAAATACTATTTCGGTTTTCGGATTTAGGCCGACCTTCTGGAATGGATTGTTGCTGATAACTGAGGGTCCACTGTATTTCAAATCTATTAATTTATTATTATGGTCACTTAATTGTTTAAGAAAAATGAATGGGCAGATTGTATTTATCTATATTTAAAGGAGACTTTTTGATTTAGTTACCCAAGAGAGATTAGTTTGGAATTTTCAAAATCTTTTAACCCTTTGACTGTCGCAACCCCCAATCCTGAGGTGTCTCCTGGTGTCGCAAAATTTAAAAAAAAAAATTATTTTTTCCTATGAAATGATAGAGAATCTTTTCCCGATTGTAATGACACCAAAAAAACGAAATTTGATGGAAAACTGACGGAATTATGCTCTCGCGAAGTTAGCAACCTCGGCGCTGTTTACAAATCGGCGATTTCGCCCACTTTGAGCCCTATTTTCGGCTAATTCCGTTGTTCCAGTCGCCCAAACTCATAGCTATTTCTTTAGAACTCCATTTTTTCTATCGATTGAGTACAAGAAATTGCCCATTTACCGATTTCAACTACCTAATAATGTGGTCAGAAATTTGCAATTTGGCCAATTTCACGAAAACTAAAAAATATGACAATTTCAAAATAAGGTCCAGAATGAACAATGCAGACATTCCTGGCTCTAAAATAACATTTTCTTTGTTCATCAGTCATGTCTCCAGGCCCCTCTGATATTACTCTTGCTTTCTATTTTGAATTTTTATTCAAACAAAAAATAGAAGACTTACTATTATGCAGACTACTGCAATACTGTAATAATTGTATAAATAACATCAACCCATTCATGACTGCATATTAGAATGGCTAGCTGGACATTTATTGGACAATGGCATCATTTGTTTACTTTTGAACATTGGAAAAAATCAAATATTTCCCCTACTTTGAGCTCCATTTCTAGGTTCTTTTTATAGTAAAATCAATCAAAATCACCTCTATTTCTATAATATGTTTTCTATTCTATCAAATGAGACCAAGAAAACGTGAATACAATCATAAATACTATACGAAAATAGACCACAAAGTCGGCATTTTAATTAAAAAAAAAACGGTCGGAGTTTTTTTTTTTTCATTATGCACTGCGTGCTCCAGGATTTTTTTTATATGGTGCACACTGACCACACAGACCCATTCTCTCACATGTGGGCCTACCAGCTTTCTCCTGCTTGATTTGAAGCCGCTAGAATTTATGAATATATATACGTCAAACACGGTACCTCGTAAGACGTATATATACGGCCGCGACAGTCAAAGGGTTAAGCCTGGGGTTGTAAAAGAAGTAAAAGCTAGGGTGTTCGGGAGAGGAGTGCGATTAAATTACGGGGAATCAAATACAAAATCTAAAGAAAAATTTGAAGGTTAGTGGATGAGTTTGAGTGTGTGTGTAAAGGTAGAAAGTTGAAAGTGAACATAGAAAGAGTAAGGTGATGAGGATATCAAATGATTTAGGTAAAGAAAAATTGGATATCAAATTGGGGAGGAGGAGTATGGAAGAAAATGTTTTCAGATACTTGGGAGTTGTCGTGTCAGCGGATGGATTTATGAAGGATAAGGTTAATAATAGAATTGATGAAGGAAAAAAGGTGAGTGGTGCGTTGAGGTATATGTGGAGACAAAAAACGTTATCTATGGAGGCAAAGAAGGGAATGTATGAAAGTATAGTAGTACCAACACTCTTACATGGGTGTGAAGCTTGGGTTGTAAATGCTGCAGCGAGGAGACGGTTGGAGGCAGTGGAGATGTCCTGTCTAAGGGCAGTGTGTGGTGTAAATATTATGTAGAAAATTCGAAGTGTGGAAATTAGGAGAGGGTGTGGAGTTAATGAAAGTATTAGTCAAAGGGCTGAAGAGGGGGTTGTTGAGGTGGTTTGGTCATTCAGAGGGAATGGATCAAAGTAGAATGACATGGAGAGCGTATAAATCTGTAGGGGAAGGAAGGCGGGGTAGGGGTCGTCCTCAAAAAGGTTGGAGGGAGGTGTTAAAGTAAGTTTTGTGGGCGAGGGGCTTGGACTTCCAGCAAGTGTGCGTGAGCATGTTAGATAGGAATGAATGGAGACGAATGGTATTTGGGACCTGACGAGCTGTTGGAGTGTGAGCAGGGTAATATTTAGTGAAGGGATTCAGGGAAACCGGTTATTTTTATATAGCCAGACTTGAGTACTGGAAATGGGAAGTACAATACCTGCACTTTAAAGGAGGGGTTTAGGATATTTACAGTCTGGAGGGATATATTGTGTATCTTTATACGTATTTGCTTCTAAACTGTTGTATTCTGAGCACCTCTACAAAAACAGAGATTATGTTTGAGTGAGGTGAAAATGTTGAATATTGATGAAAGTATTTTCTTTTTGGGGATTTTCTTTATTTTTGGGTCACCCTGCCTCAGTGGGAGAGGGCCGACGTGTTAGATCACGAGTGGAGATAAGTAGTTTTTAATATACGTGCTGTTTGAGTGTGAGCAGGGTAACATTAGTGAAAGGCTTCAGGGAAAATGAGTTACTTTCAATTAAGTCCTAGAGGTGGAAGAGTAGTGCCTGTACCCTGATGGACAGGTAGGGATGTTGCAGCTCAGAGGAACACCTGAGATGTGATATCAGCGCACATATGCACGCACTTCCTTCCTCCATCTCTCCCTCACTCATTAACTTGTTGAAGTTCAGTGACGAAGTAACAGATGTGCTATGAGAGAGAGAGGGTTGGATGGAATGCATTACAGTAGTTCCCCCATATCTACAGGTGATACGTTCCGAAACCTATTGTAGATACCTGAAAACCCCCCCAAATTCGTGGGGGTTATGTTCCAAGACCACCCATGAATTGGGAAAAACCGCAAATATTGGATGCGGTTAAAAAAATGCCTGTAAATGTCTATTTTTATAGTTTAAACCCTAAATATGCACCCAAAACACTTAAATTTAATTTCAAACTCAGCTTCATACATTTTTTTTTTTTTTAACAAGTCGGCCGTCTCCCACCGGGGCAAGGTGACCCAAAAAGAAAATACTTTCATCATCATCATTCAACACTTTCATCTCACTCGCACATAATCACTGTTTTTGCAGAGGTGCTCAGAACACAACAGTTGAGAATCATATATGTATAAAGATACACAACATATCCCTCCAAACTGCTAATATCCCGAACCCCTCCTTTAGAGTGCAGGCATTGTACTTCCCATTTCCAGGACACAAGTCCGGCTATACAAAAATACAGTGGACCCTCAACCAGCGATATTAATCCGTTACTGAGAGCTCATCGTTAGTCAAAATAATCGTTAGTCAAGTTAATTTTCCCCATAAGAAATAATGGAAATCAAATTAATCCGTGCAAGACACCCAAAAGTATTGAAAAAAATTTTTTTACCACATGAAATATTAATTTTAATACACAAACTGAAGATTACATGCACAGTTACATGACACTTAACTTTATTGAAGATCTGGTGATGATTGATGGGATGGGAGGAGGGGAGAGCGTTATCTTCTTACTGTTTAGAAGGGGAATCCCCTTCCATTAGCACTTGAGGCAGCAAGTCTTTTTCTGGGGTTACTTCCCTTGTTCCTTTAATGCCACTAGGACCAGCTTGAGAGTCACTGGACTTCTGTCGCACAACATATCTGTCCATAGATACCTGTACCTCTCGTTCCTTTATGACTTTCCTAAAGTGGTTCACAACATTGTCACTGTACAGGTTGCCAACACGGCTTGCAGTAGCTGTGTCAGGGTGATTATCATCCATAAAGCTTTGCACGTTAAGCCACATTGCACAGATTTCCTTAATCTTTGAAGTAGGCAACTTCTTCAGTTTCTCTCTCCCCTCCTCCGAAGCAGTTTCCTCAGGTCTGCCCTCTTGCTGTTCAAGATGATCTAGCAGCTCATCAGTGGTTAGTTCTTCACTGTCCTCCACCACCAACTCTTCCACATCCTCCCCACTAACCTCCAACCCCAAGGACTTCCCCAATGCCACAATGGATTCCTCAACTGGCATAGGATTCTCAGGGTTAGCCTCAAACCCTTCAAAATCCCTTTTGTCTACACATTCTGGCCACAGTTTTTTCCAAGCAGAGTTCAATGTCCTCTTAGTCACTTCCTCCCAAGCCTTACCTATAATGTTTACACAATTGATGATGGTAAAATGATCTTTTATTTATTTATTTATTTATTTATTTATTTACAATTTGAGCATACATACAGAGGTACAAAAAAATACAGATAAGAGCAGCATGCCAAAGCCACTTATACTATGCATAGCATTTCGGGCTGGCTTAAAATTAACTAAGCAATGATGAAATTAGTGATAATACATTATTGTAAACAGATAACTATAAAGCACAAATGAGTATTACAAAGACAGGTCATATGGTTGCATGCATTGTTGTACATTCAGTCGTATGGAGTATTCTGTTAGGTAGTGTATTTAAAAAATAATAAAGTTAGATTGGGTTTTAGGTTTAACATTTATGTGATATAATTGTGAGAAACATTTAAGATATACAATTTATAAGGTTCAGTTATTCAGTATTTATTTGGTTTTGGGTGAGTAAGTGATCTTTGAGAAGAGACTTGAATTTATAAACAGGTAGTGTTTCTTTTATATTTACAGGTAATGAATTCCAGATTTTAGGGCCTTTTATGTGCATTGAGTTTTTGCATAATGTGAGATGGACACGAGGAACATCAAAGAGTGATCTGTCCCTTGTGTTATGGTAATGTGTTCTGTTGAGGTTGGCAAGGAGATGTTTGAGGGGAGGGTTAATATCAGAGTTAAGTGTTCTATGTATGTAATAGGTGCAGTAATAAGTATGGATGTTTTTGTATGGTGAGTAGGTTTAGTGTATTGAATATTGGTGGAGTGTGATGCCTGTAGTGAGAATTTGTTATCATTCTAACTGCAGCCTTTTGTTGGGTAATTAGTGATCTGAGATGGTTAATTGTTTTTTGAGCCCCATGCAAAAATTTCCCATAGGTGAGATAGGGGTAAATAAGGGGAGAGTGATATATGGCCAGGAGGGCTGACTGTGGAAAACATAGTACCGTATCTTCGATAGTATGCCTACAGTCTTGGAAATTTTCTTAGAAATTTGTTGTATTGTGTATAAAATTTGAGTCTATTATCAAGGTGGATTCCTAAGAATTTTCCCTCTGTTAGCTTTGTGATAGGTGATCCGTTTATCTTTTATTTTTAAGAGGGACATCTGTAGCTCTGTTACCAAACTGAATAAAGTAGGTTTTGTCAATGTTTAGTGTTAGTTTGTTAGTCCTCATCCAGGTAGATATTTTCTGTAATTCGGTATTTAAGTATTGGCTAGCGTGACTGGGCTCGGAGTGAGAGAAGACGTATTGTAGTGTCATCTGCAAATAGTGTGGGTTTGAGTAATTGCGAAGCATTTGGAAGGTAATTTATGTATAGGAGAAAGAGAAGAGGGCCAAGGACACTTCCCTGTGGGACACCAACTGTAAATTGGTTGCGCAGAAGAGTTTCCCCCATTTGCGTACACATATTGGCTTCTGTTGCTGAGGTATGACTTGAGGTAGTTGAGGGAGTGCCCTCTTATACCATAGTGTGACAATTTTACGTGAGAAGCAAGTCATGGTCAACTGTATCAAAAGCTTTACGTAAGTCAATGAAGATCCCCAGTGGGACTTCTTTTTTCTCTATTGCGGTGTATATATGTTCTAGCATGTGTATAATAGCATCATTTGTATTTTTATTAGGCCTGAATCCAAATTGGCAGGGGTTTGAGTATGTTTTGGGAGATAAGGTAGGAGTAGATTCGTTTATGAATTAATTTTTCGAAGATTTTTGAGAGAGGGTGTAAGTTGGATATTGGCCTATAGTTATTCAACTCTGTTTGGTCTCCTCCTTTGTGGATCGGGGTGACCCTTGCTATTTTGAGTACTGTAGGGAAGGTGGAGGATTCTATGGATTTGTTAAAGGTGTTGCAATGATTGGTGATAGCACTTGTGACAGTTTTTTGTATATAAAGGGTGGGTAAGGTATTTAAATCTCTGCCTTGTTTTTTAGTGCGTTGATAATAAGGGAGACTTGTATGGGTTAGTCGGAGCTAGGAACAGTGTGTTCGGGTAGTTGCCAGTGAGGTAGTCATTTGGTGGGGTATCTGAGCTTGGGATTTTATTGGCAAGGTTTTGTCCTATAGTGGAGAAGAAATCATTGAGTCTGATTGCTGTTTCTGTTGGTGGGAGTTGGGGTTCATCTGATTTTGCTAATTTTATTTCGCTATTTCGTGATATCTTTTTTGTTCCCAGAATTTCTGATAGGGTTTTCCAGGTCTTTTTTATATCACCTCGTAAGTTGGATAATCTGTTCTCATAATACAATTTTTTTGCCCTTCTTAGAGTCAGTTGAGTTTCTGAGGTCACTACAAAGCACCTTTCAAACATAGCTTTTGTGTACAGTTTCTTGAAGTTGGAAATAACCTGCTTGTCCATGGGCTGCAGGAGAGGAGTGGTATTAGGAGGCAAAAACTTCACCTTAATGAAGCTCATGTCCCTAGAAAGTCGCTCTGCCACATCTGTAGGATGACCAGGGGCATTGTCTAATACCAGGAGGCACTTAAGGGGGCTGTAGGGCAAATTTCGTAACTCGTTTATTTACCGTCCGATTTTCTCCAGTTTTGGTGCACAAGACAAAGTGTTCTCACTCTTTCTCGAAAATATTTATAAAAAATATACCTCAAACAACAACTGAGAAAAGACTGATTTACTGAAAATGCCCTTGATTTTGATGCAACTCTTATATGCGGCTACGTAAGGTGGTTTGGACACTTGGTGCCGAGAGAACAATGCTAATACTAATTCGGACCGTAGGATTTCCCTCTAAATACCTTATCGTTTATTTCACAAAAAAATAAAGTTTGTTAGTTTCTGGAATATTGCAAAAAAATCTGCCCTTTACTCCCACATAACTCCCGAACTATTTGGAATATTTTCAAAAACTCTACGGTCAGGATAAGAGAAATCATTATTCTACAATATCTGTGAATATTATTCCATTTAATTAAGTAATAAAGGAGCCACATCGAATTATAGGTGAATAAGTTACTTCCGAGATATCGGCCGGGAACGCCGGCCGGCCCCCGTCTCAAAAAAAAAAAAAAAAAAATTCGCGAAAATCGCGTTTGTTTGGGTGTATTTCTTAGTAAACTGATGTTCTAGTGCAGTTATCCTCTTCAAAAACACGTTTTCTCTTACTCAGAGACGACAGGTGACCAGTTACACTTTTATATCGAAATATTCCCGATAATCTCGGGCCATATTATGGCCTATTTTATTCAGTCTAGAGTATATAACATGTTTGTATGTTATTTAGAGTGTTTATTATATCATATTAGATCAATTCTGATAGAAAAAAAACCGTAGAGTTGATATATAAGCTGATATAAGCGTAATAATGGGTGATTCCTGGCTGGCACCTCGAGCGGTGGCACACTGCTGAGCGTTCCCATCTGGTTCCCGGCAGTCACTAAGTCTCAGGATAAGTCCCGCCTACTGTTTTATGATGCCAAATAGTCAGTTATTATATTAGAAAGAATAATGCAAGGAAAAGGCGATAAAAAACAAGAAAATAACTCCAAAAAATATATAGGCCGTGAGCAGACTCGGTACCAACATCGCCGTCACCATACCTGATATAAATGACTATAATTTCTTGTAGAAACGTCGTAGAACATTCATTCTGGTACCATTGTGTTGCCAAAGAGTTGAGCTTTTTTTCAGTATATATAACTCAATATCCATATTTTTCCGATTTTTCGGTGAGCGCGCGCGGCCAATTGCCCTACAGCCCCCTTAAGGTCTAATTTCTTTTCAATTAGGTAATTTTTCACATTGGGGGCAAATGCATGGTGTAACCAGTCATAGAAAAAGTCCCTAGTGACCCATGCCTTACTGTTTGCCCTCCACAGCACACACAAATTAGCCTTGAGGACATTGTTTTTCCTGAACACTCTGGGGGTTTCAGAGTGATACACCAATAAAGGCTTCACTTTGCAATCACCACTAGCATTGGCACACATCAACAAAGTAAGCCTGTCTTTCATAGGCTTATTTCCTGGGAGTGCCTTTTCCTCCTGAGTAATGTACGTCCTGCTTGGCATTTTCTTCCAAAACAGGCCTGTTTCGTCACAATTAAACACTTGTTCAGGTTTCAGTCCTTCACTGTCTATGTACTCCTTGAAGTCCTGCACATATTTTTCAGCCGATTTGTGGTCCGAACTGGCAGCCTCACCATACCTTATCACACTATGAATGCCACTACGCTTCTTAAATTCTCAAACCAACCTTTGCTGGCCTTAAATTCACTCACATCACTAGCTGGCATTTTTTTAATTAAATCGTCATGCAACTTCCTAGCCTTTTCACATATGATCGCTTGAGAGATGCTGTCTCCTGCTATCTGTTTCTCGTTTATCAACACCAATAACAGTCTCTCAACATCTTCGAGTACTTGCGATCTCAGTTTCGAAAACATAGTTGCACCTTTGGCAAGAACAGCTTCCTTGATTGCCATTTTCTTGCCCACAATAGTAGTGATGGTTGATTGGGGTTTATTATACAACCTGACCAGCTCAGAGATACGCACTCCACTTTCATATTTATCAATGATCTCTTTCTTCATCTCCATAGTAATTCTCACCCTTTTTGCTGTAGGGTTGGCACTAGAAGCTTTCTTGGGGCCCATGGTGACTTATTTTGCAGGTGCAATCACTAAAAAGGCTGTGATAATATGAAATGTTCCAGTTGTATGTTTGGAAGCGACCGCGGTGGCTGGCTGGCTTGTAAACACTGGCACCAAAGGGACAAGTGAGGCGCGCTCAGGCCAAAGTGGACGCGTATGGTACGGAACGAATAGCGCTGGTCGGGTTTTTAAGCGCTTGTCGAGGCAAAATTTTTGCGTTTAAATGAATCACTAGTCAGATTTATCGTTGATCGATGCCATCGCTGGTTGAGGGTCCACTGTAACTGGTTTCCCTGAATCCCTTCACTAAATATTACCCTCCTCACACTCCAACAGATCGTCAGGTCCCAAATACCATTCGTCTCCATTCACTCCTATCGAACACGCTCATGCAAGCCTGCTGGAAGTCCAAGCCTCTCGCCCACAAAACGTCCCTCTCCCCTTCCTTCCAACCTTTTCGAGGACGACCCCTACCCTGCCTTCCTTCCCATACAGATTTATACGCTCTCCATGTCATTCTACTTTGATCTATTCTTACTAAATGACCAAACCACCTCAATAACCCCTCTTCAGTCCTCTGACTAATACAGTGGTCTCTCAATTATCGTCCTTAATCCGTTCCTGGAAGTGGGACTATTATCGAAATAGACGATTTTTGAATCAATTTTACCCATAAGAAATAATGTAAATCCAATTAATTCATTCCAGACACCCAGAAGTATCAACAACATTTTTTTTTATCTAAAAAATAGATTTACATGCACAAAAGAATGAACATTGAACATGACAGTTACCTTTATTGAAGGCTGTTGTGATGAATGGGAGACAGGAAGGAGGAGAGAGGGAAGAGAGGTTATTGTTTGGAAGGGGAATCCCCCTCCATAAGGACTCTAGGTCACTTCAGGGGTCACTTCCCTAGCATAAATATAGATTCACATGCAGAAAAAATGCCAAATAAATGTAAAGCACTAATAAAATGTATAAATGAACATTGGTAATAAGGGTAGTTGATGAGTGGAACGGTCTGCCTAGTAGGGTGATCGAAGCTAAAACATTGGGTAGTTTCAAATTTAGGTTGGATAAATACACGAGTGAGAGGGGTTGGATTTGAGTCGGACTTGCACCTGAGCTTATTGCTTGGGTAGCATTTGTTCTGTTAGTGGGTTGGATTGTGAAGAATCGGCCTAGTATGGGCCAGCAGGCCTACTGCAGTGTTCCTCCTTTCTTATGTTCTTATTGGAGACTTGTTTGTGTGAGGGAGGGATGGCAAGTTTATTGTTGGAGAATATGACACTAATATCAACTCTATGGCTTATTTATCTATTACAATTCAACTAATATGACATAATAAACAATATTAATAACATAGAAACACGGAATATACTCTAGAATGAATAAAATAAGTCATTACGTATGTCACGAGAGGTGTTGTGTTGTTGTTGGGTATATAAGGGCCACTGAGAGTAAGCTGCCCATAATGGTGGTGGAGCAGCAGCTGAGGCGGCGGTGTTTTCAGTAGCCCTATATAACTCCAACAACATTGGAGGAGTTGGTAGAATCGCTGAATCACTAAAGAAGGAACCCTCTACCACCATCACTACGACCTTCTACCACTATTACAACTATTACCACCATCACTACTACCTTCTACCACTATCACAACTGCTTCCACTCTACCACCACCACCACCACCTTTGTATTTTTCTACAAACTTTTTCATAAATTATATGTGTTTCTCACATTCTTTACCAAAGGGCTGGCACTAGAAGCTTTCTTTTGAGGCATGGTAGCTTATTTAGCACTTGCAAGCACAAGCACTAAAATCAACGGAATATTATGAAATATTTTGTAGGAGCATGTGAGGGGACCGTCGCTCACTGGTAAACAATGGCGCACTGGCTGGGAAGGCAGGCCCAGGCGGCTCAGAGCGTGAGTACGCGTCCCAGACCAAGGACGATTAGCGAGTTAACGAACCATTTGCGAGCCAATGTTTAGACGAAATAATGGGACTATTTCCGAAATGGACGACTTTCAGGTGGGACGATTATTGAGGGACCACTGTACTTTTATTAACTCCACACATTCTCCTAATTTCCACACTACGAATTTTCTGCATAATATTTACACCACACATTGCCCTTAGACAGGACATCTCCACTGCCTCCAACTGCCTCCTCGCTGCTGCATTCACAACCCAAGCTTCACACCCATATAAGAGTGTTGGTACTACAGTGGACCCCCGAGTTTCGTGATTAATCCGTTCCAGAGGGCCCGCCGAAGGTCGAAATTCACGAAACTCGAAGCCATTTTCCCCATAAGAAATAATGGAAATAAAATTAATCCGTTCCAGACACCCAAAAATGTTAAAATAAATTTTTTTTTTTTTTCAAATTAAGTAAAGATTTACATAATGAAAACAATCAGAAATCAAGTACACATCAATGCATTTAAAAAAATAATATTACACTTACCTTTACTGAAGACTTCTGGCGTGGATGGAAGACGGGAAGAAGGGGATAGGAGGAAGGTGTACACTATTGTTTGGAAGGAGAATCTCCTTCCATTAGGACTTTAGGTAGCAAGTCCTTATCTGGGGTTACTTCCCTTCATCTTTTAATGCCACTGGGAACAACTTGAGAGTCACTGGAGCCCTGTCGCACAAAATATCTGTCCAGAGAGGTCTTTTTCTGGCGTTTCTTTAAGATTTCCTTGAAGTGAGACACAACACTGTCATTGTACATGTTGCAGATATGGCTTGTTTCAGCGTGATGCTTTTCAACAAAACTTTAAGAACATAAGAAAGAAGGAACACTGCAACAGGCCTACTGACCCATGTGGAGCAGGTCAATGTCCCCCCCCCCCCAGATTAGACCAATGACCCACCCCCCAGATTATCCAATGACCCCACCAGTCTGGTCATCCCCACTCAAGGATGGAGCACTGCACCAGACCCAGCAGCACAAGCTAGTCAGGTCCAACCCACACCCACTCATGTATTTATCTAACCTATTTTTAAAACTACACAACGTTTTCGCCTCAATAACTGTACTTGGGAGTTTGTTCCACTCATCCACAATTCTATTACCAAACCAGTGCTTTCCTATATCCTTCCTGAATCTGAATTTTTTCCAACTTGAAACCATTGCTGCAAGTCCTGTCTTGGCTGAAATTTTCAGCACACTATTTACATCTTATATGGGTGTGAAGCATGGGTGATGAATGTTGCAGCGAGGAGAAGGCTGGAGGCAGTGGAGATGTCATGTCTGAGGGCAATGTGTGGTGTGAATATAATGCAGAGAATTCGTAGTTTGGAAGTTAGGAGGAGGTGCGGGATTACCAAAACTGTTGTCCAGAGGGCTGAAGAAGGGTTGTTGAGGTGGTTCGGACATGTAGAGAGAATGGAGCGAAGCAGAATGACTTCAAGAGTGTATCAGTCTGTAGTGGAAGGAAGGCGGGGTAGGGGTCGGCCTAGGAAAGGTTGGAGGGAGGGGGTAAAGGAGGTTTTGTGTGCGAGGGGCTTGGACTTCCAGCAGGCATGCGTGAGCGTGTTTGATAGGAGTGAATGGAGACAAATGGTTTTTAATACTTGATGTGCTGTTGGAGTGTGAGCAAAGTAACATTTATGAAGGGGTTCAGGGAAACCGGCAGGCCAGACTTGAGTCCTGGAGATGGGAAGTACAGTGCCTGCACTCTGAAGGAGGGGTGTTAATGTTGCAGTTTAAAAACTGGAGTGTAAAGCGCTCTTCTGGCAAGACAGTGATGGAGTGAATGATGGTGAAAGTTTTTCTTTTTTGGGCCACCCTGCCTTGGTGGGAATCGGCCAGTGTGATAATAATAATAAAAAAAAATATTTACATCCCTTTATTTATTCCTGTTTCCATTTATACACCTCGATCATATCCCCCCTAATTCTACGCCTTTCGAGAGAGTGCAGATTCAGGGCCCTCAGTCTATCCTCATAGGGAAGATTTCTGATGCATGGGATCATCTTCGTCATCCTCCTTTGTACGTTTTCCCAGAGCATTTATATCCATTCTGTAATACGGTGACCAGAACTGAGCAGCATAGTCTAAATGAGGCCTAACCAAGAATATATAGAGTTGAAGAACAACCTGAGGACTTCTATTATTTATACTTCTAGATATGAAGCCAAGAATTCTGTTAGCTTTATTGTGAACATTAATGCACTGTTGTCTTGGTTTTAGGTTACTGCTGACCAGAACTCCTAAATCCTTTTTGCAATCGGTAGTATTAAGATCTACATTATTTAGTTTATATGTGGCATGGTTATTTAACTGTCCAACATTTAGAACTTTGCATTTGTCAATATTAAACTGCATCTGCCACTTCTCTGACCATTGCGTCAGTCTATTCAAATCATCCTGGAGTGCTCTAATGTCCTCATTAGAATGAATTGGACGGCCTATTTTGGTGTTATTAGCAAATTTGCTTATGTCGCTATTTATTCCCTCATCTATGTTGTTTTATAATAAATTGTTGAACAACAACGGGCCCAACACTGACCCCTGAGGAACACCGCTTGTGATGTGCCCCCATTCGGATTTCACCCCATTTATGCAAACTCTCTGCTGTCTATTTGTCAGCTATGCCTCTACCCAGGAAAAAATTTCTCCTCCTTTCCGTGTGCCCTAAGTTTCCTCAATAGCCTCTGGTGTGGAACTCTATCGAAAGCCTTACTGAAGTCCATATACACAATATCATATTTATTACCATGATCTACCTCCTCAAACACCTTAGTGGAAAAAAGTTAGTAAATTCGTAAAACCGTGTTGAGAATCATTAATCAATCTGTGCCTGTCAAGATGGCTATGAATTGCTTCGGCAATTATTGATTCCATAAATTTTCCCACTATGGAGGTAAGGCTTATTGGTCTATAGTTTGAAGCCAAGGACCTGTCACCTGCCTTGTAAATTGGTATTACATTTGCCATTTTCCACTTATCAGGTGCTATGCCAGTTTGTAGTGATATGTTAAAAAGATTAGCCAAAGGTATGTTAAGTTCCTCTTTACATTCCTTTAACATCCTTGCAAACAGTTCATCAGGACCTGGGGATTTGTTAGGTTTTAGTTTCTCTATTTGTCTGAGGACCATGTCACTAGTTACCGCAATCGTACATAGTTTATTATCATCCTGTTCTATGTAATCTATTATTTCAGGAATATCGCTAGTATTTTCCTGGGTGAAAACTGAGAGGAAGTAGGTATTTAGAATTTCACACATACCCTTATCACTGTCAGTGATCTGACCAGAGTTACTCTTAAGTGGGCCAATCTTGTCCCTAATCTTACTTCTGTATACCTGAAAGAACCCTTTTGGGTTAGTCTTTGAATCTCTTGCGACCTTAGCCTCATAATCCCTTTTTTGCTTTTCTTATTCCTTTCTTTATTTCTCTCTTTAATTGAATATATTGATTTCTTAACTGCCCATCCCCTCTTTTGATACGCCTATATATGCCTCTCTTTTGACCAATGAGATGTTTTAATCTATTGTTCATCCATTTGGGATCATTTTTGTTAGATCTAATTTCCCTACTCGGAACAAAAGTTGTCTGGGCAGCTAGAACTATGCTCTGAAAAATGTCATATTGGCAACCACGATCACCTACCTGACCCATAGTCAGGACATCCCAATTTAGCCCACCCAAGTAATTTTTTCAGTCCCATGAAGTCGGCCAAGCGAAAATCTGGGACAGAGATTTGATTGCAGTTATCTGGGTAATTCCATGATATATTGAAACTAAGTGATTTGTGATCACTTTCCCGAAGCTCATCATTAACCTCAAGATTATTAATTAGTGAATCTTTGTTGGCAAGAACCAAGTCAAGCAGATTGTTTCCTCTAGTTGGTTCTGTCACAACCTGTTCTAAAAAGCAATCCTGAACCGTATCAAGAAAGTCATTAGACTCAAGATTTCCTGTCATATTGTTCCAATCAATTTGTCTAAAGTTAAAATCTCCCATTATCACAACATTTTCATATCTAGATGCCTTATGAATTTCGTCCCATAACAGCTTATTGCACTCCTTACCAAGGTTTGGGGGCCTATAAATCACACCCAAAATTAATTTGTCACGTCCCTCGAGAAACTGTAGCCAAACAGATTCTGTGTTCAATGTTTCTAATCTTATATCATGTCTAAGACAACAATTTAAATTTTCTCAGACATACATCGCCACACCACCACCCTTCCTGTTGACCCTATCAGTGTGGAATAGTTTATAACCCTGTATGTTGCACTCAGAAGGCATTTCTCTATCTTTCAGGTTGAACCAGGTCTCTGTTATACCAATAATATCTATATTACCTACACTTGCAAGTAATTTTAGCTCATCTATCTTATTTCCTAGACTCCTACTACAGTGGAACCTCAAATATCGAACTGCTCCCAACACAACCATTTATGTAAGTGTATTTTTGTAAGTGCTTCTATAAGTGTATTTTTGAGGGTCTGAAATGGACTAACCTAATTTACATTATTCCTCATGGGAATAAATTCATTCGGTAAAGGCACTCGAACAGCCTTCTGGACTGAAGAAAGTTCGATATTTGAGGTTCCACTGTATTTGTATAGTAAACCTTAAGGGAGCTAGTCACTCGTTGCCCTCTACTATCTATCTTTGTTTGTTGATCAATTGATTTGCCATTATGTACTAGCAACTTTATTTTGAATATTGTCTTTTAAACATATCCCTGAGGTATCCCGGTAATAACTGCTGTTTTTAACCCTAATTCTGCAGCCTGATTGTTTCCCACAAACACCCATACCTCTATAATCTATCAGTTTAAATTCCTAGACAAGTCATCAATTACCCTCTCAATTGAATTGGCTAATGCAACCACTCCATCCCCAGAGATATGAACCCCATCCCTTGCTTGCATACATATCACGTTTGCCAAAGAAAAGGTCCCAGTTATCAATGAATGGGATTGCAAGTTCCTTGCAGTACCTGTCTAGCCAGCAATTTATACCAATTGTCCTAGACATCCATTCATTGCCCACTCCCTTTCTAGGCAAGATGCTACATATGACTGGGATCCCTCCCTTAGACCTAACTACTTCTATGGCTGACCTGTACTTACCCAGCAGCTCCTCTCTCCTGCCCTTCCCAATGTCATTACCCCCAGCACTAAGACAGATAATGGGCTTGTTCCCATTACCTGCCATAATATTATCCAACCTGCTGACTATGTCGCCAACACCAGCTCCAGGAAGACACACTCTCTGTCTGACCTTTCTGTCCCTGTTACAAAATGCACGGTCTATATACAGTGGACCCCCGCATAACGATGGCATCACATAGCGATTATTTCGCATACCGCTTACTTTAATTGCAAAAATTTTGCCTCGCATACCGCTTAAAAACCCGCTTACCGATTTTCGTCCGAGACGCTTCCAATGTGCGGCCTGAGCCACGCTCACATGTTCCGCCGGTGGCATTGTTTACCAGCCAGCCTCCGCAATAACATCCAAGCATACAATCGGAATATTTCGTATTATTACAGTGTTTTCGGTGCTGTTTCTGGAAAATAAGTGACCATGGGCCCCAAGAAAGCTTCTAGTGCCAACCCTGTGGTAAAAGGGTGAGAATTAGTATGGAAATTAAGAAAGATTTTGAAGGGTTTGGGGCTAACCCTGAGAAGCCTATGCCAGTTGTGGAATCCATTGTGCCTACTTCAAAAATTAAGGAAATGTGTGCACAGTGGGTTGAACTGCAAACCTTTATGGATGAAAATCACCCTGACACAGCTGTTGCAAGCCGTGCTGGTGACTATTTCAATGACAATGTTGTGGCCCATTTTAGACAAATCGTAAAGGAACGGGAGGTACAGAGCTCTATGGACAGATTTGTTGTGCGACAGAGGTCCAGTGACTCTCAAGCTGGTCCTAGTGGCATTAAAAGAAGAAGGGAAGTAACCCCGGAAAAGGACTTGCTACCTCAAGTCCTAATGGAAGGGGATTCCCTTCTAAACAGTAAGAAGATAATGCTTCTCCCCTCCTCCCATCCCATCAATCATCACCAGATCTTCAATAAAAGTAAGTGTCATGTAAGTGTGCATGCCTTTTTCAGTTTGTGTGTATTAAAATTAACATTTCATGTGGTAAAAAAATTTTTTTTTCATACTTTTGGGTGTCTTGCACGGATTAATTTTATTTCCATTATTTCTTATGGGGAAAATTCATTCACATAACGATTATTTCGCATAACGATTACCCCTCTTGCACGGATTAAAATCGTTAACCGGGGGTCCACTGTATCTTACATGAGAATCACGTACTATTAAAATATTCTTACCTTGATTAGCAGGGGAATCAGTGGTACCTTCAACCTCACTAATCACTGAAGTACACTCGTCTTGGAGAACAGAGAATCGATTTCCTACCTTCACATCTTCTCTATTAACTCTCCTCATCTTCCTTCTTCCTGAACTGTGAACCACTTGCCACTTAAAGCGGCTGCCACTATCACTGCTGGTGACCATTTCCTCCTTACCAGCTAAATCCTTCTCACACTCACTCCCAAACTCATCTATGTGAAGCTTCAGCTTCCTATTTTCCTCCTGAAGAAGTAGAATCTCCTTCTTCAACACATGAACCTGGGATTCTAAAGCACTACAACAAGCCATGGTGCTTGGTAACAGCCCACGCTAACTCCCAAGAGCTTAGGCAGGTATGACCGCAGTTGACCAGTGACCTCAGCATACTGTAACCAGTGACCTCAGCGTACTCATTCCACATTCCACTCATGTCCTTAATCACTGAAGGCACCTCATCCACTCCCTCTTCCTCCTCCTCTGAAGCAAGTTCCTCGGCTGTGGTCTGATGCTGTTCCAGTTGAAGCTCTTGCAGTTCGTCAGTGGTTAGCTCTTCCCTGTGGTCCTCCACCAACTCTTCCACATCCCCGTCACTCACTTTATTTACCATGATGGGTCCATGATGACTTACTTAGCAGTTGCAAGCACAAAAAACAATGGATTATTATGAAATGTATTGTATGAACCCGTGGGGTGATGGTCACGTGTTGGTAAACAATGGCATACTGAGTGTGAATGGCGTGGGAGACTGGCTTGGTGTGTGCGGTGACCGGCGGATGGGTACCGGACGGTCGCCAAAACATGAGTCTTTTCACGAAACTAGAGGCCAAATTTTTTCAAAAAAAAAAAAAAAAACGCGCCGAAGGTCGAATTTCATGAAAGTCGATGCTGCCGAAACTCGGGGGTCCACTGTACTATACTTTCGTACATTCCCTTCTTTGCCTCAATAGATAACATTTTTTGTCTCCACATATACCACAATGCACCGCTCGCCTTTTTTCCCTCATCAGTTCTATGATTAACCTCATCCTTCTTAAATCCATCCCTCGACACATTAACTCCCAAGTATCTGAAAACATTCACTTCTTCCATACTCCTCCTCCCCAATTTGATATCCAGTTTTTCTTGATCTAAATCATTTGATACCTCATCACCTTACTTTTTTCTATGTTCACTTGCAACTTTCTACCTTTACACACACTCCCAAACTCATCCACTAACCTTTGCAATTTTACTTTAGAATCTCCCATAAGCACAGTATTATTATTTTTTTTTTTATTATCACACTGGCCGATTCCCACCAGGGCAGGGTGGCCCGAAAAAGAAAAACTTTCACCATCATTCACTCCATCACTGTCTTGCCAGAAGGGTGCTTTACACTACAGTTTTTAAACTGCAACATTAACACCCCTCCTTCAGAGTGCAGGCACTGTACTTCTCATCTCCAGGACTCAAGTCCGGCCTGCCGGTTTCCCTGAACCCCTTCATAAATGTTACTTTGCTCACACTCCAACAGCACGTCAAGTATTAAAAACCATTTGTCTCCATTCACTCCTATCAAACACGCTCACGCATGCCTGCTGGAAGTCCAAGCCCATCGCACACAAAACCTCCTTTACCCCCTCCCTGCAACCTTTCCTAGGCCGACCCCTACCCCGCCTTCCTTCCACTACAGACTGATACACTATTGAAGTCATTCTGTTTCGCTCCATTCTCTCTACATGTCCGAACCACCTCAACAACCCTTCCTCAGCCCTCTGGACAACAGTTTTGGTAATCCCGCACCTCCTCCTAACTTCCAAACTACGAATTCTCTGCATTATATTCACACCACGCATTGCCCTCAGACATGACATCTCCACTGCCTCCAGCCTTCTCCTCACTGCAACATTCATCACCCATGCTTCACACCCATACAAGAGCATTGGTAAAACTATACTCTCATACATTCCCCTCTTTGCCTCCAAGGACAAAGTTCTTTGTCTCCACAGACTCCTAAGTGCACCACTCACCCTTTTCCCCCTCATCAATTCTATGATTCACCTCATCTTTCATAGACCCATCCGCTGACACGTCCACTCCCAAATATCTGAATACATTCACCTCCTCCATACTCTCTCCCTCCAATCTGATATCCAATCTTTCATCACCTAATCTTTTTGTTATCCTCATAACCTTACTCTTTCCTGTTTCATTTTTAATTTTTTTTTTTGCATTCCTCCCAAAATTTCACCCACCAATTCTGAATTTTCTCTTCAAATTCCCCGAGCACATTTCATCACAAAGAAAAACGGACAACTCCCACTTTAGTGTGATTTTTTATCTTTTAACTCCACGCCTCTTGCCCCCCTCGCATTTACTTTTTTAAAACCCCCATTATAAATATATTAAAAAACCCACGGTGACACACAACCCTTTTTTAAAGGGCCTACTTTTCTGGGAAATTTTTCCCTCTTTCCTACATACTCTAATTTGACCTCACTTTCCTCGAAAAAACTTTTACTGCATTCAGTAACCTTCCTCCTACACCATACCCCTGAACATCTCCCTTGCCCCCTATCCACCCTGTCATACCCCTTTTTCCCAAACCCATAAAGCCACAAAGCCTCTTTAGCCTTACCCAAAAATACTGTCATTTATATTTTCACTGTAAACACCTGGTCCACACCCCCCCTCTTCCCCTAAGCCTCTTGTTCATCTGCTATCCTATTTCCGTTTTACTCTTAATCTTTCAATTATAACTCTCCATACACTTTACCAGGTATACTCAACGACTTTCTTTCTTTTTTCAAACAAAACCCCGTATCCCCCGAGCGGGGGGCCCAAAAGGAAAAACAAAAGTTTCTCCTTTCACATTAAAAATAATAAGAAAAGGGGTTACTGCCCCTTGCCCTGGCATTTTAGGCCCTTACAACAGCATATTTACGGAGGAAGAATTCTGTTCCACTTCCCATGGAGATAAGAGAAAAAAAAACAAAAACAAGAGCTAGTAAGAAAATAGAAGAAAACCCAGAGGGGTGGTATCATATGTTTTAATGTAGGTAAGTGTGAAAACCTAAGTGTAAGCAAAATAGCAAAAGGACCTAACCTTGATGTTTTATGAGACGAAAAAAACCACAATCCACCATCGGTAAAACAAAAAAAAGGTTCGTTTTACACTCATTGGCAGGACGGTAGACCTCCCTGGGCGTTGCTGTCTACCAACCTACTACCTAGACTCAACAACTTATCCCCTATAATTTTTTTCACTCCTTTTCCCCTTTGCCTTTATACAAAGGAAATATCATCTCTCGCCAATCCCTTACCTTCCCCCTTCCATACATTTAAATTTAAAAAATTGCACCAACCACTCCAAAACTATATCCCCACCTGCTTTTAACATTTCTATCTTTATCCCATCAATCCTGGCTGCCTTACCCCCTTTCATTTTACCTACTGCCTCACGAACTTCCCCCACACTCGCAACTGGCTCTTCCTCATCAGCAAAAAGCAACTGTGTCAATTCCCATTTTGTATTTAATTCCCCATAATTTAATCCCACCCCTCTCCTGAACACCCTAGCATTTACCTCTTTTACAACCCCATCTATAAATATATTAAACAGCCATTGTGATATTACACATCCCTGTCTAAGACCTACTTTTACTAGGAAGTAGTCTCCCTCTCTTATGCTCTCCCTAACCTGAGCCTCACTATCCTCATAAGAACTCTTTACAGAATTTAGTAACTTGCCACCTATTCCATATACAGTGGACCCTCGACCAGCGATGGCATCGATTAACGATAAATCTGACTAGCGATACATTTTATCGCAAAAATTTTGCCTCGATTAGCTCTAAAAAACTCGACCAACACTATTCGTTCCGTCTGAGACGCGTCCACTTCTGGCCAGTGTTTACAAGCCAGCCAGCCACCGCGGTCGCTTCCAAGCATACAATCGGAACATTTCATATTATCACAGCCTTTTTAGTGATTGCACCTGCAAAATAAGTCACCATGTGCCCCAAGAAAGCTTCTAGTGCCAGCCCTACAGCAAAAAGGGTGAGAATTACTATGGATATGAAGAAAGAGATCATTGCTAAGTATGAAAGTGGAGTGCATGTCTCCGAGCTGGCCAGGCTGTACACAAAACCCCAATCAACCATCGCTACTATTGTGGCCAAGAAAACGGCAATCAAGGAAGCTGTTCTTGCTAAAGGTGCAACTATGTTTTCGAAACTGAGATCGCAAGTGATAGAAGATGTTGAGAGACTGTTATTGGTATGGTTAAACGAAAAACAGATAGCAGGAGATAGCATCTCCCAAGCGATCATATATGAAAAGGCTAGGAAGTTGCATGACGATTTAATTAGAAAAATGCCAGCAACTAGTGGTGATGTGAGTGAATTTAAGGCCAGCAAAGGTTGGTTTGAGAGATTTAAGAATCGTAGTGGCATACATAGTGTGATAAGGCATGGTGAGGCTGCCAGTTTGGACCAAAAAGCAGCTGAAAAATGTGTGCAGGAATGTTACGACTTAATCTTCACCGTAACAATAGGGGCACAAATAACTCCATTTTTTTTTGTTAGTTTTATTTTATTACCAATCATTTAGCTTCATTGGTATTTGGTTAGTGAATTAAAATAACCACAAGCAATTATAAATGAAACACTATACAGCAAGAAACCCAATCTTACGTTCAAATTCTCATTAACAGAGTATGATACAATAATTTCAATTAATAATCTACTAATCTCACCATTTAACTCTTTTAGAAAGGTCTAGGGTAACGAAATAGTTATCTTTCATAAGTGACATGAATTACCAGACTAATGGCAAAGGCAAGACAATAGACTTGGTATAAAGTTTTAGTTTAAGCTAGGAGCTTTGGGTTGAAGACCCGTACCGAGTCAGAGCTAGGAGCTGAGTGACTCACTCAACTACTTCATAGTATGACTTCAGCTCTGCCAGAAGGCGACGCGTGGCGTCAATTCTAGAACCACCAATTGGTCACTACAGTAGTGGTTACACATTCGTAATACCTAACCTAATAATAATATAATATAATATTATAATTATAATAATCATGGGGAAAGATATAATATAATACAATATAATACAAAGAGAGTACTTTTGATGATTCATACTGTACCCTATAATAATATATAGTCGAACCTGCTTTATCTAGCTAGTAATAAAGTAGTTCGCGATATATTATTACAGAACTTACTTTAACCAGGCCTTTTATTTTTGTATATAATGGAGTGAAGTAGGGGCGCGTAACAAGGAATTCAAGGAGTACATAGACAGTGAAGGACTGAAACCTGAACAAGTGTTTAATGGTGACACTGACAATGCTGTGAAACACTTTAGGAATGTCATAAAGGAACGGGAGGTACAGGCCTCTATGGGCAGATATGTTGTGCGACAGAGGTCCAGTGACACTCAAGCTGGTCCTAGTGGCATTAAAAGAAGAAGGGAAGTAACCCCGAAAAAGGACTTGCCACCTCAAGTCCTAATGGAAGGGGATTCCCCTTCTAAACACTGAGACCATCAACACACTCCCCTCTTCCCATCCCATCAGTCATCACCAGATCTTCAATAAAGGTAAGTGTCATGTAACTGTGCATGTCTTCTTCAGTTTGTGTGTATTAAAATTAATATTTCATGTTAAAATTTTTTTTTTTCAATACTTTTGGGTGTCTTGCACGGATTAATTTGATTTCCATTATTTCTTATGGGGAAAATTAACTTGACTAACGAATATTTTGACTAACGATGAGCTCTCAGGAACGGATTAATAGCGTTAGTCGAGGGTCCACTGTACTTGCAACATCTGCCACTTTGCTCCCCTATCCACTCTATCATATGCCTTTTCTAAATCCATAAATGCAATAAAAACTTCCCTACCTTTATCTAAGTACTGTTCACATATATGCTTCAATGTAAACACTTAATCTACACATCCCCTACCCACTCTAAAACCTCCTTGCTCATCTGCAATCCTACATTGTCTTACCTCTAATTTTTTCGATTATAACCCTACCGTATACTTTTCCTGGTATACTCGGTAAACTTATTCCTCTATAATTTTTACAATCTCTTTTGCCCCCTTTCCTTTATATAAAGGGACTATACATGCTCTCTGCCAATCCCTAGATACCTTCCCCTCTTTCATACATTTCTTTCTTCTTTCAACACACCGGCCATATCCCACTAAGGCAGGGTGGCCCAAAAAGAAAAACGAAAGTTTCTCTTAAATTTAGTAATTTATACGGGAGAAGGGGTTACTAGCCCCTTGCTCCTGACATTTTAGTCGCCTCTTACAACACGCATGGCTTACGGAGGAAAAATTCTGTGAGTAGGGAAATCAACAAAGTTTCTCATGTCAAACACTGCAAGAAGGTCATCAAAGTCCCTCTGTATAAGGTGCTGGTTGAGGTCACCAACAATTATGATATGTCGACAGTTGTGTTGTAGCAGAAGGGAGTCAATATTTTCCATTAGGATGTTGATGGGGTCTGCATGTTGCCACTGAGGTCTGTACATTGCACATGCTAGTACAGAGGTACTAGTGTTTATGCAGAGCTTGAAGAACATCATTTCAAGATGTGTAGGGGTGGCAACATCAATGTGCTGGGCATGAACACTTTTAGAGAAGAACACAGCAACACCACCTCCTTGCCCTTGCCTGTCTCTTCTCATCCCTTGACCCAGTAGTGAGTGATCTGGCAGAAGGCATAGTCACTTGTCAATCCCTCGGCTATGTTGGATCGTCTGACCACAAGGCTGTTTTTACGACACTTAAGATCCCAGCAGAACGAGGTGAGGAGTCCACACGCACAACCTGGCTATGGGAAAGAGGTAATTGGCCAGCCCTTTGCTCTGAGCTCACCACCACCGATTGGAATGCTCTTCTCCAAGGGGATGTTGACAACCAAGTGAAAGCCTTCACTGGACACATCCTTAATCTACAACAAGAACATTCCTCACCGGCAATATGTGACGAAGCCTACAGATCAGCCTTGGTTTGGCTTTCGTTGAGGAGGCTGCTACTGCTAAGTACAAAGCAAAGGCGAAGGTATAAGAGACATCCTACCACCTATAACAGGAACTTGTGCAGGCAAGCCTGTAGGCATATGGGTGACGTTCAAAAGTGGGCCATTGCTAAATGGGAGGTGGACACTAAAAGAAAGCTAGCATCAGGGAGGGTAGGCTCCAAACCTGGTGGTCCCTGGTCAAGGACAGACAAGGTTATCTGCCTGATGAAAATCATTCCCCCTAAATTTTTAAATTTTTCAGGATGGGACCACCTCTACTAGTAGTCAAGAGAAGGCGGACCTCTTTTGCTGAACACTTTGCTACCAAAATGCAAGTCCTGATTCAGCAAAGGGGCCCTCCTTGGCTAGCTGCAAGAAACTGTGTCAAAGCTGTCAGTGGTGACAATAAGGCAGGAGGAGGTGCATTTTCTTCTTAAATCGCTTGACCCAAGAAAAGGCTGTGGGCCCAGACAAGTTGAGCCAAGATTGCTGAGAAGATGTTGCAGACCAGCTAGCAGCACTCTAACTCGCATCTTTCAGCACTGCCTAGTACAGTGTAAAATGGCCCTCTCTATGGGGAAAGAGGGCAATGTTAGTCCCTGTTCACAAAAGAAGAGCAGAGCAGAAATCAGCAACTACAAAACCAGTGTCACTCCTGCCAAAAAAATGGTAAGATCCTTGAGACAATAATCTCAAGACAAATGACAGAGTTTTTTGACTATCACTCACTACTTTGTGATCGCCAATATGGCTTCAGGAAAGGTTACTCTGCTGCTGATGTGTTGTTAAACCTCTCCACTAAGTGGCACCAGTCACTGGATGAATCCAAAGTCAGCTGTGTGGTAGCACTGGACATTTCTGGCGCTTTCGAACCCGGGGGTGGCACCAGGGCCTCTTAGTAAAACTTCAAGCACTGGGAATTGCAGGCTCTACGCTATGTCTCCTCAGTGATTACCTTCATGGTAGATCTCTAAGTGTAGTTCTCAGTGTAACGGAATCAGCAAGACATCCTATTGGGGCAAGTGTTCCACAAGGAGGCGTGCTGGGACCATTGTTATGGAATGTCTACTTCAACGACCTTCTTCATCTCATCCCAGAATCACATGCATATGCAGACGACTGTACACTGACATTCACTTATCCAAGAGAAGAAATGCCAGCTGCTCCAAGCTACATCAATCACCAGCTGAGAGCTATATCAGCTTGGGGAAATAGATGGCAAGTAACATTTGCACCTGAGAAAATGCAAATGATGATGGTCTCTAGGCACCATGATGGTAATGTTGGTGCAGTAGTAAGGATGAATGGGAGGGTGTTGGCACCTGAAGAAGAAGTTGATATCCTTGGGGTGAAATTTGACTCCAAACTAACCATGTTGTAAATCTTGCAAACAAGGCAGCCAGGAAGGTTGCAGCACTTCGCCGTATCTCACATCTACTTGACAGTAGGGGTTGCAAGATTCTGTACGAGGCACAAATACGCTCACACCTTGAGTATGCTCCACTTTCTTGGTTTCCCTGCTCCCCTTCTTATCTGTGACTGCTTGACAGAGTAGAGAACAGAGCAAGACGATCTCATCTCTCGCCTGGACCCATCCTGGATAGATCTGTCATTTCAGCAGAGCCTTCAACATAGGAGGGATGTGGGTGGCCTTACTGTTATGTACAAGGCCAATATTGTCAAAGTACCACACTTGGATCCACTTCGAGGACAGCGTGAAACAAGCTTTTATGCCACAAGACGGGCAGAAAGCAGCAACTTCACTCTGGCTGTACCCTTCTCCAGAACATCACTCCATCTGAGATCATATATACCCAGGATGACTCGAGTATGGAACACATTCGTACAGCATAATGATGTCAACGAGATAAAGTCAGTTGATCAAGTGAAAATGCTGGCCCACAGATGGCTCCAATTTCATCCTGTTTCCTACTTGTATGTCTCAATAAAAATGCTTTCAAATGAGCTGATGTAGGTAACAGCTCTTAGCTTGCCAATAAAGTTACGAATCCTTAACCTGTAAATAGCTTGTCAATAAAGCTAGGTATCCTTAACCTTGTCAAACCCTGTGTAAAAAAAAAAAAAAAAAAAAAAAAGGCCTGCCACTGTCCCCTCACTCACACCATATCTTCACCATACCACACATAAATATCACTGATATTGCTTATATTCACTTCAGTGGAGGAGTTGGCTTACTTGTACTAATGTGTTGTTGGTAGTACTTCGTCACTGAACAGTTTTTATCCTCACCAACCCTCGTATTTAACCCTTTGACTGTCGCGGCCGTATATATACGTCTAACGAGGTACCGTGTTTGACATATATATACTCATAAATTCTAGCGGCTTCAAATCAAGCAGGAGAAAGCTGGTAGGCCCACATGTGAGAGAATGGGTCTGTGTGGTCAGTGTGCACCATATAAAAAGAATCCTGGAGCACGCAGTGCATAATGAGAAAAAAAAAACTCCGACCATTTTTTTAATTAAAATGCCGACTTTGTGGTCTATTTTCGTATAGTATTTATGGTTGTATTCTCATTTTCTTGGTCTCATTTGATAGAATGGAAAACATATTATAGAAATAGAGGTGATTTTGATTGATTTTACTATAAAAAGGACCTGGAAATTGAGCTCAAAGTAGGGGAAGTGTTGGATTTTTGCCAATGTTCAAAAGTAAACAAATGATGTCATTGTCCAATAAATGTCCAACTAGCCATTCTAATATGCAGTCATGAATGGGTTCATGTTATTTATACAATTATTACAGTATTGCAGTAGTCTGCATAATAGTAAGTCTTCTATTTTTTGTTTGAATAAAAATTCAAAATAGAAAGCAAGAGTAATATCAGAGGGGCCTGAAGACATGACTGATGAACAAAGAAAATGTTATTTTAGAGCCAGGAATGTCTGGACCTTATTTTGAAATTGTCATATTTTTTAATTTTTGTGAAATTGGCCAAATTGCAAATTTCTGACCATGTTATTGGGTAGTTGAAATCAGTAAATGGGCAGTTTCTTGTACTCAATCGATAGAAAAAATGGAGTTCTAAAGAAATAGTTATGAGTTTGGTCGACTGGAACAATGGAATTAGCCGAAAATAGGGCTCAAAATGGGCGAAATCGCCGATTTGTAAACATCGCCGAGGTCGCTAACTTCCGAAGGGATAACTCCCTCAGTTTTTCCCCTCAAATTTCGGGGTTTACAATGGGGGAAAAAATTTTCTATCATTTTTATAAAAATTTTTTTTTTTTTTTTTTTTTTTTTTTTTTTTAAATTTTGCACACCGGAGACACCTCAGGTTTTGGGGGGTTTCGACAGTAAAGGGTTTAAATAAAATTAAGAAAGTTTGTGGAGCCACGGCACGCTTCCTCCCCCTCCCTCTCTCTCTCTCCTTCTCTTCCTCTCTTCTCTCTTCTTCTTTTCTTTTCTCTTCTCTTTTCTTCTCTTCCCCTTTTTCCCCTCTTTTTCTCTCTCTTTTTTCTCTTTTTCTCTTTTTTCTCTCTTTTTCCCCTTTTTTCCTTTTCTTTTTCTCTCTCTCTTTTTCTCTTCTTTTCTCTCAACTTTTTCTTCTCTTTTTCTTTTTTTCCCCTTTTTTTTCTCCTCTTTTTTCCCTCTTTTTTTCTTCTCCCTTTTTCCCTCTTTTCTCTCTCTTTTTCTCTTTTTTCCTCTTTTTCTCTCTCTTTTTCCCTCCTCTCTCTTTTTCCTCCTTTTTTCTCTCTTTTTCCTCTCTTTTTTTTCTCTTTTTCTCTCTCTTTTTTTCCCCTCTTTTCCCCTCTCTTTTTTTCTCTCTTTTTCTCTCTCTTTTTTTCTCCTCTTTTTCTCTCTTTTTCTCTCTCTTTTTCTCTACTTTTTCTCTCTCTTTTTTCCTTTTTTCTCTCTTTTTCTTTTTTTTTCCTCTCTTTTTTCCTCTCTCTTTTTCCTCTCTTTTTTCTCTTTTTCTTTCTCTTTTCTCTCTCTTTTTCTCTCTTTTTTCTCTCTCTTTTTCTCTCTCTTTTCTCCCCTTTTTCCTCTCTTTTTCTCTCTTTTCTCTTTTCTCTCTCTTTTTCTCCTTTTTCTCTCTCTTTTCCCTTTCTTTTTTCTTTTCCTTTTTCCTCTCTTTTTCTCTCTCTTTCCCCTCTTTCCTCTCTTTTTTTCTTTTTCTTTTCTTTTTTTCTCTCTCTTTTCTCTCTCTTTTTCTCTCTCTTTTTCTCTCTCTTTCTCTCTTTCTCTCTGTCTCTCTCTCGTTCATTTTCTTTCTTTTTCTCTTTCTTTTCCTTCTTATCCTTCTGCCTACCATTCGACATTTGATTCTGCACCTAGTTTAGAATATTGTTACCATATCTCGTAGTAGTAATGTGTTTATACTTAGATTACGTATTCTTTTCTACAGTTTGGAGACTCGGCAGAACTGACCCTCACGTTCCTAAAGCGGGAAGCTCATCTTCGGTATCCAGCATTTGAAGATCAGCGTTCACTGAATGTCTCGCTGGAATTTCGAACTTACGAAGATAAAGGAGTTCTTATCTATCACAAGTTTTCAACTGCAGGATATTTCAAGGTTTGTTATGTTCTTTTTTATTGTGTAAATTGAAAGGTTTTATATTAGTACAGCCTCTACCATATTTTGTGGCGTATAATTTTTTTTTTTTCCCTAAAATTTGGCTCTCAGTATCACCCTGCATCCTGCATGGGAAAGGACAGGCTTAAGGTTCAGCTTGGGATCTTAGAATTGTCCTAGATAAGAGATTCAAACAACTAGAGTGAATATTTTTTTTTTTTCTCAACAAGTTGGCCATCTCCCACCTAGGCAGGGTAACCCAAAAAAGAAAATCCCCAAAACGAAAATACTTTCGTCATCATTCAACACTTTCACCTCACTCATACACAATCACTGTTTTTGCAGAGGTGCCGAGATACAACAGTGTAGAAGGATATAAAACTACAATATAAAAAGTGACCTTAAATATAAAAAGCTCCCTATAGAATATAATATCAGGGCCCCCAATTATATATATACTGTCCTATTACATGTCCCTCCGAACTGTCAATATCCCAAACCCCTCCTTTAAAGTGTAGGTATTGCACTTAACATTTCCAGAACTCAAGTCCGGCTATATTAAAATAACCGGTTTCCCTGAATCCCTTCACTAAATATTACCCTGCTCACACTCCAACAGATCGTCAGGTCCCTAAACCCATTCGTCTCCATTCACTCCTATCTAACGTGCTCATGCATGCTTGCTGGAAGTCCAAGCCCCTTGCCCACAAAACTTCCTTTACCCCCTTCCTGCACCTTTTTGTGAATGACATCTACCCCGCCTTCCTTCCCCTACAGATTTATACGCTTTCCATGTCATTCTACTATGAATCATTCTCTCTAAATGACCAAACCATCTCAACAACCCCTCTTCAGCCCTCTGACTAATACTTTTATTAACTCCACACCTTCTCCTAATTTCCACACTCCGAATTTTCTGCATACTATTTACATCACACATTGCCCTTAGACAGGACATCTCCACTGCTTCCAACCGCGTCCTCGCTGCAGCATTTACAACCCAAGCTTGACACCCATGTAAGTGTGTTGGTACCACTATACTTTCATATATTCCCTTCTTTGCCTCCATAGATAATGTTTTTTTTTTGTCTCCATATATACCTCAATGCACCACTCACCTTTTTTCTTTCATCAATTCTATGATTAACCTCATCCTTCATAGATCCATCTGCTGACAGGTCAAGTCCCAAATATCTGAAAACATTTGCTTCTTCCATACTCATCCTCCTCCAATTTGATATCCAATTTTTCTTAGTCAGAATCATTTGATACCCTTATCACATTACTCTTTTCTATGTTCACTTTCAACTTTCTACCTTTACACACACTCCCAAACTCATCCACTAACCTTCGCAATTTTTCTTTAGAATCTCACATAAGCACAGTATCATCATCAAAAAGTAACTGTGTCAATTCCCATTTTGTATTAGATTCCCCATAATTTAATCCCACCCCTCTCCCGAACACCCTAGCATTTACTTCTTTTACAACCCAATCTATAAATAAATTTAACAACCATGGTGACATTACACATCCCTGCCTAAGACCTACTTTTACCAGGAAGTAGTCTCCCTCTCTTCTACATGCCCTAACCTGAGCCTCACTCTCCTCATAAAAACTCTTTACAGTATTTAGTAACTTACCTCCTTTTCCATATATTTGCAACATCTGCCACATTGCTCTCCTATCCACTCTATCATATGCCTTTTCTAAATCCATAAATGCAATGAAAACTTCCCTACCTTTATCTAAATACTGTTCACATATATGCTTCAATGTAAACTCTTGATCTACACAAATCCTACCCACTCTAAAACCTCCTTGTTCATCCACAATCCTACATTCTGCTTGCCTCTAATTCTTTCAATAATAACCCTACTGTACACACTTCCTGGTATACTCAGTAAACTTCTTTCAACACATAGGCCGTATCCTACAGAGGTGGGGTGGCCCAAAAGGAAAAACGAAAGTTTCTCCTTTTACATTTAGTAATATATACAGGATTAGAGGTTACCAGCCCCTTGCTCCAGGCATTTTAGTAACCTCTTACAACATGCATGGCTTACGGAGGAAGAATTCTTTTTCACTTCCCCATGGAGATTAGAGGAAATAAACTAGAACTAGTAAGAAAATAGAAGAAAACCCAGAGGGGTGTATATATATATGCTTGTACAAGTATGTGTAGTGTGACCTAAGTGTAAGTAGAAGAAGAAAGACGTACCTGAAATCTTGCATGTTTATGAGTCAGAAAAATGGACACCAGCAATCCTAGCATCATGTAAAACAATTACAGGTTTTTGTTTTACACTTGGCAGGACAGTAGTACCTCCCTGGGTTTTTGCTGTCTACCAACCAACTACCTAGGACTCAGTAAACTTATTCCTCTATAATTTTTACAGTCTCTTTTGTCCCCCTTCCTTTTATATAAAGGAACTATACATGCTCTCTGCCAATCCCTAGGTACCTTCCCCTCTTTTATAGATTTATTAAACAAAAATATCAACCACTCTACCACTATATCCTCCCTGCTTTTAACATTTCTCTCATGATCCCATCAGTTCCAGCTGCTTTACCCCCTTTCATTCAACGTGATGCTTCGTGCACCTCCCCCACACTCACATCCTGCTCTTCCTCACTCCTAAAAGATGGTATACCTCCCTGGGCAATGCCTGGAATTACCGGCTCCCTTTCTTCGTTGACATTTAAAATTTCCTCAAAATATTTCTGCCATCTACCCAATACCTCCATCTCCCCATCTACTAACTCTCCTACTCTGTTATTAACTGACAAATCCATTTGTTCCCTAGGCTTTCTTAACTTGTTTATCTCCAAAAATTTTTCTGGTTTTCATTAACCCTTTCAGGGTTTCGGACGTACTAGTACGGCTTACACACCAGGCTTTTTGACGTACTAGTATGCCTAAATTCTAACGCCCTCAAATCTAGTGAGAGAAAGCTTGTAGGCCTACATATGAAAGAATGGGTCTCTGTGGTCATTGTGCGCAGTATAAAAAAAATCCTGCAGCACACAGTGCGTAATGAGAAAAAAACTGACCGTGTTTTTGGATTAAAACAGCGACTTTGCACTGTATTTTTTTATGGTATTTATTGTTGTATTTTAGTTTTCCTGCTCTCATTTTATAGAACAGAAGACATAATACAGAAATTGATATGATTTTGACTGGTTTTACAATGAAAAGTACCTTGAAATTGAGCTCAAAGTAGCAGAAATGTTCGATTTTTACCAAAGTTCAAAAGTAAACAAATCATGTTATGCGTCCAATACACATCAACTGATGAGTCTAATATTCTTTCACAAGTGTGCTGATATTATTTATACCATTTCTACACTAAGGCAGTAGTCTGCATAACAGTAAATCTTCTGTTTTTTTGTGAGAATAAAAATTCAAAGTGGAAAGCAAAAGAATGTAAGAGGGGCGTGGGGATGTGACTAATGAACAGAGGAAATGTTATTTTAGTGCCAGGAATGTCTTTCTTGTTTATTCTGGATCCTATTCGGAAATTGGCATCTTTTGAAATGTTTGTGAAATTGGCAAAATTGCTAAATTCTGACCACTTTATTGGATAGTTGAAATTGGTAAATGGGTGGTTTCTTGTACTCATTTGATAGAAAAAGTGGAGCTCTAGCGAAATAGCTAAGAGTTTTGTCGACTAGTACACTGGAATTGGCTGAAAATAGGGCTCAAAGTGGGCCAAACCGCCGATGTGTGAACATCGTCGAGACCGCTAACTTCGCGAGAGCATAATTCCGTAAGTTTTCCATCAAATTACATGCTTTTGGTGTCATGATCGGAAAAAGATTCTCTGTCTTTAGAGACATTTTTGGGAAAAGGTGGGATGAGGTTTTTTCTGAGGGTTATAGAGGACTAACAATAGGGAATTTATTGGTGTTATAAGGGGCTTTAACTGCCAGGGTGAATAGGTTGGTAAAAGGGGGGGTTCAGGGGTATTTTTTTTTTTTTTTTAAATTTGGCGACCCTGAGAACAAGTCTCAGAGAGGGCCTGGTGACCCTGAAAGGGTTAAAATTTCTTGACAATGCCTCTCCCACTCTATCATCTGCTCTCCATTTGCACTCTCTCACCACTCTCTTCACCTTTCTTTTATTCTCCTTATACTCTGGTCTTCTTATAACACTTCTGCTTTGTAAAAACCTCTCATAAGCTACCTTTTTCTCTTTTATCACACCCTTTACATCATCATTCCACCAGTCACTCCTCTTTTCTCCTGCACCCACCCTCCTATAACCACAAACTTCTGCCCCACATTCTAATACTGCATTTTTAAAACTATTCCAACCCTCATCAACACCCCCCTCCCCTCTACTCATACTTGCACTAGCCCACCTTTCTGCCAATAGTTGCTTATATCTTACCCGAACTTCCTCCTCTCTTAGTTTATACACTTTCACCTCCCTCTTGTTGTTGCCATTTTCCTCTTGTCCCATCTACCTCTTACTCTAACTGTAGTTACACCTAAATAATGATCCGATATATCAATTGCCCCTCTATAAACATGTACATCCTGAAGCCTACCCATCAACCTTTTATCCACTAGTACATAATCTAACAAACTACTTTCATTACGTGCTATATCATACCTTGTATACTTATTTATCCTCATTTTCATAAAATATGTATTACTTATTACCAAACCTCTTTCTATACACAGCTCAATTAACCCTTGTGAGGGCAGATTATGAGAAATTAGAATTTTGAACTTAACTCCTTAGAGTTAAATGAGTTGAATGCGCCCATTTAAATGGAATTCTGGTGGTTATTTTTCGAGCAATTGCTAATCTGCGAAGACAGACTGTACTAGCCCCTGCCCGAAATAGAGAGTATAAATGTGAATGTTGCAAACTTGCAGTTGTTAATAAAATACCCAATAACTATTTTTAAATTTATTATACAAACAGACAATATCAAAAACATAATGGAACTTGTATCAAAACATTTTCTAAGTATTAGAAAAATATAAAAATGAAGCAAATAGCAACAGGACACATTGAAGGGAAAAAACTTTCAAGTCCTTATTCCTGAGTTTCCTGGGGAAAAGAGCAATCATTTTATTACTAATTGCTGAATGAATTTATGAAGAAATTTTTTACCCTTTATGCATAGATTTACTTTGCAACAGACTAGAATGGGGTGTAACAAAACTTTTCTTTCTGCTGCAATATTTGCAACTAACAGCTTGTTTAACAAGGGCCCAGTAATTTTGCTTTTTAGCGGGACTTTCTTTTGCCTCCTATACTTGACACCCTGCATCCGTATTCACCTTTAAACAAGCAATTGGGGGCGCAGAGATTTTTAACCGGGTTTTGGGGGGCTCCCAAAAAAAACAATTTCTCATTGATCGGGAAAGGAAAATAAAAATGTTCTGTATAATCCAGACCACTACAAAATTTAAGCAATAAAAATTTTTTTTTATAAATTTTTATTTTACGAAATGGACCATGGAAAAAAAAGGGCAGGGGCCGAGTATAGGTGTCCTTTTTTTTTTGCCTTTGTTCAATGCATGCTACACTAACATTATGCTTACAGGACTTTATTACATACCAAAATATGCCAAAACATTAATGTATCACTAAACACAACAACAGTACTTACCGATTTTGTAGAGGGTAAAACCCAAGATTATTGTTCACTAGAGGGAAAAAAAAAAACCCACTCTGGGCGATGCCAAGCCACATGTTTACTTTTTGCTCTCCAACCAATGGGAAAGCCGGCAAACCCCATACCCTTAGCTAAAAACTGGGGGGAAATGCTTGGATTGGTCAAAATTTAACCCCCTTCAGGGCCAAAGGGCCCAAAAATTAAAGTGGTGCCAGTGCCAAGAAATTTTAAAAAAAAAAAAAAATTATTTTTTCTTAACAATTAAAGAGATATTTTTGAAGGAAAAAAGCAAAAAAAAAAATTCGTCAGAAATTCCCGAGATACGGCCAAGAAGTTTGTCCAAAAGATGTGGGGGCGGAAACATCGCAAAATTCCCAAATACGCCATATTATTTAGGGTTTTTATGTTTTTTCTTTTCTTTCCAATTTTTTTTTTTTTCCTACAAAATTTTGGGGCTAAGCCCAAATACTTATATAATGTATTATAAAAACCGCTGTATTGAACAAAATAACAGCACTAAAGTTATTTCATATATTGTTTACATGTTTTTTATTAAAATAAACATCAAAAATCTTGTTAATATAATGTTCTATAAATTTATTTACATATTTAAATAAAGGACAGGGTTTTAGAATGCTGGAGCTTGTGGAACCCTTGAAACAAGGCACCATGACAGAGGTCCCTTATTTTCCTACATTTAAACGAGTTCTTTGCGTTTTTGTTGCCGCTTTTTGTTTGTGCACAGACGATGCTTTCCTTCTGAGCAAATTTTTTCAGAGTTAAGGAAGCTGTATTATAAAAATGATCCCCTTTCCCTCCTAAAACGCTTGGGTATATCCTGGGGAAATTTCGAGGCCTTGTTGTATAGCAGGTTTTTTTCCTGGTCTTTCATTATGATTTGTCGAAAAACAAAAAAATTTCACCATAGGGGTCTTTTCCCCAGTCTTTTTGGTACATTTTATGCATTGGCTTGAAATGCCCATGAGAGGGAAGAAAAGTTTCATGTACCCTTGTAACCTTACAACACAGTCAACAAAACCAATTGCATGTAAATTTTAAACCCAAGCGCAAGTTTTGGTAAAAAATCACTGTCATGGTTTTCAATATGTTCATTGCATCGTAAATTTTTTCCATGTCTTGCATTTTTTTAACGGTGAATGGTTGTCAAAAAATGTGACACTCGTTTGTCATGCCCCCGTAATGCCATGATGTCTTTGGGCGTAAAAACCCTGCACTCATCACCCGAGCACCTCGTTGAGCCGGGATATGTTTCGATTAGAACACACTGTCCACCAATCTGTCTTGTTCACTCGCATGAAATCATGATTTTTAATTTTGGTACCAGTTATGGTATTAATGTATCCTTACCAAAAAAGGGTGCCTCATGTTTTTCCACGTCCCCCGAGATCCCCAATAACATCGGTTTTTTCAATGTTTTACTTCCCGGTATACAACTATCCTACTGGCACTGTCACAGTCACAGTGAACAAACAGTTTTATACCAAGCTTTTCCCCTTTGCTCGGTTATACTGCTTGAATGACAGTCTACCTTTGAAAAAAATAAAGACTCGTAAATTACAAGTCTTGAAGGGAAAAAAGTATATGCTGACTTTTTTTTTGAGATACATGAAAACATTTCTAATTTTGTAAAACCCCTGTCCTTCTGTCAGGCCGGGTTTTTGTCAGAGAAGTGCAGCTACGTAAAAGTAAGAAAAAACCTGTTCACTGGTATGTTTTCACTGCGACCGGGGTAGAAATTAGCATCTGGGGGCCAGTTGCTTTTTTTCTTAAGAAGGGGCATAAGCTTATTTTTGAAAAAAGAAAATACATTTCTGCAACGTCACCCTTTTTCCCACCTGTGAGTCTTGACGTGGGGAATGATCGATTTGCCATTGGTATAAAAAAACTTTTTTTTTCCCCTGAAAAATAGTTTCCTAAATGGCTGGTCAAAAATAATTCAAAAAATTTCCTTTTCATTGGCCGGGGTTTCCCAAAGGGGACAAGTAGGAGAAATTCCCTTTGAGAGTCATCAAAGTGGGGGGGCTTGGGAACAAAATGGGAATTTGCTCCCAAACCGATTTCGGTTTGCTGGGGGATATGGCCATGGCTGGTTGTGCGGGGGTTTGTGGTTGGGGGCTGGTGGCGACGCCCCGTTTTTTCCCTTGAATGACGAGTCAGCAGCGGGGTCCCAGCCTGTGCTTGTGAGTACGCATGGCGGTGCCACTACCCCCCATACCCCCCATTACTGATGCTGTGGTCTATCCATGAAAGTGTACCCAAAACCATCCTCCTATACTATCAAACAGTGTAGGGCCACGGGTGACTCCGTCCCCCGGGGACAGCATAAGTACATACCGAGCAGATGCGGGGGCCCAACAAACCGATGCTTCACGGGTGAATATGATTCCTACTATCATACTCGAATGATCGTCGAGCGCAATAAAATCCAACCCCGCACATCATTTCATTATAAATAGGGGGCCCTCCCACAAAAAATTTTAGTTTTCTCTTGCATTAAGGAAAAAAGACGTGGTCACGAGTCCCCACCCCAGGGGTTTAAAAGGTTGGATTTCAGGGTTTTCTACACTATTATCGATATCCTGGTCATTTTTCGTCATAACTGATAAAGCCATAAAAATTCTCTTATTTCCCTTCCATCACTGTCGAAATAGATGGGAAGGGGAGAGTCCCAATTTTTCCGGGGATGAGAGCTGACTTGCGACAAAGCGGGTGAACAAGGGAAATGAGCCGGTTCCCAAAATGCTTCGGGCCCCTAGATTTTTTGTTTTTGGCGCCACCCCCAGCAGCCGTTTCTCACAGTAGGGCCCAGGGCGCTTTGCGTAAATTTGACGGCGCTAGAAATTTTGGGCATAGATCTACGGTTTTGGGCACTCAACGTGAAGCCCTAGATCTACGGGGGCGGACCCTGAAGGTTAAGAACAGGAATCCAGATGCACGGGACAAGCGGGTGAACTCGCAAAAAAGCACGGTTTACGGGCACGTGAACTCCTCTCACGCCTTTCGGTTAAAGGCTCCCCCCTTTTTTTTTGCCCTCCACCCCCCAAAATTTTCCCATTATCCCTCCTCAACTTTTTACCCCCTTTAACATTGAAATCCCCAAAAAACAAGTACTCTCACATTGGTTCAAAACTCCCCAACATCGACATTCCGAAATCTCTCTCCTCCTCTACCTTCTCCCCTTTTCGGTGCATAAATCTTTCTAAACCCATTTTCATATCCAAAACCCTTATTTTTCTTCACATAAACCCTTTAATCAAAACATTTTTATTCCCCTTTTTCCCGCTAACTTTTCCTTTAACTTATTGTATTCTTCTTTAGCTCTAACTCTATTTCAAAGGGACCTAATCCCTTTATTTTTTCCCCCTGAAACTTTCCCCCATTCAGCTTTTTTCCTTAAAGCCCGGACATCACCTTCTTTCATTATAATTCCCAATCTCTTTCTTTTATTTTCAAAACATCCACTCAATTCAAACATCCACTTTGATGGGTTTTCTTCTTTTTTTTTTGGGGGGCTATACAGGAAAAGGGGTTTCTAGCCCCTTGTTCCCGGATTTTGTTGATTTTAAAACATGCATGGCTTACGGAGGGAAAAATTCTTTTTCCACTTTCCCTGGTGTAAAAGGGGAAAATAATAAGAAAAAGCTTTAAGATAAAACCCAAAAAAAACTCAGATGAAAGTGTATACAGGTCTCCCCCAAATTTACGTTTTTTATTTTCAGGGCTTCCACATTTACGAATTCCCAACCGCCAAATTTTCCCCGCCACCAAAATTTCCCCCCCGCCAAAAAGATATTTTTAAATTTTCCCGCCCCCGCGAGTCCCTTACCCTCTCCGACCCCCCCACGGGAGCCAGCCCCCCCACCACTCGTGTGGTGAGTGTTTTGTTTGTTATTATTGCTATAAAACAGTATAAAAATGTAAAACCCTTCATGACTGCTATTGAAATGGCTATTTGGCAGGGATTGACGGTGACATCATGTGTTTACTCTTGAAAACTGCAAAGAATTAAAATTTTCTCCCGCTAATAAAACAATAGTAATAATAATAATAAATATGATATAATTGAAAAGGGAAATTTTACAAAATCAGGGAGTGGTTGAACATCGTCATGTGACTTTTTTTATGCTGGAGTGAAATTTGTCTCCCCGTTTCCAACATTTCACAATATTCAGTGTTTGGTGCTTGTAGATTGAGTGTACTGGGGGTAAGGAGTGATTGAGGCAATGGGATTTAAATAACTACAGTTTAAAAATAATACATGTTGTTAATAAAATGTCAGTGGACCCGACTAACGTATTAATCCGTTCCTGAGAGTCATCGTTAGCCGAATAATCGTTTTTCAAGTTTTAAATTTTCCCCCTAGAAATTTAAAGGAAATCAAAATTTAAACCGGGCAAGACCCAAAAGTATTTAAAAAAAAAAAATTTTTCCATTAAAAAATTAATTTTAATACACACAAACTGAAGAAGACATGCACGTTACATGACACTTACCTTTATTGAAGTTGGTGATGATTGATGGGGTGGGGAAAAGGGGAGTGTGTTGTTGGGGTTAGTGTTTAGAAGGGGAACTCCTTTCCCTTAGGATTTTAAAGGGGGCAAGTCCCTTTTTTGGGGTTATTTCCCTTTTTCTTTTAATGCCCTAGGACCCCTTGAGAGTACTGGACCCCTGTCGCAAAATATCTGCCCTAGAGGCTGTACCTCCCTTCCCTTTTTGATATTCCTAAAGTGTTTCACCCATTGTCTGCCCATTAAACCTTGTTTCAGTCCTTCACTGTCTTTTTACCCTTGAATTCCTGCACATATTTTTCAGCTGCTTTTTGGGCAAACTGGCAGCCTCACCATGCCTTATCCCTATGTATGCTTACGATTCTTAAATTCTAAACCCAAACCCTTTTCTGGCCTTAAAATTTACTCACATCATCACTAGTTGCTGGGATTTTTTTTAATTAAATCATCTGCAACTTCCTACCCTTTTTAATTGATCGCTTGAGAGATGCTATCTGCTGCTATCTGTTTCTTTTATCCATACCAATAACAGTCTCTCAACATCTTCTATCACTTGCGATCTCAGTTTCGAAAACTAGTTTCACCTTTGGGAAGAAAGCTTCCCTTTATTGCCCTTTTCTTTTGGCCACAATAGTAGCGATGGTTTTATTGGGGGTTTTTTGTACGCCTGGCCAGCTCAGAGACATGCACCCTTTCATATTAGCAATGATCTCTTCTTCATATCCCTAGTAATTCTCACCCCTTTTTGCGTAGGGTTGGCATGAACTTTTTTGGGGCCATGGTGATTATTTTGCAGGGTTTTTTATCTATTTTTTATTTTACACTGGCCCTTCCCCCAAGGCAGGGTGGCCCAAAAAAAAACTTTACCATCTTCACTCCATCATGTCTTGCCCAAAAAATGCTTTAAATCAGTTTTTAAAAATGCAACATTAACACCCCTCCCCCAGAGGCAGGCACTGTACTTCCCCTCTCCAGGATCAAGTCCGGCCCCGCGGTTTTTTCCCGAATCCCTTCATAAATGTTTCTTTGCTACACTCCAACAGCACGTCAAAATATTAAAAACCTTTTTCTCCCTTCACTCCTATCAAAAAACCTCAGAGCCCGTGGAAAATCAAGCCCCTCGACACAAAACCTCCTTTTTCCCCCCCCCCCCCCAGGGCCCCCAAAACCCCCCCTTTCCCTCCCCGGGCCCCCAACCCGCTCCCCCCGCCGCCCCAAAAAAACCCCTCGCCCCCCAACTTTGGAACCCCACCCCCCCCTTCCAAAATACAACCCGAAAACACCCAAAATCCCCCAACTGTTCCCCCCTCCATTCTCTCCTGCAACAATCACCCCCCTTCCACCCTTAAAGTTTGGGAAAAAATTCCCCCTCCCCTTTTCCCCAAACAAAGTTTTTGTCCCCACAGACTCCTAAGTGCACCACCACTCTTTTTCCTCTCAATTCTATGTTCCCCCATCTTTCTAGACCCATCCGTGCACGTCCCCCCAAATATCTGAAAACGTTCACCCCTCCATACTCTCCCCCTTCCAAATCTGAATTCAATCTTATACCTAATCTTTTTGTTACCTCATAACCTTACTCTTTCCGATTCACCTTTAATTTTTTTCTTTTGCACACCCTACCAAATTCATCCACCAATCTCTGCAACTTCTTTCAGAATCCCCAAAAGAGCAGAGTGTCTCAAAAAAGAGCAGCTGTGACAACCCCCTTTTGTGTGGATTCTTTACTTTTAACTCCACCCCTCTTCCCAAGCCCTCGTTTACTTCTCTTACAACCCCATCTATAAATTTTTAAAACAACCACGGGACTCACACTTCCTTGTCAAAGGGCCCCACTTTTATTAAAAAAAATTTTCCCCTCTTTCCTACATACTCTAATTTGAGCCTCATATCCTCGTAAAAACTTTTCACTGCTTTCAGTACCTACCCCTACCCCATACACTTGAACATCTGCCACATTCCCCCTATCCACCCTGTATACCCCTTTTTCCAAATCCTAAATGCCAAAAGACCTCTTTCCCTTTACAAAATACTGTTCATTTATATTTTACTGTAAACACCTGGTCCACACACCCCTACCTTTCCAAAAGCCTCCTTTTTCATTGCTACCTATTCTCCGCTTACTTTAATTCTTTCAATTATAACTTACCATACCCTTCCCCAGGTCACTAAAAAGATTATCCCCTAAAATTTTTTTGCACTCTCTTTTATCCCTTTCCCTTTATACAAAGGAACTGTGCAGCTCTCTGCCACCCCTGGGTACCTTCCCCCTTTCCAACTTTTATTAATTTTTTTGCCCAACCACCCCAAAACTATACCCCCACTGTTTTTAACATTTCATTTTATCCCATAAATCCGGCTGCCTTACCCCTTTCATTTTACCTACTCCTACGAACTTCCCCCACACTCACAACGGGCTCTTCCTCATCCTACAAGATGTTTTTCCTTTTGCCCTATACACAAATCACAGCTTCCTACTTCTAAACATTTAAAAATTTCCTCAAAATATTCCCCCATTCCATACCTTAACTCTCCTTTAAAACTCTCCTTCCTTTTTTAAAATATAAATCCATTTGTTCCTAGGCTTTTTTAATTGTTAATCTCACCCCAAAAACTTTTTTTTTTTTCAACAAAATTTGTTGTAACATCTCACCCATTCTCATTTGCCTCTTTTTATTTTGCTTCACCCTCTCTTAACTTCTCTCTTTTTCTCCTTATACTCTTCCCCCCTTGCATCATTTCTATTTTTGTAAAAACTTTCATTGCAAACTTTTTCCCCCTTACACTCTCTTTAATCATCATTCCACCAATCGTCTTTCCCCTCCTGCACCCATTTTCCCTGTAACCACAAACTTCTGCGAACACTCTAACACAAATTTTTTAAACCTAGCCCAACCTCTTCGACCCATTGCCATGCCTCATTAGCCCACTATCTCCATGCTGTTTATATCTTACTAACTCCTCCTTTTTTGTTTATAAACCTTCACCCTCTTTCCCTGATGTTCTTTTCCCCTTGTACCCCCATCTACCTTTTACTCTCAGTGAGTACAACTAGAAAGTGATTGATATATCTGGGGCCCCCCTCTTAAACATGTACACCCGAAGTCTATCAACGTTTTTATTCCCAAAATACAAAATCCAACAAACTATGTAATTCCCCCTTTTCATCAAAAGTTATACTTATTTACCTTTTTCTTAAAATATGTATTCCCCATAACTAAACCCCTTTCAACAAAGTTCAATCAAAGGGCTCCCTTATCATTTACACCTGCACCCCAAATTTACCTCCCACCCCCTCTCAAAAGGTTTCTCCTACTTTTTCATTTAGGTCCCCTACCACAATACCCCAGGGTTTGGGTCCTATACATTCACTTTTAAATCTCCCAAATCTCTCTCTTCCCCTGCATTTCTCTCTTCTCCGGGGCATACCGCTTTTATACCCCCCTTTTTTCATCCACCTTTTCTTTTAACCCCAAATTCTTGAAATTTTCCATTATATTCCCCTTTTTTTCCTTCCAAACTGATCATTTAACATTTCTGCTACCCCCTTTCCTTTTTCTCTAACTCTTCAGATACCCAGATTTAAACCCCTTTATTTCCCCCCCCTGAAAAATCTCCTACCCTTCAGCTTTGTTTTGTTGGCCGGACACCAACTTTTTTTCATTTACATAGCAAACATCGTTTCTTGTAACCCCACTACATCCACGAATTTAAGCAAACCCAGTTTTTTTAAAGTTTTTCTTTTTTTCTTTTTTTGAAAAATGTAAACAGGAAAAGGGGGGGTTCCCTGCCCATTGCCCCGGCATTTTAGCCCGCCTCTACGACCGCAGGTTACGGGGGAAAGATTTTTTTCCATTTCCCCCATGGCAATAGAAGAAATAAAAAAAACAAGAGCATTTAAAAAAAGGAAAAAAAAACCTAGACTTTTTTTCCCACCAAACCAGCCATCCCCCCGAGGCGGGGGGGGCCCCAAAAAGGAAAAAACAAAAAGTTTCTCCTTTTACTTTTTGAAATTATATACGGGAAAAGGGTTACTACCCCCTTGCCCCCGGGTTTTTAGTGCCTTTTTAAAAAGCATGGCTTACGGAGGAAGAATTCTGTTCCTTCCCCAATGGAGATAAGGGGAAATAAAAAAGGGAATAAGAACTAGAAAGAAAAAAGAAAAAAACCCCAGAGGGGGGGTGCAAAAGGTGCTTGTACATGTATGTGTAGGGGTGACCCAAGTGTAAGTAGAAGTTGCAAGCGTACCTGAAATTTGCATGTTCATGAGACAGGGAAAAAAGGGGAAACCCGCAATTTCCTTTCCATCATGTAAAAAAATTACAGGCCCTTTCGTTTTCACTCAATTGGCAGGACGGTAGTACCCCCCTGGGCGGTTGTGTTTTCCCAAACCCACTTCCTAGGAAAAAAACCCAGATGTAATTTTAATTTTTATATATGAAGTGGTGTCTTGGAAGTGTGAACCCCCGTTAAATTAGGAAATAGCAAGATTCCCTGTTATTTAGCGTGGTTTTTTGAGACAGAAAAAGGGAAAAAAAAAACCCGCAATCCTACCATCATGTAAAAAAAGTTTAAAGGGTTTTTGTTTCCCCAGTCATCTGGCAGGACGGTAGTAAGGGGGACCCCCCATTTGCGAAATTAATCCCTTTCAGAGGGGTGGGGCATTTGCGAAAAAGTTTTTGCTTTGGGGAATTAATTTTCCCATAAGAAAAAAATGGGAAAAAAAAATTTAAACCCTGCAAAAACCCCCCCCCCCCTTTAAAAAAAAAATTTTTTTACCAAAAAAAAAAATGTTAATTTTAGTACCAAAAACTGAAAAATGCCCTGCCCCAATTTTCATGGGCATTACTTTTAATTGGGAAAATTTGGGGGGGATGATTTATGGGATGGGGGGAGGGGAAGGGGGGAGGGTGTTAGTGTTTAGAAAAGGGGGAAACCCCCTTTCCCTTAACACTTGGGGGGAGGAAAGTCCCTTTTCCGGGGTTTTCTTCCCTTCTTCTTTTAATGCCACTGGGACCAGCTTCAGAGTCACTGGACTTCTTTCTGTCCAAAAGAGCTCTGTACCTCCCGTTCCTTTACGATTGTCTAAAATGGGCCATAACATTGTCATTGAAATAGTCACCAGCACGCCTTGCAACAGCTGTGTCAGGGTGATTTTCATCCATAAAGGTTTGCAGTTCAACCCACTGTGCACACATTTCCTTAATTTTTGAAGTAGGCACAATGGATTCCAAAACTGGCATGGGCTTCTCAGGGTTAGCCCCAAACCCTTCAAAATCTTCTTAATTTCCATACTAATTCTCCCCCTTTTTACCACAGGGTTGGGCACTAGAAGCTTTCTTGGGGCCCATGGTCATTTTATTTCAACAAACAGAAACCGAAAACACTGTAATAATACGAAATATTCCGAGTGTATGCTTGAATGTTACCGCGGAGGCTAGCTGGTAAACAATGGGACAGGCGGCACATGTGAGGCTGGCTGAGGCCGCACATTGGACCCGTCTCGGACGAAGTTCGCTGAGCGGGTTTTTGTCTACTATGCGGGGCAAAATTTTAGCGATCAAAGCGTTCGCTATGCGGAATGTTCGCTATGCAAGGCGTTCGCTATGCGGGGGTCCACTGTACTTCCCTGGGTGGTTGCTGTCTACCAACCTACTACTATTTTGCAGGTGCAATCACTAAAAAGGCTGTGATAATATGAAATGTTCCGATTGTATGCTTGGAAGCGACCGTGGTGGCTGGCTGGCTTGTAAACACTGGCTAGAAGTGGACGCGTCTCAGACGGAACGAATAGTGTTGGTCGAGTTTTTTAGCGCTAATCGAGGCAAAATTTTTGCGTTAAAATGTATCGCTAGTCAGATTTATCGTTAATCGATGCCATCGCTGGTCGAGGGTCCACTGTACTATTATTATTTATAACATGTTATTAAATACATGTTAATAATAATACATGTTACTAATATGTACTATTATTATTTATAACATGTTATTAAATACATACATGTTAATAATAATACATGTTATTAATATGTACTATTATTATTTATAATATGTTATTAATTACATACATGTTAATAATAATACATGTTATTAATAATAACATGTACTATTATTATTTGTAACATATATGTTATTAACCCTTTGACTGTTTTCGACGTATAAATACGTCTTACGAGCCAATGTTTCTGACGTATATATGCTCAATAATTCTAGCGGTTGGAGGGAAGGGGTAAAGGAGGTTTTGTGTGCGAGGGGCTTGGACTTCCAGCAGGCATGCGTGAGCGTGTTTGATAGGAGTGAATGGAGACAAATGGTTTTTAATACTTGACGTGCTGTTGGAGTGTGAGCAAAGTAACATTTATGAAGGGGTTCAGGGAAACCGGCAGGCCGGACTTGAGTCCTGGAGATGGGAAGTACAGTGCCTGCACTCTGAAGGAGGGGTGTTAATTTTTGCAGTTTAAAAACTGTAGTGTAAAGCACCCTTCTGGCAAGACAGTGATGGAGTGAATGATGGTGAAAGTTTTTCTTTTTCGGGCCACCCTGCCTTGGTGGGAATCGGCCAGTGTGATAATAAAAAAAAAAAAAAAAATTCTAGCGGCTTCAAATCAAGCGGGAGAAAGCTGGTTGGCCCACATGTGAGAGAATGGGTCTGTGTGGTCACTGTGCACCACATAAAAAAAATCCTGCAGCACACATTGCGTAATGAGAAAAAAAAAACTCTGATAATTTTTTTTGGAATAAAACGCCGATGTTGACGTGTATTTTCGTATAGTATTTATCGTTGTATTCGCGTTTTCATGGTCTTAGGTGATAAAATGGGAAACATTTTACAGAAATAGAGATGATTTTCATTACTTTGACGATGAAAACGACCTTGAAACTGAGCTCAAAGTAGCGGAAATGTTTGATTTTTACGAATGTTCAGGAGTAAATAAATCTCACCACACGTCCAATACACGTCAACTGGGGAGTCTAATATTCTTTCACTAGTGCACTGATATTGTTTATACCATTTTTACAATAATGCAGTAGTCTGCATAACAGTAAATTTTGTATTTTTTTGTATGAATAAAAAATCTAAATAGAAAGCAATAATAATATAAGAAGGGCCTAGAGATGTGACTAATGAACAGAGCATAATTTTAATGCCACGATTGTCTACCTTGTTTATTCTGGACCCTATTTTGAAATTGGCATCTTTTTTAGTATGCGTGAAATTGGCCAAATTGCCAATTTCTGACCACCATATTGAGTAGTCCAAATTAGTAAATGGGAGGTTTCTTGTACTCAGCTGATAGATAAAATGGAGTTCTAAAGAAATAGCTATGAGTTTGGTAAACTGGAACAATGGAATTGGCTGAAAATAGGGCTCAAAGTCGGCGAAATTGCCGATACGCATATGTCGCCGAGACCGCTAACTTCACGGGAGCATAATTCCATGAGTTTTCGACCAAATTTCGAACTTTTGGTGTCATTACCATCGGGAAAAGATTCTCTATCATTTCATAAGAAAAAATATTTTTTTTTTTTTTCAAAAATTGAGCGACATAGAATGACAGTTTCAGAAAGGGGCCTGAAACAGTCAAAGGGTTAAATACCATTGCCTCAACCACTGAATTATTGTGAAATATTTGGAAGAGCAAGGAGACTAATGTTCACTCCAGCATAAACAAAGTCACACTGACGATGTGTCAACCACTCCCTCGTATTTTTGTACAATTTCCTTCTTCAGTTATATCGTATTTATTATTATTATTATTATTATTATTATTATTATTATTACTATTGTTATTATTAGCAATAGCAGAAATGTTCGATTCTTTGCTGTGTTCAAGAGTAAACACATGATGTCACCATCTAATACCTTTCCTAATAGCCATTCCAATATGCAGTCATGAATGGGTTTACATTATTTATTCTGTAGTTTAATAGCAAATAATGAACAAACAAAACACTCACCACACTGAGTGGTGGGAGGGCTGGCTGCCAGTTGTGGGGGTCGGAGGGAGGGTAGTAGGAACTCGCAGTGGTGGAGGCATTGGTGGATTCTGTGGTATTTAATAACTTAAATGTTATTAACATACATGTTATTAAATAACATACGTTATTAAAGCATAACATGTATATATTTAGTACAATTTACGACGTTTTCATGTATTTTATGATTATTCATGGTTCAACAAGTTAAGGAAGCAGTATTGCAATATATTTCCCTACAGTATATTGGGGGACCAAACATTCACGGTTTTTCAACATTCGCGAGGCTCTTGATCCCCTAACCCTCGCGAATGTTGAGGGAGACCTGTATATAAACATGTACATGTATGTGTAGTGTGACCTAAGTGTAAGTAGAAGTAGCAAGACGTATCTGAAATCATGCATGTTTATGAGACACAAAAAAGACACCAGCAATCCTACCATCATATAAAACAATTACAGGCTGTCGTGTTACACTCACTTGGCAGGACGGTAGTACCTCCCTGGGTGATTGCTATATACATATGGTATATTACATTAATAATTTCATGTAGGAATGAGAGCACTTAAAACAATTGAACTCAGAATATTCAGTATATGACTGATAATTCTTGAAACTACCAGTAATGGTCAGCCAACCCACTCATCATAGGTTAGACTCTCTACCATTTCAGATTTTTTTTTTTTAAAGTGGACACTGGGAGCAATATTGATTTTGGGGCTCTGGATAGTGAAAGGGTTAAATTGTGCCCAGAGCACCAATTTTGCACCTTTGTAATTCCATAAATTTTTCCATAAATTTTTTTTTATTTCTGGTCTTATTACCTTCAGAAAAAAATAATTACAATTTCTAAATTTTTTTTTTAAATCCTGACACTATCAGCACTTAATTTTAGGGACCCTGACAGCGAATGGGTTAACCCTTTGAGGGTCCAAGCCTTGTCCACAGGGCCTAAGCTGTAGCTATACGCCATGAGCTCAGCTCACTCAAACAAGCTGTGAGTGGTAAATTTGGGCCTAGATATGAGAGAATGGATATAGTATGTGGTAAGTGTGCACCATATAATGCCTTTTCTAAATCCATAAATGCAATGAAAACTTCCCTACCTTTATCTAAATACTGTTCACATATATGTTTCAATGTAAACACTCGATCTACACATCCCCTACCCACACTAAAGCTGCCTTGCTCATCTGCAATTCTACTCTCTGTCTTACCTCTAATTCTTTCAATAATAACCCTACCGTACACTTTTCCTGGCATACTCAGTAAACTACTACTACTTTCTTTCAACACACCGGCCGTATCCCACCGAGGCGGGGTGGCCCGAAAGGAAAAACGAAAGCTTCTCCTTTTACATTTAGTAATCTATACAGGAGAAGGGGTTACTAACCCCTTGCTCCCACTCAGTAAACTTATTCCCCTATAATTTTTACAATCTCTTTTGTCTCCCTTCCCATTATGTAAAGGAACTATACAAGCTCTCTACCAATCCCTAGGTACCTTCCCCTCTTTCATACATTTATTAAACGAAAGTACCAACCACTCCATCACTATATCCTCCCCTGCTTTTAATATTTCTGTCATGATCCCGTGAGTTCCAGCTGCTTTACCCCCTTTCATTCTATGTAATGCCTCACGCACCTCCCCCACACTCGCATCCTGCTCTTCTTCACTCCTAAAAAATGTTATGCCTCCCTGACCAGTGCATGAAATTACAGCCTCCCTTTCTTCTTCGACATTTAAAAGTTCCTCAAAATATTCCTGCCATCTACCCAGTACTGCCATCTCCCCATCTAGTGACTCCACTACTCTGTTTTTAACTGACAAATCCATTCGTTCCCTAGGCTTTCTTAACTTGTTTATCTATAAAGCCAGGAAATGTAACTAATAAACAGAGGAAATGTTATTTTAGTGCCAGAAATGTCTGCATTGTTTATTCTGAACCCTATTTTCAAATTTGAATATTTTGAACTTTGTGTGAAATTGGCCAAATTACCAGTTTCTGATCACTTTATTAGGTAGCTGAAATAGTTGATTAGGCAGTTTCTTGTGCTCAGTCAATAAAATAGAAGTGATACTAGTGAAATAGCTAAGAATTTGGTTGACTGGTATAATGTAATTGGCCTAAAATAGGAGTCAAAGCGGGCAAAATCGCCGATATATAAATATTGCTGATGCAGTAAAATTCGTGATGGTGTAATTTCGTCAGTTTTCCATCAAATTTCATACTTCTTGCTTTTTTGCCTTCAGAAAAAGATTCTCCACCATTTCATAAAGAAAATTAACACATTTTTTTTTTAAATTATTGGTCCCTGTGGACAAGGCATAGAACTACAGCTTGGACCCTCAAAGGGTTAACAGGCAAAAATCTTGATGCAGTGGACTTGGTCCTTTATCAAGGTAATCTAACAGGGTCTGGACAAATTGCAAGATTGGTCAGATAAACTGTTGCTTCAGTTGAACCCCAGCAGATGGAAGGTTATGAAGACTGGGGAAAGAGCCTAAGGCTCAAAGAGAAAGACCTTGGGAGTAAGTATAGTGCCTCTTATATTGCCAGAGGCTCACACCAACCAAATAACCTTGTCAGCCAATGCTTGTCTGGCAAATCTAAAAGTTGACTTCATGAATCTCGCCAATCATTGTGGTCTCCGTATAAAACATGTTAAGCCCACTGGTATGGAACCCACACCTGAGGAAGCATGTTAAGAAACTGGAGAAAGCATAGACATATACAGTGAGGGTTGTTTCTAAATTAATGCGCATGAGCTGTGAAGGGAGGCTAATGGAATTGAGTGCAACTACATTGGAGGACAGAAAAACCAGGGAGGCATAACAATGTACAAAATACTCAAGGGAATTGATAGGGTAGAAAGTAAAAGGATGTTTGAGAGGAGAGACTTGGGAACCTGGAGACACAGCTAGAAGTTAAAGATATGGATAAGCCACAGGGATGTTAGGAAGTATTTTTCAGTCTCAGGATGGTCAGGAAGTGAAATGATCTCAGTGAGGAAGTGATGGAGGCAGGTTCCATGCATAGTTTTGAGACCAGGTATGACGGGGCCTAGGAGGGAGTGAATTTGGCAAGCAGCAGGTTGAGAGGTGGGGCCAGAAGCTAAGACTCAGTCCCTGCAAGTATACACAAGGCAGTACAAATAGGTGAATACAAAATATTTGTCTTGCAATCTTAGTCCATTGTATCAAACAGCTCTCAGGTCAAGTATTTTGTTCATTATATCTGATATCTTTTACATAGGGGTCCTTTTTACCTTCCAAATTTGTTTTAATTTTTGCAGCTTCAATTGGATTTTGATTTAGGTTTTTTTTTTTTCTGAGAGATTTTTTATTGGGGAAATTAGTACTACATTGAAATTAATGCAGGAGCATCACCATCCAAACTGACAAAAATGGTCTTTGTGGGACCTGGCTCTGGGGGTAATGATCCTGAGGATGTTCTAGTCAATGACTGATGTTGTTATGGACATGGTCCTACTAAGACAGTCATTGTTGAGCAGGAGATGGTGTGGAGACTTTATTTAAGACTAGAGGTCAATTCGGACTTTAGGTGGATGTTATTCACTTATCTTAACCCTTAAACTGGCTTTATTGTGCTCTAGTGGTGCATAAGACACTATTGGCAGCAACTTTTGTACAGGACGTAGTAAGAATGTTTGGCATTGCTACTGTTGATGTTAATCTCAGTTCTTCTTTAACCCTTTCACGATCCACAGGCCCTCTCCGAGACTTGTTCTCAGGGTCCCCCAAATTTCAAAAAAAAAAAAAAGTTATTTTTTCTTATGAAAAGATAGAGAATCTTTCCCGATCATAATGACACCAAAAGTATGAAATTTGATGGAAAACTTACGGAATTATGCTCTCGTGAAGTTAGCGGTCTCGATGATGTTTACGCATCGGCGATTTTGCCCACTTTGAGCCCTATTTTCGGCCAATTCCAATGTACTAGTCGACAAAACTCGTAACTATTTCACTAGAACTCCATTTTTTCTATCGAATGAGTACAAGAAACCACCCATTTACCAATTTCGACTATCCAATACAGTGGTCAGAAATTAGCAATTTTGCCAATCTCGCACAAATTTCAAAAGATGCCAATTTCCGAATAGGGTCCAGAATAAACAAAAAAGACATTCCTGGCACTAAAATAACATTTCCTCTGTTCATTAGTCACGTCCCCACGCCCTTCTTACATTCTTTTGCTTTTCACTTTGAATTTTTCTTCTCAAAAAAAAAATAGAAGATTTACTGTTATGCAGACTAATGCATTAGTGTAGAAATGGTATAAGTAATATCAGCGCACTTGTGAAAGAATATTAGACTCACCAGTTGACGTGTATTGGACGCATAGCATGATTTGTTTACTTTTGAACTTTGGTAAAAATCGAACATTTCTGCTACTTTGAGCTCAATTTCAAGGTACTTTTCATTGTAAAACCAGTCAAAATCATCTCTATTTATGTAATATGTCTTCCATTCTATAAAATGAGACCAGGAAAGCTAGAATACAACAATAAATACCATACAAAAATACAGTGCAAAGTCTCTGTTTTAATCCAAAAACACGGTCAAAGTTTTATTTTTCTCCTTACACACTGTGTGCTGCAGGATTTTTTTTATACTGTGCACACTGACCACATAGATCCATTCTTTCATATGTAGGCCTACCAGCTTTCTCTCACTAGATTTGAGGGTGCTAGAATTTATGCGTTCTAGTACATCATGGACCCTGGTGCGTAAGCCGTACTAGTACGGCCGAAACCCTGAAAGGGTTAAGGATCATTGTTGGTGAAATATGTTATATAATGTACAATTTCTTTCCAGATTTTCTTAGATGAAGGAAAAGTGAAGGTGGAGGTTTCAGCAACAAAAACCCCAGGCAAGGTTGTGCTTGACAATTTTGACGTCTCATACAACGATGGCCGTTGGCACAAAGTGATGTTCACCATCGCTGAGAATAGCATGGAGCTTAGTATTGATGATGTACCCATGAAGACTGTAAGAATTATCTCCATCACATCTGGGAAATATTTCCTAGTTGGGGGTAAGTTGTATTGTACATTGATGGAATTCTTGTAGAATAAATGAGCTATAGCTAGTCTTAAAACTTCCAAAAGAAATTTTAATGTTCTCTATTTTAAAAAATGTAAATGTAAAAGTTTATTCCAGTCTGGTTTGAGTGATGATTTTAAATTAAAAATAATTTATCAGAATTTTTTGAGAAGTTATTTTGGGTAGTGCTGTAATTTTTGTGTGGCACTAACAAACCTTGTACATGCCAATACTATTTGTTGTAGATATCTAGAAGGTATGATGTAGCACGTAATGAAAGTAGTTTGTTAGATTATGTATTGGTGGATAAAAGGTTGATGGGTAGGCTCCAGGATGTACATGTTTATAGAGGGGCAACTGATATATCGGATCATTATTTAGTTGTAGCTACAGTTAGAGTAAGAGGTAGATGGGAAAAGAGGAAGGTGGCAACAAGTAAGAGGGAGGTGAAAGTGTATAAACTAAGGGAGGAGGAAGTTTGGGCGAAATATAAGCGACTATTGGCAGAAAGGTGGGCTAGTGCAAAGATGAGTAGTGGGGGGGGGGGGGTTTGAAGAGGGTTGGAATAGTTTTAAAAATGCAGTAAGTAGAAGTGGGGGCAGAAGTTTGTGGTTATAGGAGGGTGGGGGCAGGAGGAAAGAGGAGTGATTGGTGGAATGATGAAGTAAAGGGTGTGATAAAAGAGAAAAAGGTAGCTTACGAGAGGTTTTTTACAAAGCAGAAGTGTTATAAGAAGAGCAGAGTATATGGAGAGTAAAAGAAAGCTGAAGAGAGTGGTGAGAGAGTGCAAAAGGAGAGCAGATGAAAGAGTGGGAGAGGCACTGTCAAGAAATTTTAATGAAAATAAGAAAAAATTTTGGAGTGAGTTAAACAAGTTAAGAAAGCCTAGGGAAAGTATGGATTTTTCAGTTAAAAACAGAGTAGGGGAGTTAGTAGATGGGGAGAGGGAGGTATTAGGTAGATGGCGAGAATATTTTGAGGAACTTTTAAATGTTAAGGAAGAAAGGGAGGCGGTAATTTCATGCACTGGCCAGGGAGGTATACCATCTTTTAGGAGTGAAGAAGAGCAGAATGTAAGTGTGGTGGAGGTACGTGAGGCATTACGTAGAATGAAAGGGGGTAAAGCAGCTGGAACTGATGGGATCATGACAGAAATGTTAAAAGCAGGGGGGATATAGTGTTGGAGTGGTTGGTACTTTTGTTTAATAAATGTATGAAAGAGGGGAAGGTACCTAGGGATTGGCAGAGAGCATGTATAGTCCCTTTATATAAAGAGAAAGGGGACAAAAGAGATTGTAAAAATTATAGAGGAATAAGTTTACTGAGTATACCAGGAAAAGTATACGGTAGGGTTATAATTGAAAGAATTAGAGGTAAGACAGAATGTAGAATTGCGGACGAGCAAGGAGGCTTCAGAGTGGGTAGGGGATGTGTAGATCAAGTATTTACATTGAAGCATATATGTGAACAGTATTTAGATAAAGGTAGGGAAGTTTTTATTGCATTTATGGATTTAGAAAAGGCATATGATAGAGTGGATAGAGGAGCAATGTGGCAGATGTTGCAAGTATATGGAATAGGTGGTAAGTTACTAAATGCTGTAAAGAGCTTTTATGAGGATAGTGAGGCTCAGGTTAGGGTGTGTAGAAGAGAGGGAGAATACTTCTCGGTAAAAGTAGGTCTTAGACAGGGATGTGAAATGTCACCATGGTTGTTTAATATATTTATAGATGGGGTTGTAAAAGAAGTAAATGCTAGGGTGTTCGGAGAGGGGTAGGATTAAATTATGGGGAATCAAATTCAAAATGGGAATTGACACAGTTACTTTTTGCTGATGATACTGTGCTTATGGGAGATTCTAAAGAAAAATTGCAAAGGTTAGTGGATGAGTTTGAGAATGTGTGTAAAGGTAGAAAGTTGAAAGTGAACATAGAAAAGAGTAAGGTGATGAGGGTATCAAATGATTTAGATAAAGAAAAATTGGATATCAAATTGGGGAGGAGGAGTATGGAAGAAGTGAATGTTTTCAGATACTTGGGAGTTGACGTGTCGGCGGATGGATTTATGAAGGATGAGGTTAATCATAGAATTGATGAGGGAAAAAAGGTGAGTGGTGCGTTGAGGTATATGTGGAGTCAAAAAAACGTTATCTATGGAGACAAGAGAAGGGAATGTATGAAAGTATAGTAGTACCAACACTCTTATATGGATGTGAAGCTTGGGTGGTAAATGCAGCAGCGAGGAGACGGTTGGAGGCAGTGGAGATGTCCTGTCTAAGGGCAATGTGTGGTGTAAATATTATGCAGAAAATTCGGAGTGTGGAAATTAGGAGAAGGTGTGGAGTTAATAAAAGCATTAGTCAGAGGGCAGAAGAGGGGTTGTTGAGGTGGTTTGGTCATTTAGAGAGAGTGGATCAAAGTAGAATGACATGGAAAGCATATAAATCTATAGGGGAAGGAAAGAGGGGTAGGGGTCATCCTCAAAAGGGTTGGAAAGAGGGGGTAAAGGAGGTTTTGTGGGCGAGGGGCTTGGACTTCCAGCAAGCGTGCATGAGCGTGTTAGATAGGAGTGAATGGAGACGAATGATACTTGGGACCTGACGATCTGTTGGAGTGTGAGCAGGGTAATATTTAGTGAAGGGATTCAGGGAAACCGGGTTATTTTCATATAGTCGGACTTGAGTCCTGGAAATGGGAAGTACAATGCCTGCACTTTAAAGGAGGGGTTTGGGATATTGGCAGTTTGGAGGGATATGTTGTGTATCTTTATACGTATATGCTTCTAAGCTGTTGTATTCTGAGCACCTCTGCAAAAGCAGTGATAATGTGTGAGTGTGGTGAAAGTGTTGAATGATGATGAAAGTATTTTCTTTTTGGGTATTTTCTTTCTTTTTTGGGTCACCCTGCCTCGGTGGGAGACGACCGACTTGTTGAAAAAAAAAAAAATCTAGAAGTATTTGCCACATTGGTAATAGTATCAGAAAAAAAATTCTTAAATCATTGTATAGGTATGCCAAATCTAAGGTGAGAATAATATCTAGTATTGGACCCCAGCATAGACGAGATGGGACCTACACAGATGATAGCAAAGAAATAAGTGAGATACTAAAGTCTCAGTATGAGTCGGTGTTCAACGAGCCGTTAACCAGACTAAGGGCCGACAGTCTAAATGAATTTTTTTGACTGAGACTCCAAATTTGGCCACTTCAAAAATCTTATATTATCCTAACACCACAAGACTTCGAAAAGGCAATGACATGCCCAAGCACTCTGACCCAGGTCCGGACTCGTGGAACTCCACGTTCATCAAGAACTACAAGAATCCCCTATCATGGGCCTTCAACATTCTGTGGAGAGGGAGCATGTACACAGGTGTCATCCCACAGTCACTAAAAACAGCAGACATAGCCCCCACTCCACAAAGGTGGCAGTAAAGCAAGTGCAAAGAACTACAGACTGATAGCGCTAACATCCCATGTCATTAAAATCTTCGAAAGGGTTCTGTGAAGTAAGATTTCCAAGCACCTAGATACCCATTAGTTACACAACACAGGGCAACATGGGTTTAGAGCAGGTCGCTCCTGTTTATCCCAGCTACTGGACCACTACGACAAGGTCCTGGATGCTTTAGAGGATAAACAAAATTCAGATGTAGTATACACAGACTGTGCTAAAGCCTTCAACAAGTACGACCATGGTGTAATCGCGCACAAAATGCATGACAAAGGAATAACAGAAAAAGTTGGTAGATGGATCTATAACTTACTAATGGAACACTAAATGTAATAGTAAACAGAGAAAACTCTGAGGTGGCTACAGTGAAAAGCTCTGTTCCACAAGGCACAGTATTCGCTCCCATCCTGTTCCTCATTCTAATATCTGACATAGACAGAGATGTAAGCCATAGCTCCGTGTCTTCCTTTGAGGATGACACTCAAATTGCCGTGAGTGTCCTCCATCGAAGACACTGCAAGTCTCTAAGCGAACATCAACCAAATCTTTAAATGGGCCGCAGAATAAACAATGTGAAGTTCATTGAAGAGAAATTTCAACTACTTATATATGGAAAACTTGAGGAAATTAAAACTTTATCAGAGTATAAAACAAATTCTAACCACACAAAATGAAAAACTAATGTGAAAGACCTGGGAGTGATAATGTCAGAGGATCTCATCTTCAGAGACCAAAACAATGTATCTGTGTCATCTGCTAGAAAAACGATAGGATGAATAATGAGACCCTTCAAAACTACGGATGCAAAACCTGTGATGATTCTCTTCAAATCGCTTGTTCTCTCTAGGCCAGAATACTGCTGTACACTAACTGCCCCCTTCAAGGCACGTGTAATTGCTGACCTGGAGAATGTACAGAGAAATTTCACGGCATTCATAAGTATGATAAAGCACCTAAATTACTGGGAATGGTTGAAGTCCCTTGATTTGTATTCCCTGGAATACAGGTGAGAAAGATGCATGATAATATACACTTGGAAAATCCTAGAGGGATTAGCACCAAACTTGCACACATCTTTCACTCCCTATGAAAGCAAAAGACTCAGCAGGAGATGCAACATTCCCTCGATGAGATGGGGGGGGGGCATGAGTACACCAAGAGACAACACAGTAAGTGTCAGGGGCCCAAGACTGTTCATCTGCCTCCTATCATACATAAAGTAGATTACAAATAGACCCCTGTCTGTCTCCAAGAAGGTGCTGGACAGGCACCTAAAGTCAGTACCTGATCAGCCGGGCTGTGGTTCGTACCTCAGTTTACATGCGGCCAGCAGTAACAGCCTGGTTGATCACACACTGATCCGCTATGAGGCCTGGTCTCAGACTGGGTCACAGGAGCGTTGACCCCCAAAACCCTCTCCAGGTAAACTCCAGGTACATATTAATGTTCTCACTTTCCACAATTTCATAGTTAACTGTTCTTGCATTAACTTTGCATTAACTTTTTAAAATGCTTTTTGCTAAATAATTAAATCTAAAACCCAAAAGAATTATTCAGAAATCATTAAGAATTTTAGCATAGTGTATTTTTAGATAGTGAGTGGAGACAAATGGTTTTTATGGCTTGACGTACTAATGGAGTGTGGGCAAAGTAACATTTATGAAAGGATTCAGGAAAAACGGCAAGCCGGACTTGAGTCCTGGAGGTGGGAGGTACAGTGCCTGCACTCTGAAGGAGGAGTGTAGGCGCGCCTCTCACAAGACAGTGATGGAGTGAGTGATGATGAAAGTGTTTCTTCTTTTTTGGGTCACCCTGCTTCAGGAAACAACTGATGTGTTAAACCTTTCAGGGTCGACAGGCCCTCTCCCAAACTTGTTTTCAGGATTGAAAAATATTTAAAAAAAATATATATATTTTTCTCTCTTTTCTTTTTACGATCAATACTTAAGGAGATACGGAGGTGTGAAGCTGACAGAAATTGAACTGCATACCACTACATCGCCGACTGCTGGTCACCCGGCAATAGTTTTTTTTTTTCTACTTTTTTCTTTTATTTTTTAATATTTTTAGAGTAACTTTTATGGTTTCTTGAGACCAATATATATTCACTCATTGTATACTACACAATAACAGCACAAACTTTGCTGTCATTATATTGTTTACAAAACATGTTTACACAAACAACAATAAAAAATGTTACTATTTTTCTATCACATGTATATACATATAAAGTCACTGGACACTTCCCAGAACTGCTACAGCTTCTGTAAATCTTGTAGTTGTTGTGTGGGGGTTGCCTTGTAAATCTGCTGAGTCATCGGCATAATTAGTGTCACAATGACAAATGACACCATCACTCACCACCCTCACTGCCTGTCACCACCCTCACTGCCTGTCACCACCCTTGCTGCCTGTCACCGCCCTCACTGCCTGTCACCACCCTCACTGTCTGTCAACTTCCTCCCCACCCTACCAACCCACGTGGAAATAAGTCACTGTCTGAATTTTTTTGGGTTATCTTAGGTTGGCCTCCTTCCTTACTTCCTCCCTCCCTTCCCTCCTTCCTCCCTCCTTCCTCTCATCACTTCCTTCCTTCCTTCCTTCCTTCCTTCAGGTTTCCTGGGCATTGCTTTCGGTCACAAACTCCTCAAAACCATGAAATTCATCTTCAGTGACACTTCCATCTGTGTTTGAACTGTCACTTGGGAAAAAGAGCCCCAATTAACCAAGGAGTGAGGAGTTTCTTAGCACTAGACATGGTGAACAAGGTGTAATAAAATGGCTTTCCTACAATGCACCACTGGGTCCCCAATTTTTTTTGTACTGCACACACTATCTATGGAGACCCATTCTCTCACATCTAGGCCTACCAGCCTTTTCCTGCTTGATTTGAGGACGCTAGAATTTATGCGTACTAGTACGTCAATAACCCTGGTGCGTAAGACGTACTAGTACGTCAAAAACCCTGAAAGGGTTAATAATTTTTTTTAACACACAGGCAATTTCCCACCAAAGCAGGGTGACCCAAAAAAGAAGAAACACTTTCACCATCATTTGCTCTATCACTTTCTTGCCAGACACATGCTGACATCGCAGCTCGGATGTCCCTCCAAACTGCAACTTTTCCACCCCTCCTTCAGAGTGCAGGAACTGTGCTTCCCACCCCCCAGGACTCAAATCTGGCTAACTGGTTTCCCTGAATCCCTTCACAAAATGTTTCCTTGCTCACACTCCAACAGCCCATTAAGTTCCAAAAACCATTTGCTTTCACTCCTATTTAACATGCTCACACATTCATGCTGGAAGTCCAAGCCCTTCATACACAAAACCTCCTTTACCCCCTCCCTCCAGTCTTTCCTAGGGCAATGCCTACTCTACTTTCCTTCTACTACAGATTTATGCACCCTCCAAGTCATCCTATTTTGCTCCAGCTTCTCTAAATGTCCAAACCACCTCAACAACCCTTCCTCAGCCCTCTGGATAATAATTTTAGTATCCACACACCACCTTATCTACAAGCCACAAAGTTTCTGCATAATATTTACACCATACGTTGCCCTCAGACATGACATCTCCACTACCTCCAGCCTCCTCCTCCTCATTGCAACTTTCACAATCCATGCTTCACACCCATGTGTGTGTGGCATTCACTTTTTCCATACTTCCTTCTTCCAATCTGATATCCAGTCTTTCATTACCCAGATCACTTGTTACCCTCATCATGTTGCTCTTTCCTATGTTCACTTTTAATTTCCTTCTTTTACAAACACTCCCAAATTTGTCCACCAACCTTTGCAATTTCTCTTCAAAATCTCCCGAAAGTGCACTGTCATCAGCAAAAAGCAACTGTGACAATTCAATTTTGTAATTGATAATGTATATTTTAGCCTAACACTTTTCATCCACTTCTTTTACCCACCATTTCCCCCCCCCCCTCCACACACACACACTTTCACTCACCAAAAATCTAATATTTTTGTCATTTTGGAAAGAAATATGCTATTTGCTCTCAGATGATGGCAAGAAACAGATTATAAAACTACTTCATAGAAAACATCTCAATATTTCTATTTTAAACCAAACATTAGGTCAAAGGTTTGATCTTCCTGTCATGCCCCATGTTGGGTAAGATTTCTTATAACTCAAGAAATCGTAATGACATAATTGAAAACAAACTGTAGCAGTTTATGCGCTGGCTGGGAGTTTTATGAATCTTTCGTCACGAGTTCAATCCCCGTCCTTGGTATGGTTTGGTAAGATTTCTCATACTGTGCACTCTCATCACACAGGCCTATTCTTTCACATCAAAGACCAAACTTTACCGCTCACAGCATATTTGAGGGATCTGTGCTTAAAACTTAGCTCTACATGAGCGACAATGGCATCAGTGATGTAGAGCTACTTGGGAGACAGTAAAAGGGTTAATTGGTGCCAGAGAGCCCTTATCATAAGTGTGGAAAAGTGTTAGTTTCAACATCATAAGGTGGGGCCTTACTGTAATTACAAATTGAAGATTTTATGAAATTATGATAAAAATAATTTCAGTTTTGTAGACTTAATGCTATCCTACCTTGGTTATGTATTTAGGGTACCATAGTTGAATAATGTTCTTGCAGGTGGTGTGTATGGCTCAGAAGGCTTCTTGGGTTGCATGAGGCGGATCTCTGTAGTTGGATTTATGCAGAAACCCCAGGAAGATGTAAGTAAAACATTTGAAAATATATACTGATTTTTGTGACAACTAGCAAGTATTCATGAAGAAATTGAAGGGAGATTTTTCAAAATGATTGTTTGGTGTTTGATGTTTGTCAAGACCTCAAAAAAGTCAAGGATGACCCAGATATTGTTTCTAAAGTCATTACTGGTGATGAAACTTGGATCTACTGCTATGACTGAGAGACCAAGCAACAGTCTTTGCGCCAAGTTTAGAGCAGTGTCAGGACCACGATCGTGTGTTTTTTTTTTTTTTTTATTAATGTGGGAAACATCAGGAACTTGTTCCAGCAGGGCAGACAGTTAACCCAAATTTTTACATCTAGGTTCTGGAAGGTTTGAGAGAGGATGTGAGAAGGAAACATCTGGCATTGTGGGTGTACAACAATTGGTTCACTCACTGTGCCAATACACCTACTCACACAACACTGTCTTGCCACCATTTTCTGGCCAAAAACATGGTGGTCGTCCCCTACACTCCCAGCTCTCCCAAATCTTGCCCCACCCTCTTCCCCTGTGACTTCTTTCTCACCGAAAATTAAATTGGCACTTGAGGGGTGGCATTTTAATGACATGGAGGGAATTCAAGCAGACTTACAGGCCATGCTAGATGCAGTTAGGAGAGATGAGTTTCAGAAATGTTTTGAGAAGTGGCAGATGTGCTGGGATTAGTGTATAGCCTCCTAAGTAGAGAGAGAGAACTTAAAGTAGGTGATTAGGTAAGCTTATATCCATTTTTTTTTTTCAAACAGTACAGGAACTTTTTATAGCACCCACCTTGTACTGCACAGAAAAACCCCACAGATTTGGGGGGAGGGAAGCAAAAATTGCTCTGGGAAATTGCAAGTGTTTTGAACTTAGGGTGTTGGTTTAGCAGTGCTCCACTGTACTAGACTAAGAATTCATTGTCATTTAAGTTACAACCTTTGTTTCTTTTCTGTATGGCAGTTCTATTTGCTTTGGCACTTTTAAATTTTGCAGTTATAAGAAGTATGTACCCCAGTATTGACTAGTGTAAATAACTTATACTTTTATAATTTTTAATGCAGATTGTTTTCACAGGTTAAATTTAAAATAATTGTCTTAACTCCTTCATATACAACATATTAGTAGTTTTTTAAATTTTTTAATTATACTATAGTGTACTTACTATGCAGCATTATGATTTTTATTAAGACTAGTAAACATTATTGTAAAAATCTCTCATTTGTTAGGAAATCAGTGACAAAACTGGTGTGGTTCTGGCTGCCTGCCAGATCATGGATCGTTGTGACCCCAACCCATGTGAACATCGAGGACGTTGCAAGCAGAACTCACGCGAGTTTTTCTGTGATTGCTCTGGCACTGGCTACTCTGGTGCTGTGTGTCACACATGTGAGTTCTTCACTGAAGTTTTAAATCTGAATGAATTTTTAATTAACTGACCTGCCTAAACAATTTTATTTGTTCAGATTACATTTTTTACACCTTAATAATTAAGACCACATGCCATTATTTACTGTTTTCTGATTTTACACACCTCAATCAGACTTCTCAAATGCATTAAGCATAATAAATAAACGTTCATTATATACATTCATCCATAACACATTATTTTCCAGATATGGTGGGCATTTCTGGTAATTTAAAAGCATTCAGGGTTTAAGAATTTTGTATATATTGTATATTACAGCTCTCAATCCAGTATCTTGTGCTGCATATGGCATCCAGCACCCTGGAACCAAACGTGCTGAAGTATATATTGATGTTGATGGTTCTGGCCCTCTTGTGCCTTTCCCTGTCACCTGTGAATTTTATAGTAAGTACACCTGATTGCCTTTGATCAAGTAGCAACCTTCTGGTGTTCAAATTTTCTAGTGCCATCAGTTAATGCTACTGAACAATGAAAATAGCTTTATGCAAATAAGTATTTATTGCCTTTCTTTCATATAAGGGGCATTGTGAGGTACACTTGTGACAAAATTTATAGCTCTTTGCCTAGTGTATGTGCTGGTTCATGGTAAATCACTTAATGCTGATATTTTGCCTAAGACTAACACTTAATTTACGTGTACATAAGTAAAAGAATGCATGTTAACCCTTTGAGGGTTTTCGTCGTACTAGTACGTTTTACGCGTAGGGGTTTTTGACGTACTAGTACTCATAAATTCTAGCGGCCTCAAATCTAGTGGGAGAAAGCTGGTAGGCCTTCATATGAAAGAATGGGTCTATGTGGTCAGTGTGCACAGTCTAAAAAAAAACCTGCAGCACACAGTGCATAATGACAAAAAAAAAACTTTGACCATTTTTTTTAATAAATCAGCGACTTTGCAGTGTATTTTCGTATGGTATTTATTGTTGTATTCTAGTTTTCTTGGTCTCATTTTATAGAATGGAAGACATATTACAGAAATTGAGATGATTTTGACTGGTTTTACAATGAAAGGTGCCTTGAAATTGAGCTCAAAGTAGCAGAAATGTTCGATTTTTACCAAACTTCAAAAGTAAACAAATCGTGCCAAGCGTGCAATACACGTCAACTGGTGAGTCTAATATTCTTTCACAAGTGCACCAATAATATTTATACCATTTTTTACACTAATGCAGTAGTCTGCATAACAGTAAATCTTATATTTTTTGTGAAAATAAAAATTCAAAGTGGAAAGCAAAAGAATATAAGAGGGGACTTGAGACATGACTAATGACTAGAGGAAATGTCATTTTAGTGCCAGGAATGTCTTTCTTGTTTATTCTGGACCCTATTCGGAAATTGGCATCTTTTGAAATTTGTGTGAAATTGGCAAAATTGCTAAATCTGACCACTGTACTGGATAGTTGAATTTCATAAATGAGTGGTTTCTTGCATCCATTCGATAGAAAAAATGGAGTTCTAGCAAAATATTCATGTTTTTTGTCGACTAGTACAGTGAAATTGGCCGAAAATGGGGCTCAAAGTGGGCAAAATCGCCGATGCGTAAACATCGCCGAGACTGCTAACTTTGCGAGAGCATAATTCCATAAGTTTTCTATCAAATTTCAAACTTTTGGTGTCTTTATGATCGGGAAAAGATTCTCTATCTTTTGATAAGAGAAAATAATTTTTTTTTTTTTTTTAAATTTAGCCGACCCTGAGAACGAGTTTCGGAGAGGGCCTGTCAACCCTCAAAGGGTTAAAGATACAAGATTAATACCATGTGATTGTTGCTACTTACCACTTGCTTCTAACCAAACTTTGATAATGTTTTCCTACTAAGTTACTGTTTTCAGAATGCTAATTGAATCTGTATTAAATTATGTAAATGGAAAGCTGTTTAACTTGTCTTAAACGATTAGTTTAAGTTATTCATTTAGGGACAGACATTTCTTAAAACTTCGATTTTACGCTGTAGGAGTTTATAATTTTCCGAGGACCAAGACGAAGCTCACAATTATGTGAGGATTCAATATGGATGTGGAGTGGGTAGTTGCCAATTTATTTTTATTAAGGAATCTCTGATGTTAGTCCCCATGTTGTACCTGGTGAATGCTGCTGCTGCTTTTTTTTTTTTTTACATAGGGTTTGACAAGGTTAGGTTAATGGTTCCGAACTTTATTTACAAGCTATTGACAAGTTAAGGGTTCTCAGCTTTATTGACAAGCTAATAGCTGTTACTGACATCAGCTCATTTGAAAGCCTTTTTATTGTTATGAAACATGCAAGTAGGGAACAGGATGAAGTTGGAGCCATCTGTTGGCTAGCATTTTCATTTAATCAACTGGCTTTATCTCACCGATATCATTATGTTGTATGAACATGTTCCAGGCTCGAGTTATCCTGGGAATAAATGATCTCAGATGAAATGATGTTCTGGTGAACAAGTGACTTCAAATTTTCATTGCTGAGTTATAACTGCACTGGAAACTTATGTAGCACTTTGAACTTGTGGTGTTGAACTGTAGAGAGATTTAGGTTGACCTATAACAAGTTTGGTTAGTTGAGTAAATGTATTAATACATTCAAGTTTAAGATTTTTAGGTTATTTTGTCTTGTGTTATCAAATCTGCCTAAAAAAGTAAGGTATTGTATATACAGTGGAACCTCTACTGGTGAGTTTAATCCGTTCCATGACCTTGCTCGCAACTGGATTTGCTCGTTTGCAGAGTCAATTTTCCTCATTTAAATTAATTGAAATGCAATGATCCGTTCCAGTGGAATTCTGTACTTCAATAGTTTCGCTAATATCAACTCTACGGCTTATTTATCTATCTCGCTTCATTTAATATGACATAATATACAATATAAATAACTTAGAAACCTGATATATACTCTAAAATGAATAAAATATATCATTCATGTAGCAGTGTTGGCAGTGGAGGAGAGAGTGGCTGGACACCGGGCAAAATACTTAATGAACAATTTCGCTAATATCATCTATACGGCTTATTTATCTATCACAGTTCACCTAGTATGACATAACAAACAATATGAATAACATAGAAACATGATATACACTCTAGAATGAATAAAATATGTCATTCGTGTAGTGGTATGGACGGTGTCGGCGGTGGATGAGAGTTTGTCTGGAGACCGGGCAAAATTCTTCATTAATAATTTCGCTAATATCATCTATACGGCTTATTTATATATCACAGTTCATCTAATATGACATAACAGACAATGTAAATAACATAGAAATGCGATATATACTCTAGAATGAATAAAATGTGTCATTATGTAACAGGTGGAGGCGGCCACAACCGCTCCCTCTTTGTTGTGGTAAACACTGCCATCTAGTGACGGCCTTTTGAAGCCGTCTATTATTATAATTATTATATGTAGCACATTATTATTATATATGTATTATATATGCAAAAACAGTGATAATGTGCGAGTGTGGTGAAAGTGTTGAATGATGATGAAAGTATTTTCTTTTTGGGGATTTTCTTTCTTTTTTGGGTCACCCTGCCTCGGGGGGAGACGGCCGACTTGTTGAAAAAAAAAAAAAAAAAAAAAATGTATTATTATTATTATACATATATTATTATTATTGTATTATACTATTATTATTATTTTTTTTTTCCCAACAAGTCGGCCGTCTCCCACCGAGGCAGGGTGACCCAAAAAAGAAAGAAAATCCCCAAAAAGAAAATGATTTCATCATCATTCAACACTTTCACCACACTCACACATAATCACTGTTTTTGCAGAGGTGCTCAGAATACAACAGTTTAGAAGCATACACATATAAAGATACACAACATATCCCTCCAAACTGCCAATATCCCAAACTCCTCCTTTAAAGTGCAGGCATTGTACTTCCCATTTCCAGGACTCAAGTCCGACTATATGAAAATAACCGGTTTCCCTGAATCCCTTCACTAAATATTACCCTGCTCACACTCCAACAGATCGTCAGGTCCCAAGTACCATTCGTCTCCATTCACTCCTATCTAACACGCTCACGCACGCTTGCTGGAAGTCCAAGCCCCTTGCCCACAAAACCTCCTTTACCCCTCTCTCCAACCCTTTCGAGGACGACCCCTACCTCGCCTTCCTTTCCCTATAGATTTATATGCTTTCCATGTCATTCTACTTTGATCCATTCTCTCTAAATGACCAAACCACCTCAACAACCCCTCTTCTGCCCTCTGACTAATACTTTTATTAACTCCACACCTTTTCCTAATTTCCACTCTCCGAATTTTCTGCATAATATTTACACCACACATTGCCCTTAGACAGGACATCTCCACTGCCTCCAACCATCTCCTCGCTGCTGCATTTACCACCCAAGCTTCACACCCATATAAGAGTGTTGGTACTACTATACTTTCATACATTCCCTTCTTTGCCTCCAAAGATAACGTTTTTTGACTCCACATATACCTCAATGCACCACTCACCTTTTTTTTTCCTCATCAATCTATGATTAACCTCATCCTCCATAAATCCATCCGCTGACAACGTCAACTCCCAAGTATCTGAAAACATTCACTTCTTCCATACTCCTCCTCCCCAATTTGATATCCAATTTTTCTTTATCTAAATCATTTGATACCCTCATCACCTTACTCTTGTCTATGTTCACTTTCAACTTTCTACCTTTACACACATTCTCAAACTCATCCACTAACCTTTGCAATTTTTCTTTAGAATCTCCCATAAGCACAGTATCATCAGCAAAAAGTAACTGTGTTAATTCCCATTTTGAATTTGATTCCCCATAATTTAATCCCACCTTTCTCCCGAACACCCTAGCATTTACTTCTTTTACAACCCCATCTATAAATATATTAAACAACCATGGTGACATTACACATCCCTGTCTAAGACCTACTTTTACTGGGAAGTAGCCTCCCTCTCTTCTGCACACAATAACCTGAGCCTCACTATCCTCATAAAAACTCTTTACAGCATTTAGTAACTTACCACCTATTCCATATACTTGCAACATCTGCCACATTGCTCCCCTATCCACTCTATCTTATGCCTTTTCTAAATCCATAAATGCAATAAAAACTTCCCTACCTTTATCTAAATACTGTTCACGTGTATGCTTCAATGTAAACACTTGATCTACACATCCCCTACCCACTCTGAAACCTCCTTGCTCATCCGCAATCCTACATTCTGTTTTACTTCTAATTCTTTCAATTATAACCCTACCGTACACTTTTCCTGGTATACTCAATAAACTTATTCCTCTATAATTTTTACAATCTCTTTTGTCCCCTTTCCCTTTATATAAAGGGACTATACATGCTCTCTGCCAATCCCTAGGTACCTTCCCCTCTTTCATACATTTATTAAACAAAAGTACCAACCACTCCAACACTATATCGCCCCCTGCTTTTAGCATTTCTGTCATGATCCCATCAGTTCCTGCTGCTTTACCCCCTTTCATTCTACGTAATGCCTCACGTACCTCCCCCACACTTACATTCTGCTCTTCTTCACTCCTAAAAGATGGTATACCTCCCTGACCAGTGCATGAAATTACCGCCTCCTTTTCTTCCTCAACATTTAAAAGTTCCTCAAAATATTCTTGCCATCTACCTAATACCTCCATCTCCCCATCTACTAACTCCCCTACTCTGTTTTTAACTGACAAATCCATACTTTCCCTAGGCTTTCTTAACTTGTTTAACTCACTCAAAAATTTTTTCTTATTTTCATTAAAATTTCTTGACAGTGCCTCTCCCACTCTATCATCTGCTCTCCTTTTGCACTCTCTCACCACTTTCTTCACCTTTCTTTTACTCTTCTTATAACACTTCTGCTTTGTAAAAACCTCTCATAAGCTACCTTTTTCTCTTTTATCACACCCTTTACTTCACCATTCCACCAATCACCCTCTTTCCTCCTGCCCCCACCCTCCTATAACCACAAACTTCTGCCCCACATTCTAATACTGTATTTTTAAAACTATTCCAACCCTCTTCAACCCCCCCCCCCCCCACACACACTACTCATCTATGCACTAGCCCACCTTTCTGCCAACAGTCGCTTATATCTCCCCTGAACTTCCTCCTCCCTTAGTTTATACACTTTCTCCTCCCTCTTACTTGTTGTTGCCACCTTCCTCTTTTCCCATCTACCTCTTACTCTAACTGTAGCTACAACTAAATAATGATCCGATATATCAGTTGCCCCTCTATAAACATGTACATCCTGGAGCCTACCCATCAACCTTTTATCCACCAATACATAATCTAACAAACTACTTTCATTACGTGCTACATCATACCTTGTATATTTATTTATCCTCTTTTTCATAAAATATGTATTACTTATTACCAAATCTCTTTCTACACATAGCTCAATTAAAGGCTCCTCATTTACATTTACCCCTGGCACCCCAAATTTACCTACTACTCCCTCCATAACATTTTTACCCACTTTAGCATTGAAATCCCCAACCACCATTACCTCACACTTGATTCAAAGCTCCCCACGCATTCACTCAACATTTCCCAAAATCTCTCTCTCTCCTCTACACTTCTTTCTTCTCCAGGTGCATACACGCTTACTATAACCCACTTTTCACATCCAATCTTTATTTTACTCCACATAATCCTTGAATTAATACATTTATAGTCCCTCTTTTCCTGCCATAGCTTATCCTTCAACATTATTGCTACTCCTTCTTTAGCTCTAACTCTATTTGAAACCCCTGACCTAATCCCATTTATTCCTCTCCATTGAAACTATTATTATTATTATTATATGTATTGTTATTATTCATATTATTATTATTTTTTTTTTTTTCAACAAGTCGGTCGTCTCCCACCGAGGCAGGGTGACCCAAAAAAAAAGAAAGAAAATCCCCAAAAAGAAAATACTTTCATCATCATTCAACACTTTCACCACACTCACACATTATCACTGCTTTTGCAGAGGTGCTCAGAATACAACAGTTTAGAAGCATATACGTATAGAGATACACAACATATCCCTCCAAACTGCCAACATCCCAAACCCCTCCTTTAAAGTGCAGGCATTGTACTTCCCATTTCCAGGACTCAAGTCCGACTATATGAAAATAACCGGTTTCCCTGAATCCCTTCACTAAATATTACCCTGCTCACACTCCAACAGATCGTCAGGTCCCAAGTATCATTCGTCTCCATTCACTCCTATCTAACACGCTCATGCACGCTTGCTGGAAGTCCAAGCCCCTCACCCACAAAACCTCCTTTACCCCCTCTTTCCAACCCTTTCGAGGACTACCCCTACCCCTCTTTCCTTCCCCTATAGATTTATATGCTTTCCATGTCATTCTACTTTGATCCATTCTCTCTAAATGACCAAACCACCTCAACAACCCCTCTTCTGCCCTCTGACTAATGCTTTTATTAACTCCACACCTTCTCCTAATTTCCACACTCCGAATTTTCTGCATAATATTTACACCACACATTGTCCTTAACAGGACATCTCCACTGCCTCCAACCGTCTCCTCGCTGCTGCATTTACCACCCAAGCTTCACATCCATATAAGAGTGTTGGTACTACTATACTTTCATACATTCCCTTCTTTGCCTCCATAGATAACGTTTTTTGACTCCACATATACCTCAACGCACCACTCACCTTTTTTCCCTCATCAATTCTATGATTAACCTCATCCTTCATAAATCCATCCGCCGACACGTCAACTCCTAAGTATCTGAAAACATTCACTTCTTCCATACTCCTCCTCCCCAATTTGATATCCAATTTTTCTTTATCTAAATCATTTGATACCCTCATCACCTTACTCTTTTCTATGTTCACTTTCAACTTTCTACCTTTACACACATTCTCAAACTCATCCACTAACCTTTGCAATTTTTCTTTAGAATCTCCCATAAGCACAGTATCATCAGCAAAATGTAACTGTGTCAATTCCCATTTTGAATTTGATTCCCCATAATTTAATCCCACCCCTCTCCCGAACACCCTAGCATTTACTTCTTTTACAACCCCATCTATAAATATATTAAACAACCATGGTGACATTACACATCCCTGTCTAAGACCTACTTTTACCGGGAAGTATTCTCCCTCTCTTCTACACACCCTAACCTGAGCCTCACTATCCTCATAAAAGCTCTTTACAGCATTTAGTAACTTACCACCTATTCCATATACTTGCAACATCTGCCACATTGCTCCTCTATCCACTCTATCATATGCCTTTTCTAAATCCATAAATGCAATAAAAACTTCCTTACCTTTATCTAAATGCTGTTCACATATATGCTTCAATGTAAACACTTGATCACACATCCCCTACCCACTCTGAAGCCTCCTTGCTCGTCTGCAATTCTACATTCTGTCTTACCTCTAATTCTTTCAATTATAACCCTACCGTATACTTTTCCTGGTATACTCAGTAAACTTATTCCTCTATAATTTTTACAATCTCTTTTGTTCCCTTTCCCTTTATATAAAGGGACTATACATGCTCTCTGCCAATCCCTAGGTACCTTCCCCTCTTTCATACATTTATTAAACAAAAGTACCAACCACTCCAACACTATATCCCCCCCTGCTTTTAACGTTTCTGTCATGATCCCATCAGTTCCAGCTGCTTTACCCCCTTTCATTCTACGTAATGCCTCACGTACCTCCACCACACTTACATTCTGCTCTTCTTCACTCCTAAAAGATGGTATACCTCCCTGGCCAGTGCATGAAATTACCCGCCTCCCTTTCTTCCTTAACATTTAAAAGTTCCTCAAAATATTCTCGCCATCTACCTAATACCTCCCTCTCCCCATCTACTAACTCCCCCACTCTGTTTTTAACTGACAAATCCATACTTTCCCTAGGCTTTCTTAACTTGTTTAACTCACTCCAAAATTTTTTCTTATTTTTCATTAAAATTTCTTGACAGTGCCTCTCCCACTCTTTCATCTGCTCTCCCTTTGCACTCTCTCACCACTCTCTTCACCTTTCTTTTACTCTCCATATACTCTGCTCTTCTTATAACACTTCTGCTTTGTAAAAACCTCTCGTAAGCTACCTTTTTCTCTTTTATCACACCCTTTACTTCATCATTCCACCAATCACTCCCTTTCCTCCTGCCCCGACCCTCCTATAACCACAAACTTCTGCCCCACATTCCAATACTGCATTTTTAAAACTATTCCAACCCTCTCAACCCCCCCACTACTCATCTTTGCACTAGCCCACCTTTCTGCCAATAGTCGCTTATATCTCGCCCGAACTTCCTCCTCCCTTAGTTTATACACTTTCACCTCCCTCTTACTTGTTGTTGCCACCTTCCTCTTTTCCCATCTACCTCTTACTCTAACAGTAGCTACAACTAAATAATGATCCGATATATCAGTTGCCCCTCTATAAACATGTACATCCTGGAGCCTACCCATCAACCTTTTATCCACCAATACATAATCTAACAAACTACTTTCATTACGTGCTACATCATACCTTGTATATTTATTTATCCTCTTTTTCATAAAATATGTGTTACTTATTACCAAATTTCTTTCTACACATAGCTCAATTAAAGGCTCCTCATTTACATTTACCCCTGGCACCCCAAATTTACCTACTACTCCCTCCATAACATTTTTACCCACTTTAGCATTGAAATCCCCAACCACCATTACTCTCACACTTGATTCAAAACTCCCCACGCATTCACTCAACATTTCCCAGAATCTCTCTCTCTCCTCTACACTTCTCTCTTATTATTATTATACATAATAATACTGTTATTGTTATATAAATTATTTGTAATTTTTATTCACACAAAAAATATAAGATTTACTGTTATTTCTTATTGGAATAATTGTATAAATATGTCAACCCATTCACTGGACCATTTCTCCTAGGTTGAGCTCAATTTCAAGGCACTTTTTGTTTTGAAAGCAATCAAAATCATATCCATTTCTGTAATATATCTTCCATTCTATCAAATGAGACCAAAAAAACGAGAATACAACCATAAAAACCATTTGAAATTACCACTATGGGGTGGCTAATTGCTGAGAAGTGAACTCTATTATTTATGCTTAGATTTCTTTCATTTTTGGTGTACGTTAAGAAGCATCTTTCCATCATACACTGTCCAAGTTTCAATAAGATAGTCCAACAAACAAATGAAATACAATTCCCGAGATCAAGAGCAAGAGCCCCTCACCAGTGTCAAGGAACCTGCCTTGAGGTCTGCTCGCTTGTGGAAATTTTGCTCGCGTATGGAAGCAAAAAATAGACCCATCGACTGCTCGTATTTGGAAAAACTCGCACGTGGACACTCTCACGAGTAGAGGTTCCACTGTACAACATTTTTTAAAAAATCGGCATAGAGCTCTCTTCAGAAGCTAAATTTTAAGCTTCTGTATGTAATATTTTCTAAATTACTAGAGTTCTTTAAATGGGTTTGAAATCATTATGTTATCACTATTTTGTATTTATTTTCAGACCTGAAGATTTTAAAATATTTGCTATTTTAATTAACCATTCCTTACCTTTAAAGTTTTTTATCATACGTGTTTCAGTTGAAATGATACTCCTTAATTTTTAGGAATCTCGTACCATATTTTAATTTTTTTTGTAATTTTTTAAATATTTAAATTTTCATTCATTTTTGATTGTATGTTCTTATTTATTCAACTTCCTCAGATGATGGTAAAGTGTTTTCCTTCCTGAGTCACAAACATGAGAAGATGACTACTGTAGATGGATTTGAGAAGAGAGGATCATATGTACAAAATATAATTTATGATGCCGGCATGGAACACATTGAAATTTTTGTCAATCGTTCTTCCAAATGTCGTCAGCGGATTCACTACGAGTGTCTTAAAGCAAAACTTTTTAATTCACCGTCTCCAGAAGACCAACCCTTTCAGGTATTTATTGAGGTCTGACTTAAGTGCCAGTTCAGTTGGTTCTGTTAGAAATTTTGCTGGGGAAATGTACAGATGGTATCCTTTAGTAACTATCTAGTTATTGGTCACCTGAAGCATGCTTTCAGGTCAATACAGGTTGACCACCACTAATCTGGCATCATTGGAACCTGTAGGATGTCGAATTATTGATTTTGCTGGATTACAGAATGGTTAGGTTAGAATACACTTAACCCATTGGCAATATTTATGATTTGCACACTTTACGCCCTGTTATTTGCCCATTCAATTGTTCCAGTCTACCAAACACATAGCTATTTCACTAGTATTCCTTCTAGTCTGTCGACTGAGTACAGGAGACCCCCATTTGCCTATTTCAGCTACCCAATAAAGTGGTCAGAAATCAGTAATTTTGTCAATCTCACACAAATTTTAAGAAATGGCAATTTCAAAATAAGGTCCAGAATAAACAATGCAAACATTCCTGGCACTAAAATCATATTTTCTCTGTTCCTAAGTCACGTCTCTAGGCCCCTCTTATACAGTGGACCCCTGGTAAATAATTTTTTTACATGAAATATACATTTCCCTACACAGACAACAATGAGATTAAAACAGTACTAAAATGACACTTACTTTTATTGAAGACATATTGATGAGCTATGAGACGGGAGGAGGGGAGAGCATGGAGGTGTACTATTGTTTAGAAGAGGAATCCCCTTCCATAAAGACTTCAGGTACCAAGTCCTTTTCTGGGGTTACTTCCCTTCTTTGTTTTTTAATGCCACTAGGACCAGCTTGAGAGTCACTGGACCCCTGTCGCTCAAAAAAAGTGTTCCAGAGAGGTCTGTATATGGCATTTCTTTAAAACTTCCCTAAATTGGGATACAACATTGTCATTGTACATGTTGCCAACATGGCCTGCAACAGCTTTGTCAGGGTGATGTTCATCCATAAATGTTTGCACTTTTGTCCACTTTGTAAAAATCTCCTTAATCTTTTAAGAAGGCACCTTCCTCCATCTCTCTTACTCCTCTGAAGCAGTTTCCTGAGCTGTGGTCTGTTGCTGTTGCAGATGAAGCTCTTGCAGCTCTTTAGGGTTTAGCTCTTCATCATGGTCCTCCACCAACTCTTCCACATCCTCAAAACTCACTTCCAACCCCATGGAATTCCCCAATGCCACAGTACTTTCCACAACTGGCATAGGCTCATCAGGGTCAGGTCCAAACCCTTCAAAATCCCTCTCTTGTACACATTGTGGCCACAATTTTCTCCAAACAGAGTTCCAAATCCCTCCCAGGCCTTACCTATAAGGTTTATGCAATGAAAGATATTGAAGTGATCTATCCAGAACTTTCTTAGGGTCATTTCAGTGTCTGAGGTCACTTCAAAGCACTTTTGAAACACTGCTTTGGTGTACAGTTTTTTGATATTTTAAATGACCTGCTGGTCCATGGGCTGGAGGAGAGTAGTGGTATTAGGGGGCAAGAACTTCACTTTGATGAAATGAAACTCCTGCATTATTTGCTCATCCAAGTCTGGAGGATGAGCGGAGCATTGTCCATTACCAGGAGGCACTTGAGTTCCAATTTATTTTCCAGGAGGTATTTCTTCACACTGGGGCCAAACATGTCATTAAACCAATCCAGAAAATGTCCCTTTTGACCCATGCCTTACTGTTTGCCTTCCACATCACACACAGTTTACTTTTGACGACACTGTTTTTCTTTAACACACTGGGACTTTCAGAGTGATACACCAGTCAAGACGTCACTTTGAAATCCCCACTAGCATTACTACAAAACATGAGAGTTAGCCCATCTTTCATAGACTTGTGTCCTGGGAGTGCCTTTCCTCCTAAGTAATGTAGGTCTTCTTTGGCATTTTCTTCCAAAAAAGGCCTGTTTCATCACAATTGAACACTTGTTGGTGTTTGAATGTTTCAGCCTCTGTGTACCCCTTGAATTCCTGAACATATTTTTCAGTCACTTTTTTGTCAGAACTGGCAGCTTTGCCATGCCTTATCACACTGTGTATGCCACTACGATTCTTAAATCTCTCAAACCATCCTTTGCTGGTTTTAAATTCACCATTATCAGCACTAGTTCCAGGTATTTTCTTTACAAGATCATCATGCATCTGCCTTGCCTTTTCACAAATTATTGACTGCATAACACTATCTCATGATAATTGTTTCTCGTTGATCCACAAGACAACAAAGTTTTCACATCTTCGAGTATTTGCAATCTCTGTTTTGTAAGCATATTTGCATCTTTCGCAACAACAGCTTCCTTGATTTCCTTTCTCTTGGCCACGATAGAAGCGATGGTTGTATAGGGTTTGTCATGCAACCTGGTCAGCTCTGCAACACGTACTCCACTTTCATATTTTGCAGTGATGTCCTTCTTGCATTCTATAGTGTTTCTCACCCTCTTTACCAAAGGGGCAGCACTAGAAGCTTTCTTTGGGCCCAAGGTGGCTTATTTAGCAGTTGCAAGCACTAAAAAAATGGAATACAAAATGTATCGTATGCGTGTGGGATCATCCTCACTGGCTGATAAACAATGGCACACTGGCTGTAAATGGTGTGTCGGACCGCTCGGATCACGCAGACATGTTCAGGACAAATGACTAATACCGAGTTCAGTGATGATTACTGAGCTAATATTTTGATGAAAAAATGTTACTTATTCTGAATACCAATTCCGATGACGACATAATCCGGGGTCCACTGTACGTATTATGATTGCTTTCCATTCTGAATTTTTATTCACACAAAAAATAGATTTACTGTTATGCAGACTACCGCATTATTGTAATTGTATAAATAACGTCAGCCTATTCATGACTGTGTATTAGACCAGCTAGTTGAACACGTTTTGGACACTGACGTCATTTGTTTACTCTTGAACATTGGCAAAAATCGAACATTTCCACTATTTTGATCTCAATTTCAGGGTACTTTCCATCGTGAAATCAATCAAAATCATATCTATTTCTGTAATATATCTTCTGTTCTATCAGCTGAGACCAAAAAACGAGAATACAGCCACAAAAACCTTACAAAAATACATCCCAAAGTCACTGTTTTACACCAATAATACAGTCACAGTTTTTTCTCATTATGCACTGCGTGCTGCAGGTTTTTTTTATATAGTGCGCACTTATTATACAGACCTTTTCTTTCACATACAGGCCCAAATTTACCGGTCACAGCTTATCTGAGTGAGCCTGAGCTCAGTGACCGACAGTGGGCTGGAAGCCACTTATCTTTTACGGACAATGTATGGTGAATGTGCTTTACACAAAGAGAAGCATTTCTTTTATTCATTGGAACCATGGCTAGGGCTAAAAGTGAGCAGGTTATAACAGTAAATGGAAAAAAAAAAATTGAAATGACTTGTGCAGCAAGTAGCGACCAAACAGTAGCGGCAGGTTGGTGTGGGGAACTCGGTAAATTGAAATTATGCTAGCCGTAATTAGTGCCAGATTACTGATGGAACCAGATTATTGATGGAACCAGATTATTGATTGCCGGATTAGTGATGGCCAGCCTGAATTAACCCTTTCAGGGTTGGTGCCGTACTCGTACAGCTTGCACACCAGGGTTGGTGCCATACTAGTACGCCTAAATTCTAGTGCCTTCAAATCTAGCGAAAGAAAGCTGGTAGGCCTACTTATGAAAATGTGTCTATGTGGTCAGTGTGCGCAGTATAAAAAAAAATCCTGCAGCAAACAGTGCATAAGGAAGAAAAAAAAAACTCCGACCGTGTTTTTGGTTTAAAACAGCGACTTTCCAGTATATTTTCGAATGCTATTTATGGTTGTATTCCAGTTTTCCTGGTCTCATATTATGGAAATTGAGATGATTTTTATTGGTTTCACAATGAAAAGTACCTTGAAATTGAGCTCAAAGTAGCAGAAATGTTCGATTTTTGCCAAAGTTCAAAAGTAAATAAATCAAGCCACATGTCAATACACATCAACTGGCGAGTCTAATATTCTTTCACAAGTGCGCAAATATTATTTGTACCATTTCTACACTAACGCAGAAGTCTGCATAACATGAATCTTCTGTTTTTTGTGAGAATAAAAATTCAAAGTGGAAAGTAAAAGAAATGTAACAGGCATGGGGACATGACTAATGAACAGAGGAAATGTTATTTTAGTGCCAGGAATGTCTGTCTTATTTATTCTGGACCCTATTTGGGTCCAGAATAGTCAGACTTGAGTCCTGGAAATGGGAAGTACAATGCCTGCACTTTAACCCTTTCAGGGTCCAAGGCCCAAATCTGGAGTCACGCACCAGTGTCCAAGAATTTTCCAAAAAAAAAAATTTTTATTTTTTCTTATGAAATCGTAGAGAATCTTTTTGTGAAGGTAATAAAACAAAAAGTACGAAATTTGGTGGAAAATTGACGAAATTATGCTCACGAATTTTGATGTGTCAGCGATATTTACGAATCGGCGATTTTGCCGACTTTGACTCCCATTTTAGGCCAATTACATTATTCCAATAAACCAAAATTTCTTAGTTTTTCACTATATTACTTCATTCATCGATGAGCCAAGAAATCGCCAAGTAAAAACTGTTTCAACTACAAAATAAAGTGATGGGGAAATTTTTAATTTTGGCCCAAATTTTAACACAAAGTTCAAAAATTCCAATTTCAAATAGGGTCCAAATAAAACAAGTAGGCTTCCCTGGCCAAAACTAACATTTCCCTCTGTTCTTAGTTAGTTTTGAGGCTTTACAAAAAAATTCCATTTTGATTTTTTATTCACAAAATAAATTTTTTTCACACCAAAAAAAAAATTTAGTTATGAATACTGTAATAATGTATAAAATACATCCCCGATTTGTGAATTAATTAGCCCCACCACTGACTGAATTAGACGTGTGAGGTCTTTGTTTACTCTTAAATTTGCAAAAATTTAACATTTCTGCTACTTGGCTCAGTTTCAATCCATTCAGGGGCAAAAACAATCAAATCATCTCTATTTCTGTAATATGTCTTCCATTCTATCAAATGAGACCAAGAAAATGCAAATACACTATAAAAAAAGTCGAAAACACTGCAAAGTTGCTTTTTAATCCAAAAATCATGAATTCATTTTTTTTCTCTAAAAACAATGTGCTGCAGGATTGTTTTATAAGTGGTGCACACATCCAATAGATGTATTCACCATATCTAGCCAAATTTTTAAACAAGATAAAGGTGACTGAGCTCATGGGTAGATCTAGTTTGGACCGAACGTAAAGCCGTAATCTACGGACGATCCCTAAGGGTTTAAAGGAGGGGTTTGGAATATTGGCAGTTTTGAGATATGTTGTGTATTCTTTATACGTTATGCTTCATAAGCTGTTGTATCTAACCCTGCAAAAGCATGATAAGTGGAGTGTGGTAAATGTTGAATTTGAAATATTTCTTTTTGGGATTTTCTTTTTCATTATTTGGGTCACCTGCCTCGGTGGAGACCCTTGTTGAAAAAAAAAAAAAAATTTGGAAAATGGTTTTCTTTAGAAATTTGTGTGAAATTGGCAGATTGCCGATTAAAACCACTTTATTGATAGTTAAAATTTGGGTTTTAAAATGGTGGTTTCTGTACTCATTCGATAGAAAAAATGGAGTTCTACAAATAGGATTTTTGGTCACTGGTACATGAGAACTTGGCCGAATAGCTCAAAGTGGCAAAATCCGTCTACTCACAGACCGCTAACTTGGCAAAGCATATTCTGTAGCTTTTCCCATCAAATTTCACATTTCGTGATTATGACTGGGAAAAGATTATCATTCAATTTTCTTTTTTTTTTTTTTTTTTTTTTAATTTCCAATCATGAAAGGGTTAAATAGTTAATTCTGCAGAGTTAACGGTAATGGTTGTGAGCTCTCTAGGATTGGTGGACTGTATTCTTTATATTATTAGATTTCAAGTCTAGCCTGATCATAATCCAGCTTCCCAAGGTACAGACAGTTTTCAGGCTTACAGTCTGTTTCACCCCTTAGGTCAAATCTGTCTTTCATTTTTACCTGGTTCTTTTTTTTTTAAGGCAGGAGTTAACCTGGATTTGCATTCTGTAATATGTTGCATTTTGTCAGATTGTTGAAGCGTTTTTTTTTCTGCACTGCATGATTACAGTAAATCTTGCAAAACCAATTATGTGAAATATTCCTTTTAATCACTTACTTTTGGTTCTAATAGTCTTATCACCTAACTTTTTGTCTATAGGAATTAGGACTTGATCTGAGACCAAACTGGTTTGTTATTGGATCACCAGAATTCTGTACCAAACTTCTCCAAGTTTATATTGATTATGGGGATTTTTGTAGCCCAATGTGCAAAATTATTTGCCTTGATTTTTAACTGACCATATGGAATGGGAAGTACAATGCCTAACTTGAACCCTTAAACTGTTTAACGTAGATCTATGTTTTTCAACCATTTGAAGTATGGAAAAAATGTAGACTTTTTTTTTTTTTTTTTTTTTTTCATTTGATGTGAAAAAAATTATTAATTTTTTTTTTTTTTTTTTTTTTTTAATTTATAGGTAAAAGTATTCCAGGAGGTAACCGTTGAGCAATGTAAAAGAAAGGTGATTTTACTTATGAGTTGTTTTTTTCCCTGTCTCAAGACTCAGTGTACAGACGTTTGCTACTTCACTCTTACCTTTCAAAGCTGTCGTCCATTCCAGTTCTGGTTTCTTTTCTTAATGTTTCTTTTATTTTTTTTTCTTTTTTCTCTTTTTTCCCCTGATGATAATTCATCTCCTAACCTGCCTTTGAAGGTCCTAAAATGCCGAGGATCTATAACTATTCCTAGTTATCTTATAATGTTGGGATTTCGTCTTTTTGGCCACCTGCTGGTTGATTTGGTCAACCGTTGTAAAAAATAAGATATTAAATGTAAAAAAAAAAATTTAGTAATTCTATCTTTGAGATGCATTCATGAATGACCATAGAGACATGTGCCTTAATTAAAGTTTGAATTGCAGTTTTGGCAGAATTAAATTGCTTTTTTTTTTTTCTTTTAGATTTCAGCAAAACTGATCTACATTTTTTATTTTGAAAGTTGTTAAATAAAAAACATCTTTTGGAGAGGGGGGGATGTATCTTTTGGTCATAGGCTAGTAGAATCAACAGTTGAAAAGAAGAAATGTTTAGTATTTGTATTTTTTTGTTGGTTTACCTGCAAAACTTTAGTGAGGATTGGAATTTTAATGTAAATATTTTTGGGGGTTCATAATAGGGTTTACTAGTATTGCCTTTGCACTGGGTTATGGATTCAAGCATCTTTTAACTTTATGTTTTCAGTTGATAACATCGATGAGGAGTGTAGATATTTTAGCTACTGTTCAACAAACCTGGTCTAAACAGGCGGGGGCGTTAAAGACTTTCGGGGAGGTGGATCCGATATCTATATTGCGTTTAAGAGCGAGAAAGCTGGTAGGACATGTGGGAATTAGGCGGTCATTGTACCTTTTAAAAACCTGGGGCTGCGTGAGGAAAAAACTCCTTGGTATTTTAATTACCTAAATTTGATGGAGTTAGGGGGGGGAAGAGTTTTGGTATTGTCCTTTTAAAATCTGATGATAAATGGAAAAAATCTGAGTTGATTTTTGATTGATTTACATAAAGTATGGGAAATTTGAAAATAGGGATCTGGTTTTTTGGTTTTGAAGAAAGGGTAAAATATTATGGCAATAAGTCACTGCATTTCTAAAAAGCGATTAGTTAATCGGGGATGATTATTGCTGTTGAAAGTACCTGACGTATTTCTAATTTTTTTCATAAATGCAATGAAAGGGTAATATATCCTGAGACAGTATGGAACAGAAATGTTATTTTGAGGTTGTCATTCTTTGGATATTGAGGGGCTGATTTCTAGATCGGAAATTGCCAATTGCTAATTTCTGACCATTATTGGTAGTTTGAAATTATGCAAATGGCATTTATTGTACTCAATCGTAGAAAAAGCCAAAGGAATTTCTAAAGAAATTAGCTATGAGTTTGGTCGACTGGAACAATGGAATTATGAAAATGGAAAGGGGAAATTCTGATTGAGTAAATATCGCCGGGCACTAATTCGCGAGAGTGTAATTCCATCAGTTTTCCATCAAATATTTTGTTTTGGTGTCATTACAATAGGAAAAAGATACTCTATCGTTTCATAAAAAATAATTTTTTTTTATTTTTAAATTTTGCGAACAAGGAGAAACCTCAGATTGGGGGTACAGTCAAGGGCTTATAAATATAACCTTTTAATTCTGTTCTTTGTTTATTAAAAAAAATTAATGACATGTCATCCACACATTTACAATGTTCAATTAGGAGTTGAGAGGAATGAGGTGCAGGGCAAATGTATAGTTTTTAAAAATTTAACAAGGCACTTAATATATTCTTTATCAAAAACTCAGGTTTATCACTAAACTCATAAACAGTTATATACAGTAGTATGGTTGCACATCATATCTAAAATTTTTTTTAACACGATTCACAAACAGGAAAAGCTGAGCCTATGTAAATAGGTGGAGTATTCCAAGGATTGGATCAGGACTTTTGAACTCAGAATCAGTGACTTTTACCAAAATAGATTTTAATCGCCAAACCGATGCTTGAAGTATATAAAGCCGATTCTTTTAATATTTCTGTTTGTCTTCATTATTCCTGATTTAGCAGAGGGATGCAGAGCAGGAGGAGTCATGGGGGGAGATCCCTCGTATTTTGTGTAACACAATCTCCAGTATTCTCAAGTTTTAGCTTGATAATGCATAGGATATGAAAACTGCATATGTGGCGACTGATGCCAGAAAAATATCTTGATTTATTCCCATCTGTGAAGCCTGAAAATATACCCGTCTTGTAACCGGGGTTATGCAAAAATCTGACTGAAAAGAAATAAACCCTACTTATCATTTAATTAAGAGGTACAGTCATGTTATATAGTGTGGTCTCAAAGAGATGGACCCAGTCTTGAAATTGCTTTGAAATTGGGTCCATCCTTCTGAAACACCCGTATATTATAACTTCATGTAATAATGAGTTGCGAGAAATGTTTTTTGAAGCTATTTCTCAGTGTATTGAAATTTTATATTAATATCCCATTTGCAATATTACACTATGAGTAGAAAATTTTCAGCAAAGTTGATAGTAAAATAAAGTGGTAAATAACCTGAAAATTCAAAGTAATAGTGTTAGAATGCAGTATTTACAATTTAATACAGTTTTCTTAGCATTTTCCCTTGAAGAGTAAGAAACTGCCACATGTTAAGAAAGACCTTTATTAATTCATGCAATATTAATGCACCCTTCACGTGGTGGGTATCACGCAACAATCAACCCATGGATTATTGGGGTGGATCGCTGCCAGGATCGCGTAAATGTGAGTGTGGACTAATGGGCACCTGTGTTACTGACAAGTGGTGCAACTGTGATGCTGGTAAGTGTTTGTATACCTTGGATTATATAGCAGACTCAACTGTATAGCAGTTATAAGTAATTGATGCTGTAAAATAAAAGGAAAATTTGCACTTAACTTAATTATTTAGAGAGCTAAAAAGAAGTTTAAAGATCTTAAGATGTCAGTAAAATCTTTCAGTATCTGAGTTTGTGAAAGACAAGGTGAGTTATAGATTATGTGTGGGGAGAAAAGGTAGGTGGTGTGTTTAGACATTTTGAAAAGAAAGTTAATATATAATGGTAAAAAAGAACAGTTGAAGGCGTGCGATTTGAACATTGCAGTAGGACTGACTTGTGGATGGGAGAGAAAATACCAGTCTCGGTGCATTATTCAGTACAGACTGAAGTCTTTTCAGGAAGTCATTAGTCAAACCTTCCAACAAGCAATTGGAAAAATCAATTCTAGAGGAAACAGATACATGCATGAGGACCAAAATACTCTGTGTATTGAGATACAGTAGGGCCCCACTTATACGGCGGGTTAGGTTTCAGGCTGTCACCGGAAAGCAGACATTGCCAGAAGGCAGAACGCCATTTTTTCCATTTATAAGTGCATATAAATGCCAGACAACAAGTTTACACTAAATTATATTAAGTTACTAAGAAAACTAGCCATTAAAAACATGCAAAGTAAAATACATTCACAGTACATTCATTACTTATCTTAAAGTATTTGTAATCTTAAATCTTAATGTAGGGAGAGAGGTGAGTAGTACTTATTTGTAGGAAGTCAGGTGTAGGTAACCCTGGCTCCCTGTCTCATACTTAATATATGATATTTAAAACATCCCAGAGAGCTCAAATACACGTACAGTGCACTCATTATTTACCTTAAAATATGTGTAGTCTTAATATAGGAAGAGAGGTGAGTAGTATTTATTTGTAGGAAGTCAGTGTAGGTAGCCGGTACTTGTAGCCCGCCTGGGCTACACCTACAGGCTACCTACACTGTGGCCCAGAGCCATATTATTAGCATCGGCATAACTTGTTCACTGAATTTAATCGTTTCTAACAACTACCTTTAGATGCCATCATAAACGAAGGGAGAAGTAATGAATAATTCATGCCGAAAATTGTAAACAAAAGCAGAGTGAGGGAGTGGCTGGGCCAAATGCAGATTCATACACGTTTTCTGTGGTGGCTGAGCAGAGAAAACATAATGTTGTCCCTCCGCCTGGCTACCACAGCTCCACGAGTATTATTATCAGAGCTCATATAAAATATGCAATAAATGCCAGACAAGTTTACACTAACTTACATTAAGTTAGCAATAGAAATAGACATTAAAAACACAATAAAAGGTAAGATGCACACAGAGTACACTTATTGCTTACCTTAAAATATTAATATTAATGTGTGAGAGGTGAGTGACAAGGTGTTTATTGAATAAAATCAGAATGGCACACCATCATCCTCTAACTTGGCACTTAACCCTTAAACAGTCCAAACGTATATATACGTTTTTTCAACATCTGAAAGTATGTAAATTAATGTAGATCCTCTTTTTTGTTTTGAATTTGAAAATGTGTAAAAAAACTTTTGTCTACATTTTTTTTTGTTATATTTGAAAATATGTAAAAAAAAGTAGATCTACTTTTGTAGCACTACGAATTTGAACGTCGATCTGTTTAGACTGTTTAACCCTTTGAGGGTCGACAGGCCCTCTCCGAAACTCGTTCTCAGGGTCGGCCAAATTTAAAAAAAAAAAAATTATTTTCTCTTATGAAAAGATAGAGAATCTTTTCCCGATCATAAAGACACCAAAAGTTTAAAATTTGATAGAAAACTTACGGAATTATGCTCTCGCAAACTTAGCGGTCTCGGCGATGTTTACGCATCGTCGATTTTGCCCACTTTGAGCCCCATTTTCGGCCAATTTCACTGTACTAGTCGACAAAAAACATGAATATTTCGCTAGAACTCCATTTTTTCTATCGAATGGGTGCAAGAAACCACCCATTTATGAAATTCAACTATCCAGTACAGTGGTCAGAATTTAGCCATTTTGCCAATTTCACACAAATTTCAAAAGATGCCAATTTCCGAATAGGGTCCAGAATAAACAAGAAAGACATTCCTGGCACTAAAATGACATTTCCTCTAGTCATTAGTCACGTCTCAAGGCCCCTCTTGTATTCTTTTGCTTTCCACTTTTATATTTTTTGTGAAAATAAAAATTCAGATTTACTGTTATGCAGATTACTGCATTAGTGTAAAAAATGGTATAAATATTATTGGTGCACTTGTGAAAGAATATTAGACTCACCAGTTGACGTGTATTGCACGCTTGGCACGATTTGTTTACTTTTGAAGTTTGGTAAAAATCGAACATTTCTGCTACTTTGAGCTCAATTTCAAGGCACCTTTCATTGTAAAACCAGTCAAAATCATCTCAATTTCTGTAATATGTCTTCCATTCTATAAAATGAGACCAAGAAAACTAGAATACAACAATAAATACCATACAAAAATACACTGCAAAGTCGCTGATTTATTAAAAAAAAATGGTCAAAGTTTTTTTTTCTCATTATGCACTGTGTGCTGCAGGATTTTTTTTAGACTGTGCACACTGACCACATAGACCCATTCTTTCATATGAAGGCCTACCAGCTTTCTCCCACTAGATTTGAGGCCGCTAGAATTTGAGTACTAGTACGTCAAAAACCCCTACGCGTAAGACATACTAGTACGACCAAAACCCTCAAAGGGTTAAGGGTTAAAGCAAGAGGCTTACGACTCCTCTTTTTATCACAGCTAAGCTTAGACGCCATCGTCAACGAGAGCCAACTAGTTAACGAAAGAGTAAACGAGAGAGAGAATGAGATACAGAGTTCAGACAATGTAAGAATACAAAGTGAACAAGTAGTGGGCAATCACTTGGTCAGGCGAAATAAGTGCGTATTATGTGTCTACTTTTAGTTCATTCAAGTACGTTTGTAAGAGTTTGTAAAACATTTACCTCCATGTTTTTTTATTATAATAATAATTACCTCACAATACAAATACTCTTACATTGTGTACAAGTTGTACAAGTTAGTACAAAATAAACAAACAGCAGCACACCATTTTTAGAGTGAATGAAGCTATTATTATTATTATTATTATCATAAAAAGCACTAAACCCACAAGGATCGTGAATTGCTATATATGGAGTGAAGGCATATGAAAAGAAAAATTTTCTACAGTTATCCCCCAGTTTGACTAAGAGAAAATGTAATTCTTCCAACACTACCTACACAGCCGCTTTGTAAACAAATCTCATATTTACGTAAATTTTTATTCTGTGAATGTGTGCATCATGTTTATATGCTATGTTACGGGCTTCATATATAATTTTGAGGAAAATATCATAGATGGATTAATGAAAATGCCTATGTTAATGTAAAATAAGACATTTAATATGCCTAAGAATGATTATTATTACGTAGTATTGGCATCATGAGTAGAGAGACTCAGCGATTTTAATGTGTCCCTGCACACCAATACAGTGTAAGTATACTTAGGTACAGGCTCACATAAGTATAATTATCAGAATACATATAAAATACGCAGTAACTTTAAAACACTTGAAATTTTGGAAAGTTTCCTGACATAATAGATGTATTCATGGAGACTGTAAACAAACTGGGTGGGGCGCGCCGTATTTGAAAGATCGCTTGCTGTACATCAAATTTTGGTAATAATTTGACCTCGCCATATTAGCGGAACGCCGTAAGGCAAAATGCTGTAAAGCGGGGCCCTACTGTACTTTCTAACTGCATGGAGATTATGAATGTGAAAATTGCAAGATTTTGCTGTCTCCCACCGAGGCAGGGTGACCCCAAAAGAAAGAAAATCCACAAAAAGAAAATACTTTCATCATCATTCAACACTTTCACCTCGCTCACACATAATCACTGTTTTTGCAGAGGTGCTCAGAATACAACAGTTTAGAAGTATGTATGTATAAAGATACACAACATATCCCTCAAGACTGCTAATATCCCAAACCCCTCCTTTAAAGTGCAGGCATTGTACTTCCCATTTCCAGGATTCAAGTCCGGCTATATAAAATAAGTAGTTTCCCTGAATCCCTTCACTAAATATTACCCGGCTTACACTCCAACAGCTCGTCAGGTCCCAAATACCATTCGTCTCCATTCACTCCAATAAATGAGAGCAATGTGTGAATATGCAGAGAATTAGGATTGTGGAAATTATAAGGTAGAGTGGGGGTCATACTAATAGAATATACAAGTGTAGAGTTGTAAAAGTAATCTCTCGGCTGAATATAACTCCCAGCCAATAGTGGGTCACTGCCAGCAGTTTCCTTTAGTATTACATTTTTCTTGCAAACTTTTCAAAGACAGTTGTAGGCATGATTTATAATGAAGTAGCAGGTATTAATTTGACCAGAGGACTAACAAAAATTAGAGTCAATAAATAAGACACTCCATATTGTGATTGCAATGCTGATGCTGATTTCAGCTGCAGCATAACGATGGAATCCAGTAATTTCACTCAATACACTTTTTAATAATTTAGCTCTGCTTAATATAATAATAACAAAATACTCCACTAAACATCTGAATTTTCTGTCCAATGAGAGGGTGCCTTAATACCCACCAGTCCCTGCATTTTCTTAATAAAGATAGTTGTAGAAATTATGACACATGGTGTAGTAATACTGCTAATGAAAACATGAAATTGCAACTCTTGTTTGTTATGATTCTATGATTGGAAGGAGGGAGAGCAATCCTTGTGTTAGACCATGCTTCTATTGCTTGCTTCGACCCCAGCATAAATGCAAGTTCTAGAAATGTTTGCCTTTTTCATACTGTTAAATGGCAGTTCTCATGTTCATGTAATTTTTGTTCTTTAGGTTTGGAATCATGGCTTTTTGACAGTGGTGAATTAACAGTGAAGGAGCACCTTCCTGTACGCCAACTGCGAATAGGTGACACGGGCTCTCCATTGGATGGTAAAAAGGCTCGATACACGCTTGGTCCTCTTATCTGTGAGGGTGACAGTGAGTATATTCAGTGTTTATTTTCTTCCATGATTTATATCAATCTGCCTATTAAATATAGTATGTACGTATACAGTATATAAATTAGTTCCATGATTTATATCAATCTGCCTATTAACCCTTTGAGGGTTTTGGTCGTACTAGTACGTCTTACGCGTAGGGGTTTTTGTCGTACTAGTACGCATAAATTCTACCGGCCTCAAATCTCGCAGGAAAAGGCTGATAAGCCTAGATGTGAGAGAATGGGTCTGTGTGGTGGGTGTGCGCAGTAGGAAAAAAATCTGGGACCCAGTGGTGCATTGTGGGAATGCCATCATAGTACACAATTTCCACCGTGCCCTGCGGTAAGAAGTTCCTCACTCCTCGGCGAATTGGGACACTTTTGTTCCCCAGTGACAGTTCTAATACAGATGGAAGTGACAGTGAAGATGAGTTTCAAGGTTCTGGTGAGGTTTTGACCGAAACTAATGACCATAATATGGGTAATAGTGAGGAAAACCCAGACAACCCACAGCCTTCCACCTCTGGTGCTGGGCCGTCGTTCAATTGTACCAGAATCAAAGAGGAAACTCCTATTTTCCAAAATCCCAGACTCAGATGTGAGCATTGGTGATGATAATGATAGTGATTATGAACTACAAGCTCTTCAAACTTGTTCCAAGAATGAGGAGGAGAGGAGGAGGAGGCAGAGGAGGAGGAGGCAGAGGAGGAGGAGGCAAGAGGAGGAGGAGGCAAGGAGGAGGAGGAGGAGGAGGAAGAAGAAGAGGAGGAGGAGGAGGAAGAAGAGGAGGAGGAGGAGGAGGAAGAGGAGGAGGAGGAGGAAGAGGAGGAGGAAGAAGAAGAATACGTAATGATAACAATAATACATAATAATAATACATAATAATAATAATACATAATAATAATACATAATAATAATACATAATAATAATAATACATAATAATAATAATAGGTAATAATAATAATATGTAATAATAAATGTTCACCCATGACAGTAACAAGATAAGGGGAGATAACATCTGATAAGTGCTGACGTGTGATGAGGGTAAATGAGGGTAGAGCTGATGCCAAAAGATGAGATGAACATCGCCCTCCCTTTGTTTTTGCTGGTATACTAACATTTCTGTCTGTCTATTTGCCTGTCTGTCAAGCTCCCTGTCTATCCATCTAGCTCTCTGTCTCAGAGAGCCACAAGACTGCATCATCACTTTTACTCACATCTTCAAGCAGAGTATAGCACTTTGTCTGGGTTTCTTGGGTTATCCTAGGTAATTTATACTATGTATACTTGTATTTATGTGTACCTGTGAGACAGAGATAGACAGACAGATAGAATGAGGGAGAAAGATAATTAGATAAAATGGAGGAGGGGAAGCAGCATCCGACCCCATTGTTTTGACAGGCCGGAGGGGGAAAGAGTAATGAGCCAATATGTCACTTTGACAGCTGCGGACTCCTTGTAATTTACACTATGGACGAGGAGGAGGAAGAGTAGGGGGAAGAGGAAGAAGAGGAGGAGGAGGAGGAGGAGAAGGAGGAAGAGGAGGAGGAGGAAGAGGAAGAGTAGGAGGAAGAGGAATAAGAGGAAGAGGAGGAGGAAGAGGAATAGTAGGAGGAAGATTAGGGGGAAGAGGAGGAAGAGGAAGAAGAGGAGGAGGAGGAAGAGGAAGAAGAGGAGGAGGAGGAAGAGGAGGAGGAGGAAGAGGAAGAGTAGGAGGAAGAGGAAGAGTAGGAGGAAGAGGAAGAGGAAGAGTAAGGGGAAGAGGAGGAAGAGTAGGGGGAAGAGGAAGAAGAGGAGGAGGAGGGTGGAACACTAGTACACTGGTACTGGTACACTAACATTTCTGTCTGTCTATTTGTCTGTCTGTCAAGCTCCCTGTCTATCTGTCTATCCGTCTAGCTCTCTGTCTCAGAGAGAGCCACAAGACTGTGTCATCACTTTTACTCACATCTTCAAGCAGAGTATAGCACTTTGTCTGGATTTCTTGGGTTATCCTAGGTAATTTATACTATGTATACTTGTATTTATGTGTACCTTTGAGACAGAGATAGACAGACAGATAGAGAGAGACAGATTGAAAGAGATAGAATGAGGGAGAAAGATAAAACACCATTGTGTATGACACCATGTTTCAGAGTTCCACAAGCTGCAGAACTAATAGGAATATGTTCAGTGACTGTATATTGGTATATATATTATAGAACAATAATAATAAACAATGTTTTGTATTGTTTGTTTTTGTAAACAAGTTTTGTAAACAATATATTGATAATTGTTTGTGTGCTTATTGTGTTGTATACAACGAGTGTATATATGTACATTGCACCTTACTTTGGTCTCATAGGCCACATAAGTTATGTGAAAAAATAAAATAGTGAAAAAACAACAAACCTTCAAATACAAGTAAATCAAAGTTTACCGGGTGAGCGGCAGTCGCCGCTGTTGCCATACGCGGCTCATTTTCTGCAAATTTCATGCATCCATATCTCCGTAAGTATTGATGGTAAAATTTTTTTGTTTATCCTATAATGTTTAGAAAAAAAACTCTATTTTTTCATAAGAAAAAATAATTTTTTTTTTTTTTTTGAAATTTGGCCGACCCTGAGAACGAGTTTCGGAGAGGGCCTGTCGACCCTCAAAGGGTTAAATATAGTATGTATACAGTATATAAATTAGACGTCAGAGAGTCACATGATACACGAGGAGAACAAATGAATTATTGTATGGCATAGGCCTTTTAAAGAAGTTCATCTTCATTGCTGGGTAATATAAATATATGTGATAAATGTATGTGAATATATGTGAATCTTTCCTCTGTAAGCCATGCATGTTGTAAAAGTCAACTAAAATGCCGGGAACAATGGGCTAGTAACCCCTTTTCCTGTAAAGATTACTAAAAAGAATAAGAAGAAGAAAATTGCCAAAGTGGGAAGTCTGAATGTGCGTGGATGTTGTGCAAATGATAAGAAAGAGATGATTGTGGATGTTATGAATGAGAAGAAGCTGGATGTCCTGGCTTTAAGTGAAATAAAGCTGAAGGGGGTGGGAGAGTTTCAATGGAGAGGAATAAATGGGATTAGGTCAGGGGTTTCAAATAGAGTTAGAGCTAAAGAAGGAGTAGCAATAATGTTGAAGGATAAGCTATGGCAGGAAAATAGGGACTATAAATGTATTAATTCAAGGATTATGTGGAGTAAAATAAAGATGGATGTGAAAAGTGGGTTATAATAAGCGTGTATGCACCTGGAGAAGAGAGAAGTGTAGAGGAGAGAGAGAGATTTTGGGAAATGTTGAGTGAATGCGTGGGGAGTTTTGAATCAAGTGTGAGAGTAATGGTGGTGGGGATTTCATTGCTAAAGTGGGTAAAAATGTTATGGAGGGAGTAGTAGGTAAATTTGGGGTGCCAGGTAAATGTAAATGGGGAGCCTTTAATTGAGCTATGTGTAGAAAGAGATCCTTTATAACCCCCTCTCTCCAACCCTTTTCGAAGGACGACCCCCTACCCCCGCCTTCCTTCCCTATAGATTTATTATGCTTCCATTCATTCTACTTTAGATCCATTCTCTCTAAATGACCAAACCACCTCAACAACCCCTCTTCTGCCCTCTGACTCAATACTTTTATTAACTCCACACCTTCTCCTAATTTCCACTCTCCCGAATTTCTCATGCATAATATTTAACACCACACATTGCCCTTAAACAGAATCACCACTGCCTCCCTACCGTCTCCTCGCAGCTGCATTTACCACCGCAGCTTCACACCCATAAAAGAGTGTTGGTACTACTATACATCTTCATACATTCCCCTTCCTTCGCCTCCATAGAAATAACATTTTTTTTGACCTCAACATATACCTCAAACGCACCACCTCGCCTTTTTCCCTCATCATTTCATGATTAACCTCATCCTTCATAAATCCCATCCCGCCGACACGTCAACTCCCAAGTATCTGAAAACATTCACTTCTCATACTACTCCTCCCCAATTTGATATCCAAATATATTCTTGATCTAAATCATTTGACACCCTTCATCACCATACACCTCTTTTCTAAGTTCACTTTCCAAAATTCTACCTTTACACCACATTCCTCACTCAAAAATCATCCACTAACCTTTGCACTTTTTGTTAGAATCACCCATAAGCACAGTATCACATCAGCAAAAAGTTAACTGATGTCAAATTCCCATTTGAATTTGATTCCCCATAATTTAATCCCACCCCACTCTTCCCAAACACCCTAGCATTTACTTCCATTACACCCCCATCTATAAATAATATTAAACCAACCATGGAGACATACCATCCCTGTCTAAGACTAATTTACTGGAAGTAGTCTCCCTCTCTTCTACACACCCTAACTGAGCTCACTATCCTCATAAAACCTATACAAGAGCATTCTTAATACCTTACCACCTATATTCCAATAATACTGCAACAACTGCCACATTGCTCCTCTATCCACTCTATCAATATCCTTTTCTAAATCCATAAAATGCGATAAAACTTCTCTCTCTTTAACTAAATACTTCGTTCACATAATGCTGTTCAATGTAAAACCACCTGATCTACACCCCCTATACCCACTCTAAAACCTCCTTGCTCATCCGCAACCTACATTCTGTCTTAGCATACCTCTAATTCCTTTCAATATAACCCTACCGTACACTATTTCCTGGTATACTCAGTAACTATATTCCTCTAATATTTTTACAGTCTCTTTGGTCCCCCCTTTCCCTTTAATATAAAAGGGACTAACATGCCTCTGCAGCCCTAGGTACCTTTCCCCTCTTTCATACACTTATTAAACAAAAGTATACCAACCACTTCCCCCAACACTATATCCCCCCCTCAGCTTTTTAAACATTTCTGTCATGATCCATCAGTACCAGCTGCTTTAACGAACCCCCTTTCACATTTTCGAAAGCCTCACTACCTCCCCCACACTTACATTCTGCTCTTCTTCCTCCTAAAAAGATGGTATTTAATAAACTAAAAACCTCCTGACCAGTGCATGAAATTACCTGCCTCACTTTCTTTCCATAACATTTAAAAGTTCCCAAAATATCTCGCCATCTACCCAAGTTACCTCCATCCTCCCATCTACTAACTCCCCTACTCTGTTTTGTAAACTGACCAAATCCATATTTTTCCCTAGGTTTTCTAATCTTGTTTAACTCACTCCAAAATTATTCTTATTTTCATTAAAATTTCCTTGACAGTGCCTCTCCCACTCTATCAACTGCTCTCCTTTTTGCACTCTCTCACCACTCTCTTTACCTTTACGTTTACTCTCCAAATACACGCTCTTCATATAACACTTGCTGCTTTGATAAAAACCTTCTCATAACTACCTTTTTCTCTTTATCACACCCTTACTTCATCATTCCACCAATCACTCCTCTTTCCTCCTGCCCCCACCCTCACTAAAACCACAAACTTCTGCCCCACATTCTAAAACTGCATTTTTAAAACTATTCCAACCCCTCTTCAACCCCCCCTCTAACTCTAATCTTTGCAACTAGCCCACCTTTCTGCCAATAGTCGCTATAACTCACCCAACTTCCTCTTCCCTCCTCCCTTAGTTTTATACACTTTCACCTCCCTCTTTACTTGTTTGTTGCCACCTTCCTCTTTTCCGTTCCCATCTACCTCTTACTCTAAACTGTACTACAACTAAATAATGACCCTATATATCAGTTGCCCCTCTATAAACATGTACATCCTGACCTACCCACTCCAACCTTTTATCCACCAATACTAATCTAATAAAACATTTTCTTACGGCTAACATCATACCTTGTATATTTATTTATCCTCTTTTTCATAAAATATGTATTACTTATTACCAAATTTCTTTCTACACTAGCTCAATTAAAGGCTCCCCATTTACATTACCCCTGGCACCCCAAAATTACCTACTACTCCTTCCAACATTTTTAACCCATTTAGACATAGAAATCCCCAACCACCAATACTCTCACACTTGATTCACAAAACTCCCCACTGCATTCACGTCAACATTTCCCAAAAATCTCCTCTCTCCTCCTCTACACTTCTCTCTTCTCCAGGTGCATACAACGCTTAATATAACCCCAGCTTTTATCACATCCAATCTTTAATTTACTCCCATAATACCTTGAATTAATGACATTTATAGTACCTCTTTTTCCTGCCACAGCTTATCCTTCAACATTATGGCTTACTCTCTTCTTTAGCTCTAACTCTATTTGAATACCCCCTGGACCTAAATCCCATTATTCCTCTCCACTGAAACTCTCCCACCCCCTTCAGCTTTGTTTCACTTTAAAGCCAGGACATACCCAGCTTCTTCTCATTCATAACATCCACAATCATCTCTTCTCTTATCATCTGCACACATCCACGCACATTCAGACTTCCCCACATTGACAATTTCTCTTCTCTTATTCCTTTTTTTTTAGTAATCCGTTACAGGAAAAAGGGGTTTACCAGCCTATTGTTCCCCATTTTAGTTTGGACTTTAACAACCACGCAGGCATTACGGAGGAAAGATTCTTACATTCCACTTCTCCCCATGGATATAAAAGGAAAATTAATTAAGCACCAAGACTATTAAGATAAAATCAAAGAAAACTCAGATGAGTGTGTATAAATAAATGTGTACATGTATGTGTAGTGTGACCTAAGTGTAAGTAGAAAGTAGCAAGACATGCCTGTACTCTTGCATATATTTATGAAGACAGACACAAAAGACATCAGCAATCCCTACATCCTGATAAAACCAATCACAGGCTTCGGTTTATACACTCACTTGGCAGGACGGTAGTACCTCCCTGGGTGGTTGCTGTCTACCAACCTACTACCTGTAATAAAAAATATTTACACTTAAATTTATAAATAAGAAATATTTACACTTTATATTTAAGAAATTTTGACACTTACCTTGGAGGAGATGCTGACATTGGTTTAGGGTGGTGGAAGATAGGCAGGGTGGCATTGTCAGTGGCCCTATATATTGTACCTCCAACAACATTTCGTGTTGTCCTTTTTCTATCGCTTAATTGCTTAACTTAATTGCTACACTGTTAATGCTACACTTTATCACAGGCTGGCGCTATAGTCTTTTAATACCTTTGAAGAGTTTCGAGAGAGTATCTACTCTGACCCTGGCCAAGGACTAGCTCGTCTGGGCTTTAGCCTGGTCCAACCAGGCAGTTGTTCCTGGGGGCCCGCTGCCCCACATATCCACAACAGCCTATTGATCTGGCACCTGGGAAGAACTAGTCCAGTTACCTCTTGAAATGCCTAAATCTATTTGGAAAGGAAGGCGGGGGAGGGGTCATTCCTCGAAAGGGTTGGAGAGAGGGGGTAAAGGAGGTTTTGTGGCAAGCGCTTGGACTCCAGCTATTGGTGAGAGCGTGTTAGATAGGAGTGCATGGAGACAAATGGTACTTGGGACCTGACTATCGTTTCGTGTGAGTAGTGTAAATTTAGGAAGTGATACAGGAAAGCCTGATATTTTCATAAAGTCAGACTTGAGTCCTGGAAATGGGAATTACAATGCCTGCACTTTAAAAGGAGGTTTGGGATATTGGCAGTTTTGGAGGAATATGTGTGTATCTTTAAATGTTATGCTTCTAAACTGTTGTATTGTGAGCATCTCTTGCAAAAACAGTGGATAATGTGTAGAGTGTGTTGAAAGTGTTTGAATGATGATGAAAGTATTTCTTATTGGGATTTTCTTCTTTTTTTGGGTCGACCCTGCCTCGGTGGGAGACGGCCGACTTGTTGAAAAAAAAAAATATGTTAACAGTATTTAGATAAAGGGTAGGAAATTTTTATTAATTGCATTTTATGGATTTAGAAAAGTTCCCCCAAAATGGAGTGTGATAGGAGCAATGTGGCAATTGTTTCCAGTATATGGAATAGGAGTAAGTTTACTAAATGCTGTAAAAGAGTTTTTATGAGATAGTGAGGCTCAGGTTAGGGTGTGTAGAAGAGAGGGAGAATACTTCCTGGTAAAAGTAGGTTCTTAGACAGGAGTGTAATTGGTCACCAAGGTTGTTTAATATATTTACAGATGGATTTGTAAAGAAGTAAATGCTAGGGTGTTCACGAAGTGGGTGGTATTAAAATTATGGGGAATCAAATACAAAAATGGGAATTGACATTTTACTTTTTGCTGTTGATACTATGCTTATGGGAGATTCAAAGAAAAATTGGCAAGTTAGTGGATGAGTATTGGAGTGTGTGTAAAGGTAGAAAGTTGAAAGTGAACATAGAAAAGAGTAAGGTGATGAGGTTATCAAATGAACATAGATAAAGAAAAATTGGATATCAAATTGGGGAGAGGAGTATGGGAAGAAGTGAATGTTTCGATGATACTTGGGAGTGATGAGTCGGCGGATGATTTATGAAAGATGAGGTTAACATCGAATTGATTGGGAAAAAAAGGTGAGTGTGCGTTGAGTATATGTGGAGTTCAAAAAAAAAACGTTATCTATGTGCCAAAGAAGGAATGTATGAAAATATAGTAGTACCAACACTCTTATATTGGTGTGATGCTTGAGTTGTGATTGCAGCAGCGAGGAGGCGTTGTAGGCAGTGGAGAGGTCCTGTCTAAGCAATGGTTGGTGTAAATATTATGCAGAAAATTCGGAGTGTGGAAATTGAGAAGGGTGAGTTAATAAAAGTATTCATCAGAGGGCTGAAAGAAGGGTTGTTGAGTGGAGTGGTCATTTATAAGATGGATCAAAGTAGATGCACATGGAGAACATTTAAATCTGAAGGAGAAAGAAGGCAGGGTAGGGGTCGTCCTCGAAAAGTTGAAAGGAAGGGGTAAGGAGTTTTGTGGTGAGGGGCTTGGACTTCCCTGCTGCGTGCATTAGTGTGTCGATAGGAGTGAAAGGAGATGAATGGTATTTGGGACCTGACGATCTGTTGGGGTGTGCGCATGGTAAAATATTAGTGAAGGTATTCAGGGAAACCAGTTGTTTTTTATTATATAGCCGGACGTGAGTACTTGGAAATGGAAGTACATGCCTACGCCTAAAGGAGGGGTTTTTGGATATTAGGCATTTAGGAGGGATATTTGTGTATCTTTATACGTCGTATGTGCTTCTAAACTGTTGTGTTCTGAGCACCTCTGCAAAAACAGTGATTATGTGTGAGTGAGGTGAAAGTGTTGAATAATAATGAAAGTATTTTCTTTTTGGGGATTTTCTTTCTTTTTGGGTCACCCTGCCTCGGTGGGAGACGGACGACTTGTTAAAAAAAAAAAAATGGAGGTAATGAAGTAGGGTCCTCCTGGCATTGACTAAAAGTGGGTAAGGATACCACACATGGATTAAGGCATGAGTATGTTTTTCTTTTTTACATAATTTCTTTATATAAAGGAAAAGGTAGTAATCCTTAGGTCTCTCTCCTTTTTTTTATGCATATATTGAACATTTACTCTTGGCACTGCAAACCTGTTGCCAACTGTTCCAACTGCTTTACCCCCTTCTATTCTACCCACTGACTTTTCATTCATATCTCGCTCTTCCTTGCTCCTGTAAGATGTTAATTCTGTTAAAAGGGAATGCATCTGAGTTTAGTGGTACCAGAAAGTTTTGCATGGATATGAAGAATGGGCATTGCACATTGCAAGTCAGGAGACACCGGAGATATTATGTTTGAGAGTAATGCGTGGTGTGAATATTGTGCAAAGTGTTCAAAGTGTAGAAATTAAAAGACCAAGAGTATAATTCAAGAGCATTGAGGAGGGGTTGCTGAGGTGGTTTGGCCATTTAGAGAGGATGTAGATATATAAATCTGGCTCAAGAAAGGGGGTAAAAAGAGGCTTTAAATTTTAGGGGCTTGAGAGCAGTTCTGAAAGCCTTGGGTGAGAGTCTAGGTTTTGATTGAATGATGACAGTGGTTCTTAACCATTTAGTTGTGACTAATGTGTTAGTACATAGGTGAGGAGGATATGTCCAGCATACTGGTATACAGTTTTTCATGCCTTTGAATTTGCCACGTGTGAATATTTTTGACTGGTTTAACTGTTTGGGGTCTCCTACAGCCCTTCATGACCTTCAGAGACTTAAGATAAGGCATTCCTTGCGTGTATCGGGAGTAACTCGGTCTAACTTGCATAGGTAACAATGAAACCAAACCTTTTGTTTCCACCACCAACTCTCTTCAGCAAAGGGTGTGAACTCTAAAGATGTCTTACCTCTTTTTCAAATTTATTAAAATGTTTGTGATACTAAGGTGGAATTTAGCTTAAAAGCTCATCAATGTAAGTTAAAACCTACCACGGTAGTCAGTGGGACTATCCATGTTTTGTGAGTATTACTCTTTGAAACCAGTTGTGTACATAATATTCCTTGTAAAATGTATGTCATACAGTGTTCTTGAAGGCACATAGGTGAAGTATTTCTTGTACATAATGTTATAAGACAAAAGCAGTAAAAAATAGGATAAAAATATTATCACTAAATTTTTTACTGTATATTCCAAGAGAAATGTTGGGCTATGCCTTTTCCAGCATCCATTTTTTTTCTTTTTGTTTTATTGTACAGTGGTACCTTGGTATACGTCCATAATCCATTCCAGGACATTGGACTTAAGCCAAACAGGACATATACCAAATTAATTTTCAGATTAGAGGGAGAGAGTATGGAGGAGGTGAATGTATTCAGATATTTGGGAGTGGACGTGTCAGCGGATGGGTCTGTGAAAGATGAGGTGAATCATAGAATTGATGAGGGGAAAAGGGTGAGTGGTGCACTTAGGAGTCTGTGGAGACAAAGAACTTTGTCCTTGGAGGCAAAGGGGAATGGAATGAAGTATAGTTTTCCCAACGCTTCTTATATGGGTTTGAGCATGGGTGATGAATGTTACACAGCGAGGAAAGGCTTGAGGCAGTGGAGATGTCATGTCTGGAGGGTCAATATGTGTGGTGTGAATATAATGCAGAGAAATTCATAGTTTGGCAAGTTAGGAGGAAGTGTGGATTACCAAAACTGTTGTCCAGAGGGCTGAGGAATGGTTTGTATGAGGTGTTCGACATGTAGAGAGAATGGAGCAAACAGAAAAGACGTCAAGAGTGTATCAGTCTGTAGTGGAAGGACGCGGGTAGGTCAGCCTAGGAAAGTTTGAGGGAGGGGTAAAGGAGTTTTGTGTGCGAGGGCTTGACTTCCAGCAGGCATGCGTAGCGTGTTCGAAGAAGTGAATGGAGAAATGGTTTTTAATACTTGACGTGGCTGTTGGAGTGTGAGCAAAGTAACATTTATGAAAGGGTTCAGGGAAACCGACAGGTCGGACTTGAGTCCTGGAGATGGGAAGTACAGTGCCTGCACTCTGAAGGAGGGGTGTTAATGTTGCAGTTTAAAAACTGTAGTGTAAAGCACCCTTCTGTCAAGACTGAAGGATTGAATGATGGGAAAAAGTTTTCTTTTTCCGGGCCACCCTGCCTTGGTGGGAATCGGCCAGTGTGATAATAAAAAAAAATAAAATAAAAAAAATATAGGGATAACAATTAAACCGTTACCATGAAAAAAATCCTATTATTGGCAATTTCTACATTGATGGGGTTGTATAAAATAAATTAAACTGCTTAATACTAAATTAACCTTTTCAGGGTCCGTCCCGCAGATCTACAGCTTTACGTTCAAGATCCAAACCGTAGATCTATGCCATGAGCTCAGCTCACTCTGATAAGCTGTGAGTGGTAAATTTGGGCCTAGATATGAGAGAATACATCTATGTGGTATGTGTGCACCACATAAAACCAATCCTGCAGCACACAGTGTATAATGAGAGAAAAAAAAACTTGAGTGTGATTTTTTATTAAAACAGCGACTTTGCAGTGTTTTTTCGTATGTTTTTAAAGTTGTAAAATTGTGATTTCTTGAGTTCTCATTTTGATTAGAATGGAAGACATATACAGAAATGAGAGATATTGGATTGGTTTTATACTGGAAAGTGGCTTGAAACTGAGCCAAATAAGTGGAAATGTTAATTTTTTCAATGGTCAAGAGAAAACAAACGACCCTCACATTCTAATCCACTCCAAACTGGTGTCTGATATACATTCACAAATGTGATGATGATATTTATACCAATTTACAAAAAGGCTTAACAGTAAATCTTCAAATTATTTGGCTACATAAAAATTCATTTTGTAATCAAAAATCAAAATGGAATTCTATTTTGTAAAGCCTGAAAACAGAACTAATGAGCAGAGGAAAATGTAGTTTAGTACCAAGAATACCTGCATTGGTTTATTCTGGACCCTGTTATGAAGCTGGAATAATTTGAACTTTTGTGTTAAATTGGCCAAATTAACCAATTTCCGATCACTTTATTTGTAGTGAAACAGTTTGACTGGGCGATTTCTTGTGCTCCATTCAATAGAAAAAAGTAATATACTAGTGAAGTAGCTAAGAATTTCGTCGACTGGAATAATGTAATTGGCCTAAAATGGGAGTCAAAGTTGGCAAAATCGCCGATTCGTAAATATCACTGACGCATCAAAATTTGCGAGAGCATAATTTCGTCAATTTTCCATCAAACTTTGTACTTTCTGTTTTATTACCTTCAGAAAAAGATTCTCAACCATTTCATAAGAATTTTTTTTTTTTTTTTTTTTTTTTTTTTTTTTTTTTTTTTTTTTTTTTTTTTTTTTAATTCTTGGACACCGGTGCACTCTTTGAAATTTGGCCTCTGGACCCTGAAAGGGTTAAGTAATTTAAACACTGCTTAATACTAAAATATTTAATTTAAACACTGCTTAATACTAAAATACATACATAAATACAAAAGAATTAGATGAGATAACTGCAAATTTCACCCACTTTACTGAAAAGAGGTTGTGCTTACTAGGATAGTGCTGAGAAGGGAGGAGAGGAAATGTTTATTGTTTTTTTTTGGGAACAAAAAAAAGAGAGCCCTTCTTCTCTTTTCCTGTCACTTTTCTCCCCATTTGACCTGGTTGAAGCTCGACCACGTTATTGACTTTAACTTAAAATGTCTTATTTTACGTTTTAATCCACTCTATGAATTTCCTTCAAAACTAAATTAAAAACACATTACACATTAAATAAACATGCTTTGTTTATATGCCAGTTCAGAGGAAAACATTTGTTTTCTCTAAGTCTCCAGCAAGCAAAGAAAACGTGTATGAATCTGCGTTTGACTATATCACCTCCACATTTGCTTTAACAATTCTCTCTCTCGCATGAATTATACATTATCTCCTCCCTTCGTTTATGATAGGCATCAAATGTAGTTGTATAAAGAAAAGATTAAACTCAATGACATGTTATTGTTGCGAAAGGTCCTACTATGGCTCAGGGCTGCATTAACCATTAACGGTCCCAAACATAAATATACGTTCTCTTGCACAGTGCCACAATATTTTGATTTTTTTTTTTTTTATATATATAGGAAAAAAAAAGAAGCGCGCATTTTTTTTAACCCTTTCAGGGTCTGTGCCGTGAGATCTACGGCTTTAACCGTTCCGGGACCAAACTGTAGTTCAATGCCATAAGCCTCGCCACTCGATAAGTGGTGATTGGTAAATTTGGCCTAGATATGAGAGAATACATCTATGTGGTATGTTTTGCACCACATAAAACCGATCCGTCAGCACACACTGTATAATGAGAGAAAAAAAAAAACAGCCCGGATTTTCAAATTAAAACTGCGACTTCGCAGTGTTTGCGTTTACGTATGTTATTTTATAGTTGTACATTTGCGATATCGTGGTATCATTTGATGGCATGATGAGAAGACATAATTACAGAAATAGCGAGATGAATTGATTGGTTTTACATTTGATTATGGCTTGAACTGAGCTCAAAGTAGCGGAAATGTTTAATTTTTGCCAATGTTCCAAGATAAACAAAACGACCTCGACACATCTAATACACGCTAGCTGGTGGGTCCTAATATACATTCACGATGTATGATCATATATTTATACAATTATTACATAGATTGCATAACCAAGGCAAATCTCTAATTTGTTGGTCTGAATAAAAATTCATTATGTAATAAAAAATAAATCAAATGGAATAATTGTAAAGCCTCAAACGTAACTAAAATGAACAAGGAAATGTTAGTTTAGTGCCAGAATACCTACATTGTTTATACTGGAACCTATTTTGAAATTGGAAAGTTTTTGAACTTTGTGTAAATTGTGGCCAAATTACTATTTCCGATCACTTCATTTTGTGTGGAAACAGTTGACTGGGCGATTTCCTTTGTGCTCATCGAAAGAATCAGAAGTAATACTAGGAAATAGCCAAAATTTTCTGGTCGACTGGAAATAATGTAATTGGCCCAAAAATGGGAGTCAAAGTCAGCATAAAATCGCCCCAATTCGTAAATATCACTGACACATCAAAATTTGCAGAGCATAAATTTCGTTCAATTTTCCATCAAATTTCGTACTATCTTCTTTAATTACCTCTTCAGAAAAAGAATCCTCTACCATTTTCATAAAAAAACAAATTTTTTTTTTTTTTTAAATTCTTGGACCCTGAATGCACACTTTGAAATTTGGCCTCTGGAGACCCTGAAAGGGTTAAGTGTTTTAGAATAAAAAAAATTTGGGTCATACTTACAGAGATAAGAGGCCGGAAGTTGGCACTGGATGCTCACTTACGCAACACGAGTCTCCATTTATTCTTGCAGAAGTGTTGCCATATCCTTTTTTTTCTATTTTCATATTATTTTAAATAATTTTTATGTTCTGATAATTACAAATTTAAGTATTCCTTGCCAATCATAACCATTACTTTCTTCTGACACTAGTAATAGTACTGAAATTGTACACAAATTGTCAGACAAACACATTGACAGGTGGTACAGTTACCCTGCTTTGGCCATTTACTACGGGTCTTGGAATATATACAAAATATTATGTGTCCCAGCCATGTTTTGATATGTGGAAGTATATATACTCCAATAATGAGGAGAGAGAGAACAACCGCGAGAAGGAGAAGAAGAATACGTAATAATAATAATAGGTTCCCTTGAAGCATGAAAAAGCAAATGATCCACCCTGATGGAGACATGATAAATAACAACTGATAAGAGCAAACTTTGGATAACATACGCGAGGGTGCAATTGATAACACTTGATGAGAAAAGATTAGAGGATGACATTTGATGAGCATTGGCCCTTCGCTTTTGGTTTTCACTGGTACACAAACATGTCTGTCCTGTTTGTCTGCCAAGCTCTCTTGTGCTATCTGTCTAGTAATAAGAATAAGTTTATTCAGTGTACACAAATACAGTTACAATCGAATTAACATACATAGCAGCTTATGTGTAGGAGAACCTAGGATAACCCAAAAAATCGCTCACTTTCTCAGTAGCGAGCCACAAGAACTGCACCATCAACGATTTGCTCACATATCTTCAAGCAGAGTATAGCACTTTGGATTTTTGGGTTTATCCTAGGTAATTAACAACTATGTATTCTAATCTATTGAACCTGGTGAAAATAGAAAGGTAGACAGACAGAGATACCAAACAGAGATTCGACAGACAGATAGAGACATTGACAGACCCTAAACTTGGGGTTTAACATCACTTCCTCTTAAAAAGGAGTGTTTATTAATGTCATTACATCAGTGAACCCTTGTGTTTGCCGCACTGTTTGCTCTACTGGCACTCAATTTAACTATGCTCCCATCAAGGTACTAAGATGGTCCCAGATTTTCGTAATATGGTGCACACCGAGTGTTAAGATCCTTCTATGCTGACCAGGCATTCTAAGGTCAAACCGGCTAATGTGGAGGCAGGAAAAATTAAAATGTATTCATTACGTTTGGGGTGCTACCCGTCACGAACATATACAGTGGACCCCCGCATAGCGAACCTTAATCCGTGCCAAGAGGGCTGCGCTGTTATGCGAAATGTTCGCTATGTGAATGAAAGTTCCCCATAAAGAAAATAATGGAAATCAAATTAATATCGTGCAAGACACCCAAAAGTTTGAAAAAAAAAATTTTACCCCATGAAAAATACATTTTCCTACACACAAACGAGAAGGATAATGCACAATAGTAAGAGTAGTACATGCACAATATATATTGTGCCATGTCTACATCTACTAAATGAAGAATAAATACAACTTACCTTTAATGAAGATGCAGCAATGACTGATTAGACACTGTTTCCTGGATGCCTTTTCCTCCTGAGTACTGAAGGTCCTGTTTGGCATTATTCTTCCAAACAGCCTTATCACATGTGTATGCCACTACTAACGATTCATAAATCTCTCAAACCTACTTTGCTGGCTCTAAATTCACCAATATGAAGCACAGTTTCAAGGCATTTTCTCCTGTTCACGACTGGTGTTAGACGACTGGTGTGGTTGCTCCTGGAGACAAGATAAGGACCCCAATGGAAATAAGTTTAGACAGTCTTTCGATGACACTGACTTTTTTGGCTATCCTGGTGGCAAATCCTCTGGGGTTCATTGTTCTTGGTATTCTCATAAGCCACACCAACAACGGTGCTACAGCAGCAGCAGCAGCTGACGATGTACAGGTCAGCAGCAGACATGCCTACAGCAGCCAGCAGCAGCAGACGATGCTACAGCAGCAACAGACGATGCTACACAGCAGCAGACGATGCAACCCCCAAAGCACAACTGACGATGTAACAGCACAGCAACGATGCTACAGCAGCAGTCAGACGATGCTAAACAAGCAAGGCAGCCGCAGACTGACGGTGGTACAGCAACAACAGAACACGAGCTACAGCAGCACAGAACGATGCTACAGCAGCAGCAGATGATGCTACAGCCAGCAGCAGATGTACTACCAGCCAGCAGGAGCAGCTGACGGTGGTCAACAGCACAGCAGCTGACAGTGCCGTCAGGCAGCTGACGGTGATACAGCACAGCAGCTGTACCACCCAATAGTAGCGATGGTTGATTGGGTTTATTATACAACCTGCCAGCCGGAGACACGCACGACCCACTTTCATACTTATCAATGATCTTTTTACTTCATCTCCATAGTAATTCTCACCCTTCATGGCAGTGGTTGGCACTAGAAGCTTTCTTGGGCCCATGGTCACTTATTTTCCCCAGAAAAAAAATCACCAACAAACCACTGTAAAAAATACAAAATGTTCGATTGCGTATGCTTGGATTTCCCGCGGAGGCTCTGTAAACAAAGCCACCCGCGGAACATGTGAGCGTAGCTCAGGCCGCACATTGGAACGCGTCTCGACGGAAGCACGCTGAGCGGGTTTTATGGGCGCTATGCGGCACAAATTTAGCGATCAAGCGTCCGCTAATGCGGATGTCCGCTATGCAAGCGTCCGTTATGCGGGTGACCGCTGTATATACATTTGGACCGTTTAGGGGGTAAATAATCGTGTGGCTATGTAGCTCAGTTTAGAAGCATATATAACATACCCTTCCAACTGCAATAAACCAAACCCCTCCTTTAAAGTGCACGCATTGTAACTTTCCAATTTCCATACTGATCCACTGTATATAAATACCAGTTTCCCCTGCTCCCTTCTCAAAATCGACCCTGCTCTACAAATCTCCAACAGTCTGTCAGAGTCCCAAAAAACCATTATTTCCATTCAACGTCCTAACAGGTATATACCAAGTTGGAACTCGTTAATTCAAAATAGGACGTATGCCGAGGATACCACTGTACCGTGGACTCCTCTAATTTCAGATTAATCTTTTTCCAGAGAGTCTGCCAAAGTCAAAATACACAAAAATCGAAACCATTTTCCCCATAAGAAATAATGTAAATCCAATTAATTAATTTCAGACACTCAAAAGTATTAACAAAAAATACAGATTTACATAAAGAAAGGAATGACAAATCAATATAAAGCAATAATAAAATGTATCAATTAACATTTAACATCACACTTATCTTTATTGAAGACCCTTGTTGGTGTATGGCAGACTGGGAGGAGGGGAGAGGGAGGCGAGTTTATTGTTTGGAGACAGGACAGTATGCTTCAGTATGACACTAATATCAACTCTACGGCTTATTTATCTATCACAGTTCATTTAATATGACATCATAATAATCAATATTAATAACATAGAAACACTATATATATACTCTAGAATGAATAAAATGTGATTACGTATTTGAGTAATGATGGTGGTGGTGGATGACAGCCGAGCCACCACCACTGTTTTATTTACACACTGAAAATATGAAATGTAATTTATAATAATTTTTTTTTTATTTTTTTTTTTTTTTTTTCAACAAGTCGGCCGTCTCCCACCGAGGCAGGGTGACCCAAAAAAGAAAGAAAATCCCCAAAAAGAAAATACTTCATCATCATTCAACCCTTTCACCACACTCGCATAATATTATATTTCATTATCAACTGTTTTGCAGAGGTGCTCAGAATACAACAGTCTAGAAGCATCACATATAAAGATACACAACAATGATCCCTTCCAAACTGAGCCAATATCCCAATCCCCTCCTATAACCCTTTCATGCTCCAAGGCCCCAATCTGGAGTCACTGCACCAGTGTCCAAGAATTTTCAGAAAAAATAATTTGTTATTTTTTTTCTTCTGAAATCGGAGAGAATCTTTTTGTGAAGGTAATACAACAAAAAAGTACCGATAATTTGGTGGAAAATTGACGAAATTATGCTCTCGCAGAATTTGATGTGTCAGCGATATTTACGAACGGCGATTTTGCCGACCTTTGACACTCCATTTTAGGCTCTCACGGGCCCAATTACATTTCCAATCAACCCAATTCTTAGCTATTTCAACTATTATTAACTTCTAGTCTATCGCTTGAGCACAAGAAATCGCCAAGTATCAACTGTTTCACTTACAAACATAAAGTGATCGGAAATTGTTAATTTGGCCAATTTAACACAAAGTTTTCAAAAATTCCATTTACACAATAGGTCCCGATGAACAATGAAGGCATTCCTGGCACTAAACTAACATTTCCTCTGTTCATTAGATATGTTTTGAGCATTACAAAGAAATTCCATTTTGAATTTTTTATTCACAAAATGAACTTTTTATTTCCCAACCAAAAAATAGAAGATTACTTTATGCAAATACAGAAATAATTGTATAAATATCATTACCAGATTTGTGAATGAATATTTAGACCCACCAGCTGACGTGTATTAGACGTATGAGGTCGTTGTTTTACTCACTCTTGAATATCGGCAAAAATTAACATTTTCTGCTACTTTTGAAGCTCTGTTTCAACCCATTTCCAGTGCTAAAACCAATCACAATCATCTCTATTTCTGTAATCTGTCTCCATTTCTGAGCAACAAGAGACCAAGAACTCGCAAGATACAACTATAAAACACAACATACAAAAAAACACTGCAAAGTTGCTGTTTTAATCGAAATATCATGATTTTCCATTTTTTTTTTTTCTCTCATTATTCAACAGTGTGTCTGAGCCAGCAGGATCTGTTTTATGTGGTGCACTACATACCACATAGAAGTATTCCCTCATAGCTAGGCCAACTGTTACCACTCCACAGTTTAATCAGAGTGAGCTGAGCTCACTGGGCCGTAGATCTACGGTTTTGGACCTGAACGTACAGCCGTAGATCTACGGGACGGAACCCCTACAGGTTTTAAAGTGCAGTCATTGTACTTCCCATTTCAGGACTCAAGTCCGACCTATATGAAATAACCAGGTTTCCCGTCCCTTGAATCCCTCACTTTAAATATTACCCGCTCACACTCCAACAGATCGTCAGTCCCAAGAACCATCGTCACCATCACACCTATCTAACTACGCTCACGCACAGCTTGCAGGAAGTCCAAGCCCCTTACCACAAAACATCCTTTATAACCCCCTCTCTCCAACCCTTTTCGAAGGACGACCCCCTACCCCCGCCTTCCTTCCCTATAGATTTATTATGCTTCCATTCATTCTACTTTAGATCCATTCTCTCTAAATGACCAAACCACCTCAACAACCCCTCTTCTGCCCTCTGACTCAATACTTTTATTAACTCCACACCTTCTCCTAATTTCCACTCTCCCGAATTTCTCATGCATAATATTTAACACCACACATTGCCCTTAAACAGAATCACCACTGCCTCCCTACCGTCTCCTCGCAGCTGCATTTACCACCGCAGCTTCACACCCATAAAAGAGTGTTGGTACTACTATACATCTTCATACATTCCCCTTCCTTCGCCTCCATAGAAATAACATTTTTTTTGACCTCAACATATACCTCAAACGCACCACCTCGCCTTTTTCCCTCATCATTTCATGATTAACCTCATCCTTCATAAATCCCATCCCGCCGACACGTCAACTCCCAAGTATCTGAAAACATTCACTTCTCATACTACTCCTCCCCAATTTGATATCCAAATATATTCTTGATCTAAATCATTTGACACCCTTCATCACCATACACCTCTTTTCTAAGTTCACTTTCCAAAATTCTACCTTTACACCACATTCCTCACTCAAAAATCATCCACTAACCTTTGCACTTTTTGTTAGAATCACCCATAAGCACAGTATCACATCAGCAAAAAGTTAACTGATGTCAAATTCCCATTTGAATTTGATTCCCCATAATTTAATCCCACCCCACTCTTCCCAAACACCCTAGCATTTACTTCCATTACACCCCCATCTATAAATAATATTAAACCAACCATGGAGACATACCATCCCTGTCTAAGACTAATTTACTGGAAGTAGTCTCCCTCTCTTCTACACACCCTAACTGAGCTCACTATCCTCATAAAACCTATACAAGAGCATTCTTAATACCTTACCACCTATATTCCAATAATACTGCAACAACTGCCACATTGCTCCTCTATCCACTCTATCAATATCCTTTTCTAAATCCATAAAATGCGATAAAACTTCTCTCTCTTTAACTAAATACTTCGTTCACATAATGCTGTTCAATGTAAAACCACCTGATCTACACCCCCTATACCCACTCTAAAACCTCCTTGCTCATCCGCAACCTACATTCTGTCTTAGCATACCTCTAATTCCTTTCAATATAACCCTACCGTACACTATTTCCTGGTATACTCAGTAACTATATTCCTCTAATATTTTTACAGTCTCTTTGGTCCCCCCTTTCCCTTTAATATAAAAGGGACTAACATGCCTCTGCAGCCCTAGGTACCTTTCCCCTCTTTCATACACTTATTAAACAAAAGTATACCAACCACTTCCCCCAACACTATATCCCCCCCTCAGCTTTTTAAACATTTCTGTCATGATCCATCAGTACCAGCTGCTTTAACGAACCCCCTTTCACATTTTCGAAAGCCTCACTACCTCCCCCACACTTACATTCTGCTCTTCTTCCTCCTAAAAAGATGGTATTTAATAAACTAAAAACCTCCTGACCAGTGCATGAAATTACCTGCCTCACTTTCTTTCCATAACATTTAAAAGTTCCCAAAATATCTCGCCATCTACCCAAGTTACCTCCATCCTCCCATCTACTAACTCCCCTACTCTGTTTTGTAAACTGACCAAATCCATATTTTTCCCTAGGTTTTCTAATCTTGTTTAACTCACTCCAAAATTATTCTTATTTTCATTAAAATTTCCTTGACAGTGCCTCTCCCACTCTATCAACTGCTCTCCTTTTTGCACTCTCTCACCACTCTCTTTACCTTTACGTTTACTCTCCAAATACACGCTCTTCATATAACACTTGCTGCTTTGATAAAAACCTTCTCATAACTACCTTTTTCTCTTTATCACACCCTTACTTCATCATTCCACCAATCACTCCTCTTTCCTCCTGCCCCCACCCTCACTAAAACCACAAACTTCTGCCCCACATTCTAAAACTGCATTTTTAAAACTATTCCAACCCCTCTTCAACCCCCCCTCTAACTCTAATCTTTGCAACTAGCCCACCTTTCTGCCAATAGTCGCTATAACTCACCCAACTTCCTCTTCCCTCCTCCCTTAGTTTTATACACTTTCACCTCCCTCTTTACTTGTTTGTTGCCACCTTCCTCTTTTCCGTTCCCATCTACCTCTTACTCTAAACTGTACTACAACTAAATAATGACCCTATATATCAGTTGCCCCTCTATAAACATGTACATCCTGACCTACCCACTCCAACCTTTTATCCACCAATACTAATCTAATAAAACATTTTCTTACGGCTAACATCATATTTTGTATACTTATTTATCCTCTTTTTCTTAAAATATGTATTACCTATAACTAAACCCCTTTCTATACAAAGTTCAATCAGTATAATAATATTGTATTATATTATTATACTATTATTATTATTAGTTGGGAGTGGATGTGTCAGCAGATGGGTCTATGAAAGATGAGGTGAGGTGAATCATAGAATTGATGAGGGGAAAAGGGTGAGTGGTGCACTTAGGAGTTTGTGGAGACAAAGAACTTTGTCCTTGGAGGCAAAGAGGGGAATGTATGAGAATATAGTTTTACCAATGCTCTTATATGGTTGTGAAGCATGGGTGATGAATGTTGCAGCGAGGAGAAGGCTGGAGGCAGTGGAGATGTCATGTCTGAGGGCAATGTGTGGTATGAATATAATGCAGAGAATTTGTAGTTTGGAAGTTAGGAGGAGGTGCGGGATTACCAAAACTGTTGTCCAGAGGGCTGAGGAAGGGTTGTTGAGGTAGTTCGGACATGTAGAGAGAATGGAGCGAAACAGAGTGACTTCAAGAGTGTATCAGTCTGTAGTGGAAGGAATGCGGGGTAGGGGTCGGCCTAGGAAAGGTTGGAGGGAGGGAGTAAAGGAGGTTTTGTGTGCGAGGGGCTTGGATTTCCAGCAGGCATGCGTGAGCGTGTTTGATAGGAGTGAATGGAGACAAATGGTTTTTAATACTTGATGTGCTGTTGGAGTGTGAGCAAAGTAGCATTTATGAAGGGGTTCAGGGAAACCGGCAGGCCGGACTTGAGTCCTGGAGATGGGAAGTACAGTGCCTGCACTCTGAAGGAGGGGTGTTAATGTTGCAGTTTAAAAACTGTAGTGTAAAGCACCCTTCTGGCAAGACAGTGATGGAGTGAATGATGGTGAAAGTTTTTCTTTTTCGGGCCACCCTTCCTTGGTAGGAATCGGCCAGTGTGATAATAATAATAAAATTATTATTATATGCATTATTATACATATTATTATTATTATTATATAAATAATTTGTAATTTTTATTCACACAAAAAATATAAGATTTACTGTTATTCCTTATTGCAAAATTGTATAAATAATGTCAACCCATTCACGACTGCATATTGGAATGGACAGTGACGTCATTTGTTTACTCTGAAACAGCCAAGCAATTGACCATTTGTCCTAGGTTGAGCTCAATTTCAAGGCACTTTTCGTTGTGAAAGCAATTACAATCATATCTATTTCTGTAATATATCTTCCATTCTATCAAATGAGACCAAACAAATGTGAATACAACCATAAAAACCATTCAAAATTACTGCTAAGGGGTGGCTAATTGCTGAGAAGTGAACTCCATTATTTATGCTTAGATTTCTTTCATTTTTGGTGTACGTTAAGAAGCATTTTTCCATCATACATTGCCCAGGTTTCAATAAGATAGTCCAACAAACAAATGAGATACAGTTCCCGAGATCAAGAGCAAGAGCCCCTCACCAGTGTCAAGGAATCTGCCTTGAGGTCTGCTCGCGTATGGAAGCAAAAAATCGACCCATCGACTGCTCATATTGCACGTGGACACGCTCTCAAGTAGAGGTTCCACTGTATATTATAAAACAATAGTAATAAACAATTTTTTGTATTGTTTGTTTCTTTAAACAAGTTTTGTAAACAATATATTGATAATTATGTTTGTGCACTTATTGTGTTGTATACAACAAGTGTATATATGTACATTGCACCTTACGTTGGACTCACAAGCCACATAAATTACCTGAAAAATAAAATAGTGAAAAAAAAAAACAAGAAACCTTGGAATGCAAGTAAACCAAAGTTTACCGGGTGAGCGGCATTCGCCGCTGTTGCCATCCACAGCTCATTTTCTGCCAGCTTTACTCCTCTATATCTTGGTAAGTACTGATTGCAAAAAAGTTTTTTGGGGCTTAAAACAATCAGAAAATTAATCTTAACATTTCATTTGAAAGAAATTTTTTTTTTTTTTTTTTTTAACCCTTTGACTGTTTCAGGGCCCTCTCTGAAACTGTCATTCTATGTCGCCAAATATTCAAAAAAAAAAAAAATTATTTTTTCTTATGAAAATGTTAGGAATATTTTTACTAGTGTTTTAAGCCTAAAAAAAATTTTTGCCATCAGTACTTACCGAGATATAGAGCCGCAAAGTTTGCAGAAATTGACGTGCGTACGGCAACAGCGGCGACTGCCGCCCACCCGGTATTCTTTTATTTACTCTAATTCAAAGGTTTCTTGCATTTTTCAATATTTTTCTTTTCCAGGTAACTTATGTGGCCTGTGAGACCAATGTAAGGTGCATTGTTCAAATATACACTCATTATTTACAACACAATAACAGAACAAACTTTATCACTATTAGTTTGTGTATACACTTTGTTTACACAAACAAACAATACAAAACAATGTTTATTACTATTGTTCCATAATTATATATACATATGTACAGTCACTAACCACGTTCCTAGAACTGCTGCAGCTTGTGGAACTCTTTGAAACATGGGTATATGCAGAGGGGCACTTCACACTCCTCACACATAAAACGAGTGTCTCTGCGTGTTTGTGGGCTTTTTTGTGGTATGCATACATACATAACACCTCTTCTGAGCATTTTTCTTGGCAGTAGTGGGAGGCAGTTGTATGGGGTAGTGATCACCAGGCCTCAAACGAGATGACGTCTGTGGGCGCTGGTCTATTGCAGGAGTTGCTCCTTTGTACTTTGCAATTATTTGTCTGATTACTGACAGGCAAAATTCACCATATTTTGGTGTTTTGTTGGTCTTCAACTTGTATATGTTATAAGCATTTAGCATAGAGATATCAACAAGATGGAAAAAAGTTTGATATACCACTTATAACTCTTGCGTACACAGTCTGCAAACCCAATCTGCATGTCACATTTTTTCCACTAAGCGCATATTGAGGTTGTAGTCCATGACAGCTGCAGGCTTTAGAATGGGTTCATTGGTCTCTCTGTTGTCCCTGCCACTGGGTACCATTTCGTTTCTGTGAACTGATGTCAACAATGTGACATCACGTTTGTCATGCCACCGAAATGCCATGATGTCATTGGCAGCAAAGGCTTGCACCTCACCTCTGCGAGTGCCAGCGTCGAACCTTGGCATATGTTTGCGATTACCACGCACTGTGCCACACACGTCTGTCAAGTTCACTCGCAAGAAATCACTGAGTAAGGGGCTTGTGTACCAGTTATCAGTAAATAACATATGCCCCTTACCAAGATATGGTTCCATCATTGTTCGAACCACATCACCAGAGATACCCAATAACTTCATGGTATCTCTCAAAGTATTACTGCCAGTGTACACAATAATATCTAAAACAAGACCACTTCTGCAATCACACAGTACAAATAGCTTTTATACCAAAGCGTTTCCTCTTGCTTGGTATATATTGCTTGAATGAGAGTCTTCCTTTGAATAAAATCAAGGACTCATCAATAACAAGCTTCCTGAAGGATAAAAATACATGCAGCACTTTTGTTTCAGGTACATAAACACATTTCTTATCTTATATAACCTGTCGCTTCTGTCAGGCCTGGTTTTGTCTGAAAAGTGTAACATACGAAACAGTATCAGGAACGATTGCCCCTTTAAAATGTCACAAAAAACCTGGAGTTGAAATCAGGCGATCTTTTGTCCATATGTGGTGACAGGTGCTTTAAATTTGGGGGCATAAGCATTATTGTGGCAAAAAACGGAAAATTCTGCCACAGTTGTCCCCTTCCACTTGTGTAGCCGTGATTTTGGTGAGGAATTGTATTTGCCAGGGTGTATTCACAGTTGTGTTGGTTTCCCCTGACAATGTGTCCACGGGGGTTAAACGAAAAATAACTAAAAGATCCATTCAGGGCTTTGTTCCCAAGTGGCAAAAATGGCTTTATTCCACTTTGTGTTTCATCAATCGGGGGACGGGGAACAAATCGTCCCCCGCCTGCCAATCCAGGGGGTTTGTGGTGGGGTTGGATATTGTACCGTGGGTTTTGGCTGTGGTTGGGCTGTGCAGGTTGTGGGGGTGCAGGTTGTGGGGGTGGGGTAGGGGAGGCTGGTTTTTGCTGAGTCACCGCGTGGCTTGCGTGGCCCGGGGATGGTGCCTGGGGCCCTGCCACCCTCACCACACCACTCCTCCTCCCTCCTGTCACCCTTCATACCCATCGTTTCAATATGTATCTTCCTATATCGTGGTGTTTGGCCACGGGGGTGTGTCCCCGAGTTTCTCCTTCCCTTTGGCAACATATAAAACTTCCAAAACAGCAGGGGGGTCTTTAAATATGGCGCTTCACTGGGGAATATTCACTCTCACTGCCTGAAAAGCTTTCAAAGACTTTGAAATCATACAATCACTGCTTTCATCAGGGGGTTGTACCGACCAAATGTTTTCCCCTTTTGTCTGGTAAGGCGAACTTTAAGTGAAAAGCCGGCACGCACCCGAGGGGCGAAGGTTGTGGGGCATTGGGTTTTCGTCATATTTACGTTTTCCTGGGGACTTTTTTTTGGAACACTCACTTTAAAACCCCCTTGAAATTCCTGTCATGACACTTATCGCTGTTAGAGCTATACTTTGGAACAAAAGACCCCCAAACCCCCGAGGAGTGAGGAACTTTTACCGGAGGCATTGGGGGAAAAGGGCTGAAAAATGGGTTCCCACAACACCCCTAGGTCCCAGATTTTTTTCACAGGGTGCAAACCCACCACTGAGACCCCCTTTTCTCTCCCGTGTAGGCCCATCAGGCCTTTGGCCTCGATTTGAAGCCGCTAGAATTTGTGGTATAAATAGTCAGAAAAAATTGGCTCGTAAGACGTTTTATAGTCGGAAACATTTAAAGGGTTTTAAATTTTTCAACCTAGGAGCCTTCAAGATTTGATTTGGGGGTTTGCAGTAAAAGGGGGGAATTGAATTTTTTTTATTTTGTTTTTGTGCTAATGCGAGCTTGTGAAAAAGTGAAATTTTTTATTTAAAACAAATAGATAAATAATTGTCAATTCAATACCAAAACGATAATGTTGCTAATTTATTACAATGGTACCTCGAATTTCCGGGGCCCAAAAAAACGTTCCCGAAGGTGTTGGTGTGTTACAAAAGAAATTTTTTCCCATAAAGGAAAAATGTAAAAATTAAATTTGTCCGTTTCGGCCCCCAAAAATAATTACAAAAGCACTTACAATAATACACTTACATAATTGTTCGTGGGAGCTGTTCAAACTCGAGGTACCCTCTATTTACTGGTAGTGATTTCCATTGTAGATAGAAATTTAAATATGCTTTTCAGACGAAATTTAGGAACAAAAAAGGAAAAATTTAAAAAATGTCTGTAAATTGGGATAAATTAAGAATATAATAAAAAAAAAATTCATGATTGCTTTTCATGTGGGAAAATGTTAAGTAATAAAGATAACTAAAAGTGAAAGCAAGCACTAAAAATTGTAGTCTGGGATAAAATTTTTCCCTTTAAAAGGGGTATGAGCTTTAGTTCCGTATCAGGCTGGTTCTGGTCCAATGAGTGTTAGTGTGGAGACAGCCTATGTGCTCAATGACAACAACTGGCACTCGGTAGTGGTGGAGCGAAACCGTAAAGAAGCACGACTGATTGTTGATGGTGGGCGGAAAGCAGCAATAAAAGAACCATCTATACCAGTTCGTGCTCTACATCTGGAATCTGACTTCGTTGTTGGTAGGCTTTCTTTTCTACTTTAGAGAATAAAAGATGCATTAATTTTCTTAAATTTTTTTTTAAACTCTGGCCATGTCCCACTGAGGGAGGGTGACCCAAAACAAGAAACACTTTCACAATCATTTACACTATAACTGTCTTGCCAGAGGCACATGGATACAACAGTTCAGATGATCCTCCAAACAGCCAATATCCCCAGCCTTTCTTTAGAGTGCAGGCACTGTTCTTCCCATCTCCAGAACTCGAGTCTGGCTAACCAGTTTTCCTGCGTGCTCCTTCTACTTAAATTTAGGTCACATTCCACATTTATGAACATGTATTTATTTATTTTTTTTTAAACAAGTTGGAAATCTACCACTGAGGTAGGGTCACCCAAATGGAAAGAAAATCCTCCACAAAGAAAATACTTTCATCATCATTCAACACTTTCACCACACTCACACATAATCACTGTTTTTGCAGAGGTGCTCAGAACACAACAGTTTAGAAGCATATATGTATAAAGATACACAACATATCCCTCCAAACTGCCAATATCCCAAATCCTTCCTTTAAAGTGCAGGCATTGTACTTCCCATTTCCAGTACTCAAGTCCGGCTATATAAAAATAACTGGTTTCCCTGAATCCCTTCACTAAATATTACCCTGCTCACACTCCAATAGATCGTCAGGTCCCAAGTACCATTCGTCTCCATTCACTCCTATCTACCACGCTCACGCATGCTTGCTGGAAGTCCAAGCCCCTCCCCCACAAGACCTCCTTTACCCCCTCTCTCCAACCTTTTCGAGGACGACTCCCACCCCTACACCATATTAAGCTTCCTTCCCTACAGATTTATACGCTTTCCATGTCATTCTACTGTGATCCATTCTTTCTAAATGACCAAACCACCTCAACAACCCCTCTTAGCCCTCTGACTAATACTTATATTAACTCCACACCACCTAATTTCCACACTCCGAATTCTCTGCATAATATTTACACCACACATTGCCCCTAGACAGGACGTATCCACCGCCTCCAACCACCTCCTTCCTGTAGCATTTACAACCCAAGCTTCACAAACATGTAAGAGTGTTGGTACCACTAGACTTTCATATATTCCCTTCTTTGCCTTCATAGATAATGTCTTTTGTTTCCACATATTCCTCAATGCACCACTCACATTTTTTCCTTCATCAATTCTATGGTTAACCTCATCCTTTGTACATCCATCCGCTGACACGTCAACTCCCAAATATCTGAGAACATTCACTTCTTTCATACTACTCCTCTCCAATTTGATATCCAATTTTTCTTTATCTAAATCGTTTGATACCCTAATCACCTTACTCTTTTCTATGTTCACTTTCAACTTTCTACCTTTACACACACTCCCAAACTCGTCCAGTAACCTTTGCAACTTTTCTTTAGAATCTCCCATAAGCACAGTATCATCAACAAAAAGTAACTGTGTCAATTTCTATTTTGTATTTGATTCCCCTTAATTTAATCCTACCCCTCTCCCCAACACCCTAGCATTTGCTTCTTTTACAACCCCATCTATAAATATATTAAACAACCATGGTGACATTACACATCCATGTCTAAGACCCACCTTTACTGGAAAGTAGTCTCCCTCTCTTCTACACACCCTAACCTTAGCCTCACTATCCTCATAAAAGCTCTTTACAGCATTTAGTAACATACTACCTGTTCCATATACTTTCCACATTGCTCCCCTATCCACTCTATCATATGCCTTTTCTAAATCCATAAATGCAATAAAAACTTCCCTACCTTTATCTAAATACTGTTCACATATATGCTTCAATCTACACATCCCCTACCCACTCGTTTCCCACTGAGGCAGGGTGAGCCAAAAAGAAAGAAAAAAATTTTCATCATCGTTCAACACTTTTCATATTCCCTTTTGCTATTCTAACTGTTAAATTTTTATAATCTGTATTTAGGAGCTACTGTGGATTACCTTGATGGTTTTGTTGGATGTTTCCGAGCCCTTATGCTTAATGGGGAACTTCAAGATTTAAGAGGAAGAGCAGAGGCTGGACAATATGGTGTCCTACCAGGGTGTGTTGGCAAGTGCCAGTCCAGTCCTTGCCTTAACAATGGTACCTGCTATGAAAGATATTTCAAATATGAGTGTGACTGCAGATGGACAGCATTTAAGGGACCCATCTGTGCTGATGGTAAGGAGGTTACTTATTTTACAGTATTTTGTAAAAGATCATTACAGAAATTAGTCATTTTTTTGTGTTTTGATACCAGTGTAGGGCTCTTGATTCAAGGAACTGAACTTCTACCCTTGCATATATCAAACTTGAATGCCACTTATTGTTCAGGTGCGATATGATCCTTACCAGTTTAGCTCTTCCTGATTAAAATAAAATCTCATGACAATATACTATGTAGTGATATAATGCTAACGATACTCTAATATTTGTTGAGAGACTTGTATAAAAATATGATTAAGCTATTAGAAGTTGCATTATATTGCTTCTTAAAATATGTTTGCAGAGATCGGCATCAAGATGTTAACAGACACAATGGTTAAGTATGAGATTCCAGGCACGTACAAATCCACCATTGCTGAGAGGATTCGTGTTGGATTTACGACAACTAACCCACGTGGATTTCTTATGGGGCTGTACTCAAACCTTACAGGAGAATATCTCACTTTAGCAATATCAAATTCTGGTTAGTATATATTTTTTCCTGACCTAAAATAAAGGTCATTTTTAAAATGTAAATATTTTTTTATTAGTCTTATTTTTTTATAATACTCATGTATACTTATAATAACTCAGTATGAGAAGGATTCCATGTCTGACTACCTGTGTTTTTAGCTACAGGAGCAGAATTTACACTGCCTTCATTTCCTCTTTGATAGGAAGTGCACTTATTACTTGCTTTAAGATAACTGAATCCATATTAACCTTCAGAGAAAATACAGTGGAACTCCGGTTTTCGTACTTAATCTATTCCAGAAGGTCAGTCTAAATCCGAAACGTACGAAAACCGAATTAATATTTCCCATAAGAAATAATGTAAATACAATTAATCCGTTCCAGACACCCAAAAATATTAACAAAAAAATACATTTTTAAAAGAATAACTATAGTTTTACATACAGAAAACAATGAGAAATAAATATAAATGACTAATTTTAATAATAAATGACCATTACATACCTTTATTGAAGACTTGTTGATCTAAACCATCATCATCATCTTCAATTGTTTGTGATCTCTGTTTCATTAGCACATTTACCGTTTTGCAACTTTAGCTTCCTTGATTTCTACTTTCTTTGCCAGGATGGAACAGATTGTTGATTTCGATTTCCCATACATCCTTGCAAGCTCAGCTTAACATATGCCACTTTTGTATTTTTCTACAATCTCTTTCTTTAATTCTATAGTGTTTCTCACCTTCTTTACCATAGGGCTGGCACTAGGAACTTTCTTTGGGCCCATGTTGGCTTATTTTGCAGTCGCAATCAATAAACATGCACAAAAATTGCGAAATGTTTCAGATAAATGCTCACTCAACCAGTGACAGAACCAGACTGGCGGCGTCCCGGGAGGGCGGACGCGTCTGGTACTTACAATTTTTGGATGGAAGTAGAAAAATCCGGACCAAAATTTTGCCCAAAAAAAGTGTCCTAAATTCGTACAATATGCAGACAGTATGAAAATCGGAGTTCCGCTGTACCTGAATGACAGTATGGAACCTTCTAAGTCACTGAAGATGTTTGTAATAGTCTTGTGTGCCAAGTTGGAATTGAGGCTTAGAACAAGAATTTATTTTATTATTTTCAGGCCATTTAAAAGTAACGTTTGATTTTGGATTTGAGCGACACGAAAAAGTTTATGGGAAAAGAACATTCCATGAAGGCCAGAACCATGATGTAAAGCTGTATAGATCAGATTCTGGAAGAAAACTTACAATGCAGGTAAGAAGAAGTAATTCATTACTTTGTGAAAGTGCTGTTAGAGTGTGGACCGAGTAACATAAAGGGATTCCAAGTTGAGTCTTGGAAAGTGGGAACTACAGTGCCTGCACTTTTAAGGAGGGTTCTGGATGCAGTCTGAAGGGTCACATGAACTGTAATGCCAGCACACTTTGGCAAGACAGTGATTGAATGAGTGTCAGTGAAAGCATTTCTTCTTTTTGTGCCACTCTCCCTTAGTAGATGACCATTGTGTTTAAAAAATATTTATTGACCAGGTGGTAAAATATACGAATGCCAAAATGGTGAGAGAGGTGTGGTTCTGAAAGATAATTTGATCTAACATGTTAGATGTCACATTTGCTGTTTGCATATGACGTTATTATTTAGTGATTTTGAAAAAAAAAAAAACTGAAGAGGTTGGTCAAGTTCAAAATTATGTAAAGGAAGAAAGTTTTTAGTTATTTTGGAAAACAGTAAGGTGATTACTGTAAAAAGTTTGAAAAAATAAAAGGCAAATAATAATAGATGGCTACCCATTATGTACCTCCGTAATTTTTTGACTAACGCCCACAGGATGGGTATGGGGTACATAATATAGATATTAAACTAACTGGCAAGAGATTAGAGGAAATTTATGTATAGATGATCATCAGTGATCACGGTACATAATTATCTTCCTGAAAATGGCATGTAATCATAACGTTGTGTAAAGCAAATTGAAGAGCATAAGGGAAAATTCTGGTTGTGTTCCTCAACCCCCCCCCCCCCCTTTTTCCTTCACAAAAAAAAAAATTTAAGGTCTTGAAATTGCAAAAAAATGATAATAATGTAAATGTAGGTTGATGTAGTGACATGTGTCAAAGATGGCAGTGCCTTATTATTTATGGGGGTTTATGAAAGAGGGGTTAAAGTTGTTAGGGGTTAGAGCAGTTGGGGGTGAATGGGTTTGGTGTGGGAGATGGAGGTTGGGAGACTGCTGGAGTGGGAGGTGGAGACCGAGCATTGGAGGGGTGGGGGCAGGAGCTGATGGCTGGTGTTGGGAGGGGGAGGATGCTGGGCAGTGGCAGAGTGCAATGGCTGGAATCAACAAGGCAGTGTGATGGTGACAGTGTGCCTGGCAGTGTCAGTGTCACGGTGCAGGTTACAGGGTGGGCAAATGGGGGGTTGATGGTGTGGGTGGTGATGGTGAGTGGCTATGTGATGGCATGTTAGGGTGCATGGGTTGTGTTAGCATGAGTAAGGTGTATGAGTGTGGCTGTGTGGGCTTGAAGCTGTGGGGGAGGGGTGTAGGTGAAAGGTGTGGTTGTCAGTGGCCCAGTGTTGGTGGTGGTGTGGATAATGGGTGACTTGAGTGACCCTGTAAGTGTCCAGTTGGTGGTGTAGGCAGTAATGGGGATATGTGTGGACAGCATGTTAGGATGAAAGGTCAAGTAAGGTTTGAGCATAAGGTAGTGGGGAAATGGTGTGGGGCCAGGCAAGGTGTGGTTGTGAGGTAGTGGGAAAAAATGGCTGTTAGGGAATGGTGTAGGTGTAGGCATGTGGCTGTGGGGGGAATTGTATGGGTAGGTTGCTAGTTGGGATGATCTGGATGAAGGCACGTAGCTATGAGGGACTTCTGTGGGTTGTATGTTACGTGGTAGGGAATGGTTGGAGGCAGGCAGTATGGCAGAGGTGTGTATCCAATGTATGATATTGGACACTTGTGAACAGAGCACTGAAGTGGGGGAGGTTATGTACATTAAGTAGGCCTCCCCTGTAAGACATTGAACTCGCTCATGTGCTCATCGCAAAATGGAGAAGGAAGAACCTGGCGCATGCCACATTTTCCTCCTACATGTTCTCCGTCATGTTAACTGATAAATATGGCGGGCTCATTGAAAATATGATACAACTGTGAATGGCAAAAACACTTTAACAGATCAGATATAAACCAACAGTCTACAGTACTTGAATGCTGTGCTGTACAGGTAATAAATTTTTTTTTCAGGTTGACAATTATGAGCCCACTACTTGGACATTTGATGTCAAAGGATCGGCAGATGCTCAGTTTAACAATATACAATATGTTTACATTGGAAAGAATGAATCTATGGCAGAAGGATTTGTTGGTTGTATCTCACGTGTTGAATTTGATGACATCTACCCTCTCAAATTTTATTTTCAACAAGACCGTCCTCCTTCAATTACTGCAGAATCAAGTAAGTTCTATTCTAATCTGTACAATATATACTTTTTATTTATTATATTTCTCCAAACCCTCATTATAGGTTGGTTTTGTGCAGTAGGGCCCTGATTTATGGCGTTTCACCTTATAGCATTCTTCTAATACGGTGATTTTAAACTATGACCAAAACTCTCTCTACGGCTCCCCGTCCTTCTAATACAGCGCGCCCCACCCAGTTTGTTTACATTCTCCGTGAGTACATCTCTCTATTATGTCTGGAAACTTTCCAAATTTTCAAGCGTTTTAAAGTTATTGCATATTTTATATGTATAGTGGTACCTTCACGTACGAGTTTAATTCATTCCGTGACCTAGCTCGTAACTCAATTTGCTAGTATATCAAATCAGTTTTCCTTTTTTTTTTTTTCCAACAAGTCGGCCATCTCCCACCGAGGCAGGGTGACCCAAAGAGAAAGAAAATCCCCAAAAAGAAAACACTTTCATCATCATTCAACACTTTCACCTCACTCACACATAATCACTATTTTTTCAGTGGTGCCCAGAATACAACAGTTTAGAAGTATATACGTATAAAAATACACAATATATCTCTCCAAACTGCCAATATCCCTTATTGAAATTAATTGAAATGCCATTAGTCCATTCCAGCTCTCAAAAAAACCACCCCAGGGGCAGGAGAAAATACCTCAGTATAATGCTTAGTAACAAATGGATTTGTCAGTTAAAAACAGAGTAGGGGAGTTAGCAGATGGGGAGATGGAGGTTTTGGGTAGATGGCGAGAATATTTTGAGGACCCTTTAATGCGCGAAAAAAGGAGGCGGTAATTCGCACTGGAAAGGGAGGATACCATCTTTAGAGGAAGAAGATAGGATGTGGGTGGGGAGTGCGTGAGGCATTACATAGAATAAAAGGGGGTAAAGCAGCTGGAACTGACAGGATCATGACAGAAATGTTAAAAGCAGGGGGGCACATAGTGTTGGAATGGTTGTTTTTGTTTAATAAATGTTTAGGAAAGGAGGGTGTTGGCCAGGTTTTACAGTGAAAAATAAAGGAACGTATTTAGATAAGGCTAAGAGGTCTTTGTGGCATTTATGGATTTGGAAAAGGCATATGACAGGGTGGATAGGGGAGCATGTGCAGATGTTGCAGGTTATGATGGAGGTAGGTTACGAAGCAGTGAAGAGTTTTACAGGAAGTGAGCTCAAGTTGAATTGTAGGAAGAGGGATTATTTCCCGTAAAGTAGGCCTTAGACAAGGATGTGTGATGTCACCCCGTTTTTAATTATTATAGTGGGGTTGTAAGGAAGTAAATGCGAGGGTCTTGGCAAGAGGCGTGGAGTTAAAAGATAAGAATCCACATAAAGTGGGAGTTGTTCACATTGCTCTTGGGAGATTCTGAAGAGAAGTTGCAAGATTGGTGGATGTTGGTGGTGTGCAAAAGAAAAATTAAAGTATCGGAAAGAGTAGTTATGAGGATAACAAAAGATTAGGTGTAAAGATTGGATATCAGATTGAGGGAGAGAGTAGGAGGAGGTAATTTATTCAGATATTGGGAGTGGCGTGTCAGCGGATGGGTTAAAAAGATGAGGTGAATCATAGAATTGATGAGGGAAAAAGGGGAGCGGTGCACTTAGGAGTCTGTGGAGACAAAGAACTTTGTCCCTTGAGGCAAAGAGGGGGAATGTATGAGAGTATAGTTTTTACCAACGCTTTATATGGGTGTGAAGCGTGGGTGATGAATGTTTTCAGGGGAGAAGGCTGAGGCAGGAGATGTCTGTCTGGGGCAATGTGTGTTTTGAATATAATGCAGAGAATTCGTGTTTTGGAAATTAGGAGGAGGTGCAGGAAAGTATTACCAAAACTGTTGTCCAGAGGGCTGAGGAAGGGTTGTTGAGGTGGTTCGGACATGTAGAGAGAATGGAGCGAAACAGAGTGACTTCAAGAGTGTATCAGTCTGTAGTGGAAGGAAGATGGGGTAGGGGTCGGCCTAGGAAAGGTTGGAGGGAGGGGGTAAAGGAGGTTTTGTGTGCGAGGGGCTTGGACTTCCAGCAGGCATGCGTGAGCATGTTTGATAGGAGTGAATGGAGACAAATGGTTTTTAATACTTGATGTGCTGTTGGAGTGTGAGCAAAGTAACATTTATGAAGGGGTTCAGGGAAACCGGCAGGCGGGACTTGAGTCCTGGAGATGGGAAGTACAGGTCTCCCTCAGCATTCGCGAGGGTTAGGGGATCAAGAGCCTCGCGAATGTTGAAAAACCGTGAATGTTTGGTGCCTCAATATATTGTAGGGAAATATATTACAATACTGCTTCCTTAACTTGTTGAACCATGAATAATCATAAAATACATGAAAACGTCGTAAATTGTTCTAAATATATACATGTTATGCTTTAATAATGTATGTTATTTAATAACATGTATGTTATTAAATACCACAGATTCCACCACTGCGAGTTCCTACTACCCTCCCTCCGACCCCCACAACTGGCAGCCAGCCCTCCCACCACTCAGTGTGGCGAGTGTTTTGTTTGTTCATTATTTGCTATTAAACTACAGTATAAATAATGTAAACCCATTCATGACTGCATATTGGAATGGCTATTAGGAAAGGTATTAGAAGGTGACATCATGTGTTTACTCTTGAACACAGCAAAGAATCGAACATTTCTGCTATTGCTAATAATAACAATAGTAATAATAATAATAAATACAATATAATTGAAGAAGGAAATTGTACAAAAATACGAGGGAGTGGTTGACACATCGTCAGTGTGACTGTTTATGCTGGAGTGAACATTAGTTTCCCTGCTCTTCCAAACATTTCACAATAATTCAGCGGTTGAGGCAGTGGTATTTAATAACATATGTTATAAATAATAATAGTACATGTTATTATTAATAACATGTATTATTATTAACATGTATGTATTTAATAACATGTTATAAATAATAATAGTACATATTATTAATAACATGTATTATTATTAAGATGTATGTTATTAAATACCATTGCCTCAATCACTGCTTCTACCACTCCAGTCACACTCAATCTACAAGCACCAAACACAAAGAATTATTGTGAAATGTTTGGAAGATCAGGGAGACTAATGTTCACTCCAGCATAAACAAAGTCACACTGACGATGTGTCAACCACTCCCTCGTATTTTTGTACAATTTACTTCTTCAATTATATCATTATTATTATTATTATTATTATTATAATTATTATTATTACTACTACTATTGTTATTATTAGCTGTAGCAGAAATGTTTAATTCTTTGCAGTGTTCAAGAGTAAATACATGATGTCACCGTCTAATACCTGTCCTAATAGCCATTCCAAAATGCAGTCATGAATGGGTTTACATTATTTATACTGTAGTTTAATAGCAAATAATGAACAAACAAAACACTCGCCACACTGAGTGGTGGGAGGGCTGGCTGCCAGTTGCGGGGGTCGGAGGGAGGGTAGTAGGGACTCACAGGTGGCGGGTAACTTAAATATGATTTGGCGGTTGGAAATTCGCGAATGTGTGAAGCCCGTGAAAATTAAAAACGTGAATGTTGAGGGAGACCTGTACAGTGCCTGCACTCTGAAGGAGGGGTGTTAATGTTGCAGTTTAAAAACTGTAGTGTAAAGCACCCTTCTGGCAAGACAGTGATGGAGTGAATGATGGTGAAAGTTTTTCTTTTTTGGGCCACCCTGCCTTGGTGGGAATCGGCCAGTGTGATAATAAAAATAAATGTATGAAAGAGGGGAAGGTACCTAGGGATTGGCGGAGAGCGGGTATAGTCCCTTTATATAAAGGGAAGGGGGACAAAAGTGATGGTAAAAATTATAGAGGAATAAGTTTACTGAGTATACCAGGAAAAGTGTACGGTAGGGATATCATTGAAAGAATTAGAGGTAAGACAGAATGTAGAACTGCGGATGAGCAAGGAGGTTTTAGAGTAGGAAGGGGATGTGTAGATCAAGTGTTTACATTGAAGCATATATGTGAGCAGTATTTAGATAAAGGTAGGGAAGTTTTTATTGCATTTATGGATTTATAAAAGGCATATGATAGAGTGGATAGGGGAGCAATGTGGCAGATATTGCAAGTACAGTGGACCCCCGACATTCGATGGCATCGGTATATGATAAATCCAGTATTCGATACATTTTAACGCAAAAATTTTGCCTCGCCACTCGTTAAAAAACCCGCCACCCGCGATTCGTCCGGGATGTGCCCGCGTGCGTGCCAGTGTTTACAAGCCAGCCAGTGTGCTCGCATCTAAGCATACATTCGGTACATTCCATATTATCACAGTGTTTTTGGTGCTTGTTTCTGCAAAATAAGTCACCATGGGCCCCAAGAAAGCTTTTAGTGCCAACCCTGTGGTAAAAAGGGTGAAAATTAGTATGGAAATTAAGAAAGATTTTGAAGGGTTTGGGGCTAACCCTGAGAAGCTTATGCCAGTTGTGGAATCCATTGTGCCTACTTCAAAAATTAAGGAAATGTGTGCAAAGTGGGTTGAACTACCAAAAATCATATATGGCTAACCCAAGCCAGATAATAAAAATAAGCCACGTTGACTTTTTTGGGGCTATCCTAGGTTCTCTACACATACGCTGCTATGTGTGATAATCTATAGAGAGAAAATATCTTTTTTGTTTCAGGTTTATGGTGCAGTACGAGTGTATATCACAGTTAGCCCTGTGCTACACTCCGTTTTCTTTAATATAAGCCCCCAAGACAGGGATAGGAGAACGGTATTTGTATACCATATCCTCTTCATACCTCCGTCGAACTGCTCGGTATTATGCCAAATATTATTCATTCTGGCGTATTTAACATGTTTTATGTTATTTATATTGTTTATTATGTCATATTAGAACAATTGTGATAGGCAAATAAGCTGTAGTGTTGGTATTAGCGTAATAATAAAGCATATTCTCCTGCTTCATGAGACTGAGCTCATGGCAACCGACAGTGGCTTCAAAGCCACCTTATCTTTAATGGATAATGTACTATGTAGGTGCTTTACATAATGAGAAGCATTTCTTTTATTATTGGAACCATGGCTAGGGCTAAAAGTAAGCAGGTTAAAACAATAAATGGAGAAAAAGAAATTGGAATGACTTATGCAGCAAGTAGCGCCACCAAATAGTACCAACAGGTTGGTGTGGCGACCTTGGAAATTTGAAATTATGCTAGCCAAAATTAGTGCCGAATAACTGAAGGAACCGAATAACTGATTGCCGGATTTGTGATGGCGGACCTGTATAGGTGGAAAAAATGGCGTTCTGCTTTTCGGTGATGTCTGCTTTCCAGCAGTAGCCTGGAACCTAACCTGCCATATAAGTGGGGCCCTCCTGTATATTTTCATTGATAAATGATGTATTGTCTGTTTTTATGATAAAGAATATTTATTTTCTACTGCCTATACAGTCATACCCCGCTTTGTCACATTGGCTCATGTCAAATTCACCTTAATGTCAATTTTCTAGTGTAAATTTCAGTTCAGCTAATGTCATTATGTCCAACTTTACATCATTCAGCAACATCACCCTTTTTTTTTTTTTTTTTTTTTACCCTTTCAGGGTTCCCAGGCCCTCTCCGAGACTTGTTCTCAGCGTCACCAAATTTAAAAAAAAAAAATTATTTTTCTTATGAAAAGATAGAGAATCTTTTCCTGATCATAATGACACCAAAAGTATGAAATTTGATGGAAAACTTACGGAATTATACTCTTGCGAAGTTAGCAGTCTCAACAGTGTTTACGCATCAGCGATTTTGCTCACTTTGAGCCCATTTTCGGCCAATCCCAGTGTACTAGTTGACAGAAATCGTAACTATTTTGCTAGAGCTCCATTTTTGCTATCGAATGAGTACAAGAAACCACCCATTTACTGATTTCAACTATCCAATAAAGTGGTCAGAATTTAGCAATTTTGCCAATTTCACACAAATTTCAAAAGATGCCAATTTCCGAATAGGGTCCAGAATAAACAAGAAAGACATTCCTGGCACTAAAATAACACGTTCCCTGTTCGTTAGTCACATACCCAGGCCCCTCTTATATTTCTTTGGCTTTCCACTTTGAATTTTTATTCGTACAAAAAATATATTTACTGTTATTCAGACTACTGCATTAGTGTAGAAATGGTATAAATAATATCAGCACACTTGTGAAAGAATACAGTGGACCCCCGCATAACGATGGCATCACATAGCGATTAATCCGCATACCGCTTACTTTAATCGCAAAAATTTTGCCGCGCATACCGATTAAAAACCCGCTCACCGATTTTCGTCCGAGACGCGTCCAATGTGCGCCCTCAGCCAGCCTCACATGTGCCGCCCGTGCCATTGTTTACCAGCCAGCCTCCGCGGTAACATCCAAGCATACACTCGGAATATTTCGTATTATTACAGTGGTTTCGGTGCTGTTTCTGGAAAATAAGTGACCATGGGCCCCAAGAAAGCTTCTAGTGCCAACCGTACACCAATAAGGGTGAGAATTCCAATAGAAATAAAGAAAAGAGATCATTGATAAGTATGAAAGTGGAGTGCGTATCGCACGACCTAGTCAAGTTGTACAAGAAACCCCAATCAACCATCGCTACTATTGTGGGCCCCAGAAAGACAATCAAGGAAGCTTTTCTTCCCAAAGGTTTAACTGTGTTTTCGAAAAAAAGTCGCAAGGTGGAAGTTTTGAGAGACTCTTTTTGGGTGTGGTAAATAAAAAACAGCTGCAGGAGATAGCGTCTCTAAGTGATCTATGTGAAAAGGCTAGGAAGTTGCATGAGGTTTAATTTAAAAAAAAATGCCTGAAACTAGTGATGTGTGAGTGAATTTAAGCCAGCAAAGGTTGGTTTGAGGATTTAGAAGCGTAGGGGCACCCTAGTGTGAAAAGGCATGGTGAGGTGCCAGTTCGGACCACAAAGCGGCTGAAAAATATGTGCGGAATTCAAGGAGTACATGACAGTGGGGATGAACCTGAACAAGTTTTTTAATTGGGGAAAAAAAGGGCCCTGTTCTGGAAAAAAAATCCCAAAGCGGGCCTACTTTACTAGGGGGAAAAAGGCACTCCCGGACTAAGCCTATGAAAGACAGGTTTACTTGTTGATTGTGCCAATGCTGGGGTGATTGCAAATTTAAAGCCTTTTTTGTGTATCCTCTGAAACCCCAGAGCGTTCAGGAAAAAAGAATGCCCAAGGAAAATTTGGTGTGCTGTGGAGGGCAAACAGTGGGGCAGGGGTCATAGGGATTTTTTTTATAACGGGCACCATGCTTTCCCCCCAAGTGAAAGATTACCTAACTGAAAAGAAATTAGAATTTAAAGTGCCTCCTGGTGTTAGACAATGCCCTGGTATCCTACAGACGTGGCAGAGCAAATTTATGGGACATGACTTATTAAGGTGAAGTTTTGGTCTAATCCCCTCCTCCCCTGCGCCCTGGACCAGCAGGTTATTTGCAAACTTAAAAAAACTGTAACAAAAGCTTGTTTGAAAGGTGCTTTGTAGTGACCTCAGAAACTCAACTGACTCAAAGAGATTTTGGAGAGAGCACTTTAATACCCTCAATTGTGAAAATTATAGGAAAGGCTTGGGGGGAGTGACAAAAAAGCCCTTAAACTCTGCTTGGAAAAAACTGTGGCCAGAAGTGTAGAAAAAAAGGGGTTTTTAAAAGGGTTTGAGGTAACCTGAGGGATTATTCCGTTGAGGAACCCATTTGGCTTTGGGAAAGCCCTTTGGGGTTTGGAGGTTAGTGGGGGGGATGGGGGAAGGTTGGTGGAGGAGGCAATGAAGAAACAAACCCATGATGGCTGATAGATCACCAACAGAAAGAGGCAATGAGGAAATGGTTGGGGGGGAGAGAAAAATTTGAAAAAGTTGTACTACAAAGATAAAGGAAATCTGTGCAAAGGGCTTTAAGTGCAAAACCCTTTATGGGTGAAAAAACACCCTCACACGCTATTGCAAGCCGTGTGGTGATTATTACACTGACAATGTTTTGAAACACTTTGGGAAGGATAAAGGAACGAGAGGTACGGCCACTATGGACAGTAGTTGTGCGAAGAAGTCCCGTGACTTGAAGTGGTCCCTTTTGGGATTAAAAGAAGAAGGAGTAAAAACCCCAGAAAAGGACTTGCCCCCTCAAATCTTTAAAGGAAGGGGATTCCCCTTTAAACCTAAACCCCCTCTCTCCCCCCCTCCCATTCCATCTCACACCCGTCTTCAATAAAAGTAATGTCATGTAAGTGTGCATGCCTTTTTTAGTTTGTGTTATTAAAATTTAAAATTTCATGTGGTAAAAAAAAATTTTTTTCATCTTTTGGGGTCTTGCACGGAATTTAATTTTTTTTCCCTTATTTTTATGGGGAAAAATTTTTCCAAAAAGCGTTATTTCGCTAAAAAATTCCCTCTTGCACGGATTAAAATCGTAACCCGGGGGGCCCCTGTATTAGACTCAAAAGTTGATGTGTATTGGGTGCTTGGTATTATTTTTATACTTTGAACTTTTGGAAAAAAATTTAACATTTTTACTACATTGAGCTCACTTTCAAAGTACTTTTCATTTTTAAACCCGTCAAAAACATCTCAATTTCTGTAATATGTCTTCCCTTCTTAAAAAAGAGACAGAAAAAGTAGAATTCAACAATAAAACCAATTTAAAAAAACGTGCAAAGTCGCGTTTTAAACCAAAAACATGGTCAAAGTTTTTTTTTTTTCATTACGCATTGTGTGCTGCAGGATTTTTTTTATACTGCGCACACTGACCACATCGACCCATTCTTTCATAAGTAGGCGTACCAGCTTTCTCTCCAGATTTGAGGGCGCTAGAATTTTTGGGTACTAGTACGTCCCCAAAAAACCTGGGGTGTAAACCTTACTAGTAAGCCCAAACCCGAAAGGGGTTTTTAAAAAATTTCCTGTTTCCCACTAAGTCAGGGTGGCCCAAAAGAAAAACTTCCATCATCATTCACTCCACTGTCTTGCCAAAGGCATGCTTACACTACAGTTATAAAACTGCAACATTAGCACCCCTCCTTCAGAGTGCCGGGACGTATTCCCCCTTTGGAATCAAATCTGGCCCGCGGTTTCCCCGATTACCTTCATAAATGTTACCTCCCTCACCAACACCACGTCAAGTCCTAAAAACCATTTGCTCCTATCTAGCACACTAACGTACGCTTGCTGGAAGTCCAAGCCCCTCACACACAAAACCACTTTTACCACCTCTCTTCAAACCTTTCCTAGGCCTACGTCATAATAAAAGGATGTGAAATAGATAAATATTTCCTTAGAAATATGTTTAAATAAAACACACAAAAATTAACAATAAAATGTAAAAGAAATAAAAACAATTTAAAATACAATAAAAACACATAAATAAACTAAAAAATGTATACATATAATAAAATATTAACATCGAAAAATTGTAAACAAAGGGTAATAATTACATACTTGTGCTGTCTTGTTGTGTGATGGCATTACTGCTAGTTCTCTTTCAAAACAAGGGCGATGCCATATGCATTTTTGCCCATGCTGCAATCATGTGCTTGATTTGCCTTTCACTGTTATTTTTGTGATTATTCTTTTACTGTGTGTGTGTGTTAGCCATGGGTCCTAAGGATGATAGTGTTAGTGATTCCAAGGGTAATGTGGTTACAGTGGAAGATAAGTTAAATATGATTAAAAGTGTGTTGTTTATGCTAATTGTAAGGTGTTTTTTGTCATACTTAAGAAGACATTTTGAAGAGCAAATCACAAGGTAAATAACAATCTTTTTAATCGTGTTCATTATTCTTTAAAAAATATGACTAGAATGAAAAAAAATTCATGGAACCTTCTCCAGACATTATGATTTTTTAATTATTTTCACTGAAGAAATGGACAATGTGTTTATGAATAAATAATAAAATACGAGTGGTGAAGTACACTTGACAAAAACAGTGGTTTAGCAGTAGATGTTTAATACCATGGTAAGGAAAGAGCACACTTGGTATCAGTTTGTGTAGTGCCGAAATATGCGAACTTACATTGTAGTAAAGAGAACTGGCGATGAATAAATTGTGGCAACAGAGTAGGCAGATAAGAATTTTAAAAAGGATGATGTGGGATGACAGTAAAGTAGAACTAAGAGTGACCCAAATAAGGAAACACATTCAGCAACACTCACTAATAATAATAGTCTTTATTTCTACAAGTACATTATACAATTTATAAAGACCATAGCTGACATCAGTGACATATTATATAGAAAGCCTCTGGTAATGCAGAGCATTTCTGGCAGCTTAGGTAAATCTTTTTCCCCAGGATGTAGCCCACACCAGTCAGCTAATACCCAGGTACCTATTTACTGCTAGGTAAACAGGGACAGCAGGTGTATTAACCCTCTTGGTGTCCATGCCTTTCTTCTACAGCTTTGAAGCCAGTGTCACTGCCATAGTACTATGTCATGAGCTCAGCTTCACACCCATATAACAGTAGTGGTATTATTATACTCTCCACTGGAGGCAGTGGAGATGTCATGTCTAAGGGAAGTGTGGTGTAAGTATAATGCAGAGAATTCATAGTTTGGATATTAGGAGGTGTGGAATTACCAAAACTATTATCCAGAGTGCTGAGGAGGGATTGTTGAGGTGGTTCGGACATGTAGAGAGAATGGAACAAAACAGAATGACTTGGAGAGTGTATAAATTTGTAGTGGAGGGTAGGCGGGGTAGGGGTCGGCCTAGAAAGGGTTGGAGGGAGGGGGTAATGGAGGTTTTGTGTGTGAGGGGCTTGGACTTCCAGCAAGCGTGCACGAGCGTATTTGATAGGAGTGAATGGAGACAAATGGTTTTTAATACTTGACGTGCTGTTGGAGTGTGAGCAAAGTAACATTTATGAAGGGGTTCAGGGAAACCGGCAGGCCGGACTTGAGTCCTGGAGATGGGAAGTACAGTGTCTACACTCTGAAGGAGGGGTGTTAATGTTGCAGTTTAAAAACTGTAGTGTAAAACACCCCTCTGGCAAGACAGTGATGGAGTGAATGATGATGAAAGTTTTTCTTTTTCGTGCCGCCCTGCCGTGGTGGGAATCAGCTGATGTGTTAATAAAAAAATAATAATCCAATTTTTTCCTCTGAATAAAGTTTTTTTTTCATAAATGCCTCAGTGCAATGTTGCATAATTATCATTAATGCGTTGCATAGATTGCTGAAATCTGTAATCGTATGTTGAACATGGTAAGTGCATGAACTACCTGGTTGATCTGCTAGTTTGAGGGTCATCTGAACTAAGATGTCAGTGCCCTCTGGCAGTGATTGTATGAGTGAGTGTGAAAATGTTATCTTCTTTGTCGGGTCATCGTACTTCATTGGGAGACAGCTGGTATTAAAAAAAAATTGCTTACCTAGAGAATGTGCGGAGACCTTGTGTAGTTTTAAAAATAGGTTGGATAAATACGTGAGTGGGTGTGGGTGGGTGTGAGTTGGACCTGACTAGCTTGTGCTACCAGGTTCAATGCCATGCTCCTTCCTTAAGTGGAAGTGGCCTGACTAGGTGGTTATTGTTCTAAGCTGTGGGGTGGCATGGACCTGCTTCGCATGGGTCAGGCCTGTTGCAGTGTTCCTTCTTTCTTATGTTCACTACATATATAAGTTACCAAGCACCTAAATTACTAAGAATATTTTAAGTCTTTCAACCTGTGCTCTTGGATATGCAAGTGAGAAAAACATCATAATTTACACGTGAAAAATCTTTAGAGGGACAGTTTCTAGATCTACATACAAAAATCACTCCCTACAAAAGCAAGAGGTCAGGCAGACAGTGCAAAATATCCCCAGTGATAAAACAGATATTCCATAAGTACACTGTAAGATAACACAGTAAGTGTAAGGGACCCAAGATGTTTATCCTGCCTCCCTTCATAAAAAAGGGCTATTATCAAAAGAATACTGGCTGTCTTCAGGAGAGAACTTGATAAATTACTAAAGTCAGTTCCTGATTTTATTTATTGGTAGCTTGATTAAACAAAGTGTTAAAAGTTAAAATCCTTGTTATGTGCTTCACATTATGAGCAGGAGTTGTGTGGCTTCAGTTGGTGTCCATGGTGTGGATTAGGCAACGAGGTTAAACATAGTCAGTTGTATGTTATCAGTGGAGCAGTAGCAATGTGGCAGGCTTACACAGTGGGTTATGTGATTCATGTAAAAGCGTCTGTAAGTTGTTACATTTGTTCGGTTATTGAAATATAGGATTATCTTTTTGTTAACATCAAGCATTGAGGAAGCATTGTGCTCATGTATTGAATTTACTATATAGTATGTGTATAGTAGAACACCCTTATCTACTACAGTGGACCCCCGCCTTACGATGTTAATCCGATCCTGAGAACTCATCGTAAGCCAAAATTATCATTAGGCGAATTAATTTTCCCCATAAGAAATAATGGAAATCAAATTAATCCATGCAAGACACCCCAAAGTATGAAAAAAAAAATTTTTTTACCACATGAAATATTAATTTTAATACACACAAACTGAAGAAGGCATGCACAATTACTACTGTACTAAGAATAGAATACATGACACTTACCTTTATTGAAGATCTGGTGATGATTGATGGGATGGGAGGAGGGGAGATTGTGGAAGTTGTTTTTGTTTAGAAGGGGAATCCCCTTCCATTAGGACTTGAGGTAGCAAGTCCTTTTCCGGGGTTACTTCCCTTCTTTTAATGCCACTAGGGCCAGCTTGAGAGTCACTGGACCTCTGTCGCACAAGAAATCTGTCCATAGAGCTCTGTACCTCCTGTTCCTTTAAGACTTTCCTAAAATGGGCCGTAACATTGTCATTGTACAAGTTGCCAACACGGCTTGCAGTAGCTGTGTCAGGGTGATTTTCATCCGCAAAGCTTTACAGTTCAACTCACTTTGCACACATTTCCTTAATCTTTGAAGTAGGCAACTTCCTCAATTTCTCTCACCCCTCCTCTGAAGCAGTTTCCTCAGGTCTGGCCTCTTGTTGTTGAAGATGATCTTGCAGCTCATCAGTGGTTAGTTCTTCATTGTCCTCTTCCACCACCAATTCTTCCACATCCTCCCCACTAACCTCCCACCCCAAGGACTTCCCCAATACCACAATGGATTCCACAACTGGCATACGCTTCTCAGGGTTAGCCCCAAACCCTTCAAAATCCCTTTCTTCTACACATTGTGGCCACAGTTTTTTCCAAGCAGAGTTGAAGGTCCTCTTAGTCACTCCCTCCCAAGCCTTACCTATAAGGTTTACACAACTGAGGATACTAAAGTGATCTTTCCAAAACTCTATTAGAGTCAATCGAGTGTCTGAGGTCACTTCGAAGCACTTTTGAAACAGCTTTTGTGTAGAGTTTTTTGAAGTTTGAAATGACCTGCTGGTCCATGGGCTGCAGGAGAGGAGTGGTATTAGGAGGCAAAAACTTGACCTTAATGAAGCTCATGTCCCCAGAAAGTCGCTCTGCCAAGTCTGAAGGATGACCAGGAGCATTGTCTAATACCAGGAGGCACTTAAGGTTCAGTTTCTTTTCCATTAGGTAATTTTTCACATTGGAGGCAAATGCATGGTGTAAACAGTCATAGAAAAAATCCCTAGTGACCCATGCCTTAGTGCTTGCCCTCCACAGCACACACCAATTAGCCTTGAGGACATTGTTTTGCCTGAATGCTCTGGGAGTTTCAGAGTGATACACCAATAAAGGCTTCACTTTGCAATCACCACTAACATTAGCACACATCAGAAGAGTAAGCCTGTCTTTCATAGGCTTATTTCCTGGGAGTGCCTTTTCCTCCTGAGTAATGTAGGTCCTGCTTGGCAATTTCTTCCAATACAGGCCTGTTTCGTTGTAATTAAACACTTGTTCAGGTTTCAATTCTTCACTGTCTATGTACTCCTTGAATTCCTTCACATATTTTTCAGCCACTTTTTAGTCCGAACTGGCAGCCTCACCATGCCTTATCACACTCTGTATACCACTTCGATTCTTAAATCTCTGAAACCAACCTTTGCTGGCCTTAAATTCACTAACATCACCACTAGTTGCAGGCATTTTTCTAATTAAATCGTCATGCAACTTCCTAGCCTTTTCACATATGATCGCTTGAGAGATGCTGTCTCCTGCTATCTGTTTTTTGTTTATCCCCACCAGTAGCAATCTCTCAACATCTATCACTTGCGATCTCTGTTTCGAAAACAAACTTGCACCTTTTGCAAGAACAGCTTCCTTGATTGCCGTTTTGTTGGCCAAGATAGTAGCGATGGTTGATTGGGGTTTGGTATTCAACCTGGCCAGCTCCGAGACACGCACTCCACTTTCGTACTTAGTAATTATCTCTTTCTTCATTTCCATAGTAATTTTCACCCCTTTTTACCACAGGGTTGGCACTAGAAGCTTTCTTGGGGCCCATGGTGACCTATTTTGTAGCTACAAGCACTAAAAACACTGTGATAATATGAAATATACCGAATGTATGTTTAGATGTGACTGCACTGGCTGGCTTGTAAACACTGGCACCCATGGGGCAGCTGAGGCCACGTGTGGGATGCGTCCCGGACGAATCACGTAAAGCGAGTTTTTATCATGAAGCGAGGCATAATTTTTGCGTTCAAATGCTCTGTATGGCGAATTTAAAGTAAGGCGATGCGTTTGTAAGGCGGGGGTCCACTGTAATTTGGTATCTGCTTTTTCAGTAATCCACTGTTTACTGTGGCCCAAAAATTCCTTTTAATTTTGCATAATAGTGGCCCCAAAGCACAAAAGTAGAGAAGCTGGCAGTTCTTCAAAGCCGAAGAGAAGCTGTGAAGTGTTCCCATCAGTGAATAAGTGATAATTTTCCATTTATTGTGTCACTGTGGTTGTTTAATATATTTATAGATGGGGTTGTAAGAGAAGTAAATGCGAGGGTCTTGGCAAGAGGCATGGAGTTAAAAGATAAACAATCACACATAAAGTGGGAGTTGTCACAGTTGCTCTTTGCTGATGACACTGTGCTCTTGGGAGATTCTGAAGAGAAGTTGCAGAGATTGGTGGATGAATTTGGTAGGGTGTGCAAAAGAAGAAAATTAAAAGTGAATACAGGAAAGAGTAAGGTTATGAGGATAACAAAAAGATTAGGTGATGAAAGATTGGATATCAGATTGGAGGGAGAGAGTATGGAGGAGGTGAATGTATTTCAGATATTTGGGAGTGGACGTGTCAGCGGATGGGTCTATGAAAGATGAGGTGAATCATGGAATTGATGAGGGGAAAAGGGTGAGTGGTGCACTTAGGAGTCTGTGGAGACAAAAAACTTTGTCCTTGGAGGCAAAGAGGGGAATGTATGAGAGTATAGTTTTACCAACGCTCTTATATGGATGTGAAGAATGGGTGATGAATGTTGCAGTGTGGAGAAGGCAGTGGAGATGTCATGTTTGAGGGCAATGTGTGGTGTGAATATAATGCAGAGAATTCATAGTTTGAAAGTTAGGAGGAGGTGCGGGATTACCAAAACTGTTGTCCAGAGGGCTGAGGAAGGGTTGTTGAGGTGGTTCGGACATGTAGAGAGAATGGAGCGAAACAGAGTGACTTCAAGAGTGTATCAGTCTGTAGTGGAAGGAAGGCGGGGTAGGGGTCGGCCTAGGAAAGGTTGGAGGGAGGGGGTAAAGGAGGTTTTGTGTGCGAGGGGCTTGGACTTCCAGCAGGCATGCGTGAGCGTGTTTGATAGGAGTGAATGGAGACAAATGGTTTTTAACCCTTTGAGGGTTTCAGCCGTACTAGTACGGCTTATGACCCAGGGTTTTTGACGTACTAGTACGCCTAAATTCTAGCGCCCTCAAATCTAGTGAGAGAAAGCTGGTGGGCCTACATATGAAAGAATGGGTCTATGTGGTCAGTGTGCACAGTATAAAAAAAATCCTGCAGCACACAGTGCATAATGAGAAAAAAAAACTTTGACCGTTTTTTTGGAATAAAACAGCGACTTTGCACTGTATTTTCGTATGGTATTTATTGTTGTATTCTAGTTTTCTTGGTCTCATTTTATAGAATGGAAGACATATTACAGAAATTGAGATGATTTTGACTGGTTTTACAATGAAAAGTACCTTGAAATTGAGCTCAAAGCAGCAGAAATGTTCGATTTTTACCAAAGTTCAAAAGTAAACAAATCATGCCAAGCGTCCAATACACGTCAACTGGTGAGTCTAATATTCTTTTGCAAGTGTGCCAATATTATTTATACCACTTTTTACACTAATGCAGTAGTCTGCATAACAGAAAATCTTCAATTTTTTGTGAGAATAAAAATTCAAAGTGGAAAGCAAAAGAATGTAAGAGGGGCCTTGAGACGTGACTAATGAACAAAGGAAATGTCATTTTAGTGCCAGGAATGTCTTTGTTGTTTATTCTGGACCCTATTCAGAAATTGGCATCTTTTGAAATTTGTGTGAAATTGGCAAAATTGCTAAATTCTGACCACTGTACTGGATAGTTGAAATTGGTAAATAGATGGTTTCTTGCACTCTTTCGATAGAAAAAATGGAGTTCTAGCGAAATATTCATGTTTTTTGTCGACTAGTGCAGTGGAATTGGCCGAAAATGGGGCTCAAAGTGGGCAAAATCGCAGATGCGTAAACATCGCCGAGACCGCTAACTTCGCAAGAGCATAATTCCGTAAGTTTTCCATCAAATTTCATAATTTTGGTGTCATTATGATCAGGAAAAGATTCTCTATCTTTTCGTAAGACAAATTTTTTTTTTTTTTTTTTAAATTTGGCCGACCCTGAGAACGAGTCTCGGAGAGGGCCTGTCGACCCTCAAAGGGGTAATACTTGACGTGCTGTTGGAGTGTGAGCAAAGTAACATTTATGAAGGGGTTCAGGGAAACCGGCAGGCCGGACTTGAGTCCTGGAGATGGGAAGTACAGTGCCTGCACTCTGAAGGAGGGGTGTTAATGTTGCAGTTTAAAAACTGTAGTGTAAAGCACCCTTCTGGCAAGACAGTGATGGAGTGAATGATGGTGAAAGTTTTTCTTTCTCGGGCCACCCTGCCTTGGTGGGAATCGGCCAGTGTGATAATAAATAAAAAATTTATCAATTAAACTTTAACAGGTATGTATAGGACTTGTATATAGGGTTTGTTACTGTCCACGGTTTTGGTATTCACGGCAGGTCCTTTGAACGCATATCCTGTGGATATGGGGGGTCCTACTGCATATTGATGGACTCATGAGGTCAAGGGAGTCGTGAGGTAGTGTAAATGGAGAGCAAATGAGAGTGGAGGAGATTCTGCCAACAAATTTTGCTGTGAATGAGAAAAAGTTTTGGAGTGAAAATAATAGGTTAAGAAAACCTAGGGAACGAATGCATTTGACAGTAAACAAAAAATCAAGAGGAGAGCTTTTAGAGAGGGACTTGGTGTGGGGAAGATTCCAGGAATATTTTGAGTAGCTGCTAAAATTGATAAAGCAATGGAGGTAGGATTTCATGCATTGGCCAAGGAGGTATAACATCCTTTAGAAGTGAAGAAGAATCAGATGTGAGTGTAGGGGTAGTGTGTGAGGCAGTGGATAAAATAAAAGAGGGCAAAGCAGAGGGATTGACAGAGAGCATGTATAATTCCTCTGTGTAAAGGAAAGGAGGACAAAAGAGTGTAAAAATTTTAGGGAAAAAGCCAGTTGAGTATACTAGGTCAAGTGTATGGTAGAGTTATTATTGAAAGAATTAAAGGTGGAACAGAGAGCAGGTTTGAAGATGAACAAGGAGGCTTTAGGAAGTGTAGGGGATATGTAGACCAAGTGTTTATATGAAAGCTTTTAAGTGAAAGATATTTAGATAAAGGTTAGGAAGTTATCGTTGCATTTATGGATTTAGAAAGGCACGTGATAGGGTAGCTAGGAAAGCAATATGACAGATGTTACAAATGTATGGAGTAAGTGGTAGGTTACTGAAAGCATTTGAGAGTTTTTATAAGGATAGCGAGGCTTAGGTTATCGTATGTAGGAGAGAGGGAGATTGTTTGCCAGAAAAAGTAGGCTTTAAACAAGGATGCATGATGTCACTATAGTTGTTGAACATATTTATAAATGTAATTGTAAAAGAAGTGAATGCTAGTGTATTAGGGAGAGGTGTGGGATTTAAAGATAAAGATTCTAACACAAAATAGGATTTGTCACAGTTGTCTTTACCAATGACACTGCTTTTAGGACATTCTAAAGAGAGGTTGCAAAGGTTGGTAGACAAATTTGGGAGGGTATGTACAAAAAGGAAATTAAGAGTGAACATAGGAGAAAACAAGTGATGAGGATAAATTATTTAAGTAATAAAAGATTGTATATGTTATTGGAAGGAAGAAGTATAGAGGAAGTGAATGTATTTGGGAGTATACTTGTCGGCAGATAGGTCTATTTAAGATGAAATGAAAATGAAAATTTTTATTTCCTTGCAAAGCTTACAATGTGTGGATTACATATTATGAGAGAGTAATTACAAAGAAAGTCACCAGCATGCCTAGGCATTTCAGGCTGACTGATCCTAATTCTTACTGACTATTCTATATTGACATAGGTCATGGAGCAGTACATTTTAATGTTCTTTATTGCATATTAGTGTAAAAGTTAGGTAATTAAAAAGTTTATCATTAATAAGATTGATAACAATGAGGTAGTACAAAATATATGACAGTATTACAATTAGTATAATTTAGTAATGGGAATAGTTTTATCTTGGTATGATATGCTGTTTCTATAAGTGAAAGCTCCTATATTGGCAGAGTATTTCAGGAAAACTTAGGACTAACTTAAGATTGGGAATTTTATGTTCACAGTCATGAGTGTGTGTAAAATTTAGAATTAACAAGGCTAAAAACATGGGTGGTGCATTAACCCTTTGGCTGTTTCGGTCGTATACAGTGGACCCTCGACCAACGATGGCATCGATTAACGATAAATCCGACTAGCGATACATTTTAACGCAAAAATTTTGCCTCGACTAGCGCTAAAAAACTCGACCAACACTATTCGTTCTGTCTGAGACGTGTCCACTTCTGGCCAGTGTTTACAAGCCAGCCAGCCACCGTGGTCGCTTCCAAGCATACATTTGGAACATTTCATATTATCACAGCCTTTTTAGTGATTGCACCTGCAAAATAAGTCACCATGGGCCCCAAGAAAGCTTCTATTGCCAACCCTATGGCAAAAAGGGTGAGAATTACTATGGATATGAAGAAAGAGATCATTGCTAAGTATGAAAGTGGAGTGCGTGTCTCCGAGCTGGCCAGGTTGTACACAAAACCCCAATCAACCATCGCTACTATTGTGGACAAGAAAACGGCAATCAAGGAAGCTGTTCTTGCCAAAGGTGCAACTATGTTTTTGAAACTGAGATCGCAAGTACTCGAAGATGTTGAGAGACTGTTATTGGTGTGGATAAACGAAAAACAGATAGCAGGAGATAGCATCTCTCGAGCGATCATATGTGAAAAGGCTAGGAAGTTGCATGATGATTTAATTAAAAAAAGCCAGCAACTAGTGGTGATGTGAGTGAATTTAAGGCCAGCAAAGGTTGGTTTGAGAGATTTAAAGGGAAGGGAAGTAACCCCGGAAAAGGACTTGCCACCTCAAGTCCTAATGGACGGGGATTCCCCTTCTAAACACTAAGACCATCAACACTCTCCCCTCCTCCCATCCCATCAATCATCACCAGATCTGCAATAAAGGTAAGTGTCATTTAACTGTGCATGTCTTCTTCAGTTTGTGTGTATTAAAATTAATATTTCATGTGGTAAAAACAATTTTTTTTCATACTTTGGGGTGTCCTACACGGATTAATTTGATTTCCATTATTTCTTATGGGGAAAATTAACTTGGCTAACGATAATTTTGACTAACGATGAGCTCTCAGGAACGGATTAATAGCATTAGTCAAGGGTCCACTGTGTATACGTCTTACGAGGTACTGTGTTTGACATATATATACTCATAAATTCTAGCGGCTTCAAATCAAGCAGGAGAAAGCTGGTAGGCCCACATGTGAGAGAATGGGTCCGTGTGATCAGTGTGCACCATATAAAAATAATCCTAGAGCACGCAGTGCATAATGAGAAAAAAACTCCAACCTTTTTTTTTTATTAAAATGCCGAGTTTGTGGTCTATTTTCATATAGTATTTATGGTTGTATTCTTGTTTTCTTGGTGTCATTTGTTAGAATGGAAAACATATTATAGAAATAGAGTGATTTTGAATGGTTTTACTATAAAATGAATCTGGAAATGGAGCTCAAATTAGGGGAAATGTTTGATTTTTGCCGATGCTGAAAAGTAAACAAATGATGTCCTTGTCCAATAAATGTCCAACTAGCCATTCTAATATGCAGTCATGAATGGGTTGACATTATTTGTTTAATTATTACAATATTGCAGTAGTCTGCATAACAGTAAATCTTCTATTTTTTTGTGTGAATAAAAATTCAAAATACAGTGGACCCTCCACTAACGCTATTAATCCGTTCCTGAGAGCTCATCATTAGTCAAAATTATCGTTAGCCAAGTTAATTTTCCCCATAAGAAATGATGGAAATCAAATTAATCCGTGTAGGACACCCCAAAGTATGAAAAAAAATTGTTTTTACCACATGAAATATTAATTTTAATACACACAAACTGAAGAAGACATGCACAGTTAAATGACACTTACCTTTATTGAAGATCTGGTGATGATTGATGGGATGGGAGGAGGGGAGAGTGTTGATGGTCTTAGTGTTTAGAAGGGGAATCCCCTTCCATTAGGACTTGAGGTGGCAAGTCCTTTTCTGGGGTTACTTCCCTTCCTGACTCAAGAAATCGTAATGACACGATTGCATGTTGACGGCAGTGAAGGGACTTGAGCTAGAGTTCGTCACGGCCACGCTAGCTGGAGATTCGTCTGTAAAAACTTGCATTTGTGGTCACAGAGGTGCCTGTGCTAACCTTCCTATGGTGTAGAAATATACCTAGTTGGATGAATCTTATTGTGGCTAGCTGGTCTAGTGGCTAACGCGACGGGCTGGAGTTTTGAGACTCTATGACCCCGGGTTCAATCCCGGCCGGGGGTATGGTTTACTTCCCTTCCTTTTAAATCTCTCAAACCATCCTTTGCTGGCCTTAAATTCACTCACATCACCACTAGTTGCTGGCATTTTTTTAATTAAATCATCATGCAACTTCCTAGCCTTTTCACATATGATCGCTTGAGAGATGCTATCTCCTGCTATCTGTTTTTCGTTTATCCACACCCATAACAGTCTCTAACATCTTCGAGTACTTGTGATCTCAGTTTCGAAAACATAGTTGCACCTTTGGCAAGAACAGCTTCCTTGATTGCCATTTTCTTGTCCACAATAGTAGCGATGGTTGATTGGGGTTTTGTGTACAACCTGGCCAGCTCGGAGACATGCACTCCATTTTCATACTTAGCAATGATCTCTTTCTTCATATCCATAGTAATTCTCACCCTTTTTGCCATAGGGTTGGCACTAGAAGCTTTCTTGGGGCCCATGGTGACTTATTTTGCAGGTGCAATCACTAAAAAGGCTGTGATAATATGAAATGTTCCGATTGTATGCTTGGAAGCGACCACGGTGGCTGGCTGGCTTGTAAACACTGGCCAGAAGTGGACGCATCTCAGACGGAATGAATAGTGTTGGTCGAGTTTTTTAGCGCTAGTCGAGGCAAAATTTTTGCGTTAAAATGTATCGCTAGTCGGATTTATCGTTAATGCCATCGTTGGTCGAGGGTCCACTGTAGAAAGCAAGAGTAATATCAGATGGGCCTGGAGACATGACTGATGAACAAAGAAAATGTTATTTTAGTGCCAGGAATGTCTGCATTGTTCATTCTGCACCTTATTTTGAAATTGTCATATTTTTTAATTTTCGTGAAATTGGCCAAATTGCAAATTTCTGACAACGTTATTGGGTAGTTGAAATCGGTAAATGGGCAGTTTCTTGTACTCAATCGATAGAAAAAATGGAGTTCTAAAGAAATAGCTATGAGTTTGGTTGACTGGAACAATGGAATTAGCCGAAAATAGGGCTCAAAGTGGGCGAAATCTCCGATTTGTAAATATCACCGAGGTCGCTAACTTCGCGAGAGCGTAATTCTGTCAGTTTTCCATGAAATTTTATTTGTTTGGTGCCATTACAATCGGGAAAAGATTCTCTATCATTTAATAAGATTTTTTTTTTTTTTTTTTTTTAAATTTTGCGACACCAGGAGACACTTCAGGATTGGGGGTTGCGACAGTCAAGGGGTTAAGGCATCTCTGGAGACAAAGAATATTATCCACCACTTTCATAATCTCCTACCTCCTAGTCACCTTAATTCTTGTAGTAAATACATCAATATCTCCTCCAGGCCACTTCGACGCTCAAAATCCTAATCTCAAAGAATATTTTAAAAAATATTTATTTTGGAAATTAAAGACAAAAGCCAAGCCCTTTTTCTCGGAAACCCTAAATACCCTTATTAGCTTAAAAACTATTTTTTTTTTTTTAACAAGTCAGCCATCTCCCACCGAGGCAGGGTGATCCAAAAAGAAAGAAAATACTCTCATCATCATTCAACACTTTCACCTCACCCATTCATAATCCCTGTCTTTGCAGAGGCACTCCGATACAACAGTTTATAAGTCCCTCCAAACTGTCAATATCCCAGACCTCTCCTTTAACCCTTTGAGGGTCCGTCCCGTAGATCTACGGCTGTATGTTCAGGGTCCAAACCGTAGATCTACGTCATGAGCTCAGCTCACTCTGATAAACTGTGAGTGGTACATTTGGGCCTAGATATGAGAGAATACATCTATGTGGTATGTGTGCACCACATAAAACAGATCCTGCAGCACGCTGTGTATAATGAGAGAAAAAAACTGAAATCAAGATTTTTCGATTAAAACAGCGATTTCGCAGTGTTTTTTCGTATGTTTTTTATAGGTCTATTTGCGATTTCTTGGTCTCATTTGATAGAATGGAAGACATATTACAGAAATAGAGATGATTTTGATTGGTTTTAGCACTGGAAATGGCTTGAAACTGAGCTCAAAGTAGCAGAAATGTTAAATTTTTGCCGATATTCAAGAGTAAACAAACGACCTCACACGTCTAATACACGCCAGCTGGTGGGTCTGATATGCATTCACAAATATGGTGATGATATTTATACAATTATTACAGTATTGCATAACAGTAAATCTTCTATTTTTTGGTGTGAATAAAAATTCATTATGTGAATAAAAAATCAAAATGGAATTTATTTGTAAAGCCTCAAAATGTAACTAATGAACAGAAGAAATGTGAGTTTAGTTCCAGGAATACCTACATTGTTTATTCTGGACCCTATTTTGAAATTGGAATATTTTGAACTTTGTGTTAAATTGGCCAAATTAACAATTTCCGATCACTTTAATTTGTAGCTGAAACAGTTGACTTGGCGATTTCTTGTGCTCAATCGATAGAATAGAAGTAATACTAGTGAAATAGCTAAGAATTTGGTTGACTGGAATAATGTAATTGGCCTAAAATGGGAGTCAAAGTTGGCAAAATCGCCGATTCGTAAATATCGCTGACACATCAAAATTCGCGAGAGCATAATTTCGTCAATTTTCCATCAAATTTCGTACTTTTTGTTTTATTACCTTCACAAAAAGATTCTCTACTATTTCATAAGAAAAAATAACAATTTTTTTTTTTTTTTAAATTCTTGGACACTGGGGCTCCACTTCAGATTTGGGCCTTGCACCCTGAAGGGGTTAAAGTGCAGGCATTGTACTTCTCATTTCCAGGACTCAAGTCCGGCTAAATCTATAATAACTGGTTTCCCTGAATCCCTTCACTAAATATTGCCCTGCTTACACTCCAACAGCTTCTCAAGTTCCAAAAACCGTTCGTCTCCATTTACTCCTATCTAACACACGGCACACGCTGGAAGTCCAAACCCCTCGCCCACAAAAGCACCTTTATCCCGTCCCTCCAACCTTATCGAGGACGACCCCTACCCTTCCCTCCTTTCCCTACATATTGCCACATCTTGCCAGGTATACATACACACTTGCATATTCCTTGTCGGAATTCATAGGTTCGAACCTGAAACGTCCACACTAATATATACTTAATAGAAATTATTGATAAAATTAATTTATCTTATATCCTGTGTAGTTGAATCTATTCCAGTTATTCAATAGGCAAAAAGGTGAATGTATGAGAATATAGTGGGGTGTGAATGTTGCAGTGAGGAGAAGACTGGAGGCAGTGGAGATATCATATCTGAGGGCAATGTGTGATGGAAATGTTTTGCAGAGAATTTGTAGTCTAGAGGTTAGGAGGAGGTGCAGAGTTACTAAAAGTATTATCCAGAGGGCTGAGGAGGGATTGTTGAGGTGGTTTGGTTATATAGAATGGATAACTTGAAGAGTGTATAAATTTGTAATGGAGGGAAGGCATGGTAGAGGTCATCCTAGGAGAAGATGGAGGGAGGGGATAAAGGAAATTTTGTGTGCAAGGGGTTTAGACAAACAGCAGGCATGTGTGAGCATGTTAGATAGGAGTAGAGACAAATGATTTTTGGGACATGATAAGTTGTTGGACTGTGAGCAAGGTAACATTTTGTGAAGGATTTAGGGAAACCGGTTAGCCGGACTTCAGTTCTGGACGTGGGAAGTGCCTGCACCCTAAAGAAGAGGTTTGAGATATTTGCTGTTTGGAGTGACATCTGAACTGTCATATCTACACACCTCTGGCACGATGGTATGTAATAGTGTGAATAATGGTCAATGTTTCTTTTTTGAGTCACCCTGCCTTGGTGGCCATCATATTAAAAAAAGAAAAAATAGGTGAGAAGGAGAATTGGGGAAATTCTTGGAACTTTTTGAATTATTACTCTTTGGATCTGATTTATTAGACAGTTGAATATGTCTGACTACTTTTCTTGTTTTTTCTTTTCCATGCATTTTGTATGCTATTACACCAGTCACACTTGTCAAAGACTTCTGCAAAGGCTGTATGTTACTGTTACAAAAAAAAACACGATATCTGTAAATTATACGCATCTCCAGAGAATACTAGAAGGTCTGCCCCTCTAGCATTCAGCCTGTTTCCGAGTTTTTGTAACAAGTAGTCAGTATACTGGTCCAGTTATCCGTTAGAATTACAGTATGTTTTAACAGTGCTTTACGATTGCAACTGAGAGGATACTAACTAAAGAAATAAAAATTTAAATGTTTATTCACAAAGTTGTCTTGTCAGTTATGTAAGCCTTATAGTTAAGGCTTGGAAGGGAGTGACTAAGAGGACCTTGAACTCTGCTTGGAAGAGGCTGTGGCCACAATATGTAGAAGAAAGGGATTTTGAAGGGTTTGGGGCTAACCCTGAGAAGCGAATGCCAGTTGTGGGAGAGTTGGTGGGGAAGCTGCAAGATCATCTTCAACAGCAAGAGGAAACTGCTTCAGAAGAGGGGAGAGAGAAATTGAGGAAGTTGCCTACTTCAAAGATTAAGGAAATGTGTGCAAAGTGGGTTGAACTGCAAACCTTTGCGGATGAAGATCACCCTGACACAGCTACTGCAAGCCGTGTTGGCAACTTGTACAATGACAATGTTACGGCCCATTTTAGGAAAGTCTTAAAAGAACGGGAGGTACGGAGCTCTATGGGCAGATTTGTTGTGCGACAGAGGTCCAGTGACTCTCAAGCTCGTCCTAGTGGCATTAAAAGAAGGGGGGAAGTAACCCCGGAAAAGGACGTGCTACTGCAAGTCCTAATGGAAGGGGATTCCCCTTCTAAACAGTAACAACTTCCACAATCTCCCCTCTTCCCATCCCATCAATCATCACCAGATCTTCAATAAAGGTAAGTGTCATGTATTCTATTCTTAGTAGAGTAGTAATTGTGCATGCCTTCTTCAGTTTGTGTGTATTAAAATTAATATTTCATGTGGTAAAAAAAAAAAAATTCATACCTTGGGGTGTCTTGCATGGATTAATTTGATTTCCATTATTTCTTATGGGAAAAATTAATTCGCCTTACGATAATTTCGGCTACGATGAGCTCTCAGGAACGGATTAATATCGTAAGGCGGGGTCCACTGTACTAGTATATACAAGCATGTGAGAATGTGTGTGTATGTGCTCAAAGTTGTTTTTTATGTCTCAGTAAGACTTGACTCGACTTAAACAGTGACTGGCTAAACATCCTCAAATAATCTAACTTCTTGACCAACCAGGCAATCAAAGTAGCTTGCTTGAACAGCAAAACGAACAATTCGCCAAACAGCAATATAACAAGCAGCACAGCGTCAGGAACAAGGAGACAAAATAACGACCCTAACTGGGGACCTTCAGCAGATCCTCCATAAAAGGCATAAAACTCCCTTAATACTGAATCTAGGTTCAGCATAACCAAATCCCCAACTATGACAGTGCGCAGATACCAGACAAAATAGGTCAGAAGCTATAGCTTAGCACCTGGGTTAACTAAGAGTGTCAGTACGATACACAAATAGTAAAACATCAAAAATCACTAAATCTGAACAATGCTCTGTGAACTGAGTTACACAGAGCTTCGAGAAGTATGTTTCGACTCACTACTGAAACCATACTCTACCAAAACAGTCTAAATAATGAGCAAACAACAAGAGAGAGAGAGAGAGAGAGAGATGTTGGTTGAACATGGACCAGCAGAGGACAGAGCGAGCAAGGGAGGCCAGTTTCCAATCTCAGGTGCGATCACGTGATATTACCATGGCTACTCCTGAGAAGCTGGCAGGTAAACAAGCAGGGTGGTTGTTAACAGTTAAGGTTGTTTGTCAATGCAGACAGCCACTCAACACACTCAAACAGTGAGCACAAAGTGTAAATGTTACATCCTACCTAATGACTTAAGCTAAATCAAGTAATATAAAGAAAGAAAGATTTACAGTTTAGCTAATACTGAAAATATAAGCATTATAAAATTATATGAAAGATAATATACATGAAATATACAGGTCTCCCTCAACATTCACGTTTTCAACTTTCACGAGCTTCACACATTCGCGAATTCCCAACCGCCAAATTCCCAGCCGCCAAATCATATTTAAGTTTCCCGCCACCTGCGAGTCCCTACTACCCTCCCTCCGACCCCCACAACTGGCAGCCAGCCCTCCCACCACTCAGCGTGGTGAGTGTTTTGTTTGCTCATTATTTGCTATTAAACTACAGTATAAATAATGTAAACCCATTCATGACTGCATGTTGGAATGGCTATTTGGACAGGTATTAGACGGTGACATCATGTGTTTACTCTTGAACACTGCAAAGAATTAAACATTTCTGCTACAGCTAATAATAACAATAGTAATACAGTGGTCCCTCGTTGTTCGTAATTAATCCGTTCCTGGAGCCGTTACTATAAACGAAATTTACGATTTACGAATCAATTTTCCCCATAAGAAATAATATAAATACAATTAATCCGTTCCTGACACCCAGAAGTATTAAAACAAAAAAATTTTTAACATGAAATATGCATGTAGTACATAAACAATACAATGGGAAATGATGAATGAAACATTAACAGCATAACACTTACCTTTATTGGAGATTCTTCTTAGTGTATGGGAGACTGGAGGAGGAGAGAGAGTGGATTGTTTATAGTTTGGAAGGGGAATCCCCTTCCATCAACACCTCAGGTACCAAGTGCTTTTCTGGGGTTGCTTCTCTTCTCTGTTTCTTAATGCCACTAGGACCACCTTGAGAGTCACTGGAGTCCTGTCTCACAAAATATCTGTGGAGAGAGCTCTGTTTCTGGCGTCTCTTTAACACTTCCCTAAAATGGCCCAAGACTTTGTCACTGTACATGTTGCCAACCTGGCTTGCAACAACCTTGTTAGGGTGATGTTTTCTCCATAAAGCTTTCCATCTTACCCACATAGTAAAAATCTCTTTAATTTCTGAAGAAGGCACCTCTTCCATCTCTCTTCCTCCTCCTCTGCAGCAAGATTCTGAGCGGGCAATGTGTTGCTCTTCCTGCTGAAGCTCTTGCAGCTCCTCAGTGGTGACTCTTCATTGTGGTCTTCCACCAATTCTTCCACACCCCTCCAAACTCACATCAACAACCCATGGAACTCCTCAGTGCCACAATTGATTTTACAACAGACTAGGCTCATTAGGGCCCAGTCCCAAATTCTTCAAAATCCCTTTTGTCGACACAATCTGGCCACAATTTTCTCCATGCAGAGTTCAAAGTCCTGGTAGTCACTCCCTCCCAAGCCATACCTATAAGGGTTATGCAGTGGAGGATGCTCAAGTGTTCTCTCCAAAATTCCCGTAGGGTCAAGGGAGTGTCTTTTGGTCACAGTCAAGCACCTGTGAATGTTGCTTTTGGTTAGAGTTTTTTTAAAGTTTGCAATAACCTGCTGGTCCATGGGTTGGAGGAGAAAGGGGTGGTATTCGGGGGCAAGAACTTTACTGTGATGAACCCAAAAATCCTCGAAAATTAGGTCATCCAAGTTTGGAGGATGAGCAGGTGCATTGTCCATTACTAGCAGGCACTTGAGATCCAATTTCTTTTCCCGGAGATACTCCTTCACCTAGGGCCAAACACTTCATTGAACCACTCGACGAAAATTCCCCCGTGACCCATGCCTTACTATTAGATTTCCAAAACACACACAATTTACTCTTCATAAATTGTTTTCCTGAACACTCTGGGATTTTCAGAATGATAAAAACTAGTAATGGCTTTACTTTGAAATCCCCACTAGCATTACACAGAACATTAGCGTCAGCCTGTCTTTTCATAGGCTTGTGGTCTGGCATTGGGCCTTTTTCCTCTTGTGGTAATGAAGGTCCTCTTTTTGGCATTTTCTTCCAAAAGAGGGCCCGTTTCATCACAATTGAACACTTGTTCAGGTTTTCAGTCCTTCAGCCTCTATGTACTCCTGGAATTCATGCACATATTTTTCAGCCGCCTTGTGGTTCGAACTGGCAGCCTCACCATGCCTTACCACACTGTGTATGCCAGTACGGTTCTTAAATCTCTCAAACCAGCCTTTGCTGGCCTTTTAAAATTTACTCACTTCACCACTATTTGCAGGCAATTTCTTTACCAAAACTTCATGCAACTGCCTAGCCTTTTCACAAATTAAACGAAGTCATAAGAGTATCTCCTGCTAATTGTTTCTCATTTATCCACACCAATTTAAAAACTTCTCAACCTCTTCCAGTACTGGTGGTCTTATTTTTGTCAGCATAGTTACTCCCTTTGCAACAACAGCATCCTTATTTTATTTTTCTTGGCCATATGGAACATAAGGTTGTGTAGGGTTTCTTATAATCCTGGACAGTTCGGCCACACTTGTACCACTTTCATATTGTTCAATGATTTGGTTTTCTTAAAAATTTAATCGTATTTCTCACCTTCTCTACCACAGGGGTTGGCACTAGGATCTTTCTTTGGAGCCATGGTAGCTTATTTAGTATACTTGCAAGCACTAAAATAAATGGAAATTTATGAAATTATTTCGCTGGAGCACGTGAGGGCCTTCGCTCACTGGTAAACATGCCAAGACTGGTTGCTGCCCTGTCACACCCGTGGGTACTGACGACACGCAAGTCAACCTATTGAAAAAGCGCGTCCCATGTTTATCCGAAAATAACACTCTATATTTGCGAATTTTACTATTGCCGGAACTACGAAAAGCGGGGACTGCTGTAATAATAATAGATACAGTGGACCCCCGCATAGCGAACTTAATCCGTGCAAGAGGCTGGTCGTTATGCGAAATGTTCGCTATGCAATTAATTTTCCCCATAAGAAATAATGGAAATAACATAATCCGTGCAAGACACCCAAAAGTATGAAAAAAAAGATTTTTTTACCACAAAAAAATGTTAATTTTAGTACACACAAACGGAAAAAGGCATGCACAATTAACATGACACTTACTTTTTATTGAAATCTGGTGATGATTTGATGGGATGGAGGAGGGAGAGAGAGTGTAGTGTTTAGAAGGGGGAATCCCCTTCCATTAACACTTGAGGAGGCAAGTCCATTTTCCGGGGTTACTTCCCTCTTCTTTTAATGCACTAGACCAGCGTCAGAGTCAACTGGGACTTCTTTCTGTCCATAGACTCTGGACCTCCCGTTCCTTTACGATTTGTCTAAAATGGGCCTTAACATTGTCCATATGAAATATTCACCAGCACGCCTTGCAACAGCTGTGTCAGGTGATTTTCATCCGATAAAGGTTTGGCAGTTCAACCCCTGTGCACACATTTCCTTAATTTTTGACGTAGGCACAATGGCTTTCCATCAACTGGCATAGGCTCTTCGGTAGCCCCAAACCCTTCAAAAACTTTCTTAATTTCCATACTAATTCTCACCCATTTTACCACAGGGTTTGCACTAGAAGCTTTCTTGGGGCCCATGGTCACTTATTTTCAACAACTAGAACCGAAAACACGTAATAACACGAAATATTCCGAGTGTATGCTTGAATGTTACCGCGGATGCCTAGCTGTAAACAATGGGACAGGCGGCACATGTAGGCTGGCTGAGGCCGCCACATTGGACCTCTCGGACGAATTCGCTGGAGCGGTTTTGTCTACTATGCGGGCAAAATTTTAGCGATCAAAGCGTTCCGCTATGCGGAATGTTCGCTATGCAAGGCGTTCGCTATGCGGGGGTCCACTGTAATAATAATGATAAATATGATATAATTGAAGAAGGAAATTGTACAAAAATACGAGGATGTTGACACATCCGTCAGTGTGACTTTGTTTAAGCCTGGAGTGAACATTTAGTCTCCCAGCTCTTGCCACCAAACATTTCACAATAAATCATTGTTTTGGTGCTTGTAGATTGAGTGTGACGAGTAGTAGAGGCAAGTGATTGAGGCAATGGTATTTAATAACATACAATGTTATAATAATACATGTTATTAATAATATTAACTATGATTATTTATAACATATATGTGTATTCATAATATGTACTATTATTATTTATAAAACAATATATGTTATTAAATACGTACAAGTTAAATAATAATACATGATGATTAATAATAGCATGTACTAGTATATTTATAACATTTATTTATTAAATACCCACTGCCTCAACCGCTGAATTATTTGTGAAATGTTTGGAAGAGCAGGGAGACTAATGTTCACTCCAGGCATAAACAAAGTCACACTGACGATGTGGTCAACCACACCCTCTATTTTTGTACAATTTCCTTCTTCAATTATATCATATTTATTATATTTATTATTATTATTATTTTTTATTATTATTACTACTATTGTTATATTAGCAATAGCAGAAATGTATCGATTCTTTGCTGTGTTCAAGAGTAAACACATGAATGTCACCGACTAATACCTTTCCTAATAGCCATTCCAAAATGCAGTCATGAATGGATTTACATTATTTATTCTGTAGTTTAATACAAATAATGAACAAACAAAAACTCTCACCACACCGATGTGGTGGTAGACTGCTGCCAGTTGTGGGGGGTCGGAGAGGGTAGTAGGACCGCATTGGTGGGAGGCAGTGGTGGAGTCTGTGTATTTAACCCCTTCAGGGTCGCAAGGCCCAAATTCTGAAGTGGTGCCCCAGTGGTCCAAGAAAATTTCAAAAAAAAATTTTTTAAATTTTTCCTTATGAAATGGTAAAAAGAATCTTTTGGTAAGTAACTAAAACAAAAGTCGAAATTTGAATGGAAAAATTGACGAACTCATGCTCTCGCGAATTTTGATGTGTCAGCGATATTTACGAATTGCGATTTTGCCGACCTTTGACCCCCATTTTTTAGGCCAATTACATTTATTCCATCAACCAAATTCTTAGCTATTTTCCACTAGTATTACTTCTTATCTATCTATTTGAGCACAAAGAAATCGCCAAGTCAACTGTTTTCAACTACAAATTAAGTGATCGGAAATTGGTTAATTGCCCAATTTAACACAAAGTTCAAAAATATTCCAGTTTTCAAAAATAGGGTCCAAATAAACAATGTAGGTATTCCTGGAACAAACTAACATTTCCTCTGTTCATTAGTTATGTTTTTTGAGGCTTTACAAATAAATTCCATTTGATTTTTTATTCACGTAATGTATTTTTAATTCACAACAAAAAATAGAAGATTTACTGTTATTGCAAAACTGTAATAATTTGTATAAATTCACACCACATTTGTGAATGCATATAGACCCACCAGCTGGCATGTATTGACTTGGTGAGGTCGTTTGTTTATCTTGCATATCGTCAAAAATTTAACATTTCTGCAACTTTGAGGCTCAGTTTCAAGCCATTTTTCAGTGCTAAAACCAATCACAATCATCTCCTTATTTCTGTAATATGTCTTCCATTCTATCAAATGAGACCAAGAAATCGCAAAAGACAACTATAAAAAACATACGAAAAGCACTGCAAAGTCGCTGTTTAATCGAAAAATCATGATTTTCCGTTTTTTTTCTCTCATTATACACAGTGGCGCAGGACTTTTTTATGTGGGTGCACACATACCACATAGATGTATTCTCTCATATCTAGCCCAAATACCACTCACAGTTTTATCGAGTGAGCTGAGCTCAGACGTAGATCTACGGTTTTGACCCTGAACGAAAGCCGTAGATCTATCGGGACGGACCCTGAAAGGGTTAATAACATACATGTTTATTAACATACATGTTATTAAAATAACATACTGATTAACCCTTTTGACTGTTCCGACGTATAAATACGTCTTAACGAGACCAATGTTTCTGCGTATTTATACGCACAAATTCTAGCGGCTTCAAATCAAGCGCCCAAAAGGGCCTGGTAGGCCTACACGGAGAATGGGTCTCAGTTGGTCGGTGTGCACCCTGTGAAAATAATTTGGGACCCAGTGGTGCATTGTGGGACCGCATGTTGTCAGTCCCATTTCACCAAGCCTCTCGGTAAAAGTTCCTCACTCCTCGCGGATTGGGAGGTCCTTTTATTCCCAAGCGATAGCTCTTAACAGCGATGAAAATGTCATGACAGTGAATTCCAGGTTTTGAAGGAGTGTTACCGAAAAAAGTGCCGCAGATAACCTAAAATAGTGACGAAAACCCAATGACCCACTAACCTTCGACCTCTGTGCTGTTGCCGGCTTGTTTCCTTCACGTTCGCCTGTACCAGGACGAAAGAGAAAACTATTTTGGTCCGTGTACAACCACCCAGATGATAGCAGTGATAGTGATAGTGATTTCAAGGTCAATTGAAAGCAGTTCTGTGACGTGAGAGTGAATATTCCCCAGTGAAGCGCCATAATGTAGACGTACATGCGGTCGGTAGTGTTCAAATGTTGATCCAAGTGAAGAGGAAAACTCTGGGAGGCACATCCCGTGGTCCTACACACGACCTGATATGAGAAGATGACGATATTGTAACGATGGGTATGAATGTGACATTGAATGAGGAGGCAGTGTGGTGATAGTGAGGGTGGCACGCCATGTGGCACCATCACCGGGCCACCTACTACCCCACGCGGCAGACTCAGCAGAACAAAAAACCCTACCTCACCCTACCCACACTCTCAAACAACCTGCAAAACACAACCACGGTACAATATCCAGACCCCACCAGCAGACCGCATCTGGGAATTGGCAGGACGGGAGACGCGTTTTGTTCCAAGTCCCCATGACTGATGAGACACAAAGTGGAATAAACCATCTTGTCCACTTGGGAACAATGCCAGTGAACTTGGACTGCTTTGAGTTATTCTCGATGAACCCCTGATTGGACCATCATGTCAGGGAAACAAACACATACTTCTGATTACACCATGGCAATACAATTCTCTCACCAAAATCACGGCTACACAAGTGGAAGGAGACAACTGTGGCAGAGATGGTACCTGTTTTTTGCCACAATAATGCTTATGCCACATTTTTAATACGCACACATGTCACCACATACTGACAACAGATCGCCTGATTTCATCCAGGTTTTAGTGACATTATAGGTGTCAATCGTTTCCTATACAGTTACATATGTTACACTTTTCAGACAAAACCAGGCCTGACAGAAGCGACAGGATATATAGAGATAAGAAATTTGTTTATGTGACCTGAAACAAAAGTGCTGCATGTATTTTTAATCCCTTCAGGAAGCTTGTTATTGATGATCCTTGATTTTAATTCAAAGGAAGACTCTCTTCAAGCCATATAACCAAGCAAGAGGAAACGCTCTGGTATAAAGCTATTTGTACTGTGTGATTGCAGAAGTGTCTTGTTTTAGATATTATTGTGTACACTGGCAATAATACTTCGAGAGATACCATGAGTTATTGGGTATCTCTGGTGATGTGGTTCGAACAATGATGGAACCATATCTTGGTAAGGGCATATGTTATTTACTGATAACTGGTACACAAGCCCCTTACTCAGTGATTTCGTGCGAGTGAACTTACAGACTGTGTGGCACAGTACGTGGTAATCGCAACATATGCCAAGGTTCGACGCCTGGCACTTCGCAGAGGTGAGTTGCAAAGCCTTTGCTGCCAATGACATCCATGGCAATTCGTGGCTGAACAAACGTGATGTCACATTGTTGACAATCAGATTCACAGAAACGTAATGGTACACAGTGGCAGGGACAACAGAGAGACCAATGAACCCATTCTAAAGCCTGCAGCTGTCATGGACTACAACCTCAATAATGCGCTTAGTGGACAAATGTGACATGCAGATTGGGTTTGCCAGAAACCCTGTGTACGCAAGAGTATAAGTGTATAGCAAACTTTTTTCCATCTTGTTTGATATCTCTATGCTAAATGCTTATAACATATACAAGTTTGAATACCTACAAAACACCAAAATATGGTGAATTTAGCCTGTCAGTAATCAGACAAATATTGCAAAGTACAAGGAGCAACTCCTGCAATAGACCAGCGCCCACAGACGTCTTCTCGTATGAGGCCTGGTGATCACTACCCCTTACAACTGGCGCTCCTACTACTGCCAAGAACATGCTCAAAAAGAGGTGTTTTAATTATGTATGCAATACCACAAAACGCCCACAAACCACGCAGAGAGACTCGATTATTGGTGAGGAGTGTGAAGTGCCCCTCTGCCATATACCCATGTTTCAAAGAGTTTACACAACCTGCAAGCAGTTCTAGGAATGTGGTTAGTGACTACTATGTATATATATTATGGAACTAAAGTAATAAACATTGTTTTGTATTGTTTGTTTGTGTAAACAAAGTGTATACACACAAACTAATAGTGATAAAGTTTGTTCTGTATTGTGGTTGTAAATAAGAGTGTATATTTAACAATGCACCTTACATTGTCTCACAGGCACATATGTTACCTGGAAAAGAAAAATATTGAAAAATGCAAGATACCTTTGAATTAGAGTAAATAAAAGAATACCGGGTGGGCGGCAGTCGACACTGTTGCCGTACGCACGCAATTTCTTCAAACTTTGGCGGCTCTATATCTCAGTAAGTACTGAGGCCCCAAAAAATTTTTTTTTAGGCTTAAAAACTAGTAAAAATATCCTACATTTCATAAGCAAAATAATTTTTTTTTTTTCGAAATTTGGCGACATAGAATGACAGTTTCAGAGAGGGCCCTGAAACAGTCAAAGGGTTAAAGCATAACATGTATATATTTAGTACAATTTATGACGTTTTCATGTATTTTATGATTATTCATGGTTCAACAAGTTAAGGAAGCAGTATTGTAATATATTTCCCTACAATATATTGGGGCACCAAACATTCACGGATTTTCAACATTCGCGAGGCTCTTGATCCCCTAACCCTCGCGAATGTTGAGGGAGACCTGTATAATACATATTTACATTGGGCCCCATTCTGGGGGCACAACACCCCCAACACAACAAATGGTCACACTAGGAGTTGCGTTAGTGTCTTTTACCCATAATCATTTAAATATGTGATCTCAAAATAAATTATATCACAATAGGAGTCACTCATGTGCCATTCACTTCTAATATTTTCCAGTGCCTCTTTCACTATAATAATACATACGCCCCTTGTACTAGGGTGGGACACCAGCGTAACTGCATATATGTATGTCCATACAACAGTGTAGAGACAGCAGAACATCAGTCTTATGTGACTCGTAGGAGATAACATTCCCCTCTAACATAGTGGTAGTGGAATGCAAAGCAGTTTGGACATCTGGTACTGAATTTAAGTGTTGGAAAGCTTGAATGACTTAAGGTGTAGTGGGGTGTGGTGGCATCTCTCAAAACCACCCACACAACACGTGACACACTCAGCTTGTCTCTCTCCTTCACCCACAAACTTCTTATCACCACTACTGTTGATATAAACAGAATACTTATTAGACATAAATATAGTAAATATAGGTAAGACACATAGGCAACAGTTAGGCAACTTTATTCCGAAACGTTTCGCCTACACAGTAGGCTACTTCAGTCGAATACAGAAAGTAGGCAGGAACAGTAGAGATGTGAAGACGATGTAATCAGTCCATCACCCTTGAAGTCGTAGAATTTGAGGTTGTCAGTCCCTCAGCCTGGAGAAGTTCAGTTCCATAGTCAGGAACTATTCTTCAGATAGTTCAGAGAGGGATTTGCAGAAAGTGTGCATAGTTCCTTTATATAAAGGGAAGGGGGACATAAGAGATTATAAAAATTATAGGGGATTAAGTTTACTGAGTATACCAGGTAAACTGTATGGTAGGGTTATTATTGAAAGAATTAGAGGTAAGACAGAGAGCAGGATTGCAGATGAGCAAGGATACTTTACAATGGGTAAAGGATGTGTAGATCAAGTGTTCACATTGAAGTATATATGAATAGTATTTAGATGAAGGTAGAGAAGTTTTCATTGCATTTATGGGTTTAGAAAAGGCATCTGATAGTGGATAGGGGAGCAGTGTGGCAGATGTTGCAAGTGTATGGAATGGGTAGTAAGCTATTAAATGCTGTAAATAGTTTTTATGAGGATAGTGAGGCTCGGGTTAGGGTGTGTAGGAGAGAGGGAGATTGCTTACCAGTTAAAGTAGGTCTTAGACAGGGATGTGTAATGTCACCATGGTTGTTTAATGTATTTATAGATGGGGTTGTAAAAGAAGTAAATGTTAGGGTGTGATTAAATTATGGGGAATCAAATACAAAATGGGAGCTGACAGTTACTTTTTACTGATGATAATGTGCTTTTGGGAGATTCTAAAGTAAAGCTGCAAAGGTTAGTGGATGAGTTTCTGAGGGTGTGTAAAGGTAGAAAGTTGAAAGTGAACATTGATAAAAGTAACGTGATGAGGGTATCAAATGATTTAGATGAAGAGAAATTGGATGTCACATTGGAGGCAGGGAATATTGAAGAAGTGATGTGTTCAGATATTTGGGAGTTGACTTGTCAGCAGATGGGTTTATGAAGGATGAGGTTAACCATAGAATTGATGAAGGAAAAAAGGTGAGTGGTGCATTGAGGTATCTGCGGAGACAATAAAGTGTTATCCTTGGAGGCAAAGGAGGTAATGCACGAGAGTATAGTGCTACCAACACTCATACATGGGTGGGAAGCATGGGTTGTAAATGGTGCAGCTAGGAGGATGCTGGAGGCAGTTTAGATGTCTTGTCTAAGGGCAGTGTGTGGTGTAAATATTATGCAGAGAATTCTTTGTGTGGAAATTAGGAGGTGTGGAGTTAGTAAAAGTATTAGAGGGCTGAAGAGGGGTTGTTGAGGTGGTTTGGTCATTTTGAGAGAATGGAACAAAGTAGAATGACATGGAGAGCATATAAATATGTAGGGGAAGGAAGGAAGGTGGGGTTGGGGTCCTCCTCGAAAAGGTTGGAGGGAGTAAAGGTGGTTTTGTGGGTGAGGGGCTTGGGCTTCCAGCAGGTGTACATGAGTGTTTTAGATAGGAGTGATTGGAGATACATGGTTTTTGGGACCCGACTAGCTGTTGGATTGTGAGCAGGGTAATACTTTGTGAAGGGATTCAGAGAAACCAGTTAGCCGGACTCGAGTCCTGGAAATGGTAAGTACAGTGCCTGCACTTTAAAGGAGTGATATGGGATATTGGTAGTTTAGAGGGACATCTAAACTGTTGTATCTGGGCGCTTCTGCAAAGACAGTGATTATGTATGAATGATGGTGAAAGTGTTGTGAATGATGAAAGTTTTTTTTTCTCTCTTTTTGGAAGGTGGGAGGCGGGATGTACAGTGCATACTCTCTAAGGGAGGGGTTTAGGATATTTGCTGTTTAAAGTGACAGCTACACTATCATAACGGCACGGCAGTGCATGCTCTCTAAAGGAGGAGTTTGGGATATTTATTGCACGTCTCTGGCAAGACAGTGATTGTGTGAATGATGGTGAAAGTGTTTCTTTTTTGGAGTCACCTTGCCTCGGTGGGAGACAACCATCATGTTGGAAAAAAATAATTATAGATATGCAGCTATATTTAGTAGTACGTACTTGTATTATCTAGGTAGGGATTTTTTTTTTTTTTATATGTTGACTATGATGTCAGCTGTTTTCAAGATTCAGTGGGGTTAAGATTATGTTAAAGATGTTGACAAAGTTTGAAGTCTTGTTTATAAAAAAACAATTTGGATTGATAACTTTTAGTCAGATTTGCCTTACTGCAAATTCAGTATTTCTCTCATTTCTTTGTTGCCATCAGTGAAAGTTTTCTTTCCCTTGAACAAGGGCCCACTATTAGTGGTGCCATTTGTTTTGGAATGTGAATGAGAAAATGTATTTTTAGATTATAGTACGTACTTTCAGTGTTGTTGATAGAATTATGCTCTCTGTCTCTCACAAGGCCTTTGTATTATTAATGTTTTAGTTTATCATTTTGTGTTTCAGTAGTCTGGATACATTGTGTAGTAGATCCATTGTATCAGTGTGTGGTGTAGTTGGCAGTGCCTCTTCCACTCATCATGACACCATCTGCTCTTCATTCATACCTCATAAGAAAAGAAATAAATCTTGTCCAGACAATTCATGTGTTAGTATGTTGGAGAGTGAAATCTGCTGGAACTTGCATTTACAATTGTGCCAGAGCTGGAGGCAGGAGACTAATTAAATTACTACAATGAGAAGCATTGTCACACTGCCCCTCCTCAGTCCTCAAAAGAAAAAAAAAAAATCTTGCTGACCCCCAAGCTCACTGCCTCTCAGATTACAAGAACAACAACTAAATCTTGGATTAAAATGTATGAGGCTGTTTTGTAACTTTTCCACTTCATTTCTTATACATAAGGTTCTGTATATAATACAGTGGACCTCTGTGAATTCATGGTTCCGAATTCGCGGCGTCAGTAATTCATGGATTTTTCCTTAGAACCTAACTAATAATTGTTCGCGGAAATCCCCGCAAATTCGTGGAATTTTTTTTTTCGTGGCAATACAGTGGAACCTCTACTTACGAGTTTAATCCGTTCCATGACCTTGTTCGCAACTGGATTTGCTCGTTTGCAGAGTCAATTTTCCTCATTTAACTTAACTGAAATGCAATTAATCCATTCCAGTGGAATTCTGTACTCCAAAAATTTCGCTAATATAAACTCTACGGCTTATTTATCTATCTCACTTCATCTAATATGACGTAATAATATAAATAACAGAGAAACATGATATATACCCTAGAATGAACAAAATATGTCATTCATGTAGTGGTATGGGCGGTGTCAGCGGTGGACGAGAGTTTGTCTGGAGACCAGGCAAAATACTTCATGAATAATTTCACTAATATCATCTATATGGCTTATTTATATATCACAGTTCATCTAATATGACATAACAAACAATATAAATAACATAGAAACATGATATATACTCTAGAATGAATAAAATATGTCATTATGATGTAACAGGTGGAGGCGGCCACAACCGCTCCCTCTTTGTTGTGGTAAACACTGCCATCTAGTGACGGCCTTTTGAAGCCGTCTGTTATTATAATTATTATAATTATAATTGCTGAGAAGTGAACTCCATTATTTATGCTTAGATTTCTTTCATTTTTGGTGTACGTTAAGAAGCATCTTTCCATCATACATTGCCCAAGTTTCAATAAGATAGTCCAACAAACAAATGAGATACAATTCCCGAGATAAAGAGCAAGAGTCCCTCACCAGTGTCAAGGAACCTGCCTTGAAGTCTGCTCGCTTGTGGAAATTTTGCTCGTGTATGGAAGCAAAAAATCGACCCATCGACTGCTCGTACGTATTTGGAAAAACTCGCATGTGGACACGCTCGCAAGTAGAGATTCCACTGTATATGATTTTTTATGGGTTTTGGGTTTTAATGCTAAATATTAAGAAAAATATAGTTTAGTAATTTTGTAACATAAATATTAATGTAAACTCAGCATAATTTCCATATACGTAAAATATAATACTACTGTGTAAATTTTTTAGTGCTGTAGAGAGAATGGTATCATTCATTATCGGTGAGTACCTATACATTTAACTTAGCTTTTACTAAATTAAATTATTACCATATATTTACTGTACGTATACCAAAGAAAACAGGGTTGCATGAATTACAGTACAGTATACCAAAGAAAACAGGCTTGCATGAATTACAATACATATGGAGGTACCATCAGTATTTTACATTCTAGCACTGTGGGAGACACAACAGTACAGTACTGTATATGGGTTTATATTTACACTTTTTTTTTTTTTTTTTTTAAGAGTAATGTATGAAGCTGAGTTTGAAATTAAAGTGTTTTGGGGGGATATTTAGGGTTTAAACTATAAAAATAGGCATTTGTAGGCATTTTTTTTAACTGCGTCCAGAATTAGCGGTTTTTCCAAATTCGCTGGTGGTCTTGGAACATAACCCCTGCGAATTTGGAAGGACTACTGGAGAGTTTACCTGGAGAGAGTTCTGGGGTCAACGCCCCCGCGACCCGGTCTGTGACCAGGCCTACTGTATGTTGTAAATTAATGAAAAAATTTTGACAGAATTACGTCACTGTATAAATAAGAAATTTCCACGTTTATTAACGTTTTTATATCTTGTTCATTATTCACTTATTGAGTTGGATATCTGTATTCTAAAACAGCATCAACGATCTTCGAGGACTACTGTGGTATTGAACCCATCCGATATCCAGAAGAAGAAACAGAAACACGACCTCCACCGGAGGTGTCGCAGGAAGTGCTCATGGAGTTGTACTCGGACAATTCGGCAGTCCTTGGGGGTGAGTTAAGTTTATTATTTACATTTACATGTAATATGACTGTCTTCCATGGAAAAATGAGAATCCTTCTTCCTTAAACAGTGTATGTCATAAGAGGCATCTGAAATGCTGGGAGCAAGGGACTAATAACTCCTTCTTCTGTATCAGTTATGTAGTGTGAATATTATATGAACATAAGAAAAGGAGGAACACTGCAGTAGGCCTATTGGCCCATACTGGGCAGGTCTTTCACAAATCCAACTCACTAACAGAATATTTGCCCAATCCACTTTAGTTTTACCCTAACAATAAGCTCTGATAAATCCACTAACTCATGTGCAAGTCCTATTCAAACCCAACCCCCTCACTCATGTATTTATCCAACCTAAATTTGAAACTACCCAAGGTTTTAGCTTCAATAACCCTACTAGGCAGACTGCTCTACTTATCAACTACCCTATTTCCAAACCAATACTTTCCTATATCCTTTCTAAATCTAAACTTATTTAATTTGAATCCATTATTGCAGATTCTGTCTTGGAGAGATATCCTCATTTATATCCCCTTTGCTAATACCCATCTTCCACTTACACACTTAGATCATTTTTATATTTTATTAACTCATCAGCCGATTCCAACCAAGGCAGGGTGGCCCAAAAAAGAAAAACTTAAATCATCATTCACTCCATCACTGTCTTGCCAGAGGGGTGCTTTACACTTCAGTCTATAAAACTACAACAATAACACCCCTCCTTCAGAGTGCAGACACTGTACTTCCCATCTTCAGGACTCGAGTCTGGCCTGCAGGTTTCCCTGAATCCCTCCATAAATGTTACTTTGCTCACACTCCAACAGCATGTCAAGTATTAAAAACCATTTTTGTCTCCATTCACTTCTATCAAATACGCTCACGCATGTTTGCTGGAAGTCCAAGCCCCTCGCACACAAAACCTCCTTTACCCCCTCCCTCCCTTTCCTAGGCTGACCCCTACCTCGTCTTCCCTCCACTTGAGATTTATACACTCTCCAAGTCGGTGGGATATGGCTGGTGTGTTGAAAAAAAAGAATGTATGTGTAGTGTGACCTGAGTGTAAGTAGAAGTAGCAAGATATACCTGCTATCCAGCATGTTTATGAGACAGAAAAAGAGACCAGCAATCCTACTTCGATCATATTTCCCTAAATTCGCAGTGTATAAATTAGAAGATGGTGTAGGGTTATCAAAGTTATAGTTCAGAGGGCTAAAGAAAGTTAGCAGAGGTGGTTTGGGCATTTGAAGAGGATGAAGCAGATTAGGATAACCAAAAGGGTGTATAATTCAGGAGTAGAAGGATGGGGGAATCATCCCAGGAATGGTTGGAGGGAGAGATTATAAGAAGTTTTGAGTGCTAGTCTTCAGCATCCAGCAGGTTTATGTGTATTATGTCAGACTTAATAGAGATGAGTAGTTTTTGTGACTTCACATGCTGTTGGAGTGTGAACAGGATATATCAAGAGATTAAGAGGAAACCAGTTAACCAGTTCATAGAGTAAATATTTGTGCTATACCTCATTAAAAGATTTGAAATTTTCCTAGACTCAACTCTTAAGAGATTCTTGGAAAATCGGCAATCTGTAGAAAGACGTACAGCTGAGCTTCGTATTTCATATCAATTTAAACCAGTCACAAATATAGTACAGTGGAACCTCAGATATCGAACTTTCTTCGTTCCAGACAGCTGTTCGAGTGCCGTTACCAAACGAATTTATTCCTATCAGGAATAATGTAAATTAGATTAGCTCATTTCAGACCCTCAAAAATACACTTATAAAAGCACTTACAAAAATACACTTGCATAATTGGTTGAGTTGGAAGCAGTTCGATATTTGAGGTTCCACTATATAATAAAACCCTTAAATGGTCCAAACGTATATATACGTTATCTTGCGTAGCGCCCCAAACGTATACATGTATATACGTTTCCTTTGTCATTCAACATAGGCACGATAAGCCTGAGTCGCCTAGACATGAGAAAATGGGTGTGCACACTCGCTGTACGCCATATGAAAAAAACTGGGGATGCCTCGGTACCATATGCTCTTTTTTCCTATTTAAATTTTTTTTTTTCTCTCAAAAAATTTGGGGCGCTACACGAGAGAACATGTGTATGTTTGAACCGTTTAAGGGTTAAATAGAACTTAATTCAGGTTACATTTTTGACAGTTTTTTCATAAATGTATGAGGAAGAAAGGGAGGCGGTAATTTCACGCACTGGCCAGGGAGGTATACCATCTTTTAGGAGTGAAGAAGAGCAGAATGTAAGTGTGGTGGAGGTACGTGAGGCATTACGTAGAATGAAAGGGGGTAAAGCAGCTGGAACTGATGGGATCATGACAGAAATGTTAAAAGCAAGGGGGGATATAGTGTTGGAGTGGTTGGTACTTTTGTTTAATAAATGTATGAAAGAGGGGAAAGTACCTAGGGATTGGCGGAGAGCATGTATAGTCCCTTTATATAAAGGGAAAGGGGACAAAAGAAATTGTAAAAATTATAGAGGAATAAGTTTACTGAGTATACCAGGAAAAGTATACGGTAGGGTTATAATTGAAAGAATTAGAGGAAAGACAGAATGTAGAATTGCGGATGAGCAAGGAGGCTTCAGAGTGGGTAGGGGATGTGTAGATCAAGTGTTTACATTGAAGCATGTATTGAACAGTATTTAGATAAAGGTAGGGAAGTTTTTATTGCATTTATGGATTTAGAAAAGGCATATGATAGAGTGGATAGAGGAGCAATGTGGCAGATGTTGCAAGTATATGGAATAGGTGGTAAGTTACTAAATGCTGTAAAGAGCTTTTATGAGGATAGTGAGGCTCAGGTTAGGGTGTGTAAAAGAGAGGGAGAATACTTCCTGGTAAAAGTAGGTCTTAGACAGGGATGTGTAATGTCACCATGGTTGTTTAATATATTTATAGATGGGGTTGTAAAAGAAGTAAATGCTAGGGTGTTCGGGAGAGGGGTGGGATTAAATTATGGGAAATCAAATTAAAATGGGAATTGACACAGTTACTTTTTGCTGATGATACTATGCTTATGGGAGATTCTAAAGAAAAATTGCAAAGGTTAGTGGATGAGTTTGAGAATGTGTGTAAAGGTAGAAAGTTGAAAGTGAACATAGAAAAGAGTAAGGTGATGAGGGTATCAAATGATTTAGATAAAGAAAAATTGGATATGAAATTGGGGAGGAGGAGTATGGAAGAAGTGAATGTTTTCAGATACTTGGGAGTTGACGTGTCGGCGGATGGATTTATGAAGGATGAGGTTAATCATAGAATTGATGAGGGAAAAAGGTGAGTGGTGCATTGAGGTATATGTGGAGTCAAAAAACGTTATCTATGGAGGCAAAGAAGGGAATGTATGAAAGTATAGTAGTACCAACACTCTTATATGGATGTGAAGCTTGGGTGGTAAATGCAGCAGCGAGGAGACAGTTGGAGGCAGTGGAGATGTCCTGTCTAAGGGCAATGTGTGGTGTAAATATTATGCAGAAAATTCGGAGTGTGGAAATTAGGAGAAGGTGTGGAGTTAATAAAAGCATTAGTCAGAGGGCAGAAGAGGGGTTGTTGAGGTGGTTTGGTTATTTAGAGAGAATGGATCAAAGTAGAATGACATGAAAAGATATAAATCTATAGGGGAAGGAAAGAGGGGTAGGGGTCGTCCTCGAAAGGGTTGGAAAGAGGGGGTAAAGGAGGTTTTGTGGGCGAGGGGCTTGGACTTCCAGCAAGCGTGCATGAGCGTGTTAGATAGGAGTGAATGGAGACGAATGATACTTGGGACCTGATGATCTGTCGGAGTGTGAGCAGGGTAATATTTAGTGAAAGGATTCAGGGAAACCGGTTATTTTCATATAGTTGGACTTGAGTCCTGGAAATGGGAAGTACAACGCCTGCACTTTAAAGGAGGGGTTTGGGATATTGGCAGTTTGGAGGGATATGTTGTGTATCTTTATACGTATATGCTTCTAAACTGTTGTATTCTGAGCACCTCTGCAAAAGCAGTGATAATGTGTGAGTGTGGTGAAAGTGTTGAATGATGATGAAAGTATTTTCTTTTTGGGGATTTTCTTTCTTTTTTGGGTCACCCTGCCTCGGTGGGAGACGACCGACTTGTTGAAAAAAAAAAAAAAAAAGTGTATGGATGCAGCTTAGGTTTGGAAGGCATCATGTAAATGGTCTTTTCTGTTTCATTTATGGTTCTTTCTCCTTCATTGTAGGAGAGATAATTCTGCAGAGAGCTTATGAAGTAATATACAAGGAAAAATTAAGTTGACTGATAGTGTGAGTGAGGTGACCAGCTTAAAGAAATAATAAAGGATAATACTGAATAGAGTGTAGGCTTAACCCTTTCAGGGTTGGTGCCATACATGTACGACTTGAGAGCCAGGGTCAGTGCCGTACTTATATGCCAAAATTCTAGCGCCTTCAAATAGAGCGGAAGAAAGCTGGTAGGCCTACATATGAAAGAATGGGTCTGCATGGTCAGTGTGCACAATATAAAAAAAAATCCTGCAGCACGCAGTGCATATTGAGAAAAAAACTGAGCGTGTTTTTGGTTAAAAACTGCGAATTTGCAGTGTATTTTCATATGGTATTTATGGTTGTAGTCTCGTTTTCTTGGTCTCATTTGATAGAATGGAAGATATATTACAGAAATAGAGATGATTTTGATTGGTTTCATGATGAAAAGTACCTTGAAATTGAGCTCAAAGTAGCAGAAATATTAAATTTTTGCCAATATTCAAGAGTAAACAAATCATGCCATGCCTCCAATACACATCAACTGGAGAGTCTAATAATCTTTGACAAGTGTGGTGATATTATTTATACCATTTTTACAATAATGCAGTAGTCTACATAACAGCAAGTAATATAAGAGGGGCCTGGAGACATGACTAATGAACAGAGAAAACATTATTTTAGTGCCAGGAATGTCTGTCTTCTTTATTCTGGGCCCTATTTTGATATTGGCATCCTTTGAAATTTGTGTGAAATTGGCCAAATTGCCATTTTCTGACCACTTTATTCGGTAGTTGAAATCGGTAAATGGGCGTTTTTTTGTACTCAATCGATAGAACAAATAGAGTTCTAATGAAATACCTGTGATAATAGTTGACTGGAAGAATGGAATTGGTCGAAAATAGGGCTTAAAGTAGGCAAAATCGCCAATGTGAAGTATCTCTGACATCGCTAACTTTGCAAGAGTCTAATTTCATAGGTTTTCCATCAGATTTTGTACTTTTGATACCATTACCATCAGGAAAAGATTCTCTTATCATTTCATGAGAATTTTTTATTTTTGACCCTGAGAGCAAGTTCAAGATCAGGTATCTCAACCCTGAAAGGGTTAAAATTTGGACTAAAGGTACAGAAATTTATCAAAAATTAAATATTTCCCATAATCAAAATTTGGACTAAAGGTGCAGAATTTTTTTTTTTCTTTTTAATAACACACTGGCCGATTCCCACCAAGGCAGGGTGGCCCGAAAAAGAAAAACTTTCACTATCATTCACTCCATCACTGTCTTGCCAGAAGGGTGCTCTACACTACAGTTTTTAAACTGCAGCATTAACACCCCTCCTTCAGAGTGCAGGCACTGTACTTCCCATCTCCAGGACTCAAGTCTGGCCTGCCGGCTTCCCTGAATCCCTTCATAAATGTTACTTTGCTCACACTCCAACAGCACGTCAAGTATTAAAAACCATTTGTCTCCATTCACTCCTATCAAACACGCTCACGCATGCCTGCTATAAGTCCAAGCCCCTCGCACACAAAACCTCCTTTACCCCCTCCCTCCAACCTTTCCTAGGCTGACCCCTACCCCGCCTTCCTTCCACTACAGACTGATACACTCTTGAAGTCATTCTGTTTCGCTCCATTCTCTCTGCATGTCCGAACCACCTCAACAACCCTTCCTCAGCAATCTGGACAACAGTTTTGGTAATCTCACACCTCCTCCTAACTTCTAAACTACGAATTCTCTGCATTATATTCACAGCACACATTGCCCTCAGACATGACATCTCCACTGCCTCCAGCCTTCTCCTCGCTGCAACATTCATCACCCATTCTTCACACCCATATAAGAGCGTTGGTAAAACTATACTCTCATACATTCCCCTCTTTGCCTCCAAGGACAAAGTTCTTTGTCTCCACAGACTCCTAAGTGCACCACTCACCCTTTTCCCCTCATCAATTCCATGATTCACCTCATCTTTCATAGACCCATCCTCTGACACGTCCACTCCTAAATATCTGAATACATTCACCTCCTCCATACTCTCTCCCTCCAATCTGATATCCAATCTTTCATCACCTAATCTTTTTGTTATCCTCATAACCTTACTCTTTCCTGTATTCACTTTTAATTTTCTTCTTTTGCATACCCTACCAAATTCATCCACCAACCTCTGCAACTTCTCTTCAGAATCTCCCAAGAGCACAGTGTCATCAGCAAAGAGCAACTGTGACAACTCCCACTTTATGTGTGATTCTTTATCTTTTAACTCCATGCCTCTTGCCAAGACCCTTGCATTTACTTCTCTTACAACCCCATCTATAAATATATTAAACAACCACAGTGACATCACACATCCTTGTCTAAGGCCTACTTTTACTGGGAAATAATCTCCCTCTTTCCTACATACTCTAACTTGAGCCTCACTATCCTCGTAAAAACTCTTCACTGCTTTCAGTAACCTACCTCCTACACCATACACCTGCAACATCTGCCACATTACCCCCCTATCCACCCTGTCATACGCCTTTTCCAAATCCATAAATGCCACAAAAACCTCTTTAGCCTTATCTAAATACTGTTCACTTATATGTTTCACTGTAAACACCTGGTCCACACACCCCCTACCTTTCCTAAAGCCTCCTTGTTCATCTGCTATCCTATTCTCTGTCTTACTCTTAATTCTTTCAATAATAACTCTACCGTACACTTTACCAGGTATACTCAACAGACTTCTCCCCCTATAATTTTTGCACTCTTTTGTCCCCTTTGCCTTTATACAAATGGAACTATGCATGCTCTCTGCCAATCCCTAGGTACCTTACCCTCTTCCATACATTTATTAAATAATTGCACCAACCACTCCAAAACTATATCCCCACCTGCTTTTAACATTTCTATCTTTATCCCATCAATCCAGGCTGCCTTACCCCCTTTCATTTTACCTACTGCCTCACGAACTTCCCACACACTCAAAACTGGCTCTTCCTCACTCCTACAAGATGTTATTCCTCCTTGCCCTATACACGAAATCACAGCTTCCCTATCTTCATCAACATTTAACAATTCCTCAGAATATTCCCTCCATCTTCCCAATACCTCTAACTCTCCATTTAATAACTCTCCTCTCCTATTTTTAACTGACAAATCCATTTGTTCTCTAGGCTTCCTTAACTTGTTAATCTCTTATTTTTTCTTATCTTTTTCTTATTTTCAACAAAATTTGTTAATAACATCACCCACTCTCTCATTTGCTCTCTTTTTACATTGCTTCACCACTCTCTTAACCTCTCTCTTTTTCCCCATATTCTCTTCCCTCCTTGCATCACTTCTACTTTGTAAAAACTTCTCATATGTTAACTTTTTCTCCCTTACTACTCTCTTTACATCATCATTCCACCAATCGCTCCTCTTCCCTCCCGCACCCGCTTTCCTGTAACCACAAACTTCTGCTGAACACTAACACTACATTTTTAACCCTACCCCATACCTCTTCGACCCCATTGCCTATGCTCTCATTAGCCCGTCTATCCTCCAATAGCTGTTTATATCTTACCCTAACTGCCTCCTCTTTTCGTTTATAAACCTTCACCTCTCTCTTCCCTGATGCTTCTATTCTCCTTGTATCCCATCTACCTTTTACTCTCAGTGTAGCTACAACTAAAAAGTGATCTGATATATCTGTGGCCCCTCTGTAAACATGTACATCCTGAAGTCTACTCAACAGTCTTTTATCTACCAATACATAATCCAACAAAATACTGTCATTTCGCCTTACATCATATCTTGTATACTTATTTATCCTCTTTTTCTTAAAATATGTATTACCTATAACTAAACCCCTTTCTATACAAAGTTCAATCAAAGGGCTCCCATTATCATTTACACCTGGCACCCCAAACTTACCTACCACACCCTCTCTAAAAGTTTCTCCTACTTTAGCATTCAGGTCCCCTACCACAGTTAATCTCTCACTTGGTTCAAAGGTTCCTATACATTCACTTAACATCTCCCAAAATCTCTCTATCTCCTCTACATTCCTCTCTTCTCCAGGTGCATACACGCTTATTATGACCCACTTTTCACATCCTACCTTTACTTTAATCCACATAATTCTTGAATTTACACATTCATATTCTCTTTTCTCCTTCCATAACTGATCCTTCAACATTACTGCTACCCCTTCCTTAGCTCTAACTCTCTCAGATACTCCAGATTTAATCCTATTTATTTCCCCCTACCGAAACTCCCCTACCTCCTTCAGCTTTGTTTCGCTTAGGGCCAGGACATCCAACTTCTTTTCATTCATAACATCAGCAATCATCTGTTTCTTGTCATCTGCACTACATCCACGCACATTCAAGCATCCCAGTTTTATAAAGTTTTTCTTCTTCTCTTTTTTAGTAAATGTCTACAGGAGAAGGCGTTACTAGCCCATCGCTCCCGGCATTTTAGCCGCCTCATACGACACGCATGGCTTACGGAGGAAAGATTCTTTTCCACTTCCCCATGGACAATAGAAGAAATAGAGAAGAACAAGAGCTATTTAGAAAAAGGAGAAAAACCTAGATGTATGTATATATATATATATGCATGTGTGCGTCTGTGAAGTGTGACCAAAGTATAAGTAGGAATATCAAGATATCCCTGTGAAGTATGGGGTTGTGAATGTTGCAGCAAGGAGGAGCTTGGTGGCAGTGGAGATATTATCTAAGGGCAGTGTGTGGCATAAATATGCAGAAAATTTGTAGTGTGGAAATTAGAAGGTGCAGTGTTAATAAAAGTATTATTCAGAGGGCTGAGGAGTTGTTGTTGAGGTTGTTTGGTCATATAGAGAGGATGGAGCAAAATAGAATGACTTAGAGGGTATATAAATCTGTAATGATGGGATGGCAGGGTAGGGGTCATCCAAGGAAAGGATGGAGGGATGGGGTAAAGGAGGTTATATGCAAGGGGTCTTGGACATACAGCAGGCATATTTGAGCATGTTAAATAGGAATGAGCGGGGCTTGACTAGCTGTTGGAGTGTGAGCAGGGTAATGTTTTGTGAAGGGAGTCTGGGAAATCAGTTTGCTGAACTTGAGTCCTGAAGGTGAGAAATACTGTGCCTGCACTCTAAAAGAGGCATTTGGGATATTTGCTGTTTAGAGTGACATCTAAACTGTCATATCTGTGGGCCTCTGGCAAGAAAGTGATAGTATGAATGATGGTGAAAGTATTTCTTTGTTGGGTTAGCCTGCCTTGGTAGGAAATGCCTAGTGTATTAAAAAATAAATACTTTAAAAATAAAAACTTTAAGGTAAGTAAATAATCTATACAGGAATTTTTTTTTCACAGGAGTTCTTGGAATCATTTTTCTTGCATTGCTGTGCATGGGGTTCTTAATTGGACGCTACATGGCAAGACACAAGGGTGACTACCAAACTCACGAGGCAGATGGTGCAGATACTGCCCCTGATGCTGACTGGGCAGTGCAGAACTCCACAACTGGTCACCAGGTCAAGAAGAACATGGAAATGTACATATAACACAAACAGAATTTTTGTTTCGGCAGTGGACGGACAAAACAATTATTCATACATTTACATCAAAAGTATCATGTGACATCATTTCCTAAAGGACATAAAATACATAGTATGCTAAAATTCATATTCTTGAAAATAATATATTACATTTTAAAGTATGTTAATAGTGCTAGTTGACTAGGAAATAGAACACATACATATTGCATTGCAGTATTTTAGTACCAGTACTTGTATATAGAGAACTCATTAACAACATTATCATCACTTTTTTAATATTTACTTGAATATAGCTTCGTTGGTGAACAGGTAATGAGACTGTGCTTTAAATCTTGTTATGTACACACAACATTAATTCAGGACCTCATTAAGATATGTGCTAATGTATTTCTTGCCAACAACAGTTATTAGCATTTTCAATTTTTCAGGAGGGTGATCTCAGTAATTTTTCTTAGTCTTGTGTTCAGGAAAAACTTAGTTTATGCCAAATGAAAACTTTAGTACAGTATGTCACCTTGTAAAAAAAAAATAATCTGACTTTAGTATTTAAGTTTGGTATGTATAAATGCTATATATGTGTATATATAATTCACAGTGTTAAATAGTAATTTAGAATTTTGATTGAGTTCTTCAGATATAATCATTAGTATTACTGTGTGTATATATACTGTATATATAATATCCTTTGAATTTATTCATACCCATGATGGCATGTGTCTTAAGGTTGATAAAGCCAAAAGTGCAGGTGTACTGATGCTACACAAAAATAATGTCAAGTCCTGTACAGTTATAATAGTGTAATATCATTATTTAGTGGTAGTTACATTAAGAGTACGAGGTAGATGTTCAGAAAAAATTATCAGTAAAATTTGCTGATTGAGACTTATTCTCTCATTAGCACTCCTTTTGCACTTTCACACTAGTATTTGTTTAACCTCTTGTGTAAAAGTGCAAAGGAATGCTGATGAGAGAATGAGCAAGTGTCTATCATCAAATTTTGCCAACCATAAGAAACCATTTTGGAGAGAGATTGATAAGTTGAAAAGATCTGGAAAGTCAGTGAGCATGCCAGTTAAAAACAAAAAATGGTATATTAGATGGAGAGATGGAGGTACTGAAAGGATGGAGAGAATATCTTGAGAGTTGTTAATAAAAGGGAGGCGGTGATTTCGTGCATTGGGCAGGAAGGAATAACATCTTGTAGGAGTAAGGAAGAGCCAGAGGTGAATGAGGGGAAAGTGGGTAGAAAGACAGGAGGTAAAGCAGCTGGAACAGATGGAAGAAAGGCTGATGTGCTAAAAGTGGGTGGGAATGTACAGTAGTTTTGGAATGGTTGGCATATTTATTTTATGCATATATGAAAGAAAGGAAGGTACCTAAGAATTTACAGAGAGCATATACTGAATTCCTTTGTATAAGTGGAAAAGAGAACAAAAAAAAAAAGTAATAATAATAGGTAATAAACCTAGTAAGTATACCAGGTAAAGTAAAGTAGTAGAATTATTATTTAAAACTTTTGGGATAAAATAGAAATTAGGATTGCAGAGGAACAAGGAGGACTTAAGAAGAGTAGACCAAGTATTTACATTGAATGATGTACTGTATGTGAATAACATGTAGATAAGGGTAGGGGATTCTTTGTTCCATTTATAGATTTAGAGAAGACATATGGTAGGGTGAATAGGGCAGCAGTGTGGCAGAAGTTGCAAGTGTATACAATAGGTTGTTGGTTACTAAAATTAGTGAAGAGTATTTATGTAGAGTGAGATTCAGGTTAGGATATGTAGGAGAAAAATGTACGAGTTTCTAGTAAAAGTAGGCCTTAGGCAGGAGTGTGTGATGTCACCATGGTTGCTTAACATATTTATAGTTGGGGGTTGTAAAAAGAAGTAATTCCTATGGTGTAGGGGCCAGTTATGGGATTTGTCACAGTTGCTCATTGCCTGTGGCACAGTTTATTTGGAAGTTCTGAAGAAAAGTTTCATTATTTTATGGAAAAATTTAGGAGGGTATGTAAAAGATGTGAACAGTGAGCATAGGTAAGAGCAAGATGATGAGAGAAATAGAAAAAAGTTATAGGCACTGAAAGACTCGATATCGAGTTGATGGAAGGAAGTCAGTGTATTTAGGTTTTCCTCCCCATTTAAAAAAAGTTGTCACTTTTTGTTTGGGGTGAGGCGGGGAGGTTGTAATAGCAGCCAATCAAGAAGGTGTATTTTGTCTTGGAGATGTATGTGTCCTGTGGGTTAATATGCTGGAGCATCCATTTGCAACTAACCTTTAAGATTCTTTACTGAGAGCACTAGGTTTCTCGCTAAAATATCCTGTCATATTTTGGTATCCATCCATTACTCAATTCTGACAAGACACCTGAAAAAGCAGCCCCAGTGCAAAACTGATCCTCATCAACCAAACAGTTCATTGAGAGTGATAATATTCCCACTATGAAAAATGGAGGCAGATCCGTTCTTCCCTAGAGCATTTCTTCATCCTCACCAAGTGCCGTTGTTAGACTTGAGGGATGAATGGAAACAAAAATATAAGAGATTTTTTTTTTTATGCTAAGAATGTATTACCTTCTTGTCTAAAAACTTTAGTTTTGCCACAAATGGACACTCCATCATAAGAATGTGAAGCACATTCAAGTCAGTGTTGGAATGTTTGAAGGAGCACTAATCACACTTTTATAGTTGACCTTTACAATTTCCTGGCTTTGTTTCAATGGAAAATTTATGCACAAGTTCAAAAAGACAGTTAACAATTGTAAGTACCAGCACTATGAAAAACTGGAGAGATTCTGCATAGAGGAATGATCAAATATGCCTCATGAAGGTGAACCTATCAGAATATTACAGAAAGTGCCTCTCCATGTCTCCGGGCCAAAAGAGACTTAGCAAAGTTCTGATAAGTGAGTATAACTTTTTACTGTAAGACTGCAACTATTTAATACTGTAAGTAGTACATAAAATATTTGTAGTTGTATGGATGTTGACATTTTGTTTCAAAAGGTAAATGTGTACCTGCATTTTTTATTAATAAACTTGTAGTTCCACATCAGAGGCATGAAAAAATTTGGAGGGCGTGAAAGTATATTAACCCTTTGACTGTCGCAAGCCCCTTTCTGAAACTGTCATTCTGTCGCTAAATTTTTGGGAAAAAAAAAATTATTTTTTCTTGTGAAATGAGAGAGAATCTTTTCCTGATGGTAATGACACCAAAAGTATGAAATTTGGTCGAAAACTCACGGAATTACGCTCCCACGAAGTTAGCGGTCTCGGCAGCAAATACGCATTGGCAATTTTGCCGACTTTGAGCCCTGTTTTTGGCCAATTCCGTTGTTCCAGTTGACCAAACTCATAGCTATTTCTTTAGAACACCATTTTTTCTATCAGTTGAGTACAAGAAACCGCCCATTTACTGATTTGAACTACCCAGTAAAGTGGTCAGAAATTGGCAATTTGGCCAATTTCACACAAATTAAAAAAGATGCCAATTTCAAAATAGGGTCCAGAATAAACAATGTAGACATTCTTGGCACTAAAATAACATATCCTCTGTTCATTAGTCATGTCTCTAGGCCCCTCTATATTACTATTGCTTTCTATTTTGATTTTTTATTCATACAAAAAATACAAAATTTACTGTTATGCAGACTAATGCATTATTGTATAAATGGTATAAGTAATATCAGTGCACTAGTGAAAGAATATTAGACTCCCCAGTTGACGTGTATTGGACGTGTGGTGTGATTTGCTTACTCCTGAATATTGGTAAAAATCGAACATTTCCGCTACTTTGAGCTCAATTTCAAGGTCGTTTTCATAGTGAAACTAATCAAAATCATCTCTATTTCTGTAATATGTTTTACATTTTATCACGTGAGACCATGAAAACGAGAATAAAACGATAAATACTATATGAAAATACACCTCAAAGTCGGCGTTTTAATAAAAAAAAAAACGGTCTTTTTTTTTTTCTGATTATGCACTGTGTGCTGCAGGATTTTTTTTATGTGGTGCACACTGACCACACAGACCCATTCTCTCACATGTGGGCCTACCAGCTTTCCCCTGCTTGATTTGAAGCCGCTAGAATTTACGCGTGTTAATACGTTCGAAACAGTGGCGCATAAGACGTATATGTACGACCAAAACAGTCAGAGGGTTAATACAGTACTCTTCTCAGGAAACAGGAATGTTTCTCATATAATATACAGCTTTAATCCAATTTTTGCCAAAAAAAAAAAATCGATATTTCTTGTATGGAAAATTCTTTAATATGCAGCTTTTACAGGTAGTCAGCAGTGCTGTACAGAGTATTTGTTGTTTGTAACTTTTATTTCTTAATTCATTTTTATTTAAAATTTAAATTTGAGAGAAAGATTGTGGTTGTGTAAATTATATTGAGAAATTTTATGCGGATCTTAGGTACTTATATATTATACATACTTTGGAATGTTATACAGCGGAACCTCAGTTGTCGACTGCATTACTTGTCAAACAAAATGATTTTCGAACGAGGAATTTGAGAGAAAAAGTTGCTGGTTTTCGTACATTCTCTTGATTGTCGACTAATAACGTGAACAGCTCAGGTCATGGGCTCACTAACTCGCATGCTGTAAACATTCTTTGAGATTTTGTTGTGTATCTTGTGAACATTTTTTGTTATTTTGTGGTTTTGGTGCAATTTTTTTTATTGTGAGATAAGCCATCATGGGTCCAAAGAAGGATAAAGAGATGACAGCAAAGAGAAAAGTTGTAAAAAGCACTGGTGAGTTTAAAAGAAATCATTAGAAAGTATGAAGAAGATAGGTTCTGCATGGTTGATATAGCAAAACTTTTTGGTAAATCAAACTCTGCCATTAGCACGATACTGGGCCAAAGGGAAAAAATTAAAACAGCTGACCTTGCAACAGGCATGAAAGTGATATCAAAGCAAAAGCCACCAATTATTGAGGAGGTTGAAAAACTCCTGTTGATTTGGGTAAATGAAAAACAGTTACATGATGATAGTGTTTTAAAGGCCATTACGTATTTGTGGAAAAAAAGGCAGTTGCCTGATGACCTGAAGAAAAAAAAATGGAACAGGTGCTGAAACTCAATCCCTCAAAGCTAGTAGGGGTTGGTTTGATAGAAGACCTTGGGCCTAGAGGTGACTGAAGATGATGTGGAGAAGTTGGTGGAGGAGCACAGAACTGAACTCACCACAGAAGAACTTGTAGACCTTCAAAAGGAGCAGCAACATATTGCAGTGGAGGAGCTGTCATCAGAAGAGGAGGGAAGGGATGATGTACTCATTGCACTTGTCGAGGAAATGTGTGCTAAATGGCATGAAGTGCAGGAATTTGCTGAAAAATACCATCCAGAAAAAGCAGTGGCCATCTCTCTCTCTAACATGTACAATGACATTGTAATGTCTCGGTTTAGAGAAGTGTTAAAATGGAGCCTGAAACAAACCTCACTAGACAGGTTTTTAGTGAGACAAACAACCAGTGAGCCAGAACAAGGGTTGGGTGAAAAACAATAAAGGTAGCAATGCCAAAAGGGCAGTTGCCGACATTTGTAAAAAAAAAAGGACACAAGTGCAAAATTGTGTGACATTTTTTATTTTGGGAACGTTTTTGCTCCAGGAGCTTTTTAAGCCCCTTTCAATCATACATTACATGTCCATGTACTTTTGTGAAGGCCTGCAAAGCTCCTGGGGAAACAAACTTGCCACAAAATAAATTCCATTATTTCATTGCTCCTTTTTCTTTACATAAAGGGCGGGAATTCACCAACAAAATTTCAGCCTACAATTAATAAAGGTGACCTCCTTCCAGCAGTAACAAAAACCCCCTCCTCTCCTCAAACCTCCTCTTCCCATTGCCATTTCTCTCTTTTGACAGGAAAAAGGGATTAAATTTTCATTTACTTACAATTTCGGTTAAAGTTCCTTTAAATATTCATTTTTACAATTTTGTGTAGTAGTGTATTTTAATAAATTATTATATTGCCATTTGGAGTCTGGAACAGATAATTCTTTTTACATTATTCTTTATGGGAAAAATTGCTTTGGTTGTTGAATCGACATCTAGAACAAATTAAATTCGACAGCTGAGGTTCCACTGTATAATTTGCTGCGACAGTAAACTTTCTTGATTTTACTTCATCAAAAAGAGGATGTTCATAACAGTAATTAATTAAAATCCAGTTCAATTCTTGTAAATTTAAAACTTTATTATTATTTTTCATTAATATTTTTGTAAAAATGTACAAGCCAGTTATTGAACATATTGTCAGAAGTACAGTGGACCCCCGCCTTACGATATTAATCCGTTCATGAGAGCTCATCATAAGCTGAAATTATCATATGGCGAATTAATTTTCCCCATAAGAAATAATGGAAATCAAATTAATCCATGCAAGACACCACAAAGTATGAAAAAAAAAAATTTGACCACATGAAATATTAATTTTAATACACACAAACTTAAGAAGACATGCACAATTAATACTCTACTAAGAATACAATACATGACACTTACCTTTATTGAAGATCTGATGATGATTGATGGGATGGGAGGAGGAGTGTGTGTGGAAGTTGTTATTGTTTAGAAAGGGAATCCCCTTCCATTAGGACTTGAGGTAGCAAGTCCTTTTCCGGGGTTACTTCCCTTCTTTTGATACCACTAGGACCATCTTGAGAGCCACTGGACCTCTGTCGCACAAGAAATCTGTCCATAGAGCTTTGTACCTCCCTTTCCTTTAAGATTTGCCTAAAATGGGCCACAACATTGTCATTGTAATAGTCACCAGCACTGCTTGCAATAGCTGTGTTAGGGTGCTTTTCATCCATAAAGGTTTGCAGTTCAACCCACTTTGCACACATTTCCTTAACCTTTGAAGTAGGCACAGTGGATTCCACAACTGGCATAGGCTTCTCAGGGTTAGCCCCAGACACTTCAAAATCTTTCTTAATTTCCATACTAATTCTCACCATTTTTACCACAGGGATGGAACTAGAAGCTTTCTTGGGGCCCATGGTGACTTATTTTGCAGTTACAAGCACAAAAAACACTGGGATAAGGTGAAATGTACCGAATGTAGGCATGGATGCGACCATATTGGCTGGCTTGTAAACACTGGCACTGAGGCCACATGTGGGACGCGTTCCGGACGAATCGCGTGATGCAAGTTTTTTAGCGTGAGGCGAGGCAAAACTTTTGCGTTCAAATGTATCGTATGGCGGATTTAACGTAACGCGATGCCATCGTAAGGCAGGGGTCCACTGTAATTAGTTTTGTAGTGTCAGAATATAAGGAAGTGCATTACAGTAAAAAATATTTGAGGGGTTTTACAGTAGTCAACTTAAAAGATTAAGAGAGACTGTGAGTAGTTTGTTCTACTGTCTTAGCCAACTTTGAAGATAAATAATGCAGAAATGAATCTCATTAATATATGCTTCTGCAGAACTGGTACATTATATTATGATAACATTGCAGAAGGTAGGAAAGATGGGTACATTATTAATGGCATGTATAGGTAAACAGTATTTACCAGTGAATTTTGTTATATAGTAAGCTGCAAAAATCACAAGGTCTCATGAAGTGCATACAGTATCAACAAGAGTGATGAGTGAAATAAAATAGTGAGGAAGTTGATATTATTACCAAATATAAGAGACTTGCTCAATATTAATGCAAATCATTAAATGGTCAAGATTGTTTTAAGGTATGAAAAAATTTATACGTTTAAGTTGAGGTAAATAAAGTTGATGTATTTAAATATAAAAAAATGTCTGGTGCTGTAAGTTAGTGTAACAGGGACTAGTGACCTTCTGTAGTGGGTATAATGTAAATAAAGTAGTTTATAATACATGTCGTATGTACGTACCAGCCTGCCCACTATTTTATAAAATCTTCATTCTTGCTGATTTTTTCTTTGAGTGCTTTTATTTGAACCTACTCAGGCACTGATAAAAGACTGCTGTAGTGACTTTAAAAAGCTTCTGCCAGTTTTTCACATTTTCCAGTTGGTGATTCAAAAAAACAATTTTGATAGTTGCTCCATTGTTATCTAATTAAGATGTAATTATGAAAAACATTTGTCTGAAAATTATTGTTATTATTAATAGAAGGGAGGCAGTATCTCGACTTTCATAATAAAAAGGGGCGCTTTCAAGCACTTATCCTGACTTTTTTTTTTTTTTTAAATAATGCACTGTACATTAATACCGTATACGTATTGATGTTGTCCTTCCTATTTGTGGCATGTCAGTTCAGTTCCCACAAACATACAAGTGATAGAGAGGCAAATCTGAACAAGTTATAGAATGCAGGCACTTATCAATCTGTGTCTGACTAGACCAAACCTCTAGAGCTGTTTCCACCATAAACACATTTATTAGTATTTTTTATTATTTTCCTGTTGCCCCCTATGAAATATTTTCTTTAACCCTTGAACGGTCCAAACGTATATATACGTTCATTTGCACAGCGCCCCGAATATTTTGAGAATTTTTTTTTTTTATAGGAAAAAAGAGCATGTGGTACCCAGGCATCCCCAATTTTTTTCATATGGTGCACACTCAGTGCGCACACCCATTCTCTCATGTCTAGGCGACTCAGGCCTATCGTGCCAATGTTGAATGAATGACAAATGAAACATATATATATGTTTGGGGTGCTACATGAGAGAACATATATATACGTTTGGACCGTTTAAGGGTTAAAATGATACATTGTATGCTGCTGTTAGAAGCAATTTAAATTTATTGAAAATTAGTTATTTTTATTCATAATTTGAAACTAAATCTCCTCATGCTTTTGTTTATATATTATTTCTATATTGTATTTAACTGTTGAAACTATAGCACCAATAATGATCATCCTGTATATCAATAATACATATTTCTTATGTTGTAGCTTTTGCTGCATTTATGTTGTTTTAAAACTGACTGAACAAAGTTTTTGAGTAGTGTAAATGGCACCATATTGTAGATCTGTGTTTATAACGGTGCATGTTATGATGTATACCTTAGGAAATATATTTTTTACCAAAGTGTCCTCTTCAGCAGTTTTATAAGTATACTATTTTTGTGAACCAAAAACAATGTATGGTGTTCATGATGTATGATGTAATCTCATTAACCATGAGTACTGCTAATAAATGCTGAACATTTTATTACTAGGCAGGACTTGGTGAACATGGTATAGTAGTAACAGTAAAGGTGGTATTCACGGGAAAAACTACTCAGTTCAGGTAGTAACTCCTTACTGTCTCGAATAGGGATTGCTATACAATTTCACTACACTGACATTGTTTCTCTTACTGAATTCATTCGTCTACCAGTCTTTTTTTTTTCTTGTATCTAATGGTTGGAGTGCTCTCACTCTGGACTGTCACAGGCTGTCATTGTCTATGGCTGACTGACATCAACTAGCTCATGCCTGCCTTAAATATCCCACTCATATCAAACAGAACATGCCTAAGTTTAGTGAGACCAGAGAGAGAGAGAAAAATTGCGAACATATTCCTCTCGTGCAGCTGATTAGTACTCGGATTAAAACATTTACCAAGCGTTGCTATAAACACCTACGGCATTGCAAAAACCTTAGATGGGCAGAAACTTGGACTAGTGTCTGCTTTCTGTTTCTGTTCTCATCTTGTGCTTTGGATTCCTTGTTAAAACCCCTGATGTCCAAGGTTGCCCTTCTTTCATTGCATTGCAACGGTCTTGCCCTTTGTTTTAGACTTGTGCCCAACCTCTTTCCGTGAGTATTTTCAGTTGTTATTCACAAACGCTGTGGAAACACCAGCAGCTACAGTGTACTTGAATAAGCAACTGTTTTTCTTAGAGTGTATGATTAAAGAATGGTTGTTGGAAGAAAAAAAAAAGTATTTTCACAGCAGTTACATAAATTTCTTTTTACAATCCTCATAAAAAGAAATTTATGTAACTGCTGTGAAAATACTTTTTTTTTTTTTTTTTTTTTTTTTTTTTTTTTTTGTTTTTTTATACCATCCTATACTCTTGGTCTGAGGAATTAGACTGTCGGTCTCTTCATCAGACACCGAACTAATTCCCCCCAATCTCCCCTCCCCTATCCCATCCTCCCCTTTTTCCTTTCCTCCTCCTCCTCCCCAACCCTCCCTTTTGCCCTTCCTCTTTTTGGCCTTTGGTATTTCTCCACAGGCGCGCTTGTTCCTACGGTAGGGGGGAAAGGATACCGGGGTCTATCCCCATTCCGTTGAGGTTCTTGGCGGTGGCGTAGTTTGCCGTGGAATCTGGATCGCCTGGGGATGTTCAACGATCCCCTCTCCTGGTATCCCGGATATTAGCTTTGGGTGTCTTTTCGGCCAACGGGTGTATCTCTGGGAAGCCACCTTTCGGATCGGGGGGGTTGAGTGGCCGAAAGGGTGGTATGCTTTGTGGCGGAATAACTGGCCGCCCTCTCTTTTGTCAGCCGAGGTAGCTCGGCCAGATGTGAGGTTGCTATCCCGGATTGTTAGTTTACTAGATGATGGGTAGGGTATGGCACGGGTTCCATTGCTCATCTGCGTACTGCGGTGCTGAGGTCCTCTTCGGCGCGGAGGAGATTTCTGGCCCTGTCATTCCTCCTGGGAACTATCCCTCCCGGTCCCCTTTGTTTATTCTTTTTTTTTATTTTTATTTTCTTTTCTTCTTTCTTTTTTTTACTCTTAAAAACAAAAAGAAAGAAGTAACCTACCATGGCAGCCCTAGTCCTTGAACCTACTCCCCCGGGGCCCCTTCTTGATACGCACCCCGTTCTGACCCCACCTCGTCTTTGGACCACTCTTACAGACACTCCTCATGCCTCTGTACCTATTTGCGGTGCTGTTTCTCACCCGCTTCAGGTAATGAGCCTCGACTGACTCCTTCGATTTATCGGACCTTTGCTCTCCGCTGACTATGCTTCTGGCTCTTCCTCTACGGTGCGGCAATTTTCAAATTCGCGACCCTTCCACGTCGGACCAACTCTGGTCCCACGCCAAAACGCCAACGACAATTACCTTGATATACTTTCTCACCTTCTCGCTTCTCTCAGAAAACGATTCGTCACGTCCTTCACTACCTTCCACGTCAGTTCAGACCTGAACATGGACTAAAATCTTCACTTTACGACCGACTTCCTCTACTGCCTATATTTCTGACCACAGTATTGGCAAGGCACTCCTAGCCCATGTTGGTTAAAGATATTTCTTTTATGCTCTTAAGAGCGGTACGCGCATTTCATTACCATGCAGAATGCTACCCAGGCTCATGAGCTCTCGTCTTTCCATATCGATACTGTTCCTGTCACTCTTGAAAACCATCATTCCCTCAATTCTTGTAGTGGTACTATCATTTACCCTTTTCCAAGTTCACACAGAATTTCCAGACATGTGGCCACTGACATTCTTGATAGCTGGAAAACTCCAAGATCTCCAATCTAAGGTAGACACTTAGTTCTTCCTGCCCGCGGACGGGGAAGACGATCCCCTAGCAATGTGGCTCGTTGAATTTTTGACAGCCGAGAGAACTCCCATCCTCAGTTTATATAGCAGGACATCGGTTACAAGTTCGAAAGGTGATCTACACCACAACCGTGTGAAATGGCTGGTGATTGGGCCATCAGCGAAATATTGCAGATCTATCGCCGAATGCCAGTCTGTGGTGCAAGGACCATTCTAATAATACGTCTTGCAATCGATCTCCCTCTTGCTTAACTGTCATGAGGTCACCTTGTTTACTCTCGCCGTTGTCAAGGCTATTTAAACGAGACGACGGGAAATCCGTTACCTCAAAGAGAGGGACAGAAGGTCTCCCGTATGCCATGCAGTGTATATCTCCGCCTCCAAGGGGTGATCCCACGTGTTTCTTATTCCCGTGGTTTCAAAACGTCCCCCCACTTCTGGTATCCCATCTTCTACACCCACCTACTTGGTTACTCTCCCATAGTCACTCCTGTATCTAATCCTTTTGCTGTCCTCGGCTCAGACTATCCCTACTTCAACGCTCAGTCTGTCTTCGCTTCTTAGAGTTCTCTCTCACCAAGCCTCAGTATCGACGAGACCTCGTACGACACCTCCTCCAATCGTCCCCTCTATTCTTCTAAGTCTCAAAAAGGTCCGTTAACACCTCCTACCATCTTCCACCTCCTCATTTTACCCTCCTGTCTCTGTGTCTCTGGTTATCCACTTCACTGGCTCAGTTACTAGTGTAGAGGGTTCACCCTCCTCCTCGTACTGTACCTTCCTCCGGTTCCCTCCCAAGTTTTCTTCCTTTTCCTGCCACCTCCAGGTTTCCTGCCTCATCTGTCCCCTGCCACGCTCTCATTTCCCACCACCTTTTGCCCCCCCCTACCTTGGTACTGTCCAATTACAGTTCAATCTTACTCATCCTCCCCTACCATTTACCATATTTGTTCCCATACGGACGTCTCTGAATTCAGAAACACTTGAAGGCGATCTCTGAATATATTGCAGAGACCAAACCATCAAATGGGACACTGATTCGACCTTCCCGTCTTCTCTCTCTCCTTGCTCCATCTGCGCAACTCCTTTCTTCACCAGCGCACTGTTCTTCGCTGCTTGAACGTTTTCCACTGCCTAGCTTTTGGACTTTTCTAACCCCTCTAGTCCGTAGGAACCCTTACTGCGGATTTCAAGTATCTTTATCATTGCCAATCATGGCCTATTTACAGTGGAATATTCGCGGCTCAGGGGTAATCGGGGGTGAGCTTCAGATGTTACTCTCCATGTTTGCCTGTTGGTGTTTGCTTACAGGAACCAAAAATTACACTCTGCTGTTTTTCTCCCATCTCCGGCTATTAATGTATTGTATTCTTCAGATCTTTTTCCTGATGGGACCTTTATTGAAAGTGCCCTTCTTCTACGCACTGATTATTCGTACCATCAGCTATTTGTTCATACTTCGCTGCATTACACAGCAGCCCGTATCCACTACAGAGTGGTATACGCTCTGTTCTTTATATCTCTTCCCTTCTCGGGGCCTTATCTATTCCGGATTATTGCCTTCCTTGTTTGTCATTTCCGCCACGATTCTGTTACTTGTTGATTTTTAATGCCCCACCATTTCCTCTGGGGGGGGGCTCACTGTGATTCCGTGTTGGCATTCAGTTAGAGGCTTTTCTTGCCACCCACCCCTCCATGTTTTAAAATAAAGTACTCACACCATTTTGATCCTCGGACTCATATCTCTCTTGCATCGAATCTCTCAGTCTGCTCTTCATAAATTATATATGAGAAATTGTATGCGGATCTTAGTTACTTTATTATTATACAGACTTTGGAATGTTATATCAGGGAACCTCAGTGTCGATCTGCATACTTGGCAAACAAAATGATTACGACGAGGAATTTGAGAAGAAAAAAGTTAATGTGGGTTTTCGTACATTTTCTTGATTGTGACTAATAACATGAACAGTCTCGGTCCATGGGCTCACTACTCGCATGCTGTTAAACATTCTTTGAGATTTTTTTGTGTATTTAGTGAACAGTTTTGGTTATTTTGTGGTTTTGGTGCAATTTTTTTTGTTGTGAGATAAGCCATCATTGGGTCCAAAGAAGGCTAAAGAAGATGGACAGCAAAGAGAAAGTTGTAAAGAGCACTGGTGATGAGTTTAAAAGAAATCATTAGAAAGTATGAAGAATATAGGTTCTGCATGTTGATATAGCAAACTTTTTGGGGTAAAAGCTAAACTTGCATTAGCCACGATACTGGGCCAAAGGTTGAAAAAATTAAACAGCTGACCTTTGCAACAGGCCATGAAAGTGATATCAAAGCAAAATAAGCCACCAATTATTGAGGAGGTGTAAAACTCCTGTTGATTTGGGTAAATGATAAGCAGTTAACATGTGATAGTGTTTTAAAGGCCATTTAAGTATTTGTGGAGAAAAAAAGGCAGTTGCCTGATGTCCTGAGAAAAAAAAACTGGAAGGTTGCTGAAAACTCAATCCTCAAAGCTAGTAGGGGTTGGTTTGATAGAAGGCCCTTGGGCCTAGAGGTGACTGATGATGATGTGGAGAAAGAAGTTGGTGGAGGAGCACAGAACTGAATCACCACAATGAACTTGTTAGACCTCAAAAGGAGCAGCAACATATTGCAGTGGAGGAGCTGTCATCAGAAGAGGAGGGAAGGGATGATGTACTCATTGCACTTGTCGAGGAAATGTGTGCTAAATGGCATGAAGTGCAGGAATTTGCTGAAAAATACCATCCAGAAAAAGCAGTGGCCATCTCTCTCTCTAACATGTACAATGACATTGTAATGTCTCGGTTTAGAGAAGTGTTAAAATGGAGCCTGAAACAAACCTCACTAGACAGGTTTTTAGTGAGACAAACAACCAGTGAGCCAGAACAAGGTGTTAGTGGTGAAAAGACAATAAAGAGTAGCAATGCCAAAAGGACAGTTGCCTGACATATTGTAAAGTAAAAGGACACAAGTGCAACTTGTGTGACATTTTTATTGTGGCAACGTTTCGATCTCCAGGAGCTTTATCAAGCCATTACAATCAGTACATGTTCTGTCCATGTACTGTTTTGTGAAGCCTGACAAGCGCCTGGAGAGCGAAACGTTGCCACAATATAAGTGTTCACATTAGTTTCACTTGCATCTTTTACGTTACATTATTGTCGGTAATTTACCAACATTAATTACAGCCTGACATATAATAGAAGGTGACTCTCTTCCAAGCAGTAACATAACCCCCGCCTTCCTCAAACCTCCTGCTTCCAGTAGGCATTAGCTCTCTTCTGACAGGTAAGAGGGCAGTTTAAATTTTCATGACTGTACAGTATTTCGGTTAAAGTTTCTTTAAATATTCATTTTTACAATTTTGTGTAGAGTAGTGTATTTTATAATCACTGTATTATATGCCTTATTGGAGTCTGGAACAGATAATTCGTTTTACATTATTTCTTTATGGGAAAAATTGCTTGGTTGTGGAATCGACTTCTAGAACATATTAAATGCGGACCTGTGAGGTTTCCACTGTATAATTTGCTGCGACAGTAAACTTTCCTGGATTTTACTTCTCAAAAAGAGGATGTTTCATAACAGAATAATTAAAAGCCAGTTCAATTTGTAAAATTTAAAACTTTATTATTATTTGTCATTTATTTTTTGTAAATGTACCAGCCAGTTATTGAACATATTGTCAGAAGTACAGTGGACCCGCCTTACGATATTTACTCGTTCATGAGAGTCATCATAAGCTGAAATTATTCATTGGCGATTAATGTTCCCCATAAGAAAATATGGGAAACAAATTAATCCATGCAAGTCACCACCTAAGTATGAAAAAAAATATATTGACCACATTGAAATATTATTTTAATACACACAAACTTAGAAGACATGCACAATTAATACTCTACTAAGATACAATACATGACAATTACTTTATTGAAGATCTGATGATGATTGATGGGATGGGGGGGAGTAGTGTGTGGAAGTTGTTATTGTTTAGAAAGGGAATCCCCATTCCATAGGACTTGAGGTAGCAAGTCCGTTTCCGGGGGTTACTTCCCTTCTTTTGATACCACTAGGACCATCTTGAGAGCCACTGGGAACTCTGATGCACAAGAGAAATCTGTCCATAGAGCTTTGTATCTCCCTTCCTTTAAGATTTGTTTTTCTACTATACCTAAAATGGGCCACAACATTGTCATTGTTAGTTGTCACCAGCACTGCTTGCAATAAGCTGTGTTAGGGTGTTTTCATCCATAAGGTTTTGCAGTTCAAACCCACTTTGCACACATTTCCTTAACCTTTGAAAGTTGGCACAGTGTGGATTCACAACTGCATAGGCTTCTCAGGGTTTAGCCCAGACACTCAAAAAATCTTTCTTAATTTCCATACTAATTCTCACCATTTTTACACAGGGGATGGAATAGAAGCTTTTCTTGGGGCCCATGGTGACTTATTTAGAGCAAGTTACAAGCACAAAAAAACACTGGGATAAGGTGGAAATGTACCGAATGTAGGGCATGGATGCGACCATATTGGCTAGGCTTGTTGTAACACTGGGCATGAGGCCACATGTGGGAGCGTTCCGGTACGAATCGCGTGATGCAAGTTTTTTAGGTGTGGCGAGCAAACTTTTGCGTTCAAATGGCTCGTTATGGCGGATTTAACGTAACGCGATTGCCATGTAAGGCTGGGGTCCACGGATAATTAGTTTTGTTTAGTGTCAGAATATAAGGATGTGCATTACAGTAAAAATATTTGAGGGGTTTTACGTAGTCAAGTAAAAGATTAGAGAGAGACTGTGAAGTAGTTTGTTCTCTGTTTAGCCAACTTTGAAGATAAATAATGCAGAAATGATATCTTCATTATATATGTTCTGCAGAACTGGTACATTATATTATGATACATTGCAGAAGGTTAGGAAAGATGGGTACATTATTAATGGCATGTATAGGTAAACAGTATTTACCAGTGAATTTTGTTATATAGTAAGCGGCAAAATCACAAGGTCTCATGAAGTGATACAGTTTCAACAAGAGTGATGAGTGAAATAAAAATAGTGAGGAAGTTCGATATATTACCAAATATAAGAGACTTGCCTCATTATTATAGCAAATCATTAAATGTCAGAATGTTTTAAGGTATGAAAAAAATTTAAACGTTTAAGTTGAGGTAATAAAGTGATGTATTTCAATATATAAAAAAATTGTCTTGGTGCTGTAAGTTAGTGTAACAGGGATAGTGACTTCTGTAGTGGGTATATGTAAAATAAAGTGTTTATATTAACATTGTGTAATGTACGTTACCAGCCTGCCACTATTTTATAAAATCTTCATTCTTGCTGATTTTTTCTTTCGAGTGCTTTTATTTGAACCTACTCAGGCAAATGATAAAAGACTGCTGTAGTGACTTAAAAGCTTCTGCCAGTTTTTCACATTTTCCAGTTGTGATTCAAAAACATTTTGATAGTTGCTCCATTGTTATTCTTGAATTATAGATGTAATTTGAAAATACATTTGTCTGATAATTATGTAATTATTAATAGAAGGGAGGGCAGTATCTCGACTTTCATAATAAAAAGGGGGGCTTTCAAGACTTATCCTTGACTTTTTTTTTTTTTTTTTAATAATGCACTGTACATTAATACCGTATTCGTATTGATGTTGTCTTCCTTTTTGTGGCATGTCAGTTCAGTTCTCACAAACATACAAGAGATGTGAGGCAAATCTGAAAAATGTTATAGAATGCAGGCACTTATTCATTCGTGTCTGACTAGACCAACCTCTAGAGTGTTTCCACCATAAACACATTTATTAGTATTTTTATTATTTTCTGTTGCCCCCTATGAAATTATTTTCTTTAACCATTGATCGGTCCAAACGTATATATACGTTCATTTGCACAGCGCCCCGATATTTTGAGAATTTTGTTTTTTTTATAGGAAAAAAAGAGCATGTGGTACCCAGGCATCCCCAATTTTTTTCATATGGTGCAAACTCAGTGCGCACACCCATGCTCTCAGTCTAGGGACTCAGGCCTATGTGCCAAATGTGAATGAATGGACATAGGGAATTGAAACTATATATATGTTTGGGGTTGCTACATGAGAGAACATATATATACGTTTGGACCGTTTAAGGGTTAAAATGATACATTGTATGCTGCTGTTAGAAGCAATTTAAATTTATTGAAAATTAGTTATTTTTATTCATAATTTGAAACTAAATCTCCTCATGCTTTTGTTTATATATTATTTCTATATTGTATTTAACTGTTGAAACTATAGCACCAATAATGATCATCCTGTATATCAATAATACAGTACAGTGTAGGGATCTCTGGCAATATCACAATTTCTGTTCTCCAGTTATCACAGTCCATTTCTGTTGTTCAGTATTGTCACTAATTCAGTTAGTGAAGAAATTGTCAGAGTCTAATTCATGGTGAAATGTTATGCATTTGTATTGCATAACTAGAAATTTTTCAAATCCAGTAGCTTTCTGATTTATGATGTTCTGACGTAAGAAATTTTTTTACTTGCAATGTTCCCACGTATGATCTGCTATTATGATGCTCTGGCTTATGTTGTTCCGACTTGCATTGTTTCCATGATCATTGCAAATATTTTATAAATTAATTTTTCTCAATTATTTTTTACCAACGTATCCATGCTTTGTGTATGCTTGTTTTATGCATGTATAGAGAGGTCACATTTGTTTACTAGAGATTGGTCAAGAATTATAGATTTAAAATTTATGATTTTTTGAAGGCTGAATTATTAGTTCTGTACTGTATCGTAGTTTTTCTCAGTTTGTTTTATATTCATACTATGTATATGTTCATTTAACACATGTATAGAGAGTTCACATTTCTTAAAGATCATTCACGAACTATAAATTTAACAGGGAGCAACTGCTGCTTGTCCCTAGACATTTGTCACCACATTTAACAGTTTGTGAGGAAGTGGTGAGTACAGGAGGGCCCTGTTTGAATGGCTCTTAGGTTTCCAAGCTGATTCCACTAGTTGGAGATAAGCAAATATCGCCAGCTGGTGGAAAAAGAGCATTTTTTCATTATCAAATGCATCTAAAATGCCTGATAACATGTTTACACTATCATATATTAAGTGCTCAATACAGCTTGACATAAAAAGTAAAAAAGTAAAATAAATATACAGTACTTACCTTAAAATGCAGCACCTGTCACCCTTATGGGGGGGGTTCCCCCCCTTAACAACTATTCTGCGGAAAAGCAGTAAAAGCACTGAACATAATAAGCAGTGGCTCAATTGAAAGCCAATGAAAATGTGGAGCATCAGAAAAAGTGCTGAATATGTGGGACCCTCCTGTATATGTAAAGTGTATTGTATTAGGTATGTTGTAAGAGAAGGAAGTGAATTGGAATGAGAGAGAGGAAGACAGTTCAGCTGCTTCTCACCATTATGCATTTGAACTGTATTCTGTCTTGTAGCTCTCTTCTTTATAATTATCATGTATACATTAATTGAAGAATGTTTAATGTTATTTGGAAGTGAAAAAGAACAAGACTGAATGTAAAATATTAGGTAAATATTTTTTTAGTTAAATAAGATAATTAAATTTAGATATGGATTATCACTTAGGCATGCATCTTGATTATACAGCAGGTGTGTGTAGGTTCCACTTTATGAAAACTATTTCCAAACAATTTTCAGAAACATGTTAATGTCGTAAGTAGGGGACCTTCTGTGCAAAGTCTGTTAATCATGTACGAAGTGCCCAAATTGCCAGATTATGGAGAGCCCAGAGTACAGTGGAACTTCGGTACTCGAACAGGTCCATACCAATTATGTAAGTGTATTTATGTAAGTGCATTTGTACGTGTATGTTTGGGGGTCTGAAATGGACTAATCTACTTCACAATATTTCTTATGGGAACAAATTCGGTCAGTACTGGCACCTGAACATACTTCTGGAGTGAAAAACTATCGTTAACCGGGGGTCCACTATATATATGTGTGTGTATTATATATATATATATATATAATTTTTTTTTTTTTTTTTTTTTTTTTTTTTTTTTTTTTTTTTTTTTTTTTTTTTTTTTTTTCTTTCTCTCTCTCTCAACATGTCGGTTCGTTTCCACCGAGGCAGGGTGACCCAAAAAAAGAAAGAAAAATTCCCCAAAAAGAAAATACTTCATGTTCATCATTCAACACTTTCCCCACACTCGCACATTATCACTGTTTTTGCAGAGGTGCTCAGAATACAACAGTTTAGAAGCATACACATACAAAGATAACAACATATCCCTCCAACTGCATATCCAAAACCCCTCCTTTAAAGTGCAGGCATTGTATTTCCCATTTCCAGGACTCAAGTTCAGCTATATGATAATAACAGTTTCCTGATTCCCTTCCACTAAATATTACCTGCTCAACTCCAACAGGATGGTCAGGTCCAAGTACATTCGTTCCATTCACTCCTATCTAACACGCTCACACACGCTTGCTGGAAGTCCTGCCCCTTGCCCACAAAAGCTTCTTTACCCCTCTCATCAACCCTATCGGAGGCGACCCCTACCCCGCTCTTCCTTCCCCTATAGATTTATATGCTTTCCATGTCATTCTACTATGAATATTTCTCTAAATGACCAATCCACTCAACCAACCCCTCTTCTGCCCTCTGACTAATGACTTTTTTTAAACTCACACTTCTCCTACTTTCCACACTCCGATTTTCTGCATTTTATTTACACCAACATTGCCCTTAGACCAGAGACATTCCCTGCCTCAACGTCTCCTCGCTGCTGCATTTTACCACCAAGCTTCACAATCCATATAAGAGTGTTGGTACTACTATTCTTTCTTACATTCCCTTCTTTGCCTCCATAGATAACGTTTTTTTTTTGACTCCAATATACCTCAACGCACACACTACCTTTTTCCCTATCAGTTCTTGATTACCTCATCCTTCATAATCCATACGCCGACACGTCAACTCCCAAGTATTGAAAACATTCCACTTCTTCCATTACTCCTCCTCCCAATTTGATATTCCATTTTTCTTTATCTAAATCATTTGATACCCTCATCATATATTTATATATTTATATATATTATATTTATTATATATATATAATATATATATATACACATACACACACACACACACAACACACGCACACACACACACAACCACACACACACTCACTTCACACTCCACACACACACACACACACCACACACACACTACACCAAACACACACACACACAGAGTGGACCCCTGGTATTCGATATTAATCGTTCTGAGAGCTCATCGAATACCGATATTACGAAACCGAATCGGTTTTCTCATAAGGAAATAATGAAAAATCAAATTAATCATGCAAAGACACCCAATAAGTATGAAAAAAAATATTTGATACATGAAATATTAAGTTTAATTGCAATAGTTTAATTACAATAACAATAAAATAATTGACACTTACCTTTAATGAAGATTGGTGATGATTGATGGATGGAAGGAGGGGAGAGGGTGTTAGTGTTTTGAGAGGGGAATCCCCTTCCATTAGGACTGAGGTAGCAAGTCTTTTCCGGGGTTACTTCCTTCTTTTAATTGGCCCAGGACCAAGCTTGAGGAGTCATGGACCTCTGTCACCAACAAATCTGTCCGTAGAGTCTGTACTCCCGTTCCTTTACGATTTGTTCTAAAATGGGGCCACAACATGTCATTGTAATATCGTGTTAGTGTGATTTTCATCCAAAAGGTTTTGCACTTCAACCCACTGTGCACACATTTCCTTAATTTTTGAAGTAGGCACAATGTATTACACAATATGGTATAGGCTTCTCAGGGTTAGCCAAAACCCTGAAAATCTTTCTTAATTTCCATACTAATTCTCTACCCTTTTTACCACGGGCTGGCACTAGAGCTTTCTTGGGGCCCATGGTGATTTTTTTGCAATAAACAAGCACCCAAAACACAGTGTTTATTATGGAATGTACCGAAGTATCCTTAGATTCACGCACAACTGGCTGGCTTTGTAAACACTGGCACACAAGGGACAGTTTCACAGGCCACATGTGGACAGAGTCTCGTACGAATGTATCGAATACCGGGTTTTCAAAATTTATACCGAGGAAAATTTTTTGCGATTATAAAGCATCGAATACCGGATTTATCGAATACCGATGCCATCGAATACCGGGAGTCCACTGTATATATATTTATTATATATATATATATATACACACACACACGCACACACGCACATGTATATACAGCCTCTCCTCACTTGGTGACGTACTCGTTTGCCAATGCCACACTTACGACGGGCTCTCTAACCAATATTTATACCTAAATAATGTATATTAGAGCTGATTTTCTCAATTCTGTTTATTACAATATACAGTACACTGCTGTATAAACATTTAAAAATATACCAGAAATGTTATAAATGGTGTAAGAGTGACATTAGAACAATATCAGAGATGGTTGACACACATCCACTACCTTTATAGTATGCTCCTCGTTTAGCGACAAATTCATTTATCGATGTTGTCTTAGGTCCCTATCTCCATTGTTAAGTGAGGAGAGAGTGTATATATATAGTATAAATAAGTCACAATGGGGTCTAAGAAGATTAGTGATAGCCAACCAGAAAGAAAATTGGTTGCGAAAAATTTGTTCTATACTCGAACAGATCAACACTCAAACCAATTAAGTTCTAGTGCCGAAGTTAAACTGTATTTAATCTTCGTTTCGTTATAATTCTAGGTTGTTGATGCAGGCTTCAATTCTGGTAAATACTTTGCAGCTCTAGTATCCTTGATGAAATGAAATAGAGCTCATTGTTTAGAGTAATCACTTATACTGGAAGAATAAGTCACAGTGCTGTGGCTGAAACAAATCGGTTCTACAAACTGGGAATGAAAGCTAGACCATGTTTCAGTCCATGCTGGTTCATTACCACTTGTGGCTTCATTCTTAGTTAATTTTCAGTTCATAAGCTCATTATACAGTAAGATAATAGTCAAAATGTAGGTGTGTAGTATGAGTAAAGGTTGAGCTAGCACCTTGTTATACATTTATTCATAGAATAAATTGATACCTAGGACTGGCCTACTTGACCCATTTATATAGCTAGTGTAGTTTTCTTTTTCAATAGAATGTTCAGTCAGTGCATTCAATAAATGAAAAGTTATAATTTATTAAAAAAAAAAAATACTGGTTTTTACTGTTTTTCTTCAGTTAGGTGTATGATAATCAGGATACTGATACAAGACACAACTTTTTGTAGCTTTTCCAAATACAATACTTACCTGTTTATCAGTATTGGTGTCTGCACTCACATTGTGTATTATCAGTTTCTTTTGATGCAGAAACAAGATTACAATAGCCAGCTAGGCATTAGTACTGTAGTAATTTAATACATAATACATGATGCAGCTACGTATATACTTATGTATGACCATTGTAGTAATATATATTACATGATGCAGCTATACATACACTCATACATTTATCACTGTGGTAATATATATTACATGAAGCAGCTATACATACTGTACACTCATACATTACTATTATAGTAATATATATAACATGATGCAACTATACATACTGTACACTCGTACCTTACCATTGTAGTAATATATATTGCATGATGCAGCTACACATACTTGTACATTACACACATGGGGGTAAGGTTGTAAACTGGCCAAGAATGTGCGTATTATTATTTATTTACACACCGATGGCTTATGGTCACAGTTTTCGTCCTTATTCCTCCCACCTTCCTTGTCGTACTCCCCTCCCCCCTCTTCCCTTCCCTCCCTTATTTACATTTTTCCTACATTTATCTCATATTTCTTGACTGTTGAACAATAAAAGATTTTGAGAGGGGTGAAAAGTGTTTTGGCTGTAATAGTGACTTCCAAAAATTATACATGGCATTGACATTGAATTTTCATAGACATTACATATTATTTTACTGTATCTTAAAAAAAATCCACGACACAAATGTTCTGTTATTTCTTCTGTAAATGCCAGGATAATTTTATTAATTTGTTATATATAGTAGTGGCTAACTTTATTGATGTAGATAATAATGTGTATTGTATATAAATGTATCATAATTCACCTTACAAGAAGTGATGTGCAGAGACATTATACCAAGCTTAGGTATCAATCCAAATGTGCCAATATCTGCCAGAAGTTATGCTTGGTTTCTTTGTATGTATTACATTGGTTTAAATGCTTATTTGACAAAACATTTTTGCTCAGTACGTGTGTAATTCTTAAAGAATTGATGGGGGGAATTAAATGTAAGTCGTGCTGCAAGCTATTTTGTTAATGATATGGTTTGGGTTCATTTAGTTTTTCAGAACTCATATCTCTGTAATATATCACTCTAATCTAGTTAACCCTGGCATGTAGCAAGCCCAATACTGTGCCAGTGAGCTATGAAGCATTCAACAGGAAAATTTCATAAGCAGCACTTCTGTGACATGTCTTCATTAACTGTGACCCCACTGCTACTTTTCACAGCCACAGAAGCATTCACATTCTGCAGATAATAATGACCAAAACAAGACTTGTTTGTGGGGTCAAGAAGCCACTGAGCCAAAAATATGTTGGATAATAAATTCTGATGGTTGCCCCTTCATTAAAAATGTTGGATAATTGAAACTAATGAATATGGAAGCCTGGGCTTGCTGTTCTTGTACCAGGCACAAAGAAAAAACAGCCTATTGTTTAATCATAAATGCAGAAAATCCAAGGAATGGTGTAAAAAGGCATGGAGGAAATATAGAGCACCGAAGCTATGGGAAAAATGGCTGTAGAATGTAAGACTAATGAGACAGATAAGTATAAAATGTAGACAACACCAGGAAAGTACAGTAAACACAGGTGTAGATGTAGGTCAGTGAGTGGTTGCTGAGGTCAGTCCAACATGGGCATTTACATGCAAGTGATGGAAGACATGGAAGATTAGAGCCAGACAAAGCAGCCAGTGATAAAACAGTGTATTAATACATAACTTCGTTTATAAATAAGGCACCATAAAATTGCTTGTCAAAGGAATATATATTAATTGAAACTATGAAAATTTATACTTCCTTTCTTGGATTTTACCGACCTTTGTAGGATTTGCCATCCATTTCCCAAATTCAAATTGTAGGTTAGATTTGAAGATTTAATGGGTATCTCAGTCTTTTTTTTTTTTCTTTTTTTTTTTTTTTTTTTTTTTTTTTTTTTTGTGTGTGTGTGTGTGTGTGTGTGTTCAGATTTTTAGTTTCAAAGGGAATTCTTAAGTTTTTGAAGTGTCTTATTGTATAAATATAACAACACTGATATGCAGCTTAGCAGGTAGCATACCAATTGGTTAATGGGATGAAAGCTCATTCCCTTCAAACACAGATAGAATGTTCTCAGTGAAGTGGTAGAGGCAGGCTCCATACATAGCTTTAAGAGCAGGTACAGTGTCCACAAGGCTAGGAGAGAGTGAATATGGCTAGCAGCAGGTGAAGAGACAGGGCCAGGAGCTAAGACTCAGTGCTTGCAGTCACATATATATGACTACACACAGTACAAGGATTTTGAAACGTATAACGAATTATGACTTGTAGTTTTTATGTCTTGGCTTCTCATATTTAACAAACTTGTTTCTACATATTAATTATATTTTTCAATAAATTATTTTTGTAGAATATAATTAAACCTATATGACAGTATCTTTTTTTTTATTTTCTTATGTCTGTAGCTTTTGCTGCATTTATGATTGTTTAAAACTGACTGAACAAAGTTTGAGTAGTGTAATGGCACCATATTGTAGATCTGTGTTTATAAACAGTGCATGTATGATGTATACCTTAGGAAATATATTTTTTACCAAAGTTGTCCTCTTCAGCAGTTTTATAAGTATCCTAATTTTTGTGAACCAAAAACAATGTATGGTGTTACATGATGTATGATGTAATCTCATTAACCATGAGTACTGCTAATAAATGCTGAACATTTTATTACTAGGCAGGACTTGGTGAACATGGTATAGTAGTAACAGTAAAGGTGGTATTCACGGGAAAAACTACTCAGTTCAGGTAGTAACTCCTTACTGTCTCGAATAGGGATTGCTATACAATTTCACTACACTGACATTGTTTCTCTTACTGAATTCATTCGTCTACCAGTCTTTTTTTTTTCTTGTATCTAATGGTTTGAGTGCTCTCACTCTGGACTGTCACAGGCTGTCATTGTCTATGGCTGACTGACATCAACTAGCTCATGCCTGCCTTAAATATCCCACTCATATCAAACAGAACCATGGCTAAGTTTAGTGAGGAACAGAGAGAGAGAGAAAAATAGCAACATATTCCTCCTCGTGCAGCTGATTAGTACTCGATAAAACATTTACCAAGCGTTGCTATTAACACCTACGGCATGCAACAACCTTATGAGGGCAGAAACTTGGACTTAGTGTCTGCTTTCTGTTTCTGTTCTCATCTTGTGCTTTGGATTCCTTGTTAAAACCCCTGATGTCCAAGGTTGCCCTTCTTTCATTGCATTGCCAAAGTCTTGCCCTTTGTTTTAGACTTGTGCCCAACCTCTTTCCGTGAGTATTTTCAGTTGTTATTCACAACGCTGTGGACACCAGCAGCTACAGTGTACTTGAATAAGCAACTGTTTTTCTTAGAGTGTATGATTAAAGAATGGTTGTTGGAAGAAAAAAAAAAAAAGTATTTTCACAGCAGTTACATAAATTTCTTTTTACAATCCTCATAAAAAGAAATTTATGTAACTGCCTGTGAAAATACCTTTTTTTTTTTTTTTTTTTTTTTTTTTTTTTTTTGTTTTTTTATACCATCCTATACTCTTGGTCTGAGGAATTAGACTGTCGGTCTCTTCATCAGACACCGAACTAATTCCCCCCAATCTCCCTACCCTATCCCATCCTCCCCTTTTCCTTTCCTCCTCCTCCTCCCCAACCCTCCCTTTTGCCCTTCCTCTTTTTGGCCTTTGGTATTTCTCCACAGGCGCGCTTGTTCCTACGGTAGGGGGGAAAGGATACCGGGGTCTATCCCCATTCCGTTGAGGTTCTTGGCGGTGGCGTAGTTTGCCGTGGAATCTGGATCGCCTGGGGATGTTCAACGATCCCCTCTCCTGGTATCCCGGATATTAGCTTTGGGTGTCTTTTCGGCCAACGGGTGTATCTCTGGGAAGCCACCTTTCGGATCGGGGGGGTTGAGTGGCCGAAAGGGTGGTATGCTTTGTGGCGGAATAACTGGCCGCCCTCTCTTTTGTCAGCCGAGGTAGCTCGGCCAGATGTGAGGTTGCTATCCCGGATTGTTAGTTTACTAGATGATGGGTAGGGTATGGCACGGGTTCCATTGCTCATCTGCGTACTGCGGTGCTGAGGTCCTCTTCGGCGCGGAGGAGATTTCTGGCCCTGTCATTCCTCCTGGGAACTATCCCTCCCGGTCCCCTTTGTTTATTCTTTTTTTTTATTTTTATTTTCTTTTCTTCTTTCTTTTTTTTACTCTTAAAAACAAAAAGAAAGAAGTAACCTACCATGGCAGCCCTAGTCCTTGAACCTACTCCCCCGGGGCCCCTTCTTGATACGCACCCCGTTCTGACCCCACCTCGTCTTTGGACCACTCTTACAGACACTCCTCATGCCTCTGTACCTATTTGCGGTGCTGTTTCTCACCCGCTTCAGGTAATGAGCCTCGACTGACTCCTTCGATTTATCGGACCTTTGCTCTCCGCTGACTATGCTTCTGGCTCTTCCTCTACGGTGCGGCAATTTTCAAATTCGCGACCCTTCCACGTCGGACCAACTCTGGTCCCACGCCAAAACGCCAACGACAATTACCTTGATATACTTTCTCACCTTCTCGCTTCTCTCAGAAAACGATTCGTCACGTCCTTCACTACCTTCCACGTCAGTTCAGACCTGAACATGGACTAAAATCTTCACTTTACGACCGACTTCCTCTACTGCCTATATTTCTGACCACAGTATTGGCAAGGCACTCCTAGCCCATGTTGGTTAAAGATATTTCTTTTATGCTCTTAAGAGCGGTACGCGCATTTCATTACCATGCAGAATGCTACCCAGGCTCATGAGCTCTCGTCTTTCCATATCGATACTGTTCCTGTCACTCTTGAAAACCATCATTCCCTCAATTCTTGTAGTGGTACTATCATTTACCCTTTTCCAAGTTCACACAGAATTTCCAGACATGTGGCCACTGACATTCTTGATAGCTGGAAAACTCCAAGATCTCCAATCTAAGGTAGACACTTAGTTCTTCCTGCCCGCGGACGGGGAAGACGATCCCCTAGCAATGTGGCTCGTTGAATTTTTGACAGCCGAGAGAACTCCCATCCTCAGTTTATATAGCAGGACATCGGTTACAAGTTCGAAAGGTGATCTACACCACAACCGTGTGAAATGGCTGGTGATTGGGCCATCAGCGAAATATTGCAGATCTATCGCCGAATGCCAGTCTGTGGTGCAAGGACCATTCTAATAATACGTCTTGCAATCGATCTCCCTCTTGCTTAACTGTCATGAGGTCACCTTGTTTACTCTCGCCGTTGTCAAGGCTATTTAAACGAGACGACGGGAAATCCGTTACCTCAAAGAGAGGGACAGAAGGTCTCCCGTATGCCATGCAGTGTATATCTCCGCCTCCAAGGGGTGATCCCACGTGTTTCTTATTCCCGTGGTTTCAAAACGTCCCCCCACTTCTGGTATCCCATCTTCTACACCCACCTACTTGGTTACTCTCCCATAGTCACTCCTGTATCTAATCCTTTTGCTGTCCTCGGCTCAGACTATCCCTACTTCAACGCTCAGTCTGTCTTCGCTTCTTAGAGTTCTCTCTCACCAAGCCTCAGTATCGACGAGACCTCGTACGACACCTCCTCCAATCGTCCCCTCTATTCTTCTAAGTCTCAAAAAGGTCCGTTAACACCTCCTACCATCTTCCACCTCCTCATTTTACCCTCCTGTCTCTGTGTCTCTGGTTATCCACTTCACTGGCTCAGTTACTAGTGTAGAGGGTTCACCCTCCTCCTCGTACTGTACCTTCCTCCGGTTCCCTCCCAAGTTTTCTTCCTTTTCCTGCCACCTCCAGGTTTCCTGCCTCATCTGTCCCCTGCCACGCTCTCATTTCCCACCACCTTTTGCCCCCCCCTACCTTGGTACTGTCCAATTACAGTTCAATCTTACTCATCCTCCCCTACCATTTACCATATTTGTTCCCATACGGACGTCTCTGAATTCAGAAACACTTGAAGGCGATCTCTGAATATATTGCAGAGACCAAACCATCAAATGGGACACTGATTCGACCTTCCCGTCTTCTCTCTCTCCTTGCTCCATCTGCGCAACTCCTTTCTTCACCAGCGCACTGTTCTTCGCTGCTTGAACGTTTTCCACTGCCTAGCTTTTGGACTTTTCTAACCCCTCTAGTCCGTAGGAACCCTTACTGCGGATTTCAAGTATCTTTATCATTGCCAATCATGGCCTATTTACAGTGGAATATTCGCGGCTCAGGGGTAATCGGGGGTGAGCTTCAGATGTTACTCTCCATGTTTGCCTGTTGGTGTTTGCTTACAGGAACCAAAAATTACACTCTGCTGTTTTTCTCCCATCTCCGGCTATTAATGTATTGTATTCTTCAGATCTTTTTCCTGATGGGACCTTTATTGAAAGTGCCCTTCTTCTACGCACTGATTATTCGTACCATCAGCTATTTGTTCATACTTCGCTGCATTACACAGCAGCCCGTATCCACTACAGAGTGGTATACGCTCTGTTCTTTATATCTCTTCCCTTCTCGGGGCCTTATCTATTCCGGATTATTGCCTTCCTTGTTTGTCATTTCCGCCACGATTCTGTTACTTGTTGATTTTTAATGCCCCACCATTTCCTCTGGGGGGGGGCTCACTGTGATTCCGTGTTGGCATTCAGTTAGAGGCTTTTCTTGCCACCCACCCCTCCATGTTTTAAAATAAAGTACTCACACCATTTTGATCCTCGGACTCATATCTCTCTTGCATCGAATCTCTCAGTCTGCTCTTCTAAAATAAAAACCACAGAGCGATCCTTGTTTTTAAACAGAAGCGTGCGATCGCTCGCCGTGTCATCCGTGATGCTAAACGCACTTGCTGGCGAGATTATGTCTCCACCATCACCTCTGCTTCCTCTATGAGTGCAGTCTGGAAAAAAGTACGAAAACTGAGTGGTAAATATTCTCCTGACCCGGCTCCTGTTCTGCGGGTTGCCGGTGTTGATATAGCAAACCCACTAGATGTTGCCAATGAAATTGGCAATCATCTGGTCCGTATTTCTCAGGGACTCCATCTATGCCCCTCATTTCTTTCCTCAAAGTCTGCCAGAGAGTTAGCACCCTTGGACTTTTCTTCTCTCAGAGAAGAACAGTATAATATGCCTTTTACACTTCAAGAACTGGGGCAACACTCTCAGCTTGTCGATCATCGGCAGCTGGGCCCGACGACATTCATATTCGTATGCTACAACATTTACATCAGTCAGCCCTTGCAGTCCTATTACGCCTTTACAATCTTATTTGGTCACAAGGAGTTCTTCCACAGCTGTGGAAATCCGCCATTGTTCTCCCTTTCCGCAAACCAAAGGCACTACGGGACATGAAACCTCCCACTATCGTCCCATTGCTCTTACCAGTGCAGTTTGCAAGTAATGGAACGCCTAGTAAATAGACGTTTAGTGTGGTATTTAGAGACACACAACAGTCTCTCCACTCGTCAATATGGCTTTCGTAAGGGACGTTCTACCATAGACCCCTTACTATGCTTGGATACGTATGTTCGTAATGCCTTTGCGAAAAAACCCACTCAGTTATTGCCATATTTTTGACCTTGAGAAGGCATATGACACAACTTGGAGGTATAATATTTTAGCCCAAGCCCACTCCTTAGGCCTTCGAGGCAATCTACCATCCTTCCTTAAGAACTTTTTAACTGACAGGCATTTCCGTGTTCGGGTTAATAATGTGCTCTCCCCGGACTTTATCCAAGCTGAAGGTGTCCCCCAGGGATGTGTTCGAGCACAACACTTTTTCTCCTTGCTATTAATGATTTGGCCTCTAGTCTTCCCTCAAATATTTGGTCATCACTCTATGTTGATGACTTCGCTATTGCCTGTGCAGGCGCTGACTGTCATCTCATTACAGTTTCTCTCCAAAAATGCAATTGACCGTGTTTCCAATTGGACCACCACAAAGTGGGTTTAAATTTTCCAGCACTAAAACCCACCAAATCACTTTCACTAGACGCTCTGTCATCTCCGATCATCCTTTGTACCTCTATGGCTCCCGTATCCCTGAACGTGATACAGTCAAGTTTCTGGGCCTCCTCTTTGATCGTAGGTTATCCTGGAAACCTCACATTACCTCTCTGAAGGCAACTTGTCACAGCCGGCTGAACCTTCTTAAAACCCTTGCTCATCTTTCATGGGGAGCTGATCGTCGAACCCTCCTTCGCCTACATTCCACCCTTATTTTATCAAAACTTGATTATGGTGACCAGATCTATTCAGCGGCATCTCCTGCTACTCTCTCTAGCCTTAACCCCATTCATCACCAAGGATTACGTTTATGCCTTGGTGCTTTTCGCTCTTCCCCGTCGAGAGCCTCTATGCAGAAGCGAACGTTCCATCCTTATCCGATCGCCGTGATGCTCATTGCCTGCGCTACTATGTACGCTCTCATGATCTCCGCAATCCTTCCATTTATAGAATGGTCACTGATATTAGTAGACATTCTTTATTTTGTTCGCCGCCCCTGTTTACTCTGTCCCTTCTCTCTTCGCCTTCATTCGCTCTTGTCTTCTCTTCAACTACCACCTTTCTATGTACATGTAGCATCTCACTTTTCCCTACCCCCTGGGAAGTTCCAGCTGTTCGAGTCTGTTCTTTCTCCCTCCCTTGCTCGAAAGCCCAACTGTCTACGGTCGCTTCCCGCTCTCTTTTTCTTGACCACTTTCACTCTCATTCTTCATGCCATTGCTGTGTACACAGATGGCTCTAAGTCTTCTGATGGCGTAGGATTCGCAGCAGTGTTTCCGGACAGCGTCGTACAAGGGCATTTACTATCTTCGGCTAGTATTTTTACTGCTAAATTATATGCCATCCTTACAGCACTTATCCGTATTGCATCTATGCCTGTGTCATCATTTGTGGTTGTCTCAGACTCCCTTAGTGCTTTACAGGCTATACAAAAATTTGATACACCTCACCCCTTAGTCCTCCGTATCCAACTTTGGCTACGCCGCATCTTTACCAAGCATAAAGATATTGTTTTTTGTTGGGTCCCTGGTCATGTTGACGTACAGGGCAATGAACAGGCAGACACTGCTGCGTGGTCAGCAGTACATGACCTACCAGTTTCTTATAGAGGTATTCCATTTACGGACTATTTTGCTGCAATATCTTCCCACCTTCACACCCGTTGGCAACAACGTTGGTCTACTATGCTCGGCAACAAACTTCAATCTATTAAACCGAGTATAGGTTACTGGCCGTCTTCTTATCACCAGTGTCGAGGTTGGGAGACTACTCTCTCCCGTCTTCGCATTGGCCATACTCGTCTTACTCATGGATATCTCATGGAGAGGCGTCTTGCTCCTCTCTGTGAGAATTGCCAAGCTCCATTATCAGTCAGCCACATTCTGTTGGACTGCCCACTTTACCAACGAGCACGCAGAATTTACCTCTGTCGTCGTCTTCGCTCCGCTGCTCTCTCTTTACCTTCCCTTCTCGCTGATGGACCCACCTTTCATCCGGACTCTCTCATTGACTTTTTGACAACAACTGACTTACATCACAAATTCTGATACCTTCAGCCCTTTCTACTTCAATCTCTTGCTACCCTCTACCCCCGTACTATCCCCTGCCCCGCTGTTTTCTGTAACCTGCTGATCACCCCCCCTCCCTTCTGCCATCCAATACCCTCGCTTCCTTCCCTACCCTGCAGCGCTGTATAGCCCTTGTGGCTTAGCGCTTCTTTTTGATTATAAATAATAATAATAATACACACAAACTGAAGAAGACATGTACAATTACATGACACTTATCTTTATTGAAGATCTGGTGATGATTGATGGGTTGGGAGGAGGGGAGAGTGTGGATGGTGTTAATGTTTAGAAGGGGAATCCCCTTCCATTAGGACTTGAGGTGTCAAATCCTTTTCTGGGGTTACTTCTCTTCTTCTTTTAATGCCACTAGGACCAGCTCGAGAGTCACTGGACCTCTGTTGCACAACATATCTGTCCATAGAGCTCTGTACCTCCCGTTCCTTTAAGATTTGTGTAAAATGGGCCATAACATTGTCATTGTAATAGTCACCAGCACGGCTTGCAATATCTGTGTTAGGGTGATTTTCCTCCATAAAGGTTTGCAGTTCAACCCACTTTGCACACATTTCCTTTATCTTTGAAGTAGGCACATGGATTCCACAACTGGAATAGGCATCTCAGGGTTAGCCTCAAACCCTTCAAAATCTTTCTTAATTTCCATACTAATTCTCACCCTTTTTATCACAGGGTTGACACTAGAAGCTTTCTTGGGGCCCTTGGTGACTTTGCAGGTGCAAACACCACAAACTCGGTGATAATATGAAATGTTCCGATTGTATGTTTGGATGCGACCACAGTGGCTGGCTTGTAAACACTGGCACCCACAGGACAAGTGAGGCGCGCTCACGCCACATGTGGACGCGTCTCGAACAGAACGAATCGTGTTGGGCGAGTTTTCTAGCACTAGCCGAGGCAAAATTTTTGCGTTAAAATGTATCGGTAGGCAGATTTAATGTTATGTGATGCGTTTGTTAGGCGAGGGTCCACTGTACTATATGTTAGTGTAAACTCGTTAAATGGCATTTATATGCGTTTATAAGTGGAAAAAATGGCTGTCTGCTTTCCGGCGATGTCTGCTTTCTGGCAGTAGCCTGGAATCTAACCTGCTGTATAAGTAGGGTCCTACAGTTTACTTATCAGAGTACATATAAAATATGCAGTAACTTTAAAACTTGAAATTTTGGAAAATTTCCAGACATAATAGATGTGCTCATGGAGAATGTAAACAAACCGGGTGGGGCATGCTCTATTAGAAAGACCGCTAATGGAATGCTGTAAGGTGAAATGCCATAAAGCAGGGCTCTACTGTATTTATACTGCCACTGTTAGTTATGTATTTATCATAAATTTTACATGACTTGAAACTGTGTGCCTGCACATTGCTGGTGGGTTTTTGATCTGAGGAAATGGTGCTACCCTCCACTTCCTCACATCTAACCTCATTATCTTCAGTTTCCAAGTCACTGTATAACCATAACGGGTTTACCGTTTCGCTATAGTAATAATAATAATGTTTCGGCAGAATATACTGTTAATGCCAGAGTTGACACCTTATGTTGAGAGACCAGCGGATGCAGCGACGGCTGTAGCGGCACAGGACGCCACCCTTGCCTGGACCACCACACTCACTACCTCACACAACAACACTAACAAATCTAGGTAAGTTTAACTTAATTTTTTTATTCATATCTACCTTGCTCTACTTAACCAGGGGATTTCTATATAATATGTCATTGATGTGAGATAGGTCTATATAAGTTGTATTGTGTACTTTTAGAAGTAAAGATAATTATTGCTTTATGTAATAGTTGTGTTCCTGCATCATGTTGTAAGTTTAAAGTGAACTTAAAACAACATGTATATGTCTACCATGCTCAGAAATTATAGGCTTCTTCTTCTTCTGTTGGGTTTCAGGGCCACTGACAGCATACGCCGTAAGAAATTATAGGCTCAGAGGGTCAGCAGTTAAAAAAAGTTTCTTCTGATAATACTACAGTGGACCCCCGCATAACGATGGCATCACATAGCGATTATTTCGCATACCGCTTACTTTAATTGCAAAAATTTTGCCTCGCATACCGCTTAAAAACCCGCTTACCGATTTTCGTCCGAGACGCTTCCAATGTGCGGCCTGAGCCACGCTCACATGTTCCGCCGGTGGCATTGTTTACCAGCCAGCCTCCGCAATAACATCCAAGCATACAATCGGAATATTTCGTATTATTACAGTGTTTTCGGTGCTGTTTCTGGAAAATAAGTGACCATGGGCCCCAAGAAAGCTTCTAGTGCCAACCCTGTGGTAAAAAGGGTGAGAATTAGTATGGAAATTAAGAAAGATTTTGAAGGGTTTGGGCTAACCCTGAGAAGCCTATGCCAGTTGTGGAATCCATTGTGCCTACTTCAAAAATTAAGGAAATGTGTGCACAGTGGGTTGAACTGCAAACCTTTATGGATGAAAATCACCCTGACACAGCTGTTGCAAGCCGTGCTGGTGACTATTTCAATGACAATGTTGTGGCCCATTTTAGACAAATCGTAAAGGAACGGAGGTACAGAGCTCTATGGACAGATTTGTTGTGCGACAGAGGTCCAGTGACTCTCAAGCTGGTCCTAGTGGCATTAAAAGAAGAAGGGAAGTAACCCCGGAAAAGGACTTGCTACCTCAAGTCCTAATGTAAGGGGATTCCCCTTCTAAACAGTAAGAAGATAATGCTCTCCCCTCCTCCCATCCCATCAATCATCACCAGATCTTCAATAAAAGTAAGTGTCATGTAAGTGTGCATGCCTTTTTCAGTTTGTGTGTATTAAAATTAACATTTCATGTGGTAAAAAAATTTTTTTTTCATACTTTTGGGTGTCTTGCACGGATTAATTTTATTTCCATTATTTCTTATGGGGAAAATTCATTCACATAACGATTATTTCGCATAACGATTACCCCTCTTGCACGGATTAAAATCGTTAACCGGGGGTCCACTGTATAGAGAATCTGTCTGAAGGTAAAGATGCCAGAAATAGGAAATTTGTTTGAAAACTCATGGAATTACCAGGCACCAGCTTAGTAGTCTGGATGCAATAGATGCATCAGTTATTTTGCCCAATTATAGACCTAGTTTAAGGCAAATTCCATGCTCGTTTCAACTAAATTCTTAGCTGTTCTGCTAGTATGCCTTGCAGTTTATTGATTGAGCATAAGAAAACACCCGTTCAACTATCAGAACTGCTCTATTCAGTAATTCAGCTAATTTTATGCAAAATTATGAAATTCTAATTTGAAAAAAGATTCCAAAATAAACACTGTAGACAATCCTGGGACTAAAATAACGTTTTCTCTGTTTGTTAATCATATTCACAGGCCTCTCCTATATTACACTTGCTTTCTATTTTGAATTTATCATCAAGTAGTGAGACTCTCAAAACTCATCAAAGGTAAAGGTCTCCTATCATTGGTGTAACCTCATCAACTCAGCCTGTCAGGGAAGTGCTCTTAGCTCTTTGCTCATCACATGTATTAGTGATCTCCCCAGTACATCTTGTCTACTTGAATCTGTTCTGTCTGCAAATTACACAGTTTTTTTTTGTGTGTGTGTCTCCCACCGAGGCATGGTGACCTTGGAAAAGAAGGAACACATTCAAGCTCAGGGAAATCAAGCTTTCTCTTCCATAGCTACACAGTATCAACTTTAGTGATACTATGAAAGGATATCGCAGAAGAAACAACAGCAGTAAGAAAAGAACACAAAGGACCCTAGAACTCATCTTGTCTACCCAGCAGGACGCCGGTGTATCATCAACCCCCCTCACCACTACAACCCAGAGAACAACAACAAACATGGCTGACTCCCCCTCCAACTCTACTCCCTTCAAAGAATTCACCCATGATAACTCAGGTATGATTATTCCTTGACAATATCAGGGACTACATCGTTGCTCTAGAAAACGAAACCAAAGATATTAAAGCAACACTTGCGCGACGAGAATCCAAGATAACCAACCTTGAGAACAAGATTCAAAACCTTGAAGGGAAGATTACCTCGGGAAGTGCTGACACAGAAAATATTCTGAAAACAGCAATAGCCAGTCACACTGAGCAAATAACAACTCTAAATATGAAGGTTGAAGAAGCAATCAAGGACTGGAATCAGAACATGCACACTCGACTGAATGAATACCTTGATTGAAAAGACAACAAAACTGAACAAGATAAGTTGTCTGATGCAGTTATAATAAACAGTCCACACATTCCTAGTGAAATTACCCAAGAACAGTGCAAAGAAACTGCTGTCAGGATAATACATGACCATGTAAAAGTTATTGTGCAAAACAATGAAACCAAAGAAACATGTTTGTTAGGAAAACAAGGTAGTAAACACAGTATTATGATCAGACTTCATTCATATGATAAAAGAAAGGACTTAATTAAATCAGCAATTACAATGAAAAATGGAGTGTACATCAACGAGTGTCTAACAAGAAAACATCAAAACCTTCTGTTCAGGTTGAGAAAACTTAAACAGGAAAACAAAATACATCAGTGTTTCACTCGAGATGGGAAAATACTAATTAGAAAAACTTCAACAGGACAACAATACACCATCTCAAATGAACATGATTTCTCTACCTTCCTTAGAAAAGCAACATTTCTGTAACAGATTAGATAAGTGTCCTTAACACATATATACGTGTGGTGCATATAGTGTATGTTACTATTATATTATTGTGCATTATTATTTTTTCTTTTACTAGCTAATACCAGCTACCTCAAATACTTTTTACTTTTTAATTGCTTTTATTTGTCATAATTTTGTGTTGCAAGTCAAATCTTACTCCAAATTAATGTTATTCATGCTTGCTACCTGTCCATTTAATTCAGCTTACCACTACTATTTTAATCCCCTTTATATTGCATGTGAAATTAGTGTATATTCCAATTTGGTAGGGTGTGCAAAAGAAAATTAAAGGTGAATACAGGAAAGAGTAAGGTTATGACGATAAAAAGATTAGGTGATGAAAGATTGGATATCAGATTGGAGGGAGAGAGTATGGAGGAGGTGAATGTATTCAGATATTTGGGAGTGGACGTGTCAGCGGATGGGTCTATGAAAGATGAGGTGAATCATAGAATTGATGAGGGGAAAAGAGTGAGTGGTGCACTTAGGAGTCTGTGGAGACAAAGAACTTTGTCCTTGGAGGCAAAGAGGGGAATGTATGAGAGTATAGTTTTACCAAGACTCTTATATGGGTGTGAAGCATGGGTGATGAATGTTGCAGCGAGGAGAAGGCTGGACGCCGTGGAGATGTCATGTCTGAGGGCAATGTGTGGTGTGAATATAATGCAGAGAATTCGTAGTTTGGAAGTTAGGAGGAGGTGCGGGATTACCAAAACTGTTGTCCAGAGGGCTGAGGAAGGGTTGTTGAGGTGGTTCGGACATGTAGAGAGAATGGAGCAAAACAGAATGACTTCAAGAGTGTATCAGTCTGTAGTGGAAGGAAGACGGGGTAGGGGTCGGCCTAGGAAAGGTTGGAGGGAGGTGGTAAAGGAGGTTTTGTGTGCGAGGGGCTTGGACTTCCAGCAGGCATGCGTGAGCGTGTTTGATAGGAGTGAATGGAGACAAATGGTTTTTAATACTTGACGTGCTGTTGGAGTGTGAGCAAAGTAGCATTTATGAAGGGGTTCATGGAAACCGGCAGGCCGGACTTGAGTCCTGGAGATGGGAAGTACAGTGCCTGCACTCTGAAGGAGGGGTGTTAATGTTGCAGTTTAAAAACTGTAGTGTAAAGCACCCTTCTGGCAAGACAGTGATGGAGTGAATGATGGTGAAAGTTTTTCTTTTTCGGGCCACCCTGCCTTGGTGGGAATCGGCCAGTGTGATAATAAATTCAATTACATTATTGTGTTAGTCCCAAAACTATCTTTTGCTAGCTAGTACCAGCTACCTCATATTTCTCTACTTTTTATAGTGCAATTAATTGCTCAACTTATTATACATTACAAATCAGATGTTACTCCCAAATCAATATTATATCATAGTGACTATCTGTCCATTGAACTTTGTTCATCATTACTTAATTTAGTCCCTTATATATTTTCTCCTTTATTTTAGCTTTATATAACTACCTTACTCCATATATCCACAATTGTTAAAATAATCAAAGTGCTATTCTCAGGTGCTAAAGTGTAATAAGTTCACTATTTTGCCATTAAAATACTCCAGGTGCTATTGACTACCTCAGGTGCTACTGATTTTACTTTTAATACATTCTTTTACTATTATGTCCATCAGCTCCTTTATTTTAACTGTAAATATCTACTGTAGTTCATAAACTCGCTTGTTAAAATAATTAAGGTGCTATTAGATATTTAAGTGTATAACTAATTTATCAATTCTCTAATAATCCCTTTTTCCTTAAAATTTTTACAAGTTTTAGATTAATCACGGTGTCTTAGTCATAAGTCTAGTTGTAGATTCAACATAAATCTTATATCATTTTACTCAGAAAATTTAGTTTGTAAAATTACTCTCATCCTATGATTACAGGCATAGATCCTGATGTAAACTTTTTACAAAATGAATTGCATGAATCAACCAGTAACTGTATTTACTACACAGCAGACTAAGCAAAGACTTTACTCAGTGCAAACATTAACATAACCATCTTTAACTACAATGTCAGATCCTTGAGCAAACATTATGATGACCTCACAGCATTACTCAATTCCCTTCATTCCAATATATCAATCATCACACTCACAGAAACCTGGCTTAAGCCTGATATTACAGATTTCTATACCTTTCCTGGCTACATGGCCATACACAACTGTAGAACAGACCAGCAAGGGGGAGGAACAGCTATGTACTATTCAAATCAACTCAAATGTATCAATAAATCTTGCACAAGGGATGAACGTGAAGAATATATCATAGCCAAATTTAAATCAAAAGACCTGCAAAAACTCCTCACAGTTATATACATCTACAGAGTACCACAGTCAAACATTTATCACTTTAGTGAAAAACTAGGAAACATGATTACTGATGCACACATGAATAAAGACCACCTACTACTAACAGGTGATTTCAACATAAACATACGACACCACCAGGACCCACAAGTAACCGAATTCACAAACACAATGAGTAACTGCCTGTTGCTACCAGCAATATCTAAACCTACAAGAATCACCGAGAGAAGCATCTCCTTAATAGACCACATCTGGACAAGCACCATATCCCCTTTAAAATCAGGCATAATCATGGACAACACTACAGACCACTACCCAACCTTTCTCATAACTAATCTGGGCAAACTACCACAAGACATTACTAAAGTAACCTTCAGACTACATAACGAGACAGCAGTTAACAACTTTACAGCAGCTATGAATAACATCGATTGGCAAAATGAGCTTGAAACATTTACAGATATGATTGAATATATAAATAATTTTCTAAAAAAGCCCAATGCCTCTACAACAGACACTGCCCCAGAAAACTAAACAGATCACAGCAAAGAGACTGAATAATCCCTGGCTAACACCAAGCATCCTCAAATCCATTAACGCAAAGCACAAATATGAAAAACAGTATAGAATGGGTCAAATAACTAGAGAACAGTCTAGTAATTACTCATCTGCACTTACCAGCCTGATAAGAAGGTCAAAAAAATTGTATTATGAAAATAGATTACATAACATCAAAGGTGATATGAAAAAAACCTGGAAAACTCTATATGAAATTCTTGGAACTAAAAAGTTATCCAAAAACAAAGCAATCAAACTAACAAAATCAGATGAACCCCTGCTCACTACAACTGAAACAGCAAACAGACTTAATGTTTTCTTCTCCACCATAGGAAAAAATCTAGCAAACAAAATACCAAGCACAAATGCCCGTCCATCAGACTACCTCATAGGAACCTACCCAAATACGCTATTCCTAGCTCCAACCAACCCACTGAAGTTATGCTCATCATAAACACCTTTAAAAACAAGGCAGGAGACATAAACAACTTGCCTGCTTTTATGTACAAAAAAGCTTCTCAAGTATTGCCACCAATTATTGCAATGCTCTTTAACAAATCCATTGAATCATCAGCCTTCCCAACAATCCTCAAAATAGCGAGGGTCACTCCGATCCATAAAGGAGGTGACCAAGCTGACTTGAATAACAATAGACCAATATCTAACTTACCACTGCTCTCTAAAATCTTTGGAAAATTAATTCATAGACGGATCTATTCCTACCTCGTTTCACACAACATATTAAACCCTTGTCAGTTTGTATTCAGAAATAATGAAAGCACAAATGATGCTATCATACACATGCTAGAACTAATATGTACCGCACTTGAAAAGAAAGAAGTCCCGCTGGGCATTTTCATTGATTTGCGTAAAGCTTTCTATACAGTTGACCATGAACTACTGTACTCCAAATTAATGCACTATGGTATCAGAGGCCACTCCCTCAACTACCTAAAGTCATACTTTAGTAACAGAACTCAATATGTGTATGCAAATGATGCAAACTCCTCCACCCAACCAATCACAGTAGGAGTCCCACAAGGAAGCGTCCTTTTACCACTCCTCTTTCTCATCTACATCAATGATCTGCCAAATGCATCACAGCTACTCAAACCCATATTATATGCAGATGACACTACATATGTCTTTTCCCACCCAAACACAGTCATACTAGCAAACACAGTCAATGCTGAATTACAGAAAAAATCTGCCTGGATGATAACTAACAAACTTACCCTGAACACTGATAAAACCTATTTCATTCAGTTTGGAAACAAAGCTGCAAATGATCCAATTAACATAACGCTAAATGGATCATCAGTCACAAGACTCACAGAGGGAAAATTCCCTGGTATCCACCTTGACAGTAGCCTTAAGTTCCGGACACACATACAACAAATCACCAAGAAAATCTCCAAGACTGTAGGCATACTATCAAAGGTAAGGTACTACGTTCCACAATCTGCTCTCCTGGCACTGTACCATTCACTCATATACCCTTATCTCACATATGGAATTTGTGCATGGGGATCAACAACATCCAATCACCTAAAACCTCTAATAACCCAGCAAAAGACTGCAGTAAGAATGATAACAAATTCCCACTCCCGCCAGCATACTCCACCAATTTTCAAAAGTCTGAATCTGTTTACCATTAAAAACATCCATAGTTATAAGAACATAAGAACATAAGAAAGGAGGAACACTGCAGCAGGCCTGTTGGCCCATACTAGGCAGGTCCTTTACAATTCATCCCACTAACAAACATTTGACCAACCCAATTTTGAATGCCACCCAAGAAACAGCTCCAATGTGCAAGTCCCTCTCAAATCCAACCCCTCCCACTCATGTACTTATCCAACCTAAATTTGAAACTACCCATGTGCCTACTACATACACAGAACAATACACACAAATATAAACCCCCCACTCAAACTTTTGCTCACCAACCTAAACAGGACACATGACCACAACACAAGACACAGATCTCTTTTTGATATACCTCGTGTCCATATCACACTGTGTAAAAACTCTATGCACATAAAGGGCCCCAAAATGTGGAATTCATTACCAGAAGATATTAAAGTAACCCGGTCTGAAAATCAATTTAAGACTCTTCTCGAAAGCCACTTAATCACCCTAGACTAAATGCTAAATACTCAGTATATATTTACTCACCAATGTACTCCCACATCATAACTGAAACAATCACATTGAACCTTTTATCCAGTGTTGACAGGAATATAATTGAATCATTGTTTTTCACAAAAGCATTTTAGAATAAAAATACATATGTCTTTGCATTATACAAATTTTGATTCATTTATAATTAATATTCTACTGTACAACTATAAAATAATTACTTTCCTACTGTACAACTATGTTATACTACTCCTTAGTATTAAGCAGAATGTAAGCCAATAATGTTAAATTGGCCCATAATGCCAAGGCATAATAGAGGCTCTCTTTGCATTGCAACCCACTATTGTATATACACAATCTCAATGTACTGTTTGCAAAGACATTAAATAAATAAATAAATAAGATATGAAAATAATCTAAGAGTAGGATTTGCCTTATAGGATAAAGTTTGAGCAATTAATATCACTATAGGAATATTATTTGAGGTAGTTGATACTAGCTAGTAGTTTGTTATTTGTAGTTTGGGAGAAAAGGGAAAAAAAGGTATGATTATCAGAGAATTTTAACAGTGCTTAAGTAGGAAAGAAAATGGTTATACAGATATTATTAAAGAGTAAGTATCTTATTAGCAAATAATAATTTGTGAACTGGAAATCTGGGAAGATATGTTAAATTGGGTCACACAAAGAAGAACTGTGTGGGACACCTGGGATAATGAGGTAATAAAATACTATCTAGGAGGTGATAGTACAGGGTTTATTAATAAGACTAACTAACTAATGTGGTAAGGATTTGGCACTAATACATCAGACTCTGTAATTTTTGGGGCATCATAAAGGGAAAGTTTGTAGATCATTTTCATTTTGTAATATAGTACAAATGCCCTACATTTGTTTTTTCTTACTGGATTTTTTCCATCCTGCAAAGCATGGTGAATTTTATCATTTTTCTCATGTTTCTTTTTTCTCACTCTGTACAGGGGTTCGTCGTTTTCTTGTGAGACACTCATTTATGTATATACAGTGGTCCCTCAATTATCGTCCTTAATCCATTCCTGGAAGTGGGACTTTTTAAAATAGACGATTTTGAATCAATTTTCCCCATAAGAAATAAAGTAAATCCAATTAATTCGTTCCCGACCCCAGAAGTATCAAAAAACAATTTTTTTTTTTACCTAAAAGATAGATTTACATGCACAAAAGAATGAACATTCAACATGACAGTTACCTTTTTTTAAAGGCTGTTGTTGATGAATGGAAGACAGGGAGGGAGGAGAGGGGAAGAGTGGTTATTGTTTGGAAGGGGAATCCCCCCCCATAAGGCCCTCTAGGTCACTTCAGGGGTCACTTCCCTAACATTAATATAGTTTTTACATGCAGAAAAAAATACCAAAATAAATGTAAAGCACTAATAAAATGTATAAATGAACATTGGTAATAGGGGTAGTTGATGAGTGGAACGGTACTGCCTAGTAGGGTGATGGGAAGCTAAAACATTGGGTAGTTTCAATTTAAGGTTGGATAAATACACGAGTGAGAGGGGTTGGATTTGAGTCGGACTTGCACCTAAAGCTTATTGCTTGGGTAGCATTTGTTCTGTTAGTGGGTTGGATTTGTGAAGGACCGGCCTAGTGTGGGCGAACGGGCTTATTGCAGTGTTCCCCCTTTCTTATGTTCTAAAAGCTATGGCTTGGGTAGTTTCAAATTTAGGTTGGATAAATACACGAGTGAGAGGGGTTGGATTTGAGCCGGACTTGCACATGAGCTTATTGCTTGGGTAGCATTTGTTCTGTTAGTGGGTTGGATTTGTGAAGGACCGGCCTAGTATGAGCCAGCAGTGTTCCTACTTTCTTAAGTTCTTATTTAACATCACACTTACCAGTAGGGTGATCGAGGCTAGGACCTTGGGTAGCTTTAAGAAGAGATTGGACAAATATATGAGTTGGAGGAGCTGAGTTTGATTTGTGTCATTGGGTACGGGAGTAAATTCTTGGGTAGCTTTGGGTAGAGGTCATTTTGATAAGGACCTGCCTTGTGTGGGCAAATAGACCTGCAGTGTTCTTCCATTGTTATGTTCTTAGTGGGAAGGATTGTAAAGGACCTGCCTAGTATGGGCCAGCAGGCCTTCTGCAGTGTTCCTCCTTTCTTATGTTTTATTGGAGATTTGTTTTTTGTGAGGGAGGATGGCAAGTTTATTGTTGGAGAATATGACACTAATATCAACTCTATGGCTTATTTATCTATCATAATTCAACTAATATAATATAATGAACAATATTAATAACATAGAAACATGGAATATACTCTAGAATGAATAAAATAAGTCATTACGTATGTCACGAGAGGTGTTGTGTTGTGTTGTGTTGTTGTTGGGTATATAAGGGCCACTGAGTGTAAGCCGTCCATAATGGTGGTGAAGCAGCAGCTGAGGTGGCAGTGTTTTCTGTAGCCCTATATAACTCCAACAACATTGGAGAAGTAGATGAATGGTTCAGAGAACCGACATGTTGATAAATTAGACACATGTGCAACTCTTGGATATCTTTATTGAGGAAACGTTTCGCCACACAGTGGCTTCATCAGTCCATACAAAGGAGAATCTTGAAGAATAGGAGGAGAATGAGGTAATCAGTCCCTCAACCTTGAGTCGATGTGGTCAGTCCATCAATCTTGAATAGAATACGGCATACGTGCTGAGAAGGAGCTTATAAACCGTTGGCAGGAGAGGTGAAGCAGTCAGAGGCAGTGTAACACTTATTCAATGTTGAAGTAGGTCGTGCCCAAGAATTAGGCAAGCGAAGAAATTCCAAGTATTAAGATCCCAAGAAGATGCAGTGTCTGACAGGTTTGTAGATGAATGGTTTCAGAGAACCGACATGTTGATAAATTAGACACATGTGCAACTCTTGGATATCTTTATTGAGGAAACGTTTCGCCACACAGTGGCTTCATCAGTCCATATAAAGATACCTAACTGTTGCATATGTGTCTTACCTAACAACCTGTCGGTATTTTATACCATTTTAATGTTCAATCTGTCAGGCACTGCAACACAAGGGTATCTTGGTACAGACCTGCAATCAACTTCGACAACTTCCACTAGTGAGAGCGGCTGGATTTGAGAGGGACCTGACCTCTCAGCATCTGAGTTCTTACCTCTCCTAGTGGCCTACGTCTCACCTCTTGGCGCTATAAAAAGCTCCATCCTGTCACTTCATCTCCATATTGTTTCATACTATGGAACAATGCTCTTCTCCAGACTGAGGGACTGACCACCTCAAAACTTTAAGGGTGATGGACTGATTACATCGTCTTCAAGTATCTTCTGCTTCTATCAACTTTTCTGTACTTGACTGAAGAAGCCTACTGTGTAGGCGAAACGTTTCATAATAAAGATACCTAACTGTTGCATATGTGTCTTACCTAACAAGTTGGTAGAATTGCTGAATCACTAAAGAAGGAACCCTCTACCACCATCACTATGACCTTCTACCACTATTACAACTGTTACCACTATCACTACTACCTTCTACCACTATCAACCACTATCACAACTGCTTCCACTCTACCACCACCACCACCACCTTTGTATTTTTCTACAAACTTTTTCATAAATTATGTGTTTCTCACATTCTTTACCAAAGGGCTGGCAGTAGAAGCTTTCTTTGAAGCCATGGTAACTTATTTAGCACTTGCAAGCACTAAAATCAATGTAATATTATGAAATATTTCGTAGGAGCATGTGAGGGGACCGTCGCTCACTGGTAAACAATGGCACACTGGCGGGGAAGGCAGGCCTAGGCGGCTCAGAGCGTGAGTACCTGTCCCAGATGAAGGACGATTAGCGAGTTACCGGACCATTTGCGAGCCAATGTTTAGACAAAATAACGGTACTATTTCCGAAATGGACGACTTTCAGGCCGGACGATTATTGAGGGACCACTGTATCTTGTTTTGCTTTAATAAATGAAATTATTAGATCTTTTTTCCTGTCTTGTGTGTGAAATCTGAGCATAACACTTTTTCTACTTTGGTTCCCTAGTAACCGCGATTCTTTTATTTCCGATACTGGTGCATTAACATGTAGGTGGTCAAATATGATCTTTAGATTTGTATCTTTGCAGTTTGAATGGTTTAATTTGCTGGGAAAGAGTGGGGTGTTAATTACTACTGCATCAGATAACTTATCTTGCTCTGCCTTATCATCTTGGTTAGCAAAATAATTGTTCAATTGGGTATCCATGTTTATTTTCCAGTCCTTGACGGCATCATCAATCTTCATGTTTAGGGAAGTTATTTGGTCTGTGTGACTGGCTATGACTGATTGGAGGGTCTTGCTAAAATCAGTCATGCCAGATGATGTTAGCTGTTGTTCAAGGCTATTGATCTTGTTCTCAAGGTGAAGTAACTTAGATTCATGGTTTGTTATTGTTGCATGAAGAGACGTATTTTCAGCATGAAGATTCAAGTTATCCGCCGTTAGGGTGTTGATGTAATTCTTTAGTGTATCAGGATCATTAGTCATACCTGGGAGCATATCAGCTGGGTTAAATCCTATGAAGGTAGTAGAGGTAGAGAGAGAGTCAGTCATGGTTGGTGTTGTTGTAGCGTCGCCTTGGTTGGGTGTTGAGGGTGAGTCGGCCATGTTTGTTGTTGATGTGTCGCTCTGGGTTGTAAGGGGGGTGGATGGCGCACTGGCGTCCTGCTGGATCGTCTTATGGAATAGTCGATTACTAGGTGCTGCCTTGCTGATCTTAGTGCTGTTTCTTCTATTAGTTGGTCTCATAGTAGTACAGGAGTTGCTTTGGTTAGATGAAGAAACTAATATAGTTAAAAGCTTGGAGTTGGTAGTCGTCTGACAGCGGGGTTGTGCTTGGAGATTGTGAGGCAGTCTTCACTTCAATCTGTAGTTTATCAGTTTGTAGGTATCACTGTTGATTATCTTGGGTTATGCTGGGTTCTACGTACATTAATGTAGTTATGAGTGCAATTAGGTGAGAAAAAAGACAGAGCTTGCTGCCTCTGCTGCCGCTGCCGCTCCTTCTAATTTCCAAGCTACAGATTTTCTGCATAATATTTGCACCATACAGTGCCCTCAGACAAAACATCTCCACTGCCTCCAACCTTCTTCTTGTTGCAACATTCACCATCCGTGCATCACACCCATAGAAGAGCATTGCTACCACTATACTTTCATACATTCCCCTTGGTAGGTAAGACACATGGGCAACATTTAGGCAATTTTATTCCGAAACATTTCACCTACACCGTAGGCTTCTTCAGTCGAATACAAAAGTAGGCAGGAGCAATAGAAATGTGAAGACAGTGTAATCAGTCCATCACCCTTAAAGTTGGAGATTTGAAGTTGTCAGTCCCTCAGCCTGGAGAAGACTTCTGTTCCATAGTCTGAAACAGTCTGAAAGAACTAGCGACATTGTGGAGACATGCAGGGTGGTAGTAGAGAGAATGTAGTCACTGAGAAGAGAAGAAATCTTAGACAAATTTTTCAAGTGAAAATTGTTGGATCTGAGAGGGACATGACCTCTCAGCGACTACATTCTCTGTACTACCACCTTGCACGTCTCCTTCCAACAGTATATAAGTCTCCACACTGTCGCTTGTTCCTTCAGATTGTTTCAAACTATGGAACAAAAGTCTTCTCCAGACTGAGGGACTGAAAACCTCAAATCTCCGACTTAACCCTTAAACTGTCCACACACAGATCTACGTGCACGTGCGCAGCGCTCCAAACATAGATCAACATTTTATTTTTCATTCCTTCAAATTTGGTGTGATAGGCCTGAGTTGCCTAGACATGAAAGAATGGGTCTGCGCACTCAGTATGTGCAGTATGAAAAAAATTGGGGACCACTTAGTACCTTGTGGAAGCACCAGTTCAATTGAGCCCCAGCTAGAGCAAATAGTGTGGCAAACACCAAGGATTCACTGATGTCATATCGTATTAACACTCCCATTTTAAGAGGAAAGTAAAAATAAATAAATAGATAAATACGTGAGTGGGTGTGGTGGGTTGAGTTGACCTGACTAGCTTTGTTGACTAGGTCAGATGCCGTGCTTCCTTCAGTGGATGTGACCTGAATAGGTGAGTCAATTGGTCTAAGCCGGGGGGTGACATGGACCTGCCTTGCATGGGCCAGTAGGCCTGCTGCAGTGTTCATTCTTTCTTATGTTCTTATGTATTCAGCAGACTGGCCAGACTTGATGGCATTGGCTGTACTCTATCTGTACTATATCTCTGTCTAATATATCTCTATCAGTCTATATCTCTGTCTCTCACATATACACATAAGTACAGTTATTACACATAGTGTAAATTACTTTGGATAAATAAAAAATTCCAGGCCAAGTGCTATACAGTGTTTGTAGATATAAGACATAAATAAACATGATGCAAGTAATAGCAGTTTCACTTGCTCAGCAATCAGGAGCGGCCATCCCCCATAAACCCCAAACCAACAGCCTTTACTAAGCCACTCCTGAGACAGAGACAAACAGATGGAAAGACAGACACACACAAGCAGACAGATAAACAGACAGACATAGATAGACAGACAGACATACAGACAGACACATATGTGTGCAACAGATAAAACAAAGCTAGGGTCCCCAGCAGCAATGCACATTCATCGAAAAAAAAATATCCTGGCTATCATTTGTTTTCGATGCTTGTCAAACAACATTCTCTCAGAAGTATTCAGATATACACTCCAGGCATACAACGCAGACTGGAGAAAGACAGATAAACAAGGCTAGATATAAGTAAGCAGAGCTAGACTGATAGACAATAGGCATAACAACAGACAGACAGCCAGACATACAGACAACATGTTTGTTGCAACACAAAACAAATAAAGTGAAAACAAAGAAGGCGAGGGATTCCCTACAGCACACACATTCATCAAATGTCACGACTGTCACCAGTTATCCTTCACTTGTCATAACACCATTCGGAGGGGGGGGATGTTTTCATATATACACCCAGCATATCTTGAAACATTGCAAAGACCTATAAATACTTTTGTATATATTTCTAGACAATATTAAATGACACAACCACGGGCAGGATTGAACCAACCCCACAGTAAGAGTTGGTCTCAAAACTCCAGACCGTCGCTTAGCCACTGCAGGTGAAAATGTTCACCTGTCGGTGTGATTGTTTAAAGGGGGGGGGTGGTGTGCTATTTGAGTACTATTTCAATACTGAATAATTTGGTCAGAACAGAGATTGGCTATGAAATCACAAGAAATATTATAAATTGTAATTATCAGAACTTAAAAATTATACAAACTAAAATAAAAACGAGAAAAAAGGCAAATCGGTAACACTTCTGCAAGCAGCAGGACTGGATATTGCATCAGGTGAGCATCCAGAGCCAACTTCCCGGTCTTATATCTCAGTAAGTACTGGTCCTAAATTTTTTTTTTTTTTTTTTTGGTCTTATAGCACAGAAAATTGCCCTCTTTAATTTAAAAAAAAAAAATTATTTTGCAAAATATTCAGAGTGCCACGCAGGTGAACATAGATCTATGCTTGGACAGTTTAAGGGTTAAGGGTGATGGACTGATTACATTGTCTTCACATTTCTACTGCTCCTGCCTACTTTTGTACTTGACTGAAGAAGCTTACTGTGTAGGCAAAATGTTTTCGACGTATAAATACGTCTTACGAGCCAATGTTTCTGACGTATGTATACTCAATAATTCTAGCGGCTTCAAATCAAGTGGGAGAAAGCTGGTAGGCCCACCTGTGAGAGAATGGTCTGTGTGGTCCAGTGTGCACCACCTAAAAAAAAATAAATCCCAGCAGCACACATTGCGTATGAGAAAAAAAAAACTCTATCATTTTTTTGGAATAAATGCCGACTTATGAGATGTTATTTTCGTATATTATAAATCTTTGTATTCGCGTTTTCATGGTCTCGGTGGATAAATGGAAAACATAATTACATGAAACACGAGATGAATTTCATTACTTTTTACGATAAACTACCTGAAACTGACTCAAATACGGAAATGTTCGATTATTACCGAATGTTCAAGAGTCTACAATAAATCCACACCACACGTCCAATACACGTCAACTGGGGGAGTCTAATATTCTTTTCACTAGTGCACTGATATTATTTATACCATTTTTACAATAATGCAGTCGTCCTGCATAACATAAATTTTTGTATTTTTTTGTATGAATAAAAAATCAAAATAGAAATCAATAATAATATAAAGGGTCCTATAGATTGACTAATGAACAGAGCATATGTTATTTTAGTGCCAGCGAATGTCACCTTGTTTATTCTTACCCATTTTGAAATTGGCATCTTTTTTTATTTGCGATGAATTGGCCAAATTGCCATATCAGACCCACCCATATTGGGTAGTCCCAAATTAAGTAAATGGGAGGTTTCTTGTACTCAGCTGATAGATAAAATGGATTTCTAAGAAATAGCTATGAGTTAGGTCAACTGGAACAATGAATTTGGCTAGAAAATAGCTCAAATGTCGGCGAAATCGCCGATACGCATATGTCGCCGAGACCGCTAACTTCGCGGGAGCATAAATTCCACGAGTTTTCGGACCAAATTTCGGATCTTTTTGGGTGTCATTACCATCGGGGAAAAGATTCTCTATCAATTCATAAGAAAAAATTTTTTTTTTTTTTTCAAAAATTGAGCGACATAGAATACATTTTCAAGAGGTGGCCCTGTAAACAGTCAAAGGGTAATATTCATACTTTCACGCATCCCCCCCTCCCTTGCTTCATGGATATCATTCTTTGTCTCCACAGCCTCCACCACGCTTATTTCCCTCGTCATTTCTATGGTTCAGTTCATTTTTCGTAGACATTTGCTGACAAGTCCATTTTCAAATATCTGAACATGCATAGTGTAGTTAATGTACTAATATATGTAATTCTGTACAGGATCCAATGTATTATGATCATATCCCCGTATCCATTTGGATATTTTCCAAGATACCTGGAAACACGCAACCGTGGATAGTTGCGAACCCTATATATAAGTCATTTTCTTGTATGTACACACCCATGATAAAGTTTAATTAGTAAATTATGCAAAATAAGTCTAGAATTAGCATTTTACACAGATGGTAAGCATTTCATGCTTCTCTTAGGTCTGTTGATTTGAAGATACTGCTAGCATCACTTCTTTAGCACTTGGGCAATATTAAGCAACATTAAGTTATTATTTCAGCTAGGGTACCTGATGACTGAAACCACAGATACTGAATCTGTGGATACTGGGTTCCTGCTGTAATGTGTTTTAATGTAATGCTGTCCAACAATATGAATCAGTGCATCAAATTGCAAAAATATTTAACTGTCTGCTTAGTACCAATCAGTGCTCAAGAAACTCTTGCACGCAATTGCAAATAAAGAAATTACTGAAGATAAAAAAAAAATATAGTACTAACGATTTTTATTACAGTAGTATTTTAACAATGTACAGTGGACCCCCAGATTTCGTAGTCGTCGGATTTAAGTACAACACTTGACTGATTGATATGTGATAGATCTGGTGTTAAATCAGCTGACAAACTAAAATAACCAGAAGATTTTACTTCGTCAGCAATGAGTGTGCAGACCTTTTGAGCCATTAATTTGAATGAGTTCCTCACAGGTTGTTTTGGACAAGTAAAAAGGATTTCCTTTGCCAGAATTTCCATTTTTTAAATATAACCTGATAAAAATGATCAAACTGCCGTATCAGCTCAAGGCAGCCCATCTGCCAGTGATCCAAATCTTTTCTCTGTTCCTCGAAAATCCAGACCTACACATTCCAGCTAACGAACCATAACAGCATGACACTGTGAATGCTTATTCATCCTGTAACAACTTCAGACAGTATTACCAGTCTGGCTCCTCCTGCATCAGGGAAAATTAATGAATAGAAAAAGAAATAATATCAACCATAACACTTTATTATATATGAAAATATTAAAACACTTAAAATCTAGAAATATTAATCCTACATAAAGAAAAAGAAAATGAAAATATAACTGATAACTGAAATTCAACGCTAATTAGATATAGGGGTGCTGGTGTTGGTGACACAGAGTGTGTTGAAATCGTAGCAGTTTGCTGATATGGGGGTCCGCAGGTGTTGGTTACAACCCTCCGGTTCGTTCTTCACAGTATAGCCTTGATATTCTATCCATGACAGGAAAGGGCAGGTGTTCTTTACCGCTGCAGTGATGAGGGGTTACGTCTGCAATTTCAACAGGTTGCACAGGTAATTAAATCCAAAAAGGTGTGAAGTCTCAGGACGTTAGTTCCATCTCCATCAGTTTTCCTTCATTGATTGCAGTTGACCCTCCCTCTGTTCATCCAAGAGTAGTGCTAGGGAGCTGTGAGTTCTATATGAATTACTGTTTTGGACCGAGGCCCCAAACATCACCTATCGGGGGGAGGGGAAGAAGGAGGGAAAAGGATATTGGAGCTAGACTGACCCTACCTTAACAAGCAGCCGGCAGTCAAACTATCACTTCAGGGAGGGGGAAAAAACGCAGGAATAGCAGAGCTTGACTTACCCAACCTTAACAAGTAGCTGTGGCAATGAAACTTCACTTTCGGATGGGGAAGAAAAGGCGGAATAGCGGAGCTTTGACGTACCCACTTAACAATAGTCCGGCAATGAACATTGTTACTATAATACACCTTGCTACTCCTATCTACGAACTTTTCCCCTCCACACTCCCCCATGCCATGACTTATAGTCAAGGAGTATAAGAAAATAGGCGAGGAAAAGTGTTCTAACTATGAAGTTCGTGTAAAGCAAGCAATCTTCTACTGACTGTCATGACTTAACAGTCCAGAGAAATTATTGGATACCCAATTGATATACACAATATGGGAACTTAAAACCTGGGATGCCAATTCCACCTCAGAGGAGACTGGTTGGTTCCCTTAAAGTTACTAGGTATATCAAAGATTGGGTCCCATTTCTAAAATAATTCTTTTCCCACAAATAAAATTTAAAGTTTGGATGATTACCCCCACACAAGGCCAAAACATTCCTTTTCTATGCGGATTTCTTGTTTCCTGCCAGAGGAGTTTCCGCTTAGGAAGCATACAGGGAAGGGAGTACCATCATGTAATGTAGTAACACTGCAACCTAAGCCATAGATTGGAGGCATCAGTTCTTCAACCAAAATGTTTTTCTAATATCGGGAATCTTAAGTACAGTGGACCCCCTCATAGACCGATTTTAATCCGGCAAGAGGTCCCTTGTTATGCGCAATAATCGGTATGCGAATTAATTTTCCCCATAAGAAATAATGGAAATCAAATTAATCCGTCAAGACACCCAAAGTATGAAAAAAAAAATTTTACCACATGAAAATATACATTTTTCTTCCTACACACAATGAAAGGATACATGCACAGAATAGTAGAGTAGTACATGCACAGTATAATTGTGCAAGTAATAGTCCTCTAAATGAAAGAATAAATGACACTTACCTTTATTGAAGATGCAGCAATGACGATGAGACACTGACCCTGGAGTGCCTTTTCTCCTGAGTACTGTAGGTCCTGTTTTGCATTTTCTTCAGAACAGGCCTTATCACACAGTGTATTCCACTACAGATTCTTTAATCTCTCAAACCAACCTTTGCTGCTTTAAATTCACCATATGAACACTATTCCAGGCATTTTTTCCCTGTTTCACCTGGGTGTAAGTCGACTTGGGTGAGGGTTCATCCTGGGAGACAAGATTAAGGACCCCAAAGGAACTAAGTTAGATCAGTCTCGATGACACTACTTTTTTTGGGTTTCCTGGTGGCAAATCCTCTTGGTTAATTGTTTCTTGTATTCTCAATAAGCCACACCAACAACGGTGCAACAGCAGCAGCAGCAGCTGATGGTGTACAGCAGCAACAGACGATGCTAAGCGCAGGCAGCAGCAGCTGACGGTGGTACAGGCAAGAACAGACGATGCTTACAGCAGGCACAACGCAATGCTACAAGCAAGCAGTAGCAGCAATCTAGACGGTGGACAGCGGCACAGACGAGCTACAGCAGCAGGCAGACGATTCTACAGCAGCAGCAGACGATCTACACATGCATCGCAGCTGACCGGTGGTCAGCCAGCAACAGACGATAGCCTGTACAGCAGCATCATGACATGGCTACAGCAGCAGCAGACGATTGCTACAGCAGCAGCAGCACTGATGGTGGTACGCAGCAACAGACGATGCTATCAGCACCATCAGGACATGCTACAGCACACAGACGATGCTACAGTCAGCAGCAAGCACTGACGGTGTACAGGAGCAACAAGAACGATGCTACAGGCAGGCAGCAGACGATCTACAGCACACAGACGAATGCACAGCAGCAGCAGCAAGCTGATGGGGTACAGCAGCAACGACGATGCTACAAGCAGCAGCAGACTATGCTACAGCACAGCAGACGATGCAACAGCAGCAGCAGCCAATACGGTGGTAACAGCAGCAACAGACGATGCAACAGCAGCAGCAGACGAATGCTACAGCACACATCCATGCTACAGCAGCACAGCAGCTGAAGTGTACAGCAAGCAACAACATGCATACACAGCACAGACGATGCTACAGCAGCAAACAGACGATGTTAACAGCAGCAACAGAACATGGCTACAGCAGCACAGCAGCTGACGGTGGTCGGCAGCAACAGACGATCTACAGCAGCAACATACTGTTACATCAGCAGCAGACGATGCTACAGCATCAGCACAGCTGCGGTGGTAACAGCAGCAACAATGATGCTACAGCAGTCAAACAAGACGTGTTACAGCAGCAGCAGACGAAGCTAAAGCAGCAGCAGCACTGACATGTGTGCAGCATGCCGCATCACGGGTACCACCCAATAAGTAGTCGATTGGTTGATTGGGGTTTATTATACAACCTGGCCAGCTCGGAGACAATGCACTCACTTTATCATCACTTATCAATGATCTTTTTCTTCATCCTATTGTAATTCTCACCCTTATTGCAGTAGGGGTGGCACGAGAAGCTTCTTAGGGGCCCAAGGTCACATATTTTCCAGAAAAAGCACCGAGAACACTGTATAATTAATACGAAATATTCTATATTGTATCTTGGATGTTACCGTGGAGCTGGCTGGTAAACATGCCACGCGGGCGAACATGTGAACATAGGCTTCAGGCCGCACATTGAACGCGTCTCGGACGAAAATCGTGAGCTGTTTTTTAAAAAAGCGGTAACGAGGCATAAATTTGCGAATAAAGCAAGGCGTATGGCGGAATAATCGTTATGTGATGCCATCGGTATGCGGGGGTCCCACTGTATAGGTCTTCGAAAAGATACTTTTAATCCATAAACTTTTCGCCGAGCTACTTCTGAAAGTTCAATTAGGTTCCTTCACAGAACGTTTTTTAAGGAAGTCAGATAAGATGCCTGTAAGATCAGAAAGGTACGGGATAAACCGAGCATAAAATTACCGAACCAAGAAAGCTAACCATGAGCTTCTTGGTTTTGGTGGAATATAAATTCTAATAAAGCTTTGATCTTACTGGGGAAGGCTGCAGACGAGTTAATTAGACAGTAATCCGTCCAAGTATCTAATCTTGTTATACTCTAGGAAGCATCTTCGGCTGGCAGTGAGGCCATGTAGCGTAACTTACGCAAAACTGAATGTTAATGTTTGATATGTTCGCCCCACGTGAGGATGGTCATTACGTAAATGTTATCAAATGTAAACATCAACATTTGGTCATATTACCCAAGACCCTTCTCATCAGTCTCACGTAGGTAGCACAGGCATTTTACCAAACCGAAGGGCTAGTTTCTTTTACTGCATCAGTCCTTGGTGTATAGGAAAAAGCGGTGTACTGTTTAAAGAAGAAGGATCTAACATTACTTGATGATATGCCTGCGCAATATAAAATCTCTGAAAAGAAGGAAGAGTCATAAAATTTGTGAAATTTGCTATCTATTAACCCTTTGACTGTCGAAGGGCCAAATCCTGAAGTTGCTTCTGGTGTCGCAAAATATTCAAAAAAAAAAAAATTATTTTTTCTTATGAAATGATAGAGAATCTTTTCCCGATTGTAAAGACACCAAAAAACGAAATTTGATGGAAAACTGACGGAATTACGCTCTCGCGAAGTTAGCGACTTGGGCATATTTAAAAATCGGAAATTTTCGCCCACTTTGACCCCTATTTTCGGCTAATTCCGTTATTTCCCAAAGTCAACCAAACTCATAACTATTTCTTCAGAACCTTTTTTTTTCTATCGATTGAGTACAAAAAACCCTGCCATTTACCGATTTCAACTACCCAATAACATGGCCCAGAAATTTGAAAATTTGGCCAATTTCACCGAAAATTAAAAAATACGACAATTTAAAAATAAGGTCCAGAATGAACAATGCAGACATTCCTGGCTCTAAAATAACATTTTCTTTGTTAAATCAGTCATGTCTTCCAGGTCCCTGTGAAAATTACTCTTGCTTTTTATTTTGAAATTTTATTCAAACAAAAAATAGAAGATTTACTGTTATGCAGACTACTGCAATACTGTAATAATTGTAAAAATTACATCAACCCATTCATGACTGCGTATTTGAATGGCTATTTGGACATTTATTGGACAATGACATCATTTGTTCACTTTTGAACATCGGCAAAAATCAAACATTTTCCCGTACTTTGTGCTCCATTTCCAGGTTCTTTTTATAGTAAAATTAATCAAAATCACTCCATTTCTATAATATAGTTTCCCTTCTATCAAATGAGACCAAGAAAACGAGAATACAAACCACAAATACTATACGAAAATAGACCACAAAGTCGGCATTTTAATTAAAAAAAACGGTCGGAGTTTTTTTTTTCATTATGCACTGCGTGCCCCCGGGTTTTTTTTTTATGGGGTTTGCACCCCTGACCAAAACAGCCCCATTCTCTCAAAAATTTGGGGGCCCTACTAGTTTTCTCCTGCCTGATTTGAAGCCGCAGAATTTATGTTATATATACGAAAAACCCAAGGGGGGTTAACCCCCCGCAAACGTAATAAACGGGCCGCGACAGTAAAAGGGGTTTTAAGGGCATGGGCCCTCACATCCCCCCCCGGGATTTATACATTAAGGCCCCCCTGAAGTCAATACAATTCTTGGTGAATTTACCTCCTCCTTAACCATGACACTGGTGAAAAATTTAAAAAGATCTAAAAGGGGTTTAAAATGATTTTATTTTAAAAATTTTGCCCTACCTCCCCGGTTTTCAAATGCATCCCTAAGGTGAACGGGAAAACGGGTAAAATTTTCGTTGGGATGGGTTTTTCCCCGCACTAAGTCAATTTTAAATTACAAAACCGTGGAGGTAACACCGGGAAATATCAAAAGGAGGTCTAAAAAGGGTTACTCACACTTTTGAAAAAGTTCATGCTTTTAGGGTAAATCCAAAGTTTTTTTTAAATTTTAAGGGTTGGTTGCGCTCGAGGGTCAAGGGGGGTCACCAAGCCCTGTATTTTCTTCACATAGTCTAATTTAAAGAGGTGTCAATTACACACCCCTTTACATTCTTTCATTTTGCCCGTATCAAGTTTTTTTCAAAAAACTAAGTCAAAGTTTTAAAAGGGCAGTTAACCGAATTCTTGGTAATATTCTTAAGGATGTTGAAATGATAAAGCTTGGGTTTTTCCCCTTTGACTTCTTTTGGGGGTAGTCAATTTTTCCCCAAAAATTTTTTAATATTTTTATAGGGAAACCTTTTTCCATGCTACAAAAATTTTATTTAAACTTGTTCGGCAAAAGTACAAGAACTTCATCCCCTACTTTAAAATTTCCCCTCCCTTTGACTTTTGGAAATAAAAAATGGGTTTTTGGGGTACGGGCCCTTTTAAAAACTTGGGTTTTTAAAAAACTATTAAAGGTCCCCCAATTTTTGGGGATCAAAGGTAAAGGGAAAGAAACTGGTAAAAGACTGAACCCTCAGCACTACCCCCCCTTCTTTAAAAGTCCATAATTTCATAAAGGGATGGCCCAAAGGGAAACCCTGGCCTGAAAAACCCGGGAGAGAATTTTAAAAAGGTGAAAACCCCAAAGAGTCCCGGGGAACTTCCCCAGGGCAAAAAAAGGGCACGGGGTAGGAAAACGATCCCCACTCCTTGGGTTTAAGGGGCAAAGTTTTTTTAAAAAATTGGGGACTTTAGAATCGAAGGCTGGGGGTTTCAATCCTCCCATTCCCAGCGGGGTTTATGGGGTTTGTGGTAAAAGAGAGGCTTCACTCCCGGGAATTGGTATGATGTTGCTTTAAGCCCAGATGGGGAATTTTTGCCCCAACATCAAACAAAATTTCTCTAGGGACCCCCAACTCTGGAGAAGGGAAAAAAGGGGGCTTAAAGCCTCCTCTTGAATTTTAATGGTCTTTAAAGGGGTATGGTTTTCGGGGAAACTTTGAAGCTTTAATCAACTAATTTTTAATGTCCCCCAGATGAAAGGGGGAGAAAAAGGACCAACATGTCAATAGCTAAAATTCAAAGGAAACCGAAAAATTTGGAAATTTTTGACCATAGGTAGGGGCCGGGTACATAAAGGAGGATGACGGGTTGAAAAAACGTTACAAGATCTCCCAATAGGTTTGAAAATCTGAGGACTTTTTTTGGCCCCAAAAGTGGGTTTTTCCCCCAATTTTTTTTAAGGGTTTTTAAAACATGGAAAAAATGCCCGGGCCCTGGGGGTCATGAGCCTTTTTAAAAAGGGAACAGTCCTTTTTGCTTGCCCTTGGAACAACTAAGAGGGAATACCCTATTTTCATCTAAAAATTTAATTTGAATACTGATTTGTACAAAGATAGTTTAAAAATAATTCAAATTTATTTTAAAAGTTTTTTTTTTTGGGATAACTTAAATTTTGATTTTAGGGGGGGCATTATGGGCAATTCAAAAGAAAGGGAAATTACGTTGAAAAATTGACAAAGGAGCCCTTTTCGATAAAACAAAAGGGCTTAAAGTCGGGGAAAAAAAAGGGATGGACATAGGAGAAGCCTGGGGGTTTGGTCTGAGCCCTAGTCAAGACATTATAGTAACGGATGTGTATCTTCACTTTCAAACTAAAAAGTGAAAACCGGGGGATTTCCCACTTTTTCCCCCCCGCTTTTGAGAGTACAACATTGGTTTTTAATCCCACATGAAAACTCATGAGACCCTTGTCTCATCTGAACTTTTTTGGGGGGGCTTTTCTGACTCACGGGGAAAGGACTGAAACACTTTTTGTCCATCTTTGGGGATGAAAGGGCAACCTCAGAAGGAAGAATTGGGACCTTTTTTTCATTACCTATTAGTAAAGGGGGCAAGAAGGGGATGGGAATTAGTACGGGTTCAAAAACCAACCTGTGAACCATTTTGACCTAATGTAACAACGGAATTTTTTTAAAGGGAAAAAAGTTTCCCTTTCGGCCCCAAATAAATCTGAAAGTATGCCCTAGGGAAAAGATTTCTTTAAAAATTAGGGAAAAAGCTTATCAAAATGACTATACATGTTGGGATTTTATTTTCTCTAAAAAGGTAGATACAAATTTAAATCCTTAACGGTTTTCCTTTAACCGAAGGGTCTTTGGGCTTTTCAGTCTTTAAAACATCCCTTTTCCCAAATTTTTTTACCTTCTTAGAAGGGCAATTTTGGACGTTTTGTCCCTTAACCCACAAAAAAAGAAAAAAACAGGAATAAAAGAAAATCATTTTACTTTCCCCTAGACTAAGGCTCCGATTTTTTTAAGGGGCTGATGAAAACCCCTTTCCCTTAGGGTTTTATCCCTTTAAGGGCCTTTAAAGGGAATTGTGAGCCCAGCATACAGGGCAGCAGCCTCAGGGCCAAATTTTCCTCAGCTTTAAAACAGGGTTTTGTTCCTAAAAGGGAAGTTCGTACTGGTTTAGAAAGGCTGTCAGGAACTGGTCAGCAACCATGGGAAATCTCTAAGAGATTTATAACTGGGGATCAAATTTCCGAACTCCTTTTATCCCCAAAAATCCCAACAAAAGAAAGAGTGTTAACCCGTAAAATGTTAAAAAATTGTGGTTTTTTGATATCTTTTAAAGGGTTTCCTTTTTTCAAAGGTTATAATTTCATATGAATCCTGTGAAAAAGTTCATAGATATTCCAGGCTGTACCAGAAAATAACATTCCTAACCTGGTGCCCAGGTGTCAGCAGGCCATTCACAGGAGGGTTAGCGGTATTTCAAACCTGATAATGCATGAAGGTTTATGTCTTCCCCTCTGTGAAGGGAGGTAAATTAGGTGTTGGAATTGTGATGACTGCACGTTGTTCCATTACTCCTTCCTTAATTTGTTGTTGTGTAAAAGTTAACTTTTTATTCTCTAATTCATTGCGATATCAAGTGATTTTTCGAGCTCTGCGATCCTTTTCCTCTCTCTATTAACTCATGTTCTCTAGCTTTGTCCTCAACTTCCTCCATCCTTTGCTCTTTCCTCAAGTTCTCTTTATTTAAACCTCGTCCTCACGTTCTTAGCTTGTTCTCACGTATTTTAGCTTGTTCATCTCGTTCTCTAGCTCTTTCTTACGATCAAGTCTATCCGCTTCTTTTGTCTTCTCTTTCTCTTTCTAACCGTCTTTCTGGGATTTCTCTTCAATTCTCTCTCTCTCATTTTTCTCTTCTCTTTCTCTTTCTGTCTTTCTTTCTTCTCATTTCTCTCTCTTCTCAGTCTTTCCTGGATCTTAGCACTAATGAAGAATTCTAAATTTTTCCCTGTTATTCCTAACTTACTTCCAGCGTTCATCCAAAACTGGTATTCTCTCATTATTTGCGAGAATAACTTAAACTACCAGGGGAAAATGAAACGGGTATTAACCAAAACGGAGGGTTCAATTCCTGCTCCGCTCAAACTGTAAATAAATCAGATGGCTCGATCCCTTACTTCAATTTAAACAATATGTTATTTATTAAAACGAAGGGTTCTTATGCCGGCTCCGAGCAAACAGTAACGTAGAATGGGTCACTT
>NC_069411.1:69372348-69409848 GCF_026875155.1 Cherax quadricarinatus | reverse complement strand
TTTTAATAGAGTGAGCGATGAACACTTGCAGGCACAAGACTGAGTGTGTGTCGGCAGAGGCTGAGTATAAGTCATCAGCAGGTGATCACTTGCTGCCTCAGCTCACACATCAACACTACACTGATATTCTCTTCAATATTAACTTCTCTCTCAAAAAGGTAAGAACATCCAGCCATTATATTAAGTTTTCCATGTGTATTGTTTGATTCTCAAGTAATATCCTTACAGGTGATGGTGTGAGTTATTACAGGGAGAGCTGCTTTATTTAGCATAATAACTGACCTGTACTCTGCTTATACTCTAGTTTAATATTCAAAGAAGTATTAACTTGACTGTATGCAGCTTATACAGTAGGGTCCCACTTATATAGCAAGTTAGGCTCCAGGCTACCGCCGTCAAGTGGAACACCCTTTTTTTCCATGTATAAATGCATAGAAATACTAGATAACAAGTTTACACTAACATATATTAAGTTAGCAATTGAACTAAGCATTGAAAACAATAAAAAAGTAAAATACACATATAGTACACTCATTACTTAACCTTAAAATATTTGTAGTCTTAATCTAGGGTGGGATGAGTTGTATTTATTGTAAGAAATCAAGTGTAGTATGTATGGAAGCCAGCCAGGCTACCATACCAGGCCAATCTACCCACACATAATATTCTATGACATTTAAGCATCCCAGAGGAATAAATGCATATACAGTTCACTCATTACTTTCCTTAAAATATTTTTAGTCTTAATGTAAGGTCACAGGAGTAAACAAGATAAAACAAATAAACGTGTGAGAGAGAGAGAGAATGAGTACATGAGAGAGGACACTCACGGAGTTATGTAAACAAACTAGGCAAACGCGAGTTTTGTAAACAAACCAGGCAAACACATCTGGTTTGTGTACAAGTTGTCTCTATGTTAATACGGTAGAATAAATAAAGAACAACACTCCCATTTTCATGTAACACCATTTTTAGAAGAAATGACGCTCTGAGTGAAGGCATACGAAAGGAATAATTTTCTACAGTTACGCCCAGTAACATGTTTTCTTCTATGTTGGACTAGAGAAAACATTATTCTTCCCATAACTCATACAAGTTGTCTGGCTACCACATCTCATATTTATGTTTATTTATTCTACTGTGGGGTGTATATGTTATGTATCATGTTTATTATATAATTTGTAAAATATATCATAGAGGGATTAATGAAAATGTGTATACAGTAAACTGTCATTTAGCATGAGTTTATTTGGCACGATTTGGGTATTGCACAGTTGAAGAATTGCAGCACAATTTTATGTAAGATGTCGTATAACTAATTTAACATAGCTCAGTTTGTGGGAAAGAAAAAAAATTTCTGTTTTGCTCAAGCAGCCGCCTTGTTGTGGAGAAGTAGGGGAGCCATCCCCTACCACTCCCCGACACTACCCCACCATCCAACCGTTCATAATTCATACATGTCCGGTCCAGTCTTTCTCTGCTACAAGGCAGCTGTGTTTATGAATTGTGTTATTTATTTATTTATTTATTTATTTATTTATTTATTTATGTCTTTGCAAATAGTACATTGAGATTTTGTATTTACAATAGTGGGTTGCAATGCAAAGAGAGCCTCTATTATGCCTAGGCATTATGGGCTGACTTAACATTATTGGCATACTGACTACTTAACACTAAGAATTATGTCATATTTGTACAGTAGAATATTAATTATATCATAGTTGTACAGCAGATTTTTAATTATAAGTGAATCTAATTTATTTAGACAAAAGTTATATTCATATATTCAAAAATGCTTTTTGTGAAAACAATGATTCAATTATATTCCTGTCAACAATGAATAAAAGGTTCAAAGTAATTGTTGAAATTATGATGTGGGAATACATAAGTGAGTATGTGTGTACTGAGTATTTAGCATTTAGTCTAGGATGATTAAGTGGCTTTTGAGAAGAGTCTTAAATTGATTTTCAGACCAGGTTACTTGAGTATCTTCTGGTAATGAATTCCATATTTTGGGGCCCTTTATGTGCATAGAGTTTTTACTCAGTGTGATATGGACATGAGGTACATCAAAAAGAGATCTGTGTCTTGTGTTGTGGTCATGTGTCCTGTTTAAGTTGGTGAGGAGAAGGTTGAGTGGAGGGTTTATATTTGCATGTATTGTTCTGTGTATGTAGTAGGCACATGAATAAGTATGGATGTTCTTAATGGTGAGCAGATTCAGGCTTTTGAAGATTGGTGGAGTATGCTGATATTTTAATTACTATATCTTGTATCTGCCAAACAATCATGACACCCAGTAGCCATACCAGTGTTGCTGAAAGTTGCACGAAGAGGTATGAGCACTTAAGTCTTAGAATTAACAAAGAAATAAAGATATTAGACAAGAAATAACCTGTAGCTGTAATGAAGTGTTACTTTGTACGCAGAAAAAGAGGTAAACATGACTGACTTACTGAATGACTGACTGACTGAACTGACTGACTTGACTGATTTACTAAGTGACTTGACTGATTTACTGAGTGATGACTGACTTACTGAGTGACTTGGCTGATTTACTGAGTGATGACTGACTTACTGAGTGACTTGACTGACTGAATGACTTACTGAGTGACTTGACTGACTTCCTGAATGGCTTGACTGACTTAGTAAATGATTTGACTGACTTACTGAGTGACTTTACTGATTTACTGGGTGACTTGACTGACTGAATGACTTATTGAGTGACTTGACTGACATCCTGAATGACTTGACTGACATTCTGAATGACTTGACTGTCTTACTGAGTGATTTGACTGACTTAATGAGTGACTTGACTTACTGAGTGACTTGACTTACTAAGTGACTTGACTAACTTATTGAATGACTTGACTGACTTACTAAGTGACTTGACTGACTTACTGAATGATTTGACTGACTTACTGAGTGACTTATCTGACTTACTGAAGGATTTGACTGACTTATTGAGTGACTTGACTGACTTACTGAGTGACTTGACTGACTTACTGAGTGACTTGAATGACCTACTGAATGACTTGACTGACTTATTGAGTGAGTTGACTGACTGAATGACTTAAAGTTAGACACTTCAGTACAATAATCGACTTCACTACCAGAACCTCTACCATTTACCTCAGCTCCGTAGGGCCACAGCATAACTCTCCACTCTCTTCACAATCATCCACAAACACCAGCACCTACAATTTAAGATAAAAAATACTATTATTCCTGTTACATTTGTACTCTTAAGCAGTAAAAACAACATAATGTATCAAAACAATGAGCTAAAACTTCATATTCACTTTTATTTTTGTAAGAAGTGGAGGCCTAAAAAAAAGTTGTTTGACTTTTAGGGGCTCCCAGGAACATAACCCTATTTTTCCCATAAGTTCTTCAGTTCATCTCACACGATTTTACCTAACATGCCATTTTCAGGAACGTAACTACCATGCTAAATGACAGTCTACTGTATTAACCCTTTCAGGTCCGTGCTGTTGATCTACAGGTTTACATTGAGGGTCCAAACCGTAGATCTATGCCAAAATTCTAGCGGCGTCAAATTTAGCGCATGAAGGCTGGTAGGCCTACATCAGAGAATGGGTCTGGGTGGTCAGTGTGCGCACTATAGAAAAAATCTGGACACCTGCATGGCATTGTGGGAATGCCGCCAAAGTAGCTTTGTTCATCATTCCTGGCGGCAAGGAAGCTCTCACTCCCCATTCACTCTCCTGGCGAATTCTGACTCTCCTCTTCACAACTTGCAGTTCTAAGACTGATGGAAGTGGATCTGAAGAGGAATTCTATGGTTTTGAACCATTGTACCATATGGTACAATGGTGCCATGTCATACAATGGTATCATATGGTACAATGGTAGCATATGGTACAATGTACCATATAGTGCATTGTACCATATGGTGTATTATACCATATGGTACATTGTACCTTATGGTACAGGGTACAGGGACCCTAATGGAAATAAGTCTGTCTGACTTTTTTTGGGTTATCCTAGGTTCTCCAAACATATGCTGCTATGTATGATAATCTATGTAACTTTATTTGTGTAAACCTAAATGAACATACTTACGATGCCACACGTGCTTGAGTAAGTTTATTCAAGTGTACACAAATACAGTTACATAGATTATCATACATAGCAGCATATGTATAAAATCCTAGGATAACCCAAAAAAGTCAGGATGACTTATTTCCATAGGGATCCCTGTATCTGTACTATATGGTGTCCTGTACCATATGGTGTCCTGTACCATATGGTAACCTGTACTATATGGTACTCTGCACCATATGGTACCCTGCACCATATGGTACCCTGTACCATATGGTATCCTGTACTGTATGGTACCCTATATCATATAATACAATGTACCATATGGTTCCTGTAACATATGATACCATGTACCATATGGTCAGTTAGAGATGTTGATGCCTCCAGGCACCAGCCAAGACTGAGTGAGAGGCAACGCAAGCTAGCTAATGACTCAGCAGTTTCCAAGACAAAGCGCTTTGTCATCCACCTCAAGGAACATGTCGAGTGGCTGTACATTTGTAAATATATAATAGAACATTACTAATATACAACATTTTTGCATATTATTGTTGTAAATGAAATAATGATGAAAATATTAGTGTGTTTATTGTGTTGAATACAACAGTACCATATAGTACCATATGGTACAATGTACCATATAGTACAATGATACCATAATTGTACCATTGCACCATATGGTACCATTGTATCATATGGTACCATTGTACCAAATGGTGCCATTATACCATATTCTACCATATGGTACTATTGTATCATATGGTGCCATTGTACCATATGGTACCACTGTACCATATGGTACCATTGTACCCTATGGCACCATTGTACCATATAGTACTATATAGTACCGTTGTATTCATCACAATAGCCGCACTAATATTTTGATCATTTTGTTTACAATAAACTTGTAAACAAGTTTTGTAAGCAATATAATGATAAACAAATTAGTGCAGTTATTGTATTGAATACAATGAGTGTACTCTTATACAATATACTTTATATTGGTCTCACAGACCACAAATGTTACTAGAAAAAGAAAAAAATTAGAAAGAAAAGAAAAAAGTATAAAAAAACGTAAAATAAAGAAATGCAATTTTGCGGAAGTCGCTGATGTTCCCGCCACCTGGTCATTTTGGGTCAACTTCCCGCCACTGTATCTCGGTAAGTATTGATCAGAATTTTTTTTTTGTTTTTTTTTGTTTTATTACCTTCACAAAAATATTATCTTTAATTCTGTAAGATTTTTTTTTTTTTTTTTTTTTTTCAAAATTTCTTGCACACTGGGACACCCTTTCAGATTTTGGCCTTGAACCCTGAAAGGGTTAATGTAATATATGACATTTAATGAGACTCAGTGATTATTATTGAGTATTATTATTATCATTACTAATACACTGTCTCGAGACATAAGACACTCTTACTGATTTTAATGTGTACCTGCATGGCAGCACAGTGCATAAGTTTATTTAGGTACAGGTATTCATAAGTATAATTATCAGAGTACAGGTCCGCCATCACAAATCCAGCAATCAGTTATTCGGTTCCTTCAGTTATTCAGCACTAATTTCGGCAAGCATAATTTCAAATTTCCAGGGTCGCCACACCAACCTGCTGGTACTGTTTGGTGGCGCTACTTGCTGCATAAGTCACTCTAATTTCTTTTTCTCCATTTATTGTTATAACCTGCTTACTTTTAGCCCTAGCCATGGTTCTAATGAATAAAAGAAATGCTTTTCATTGTGCAAAGCACCAACACAGTACATTGTCCATTAAAGATAAGGTGGCTTTCAAGGCATTTTGGGTTACTATGAGCTCAGTCTTGTGATGCAGGAGAATATGCTTTATTATTACGCTAATATCATCACTACTGCTTATTGCTTATCAGAATTGCTCTAATATGGTCACAGACCGGGCCGCGGGGGCGTTGACCCCCGGAACTCTCTCCAGGTAAACTCCGGGTAATGTGACATAATGAACAATATAAATAACATAAAACATGTTAAATACTCCAGAATGAATAATATTTGGCATAATACTGAGCAGTTAGATGGAGGTATGAAGAGGATGAGAGATACAAGTACCATTCTCCTATCCCTGTCTTTGGGCTTACATTAGAGAAAACGGAGTGTAGCACAGGGCTAACTGTGATATACACTCGTACTGCACCATAAACCTGAAACAAAAAGACTATTTTCTCTATATAGATTACCACACATAGCAGCGTATGTGTGGAGAACCTAGAATAACCCAAAAAAGTCAGACAACGTGGCTTATTTCTAGTAGCTGGCTTGGGTTAGCCATACATGATTTTTGGTAAATATTCGATTCCCAGCAAGAGTAGAAACATTGGGCATGTTTCTTTACACCTGTTGTCTATGTTCGCTTATCAGTAAATGGGTATCTGGGTGTTAGTGAATTGGTGTAGGTGTTATCCTGGGACACTGACCTAATTTGCTTGAAATACCCTGCATAACAAGCTGCTTTCTATATACGATGGTCCCTCGCTTTTCGTAGTTCCCGGCAATCGTAAATTTCGCCAATCATAGGGTTATTTTCGTATAAACATGGACTCGCTTTTCATAAGTTGACTAGCGAGTCGTAATTCGTCCCGGACGCGTACCCACGGCGTGAGCCGTGGCGGCAGCCAGTCTGGCATTGTTTACCAGTGAGCGAAGGTCCCCTCACGTGCTCTAGCAAAATATTTCATAATCCATTTATTTTAGTGCTTGCAAGTACTAAATAAGCTACCATGGCTCCAAAGAAAGCTCCTAGTGCCAAGCCTGTGGTAAAGAAGGTGAGAAATACGATTGAATTTAAGAAAACCATCATTGAACAATATGAAAGTGGTACAAGTGTGGCCGAACTGTCCAGGATGTATGAGAAACCATACACAACCTTATGTTCCATAGTGGCCAAGAAAAAGGAAATCAAGGACGCTGTTGTTGCAAAGGGGTAACTATGCTGACAAAAATGAGATCACCAGTACTCGAAGAGGTTGAGAAGTTATTATTGGTGTGGATAAATGAGAAACAATCAGCAGAAGATACTCTTATGACTTCGATTATTTGTGAAAAGGCTAGGCAGTTGCATGAAGATTTGGTAAAGAAATTGCCTGCAAATAGTGGTGATGTGAGTGAATTTAAGGCCAGCAAAGGCTGGTTTGAGAGATTTAAGAACCGTACTGGCATACACAGTGTGGTAAGGCATGGTGAGGCTGCCAGTTTGGACCACAAGGCGGCTGAAAAATATTTTTTATTTTTATTATCACACTGGCCGATTCCCACCAAGGCAGGGTGGCCCGAAAAAGAAAAACTTTCACCATCATTCACTCCATCACTGTCTTGCCAGAAGGGTGCTCTACACTACAGTTTTTAAACTGCAACATTAACACCCCTCCTTCAGAGTGCAGGCACTGTACTTCCCATCTCCAGGAATCAAGTCCGGCCTGCCGGTTTCCCTGAACCCCTTCATAAATGTTACTTTGCTCACACTCCAACAGCACGTCAAGTATTAAAAACCATTTGTCTCCATTCACTCCTATCAAACACGCTCACGCATGCCTGCTGGAAGTCCAAGCCCCTCGCACACAAAACCTCCTTTACCCCCTCTCTCCAACCTTTCCTAGGCCGACCTCTACCCTGCCTTCCTTCCACTACAGACTGATACACTCTTGAAGTCATTCTGTTTCGCTCCATTCTCTCTACATGTCCAAACCACCTCAACAACCCTTCCTCAGCCCTCTGGACAACAGTTTTGGTAATCCCGCACCTCCTCCTAACTTCCAAACTACGAATTCTCTGCATTATATTCACACCACACATTGCCCTCAGACATGACATCTCCACTGCCTCCAGCCTTCTCCTAGCTGCAACATTTATCACCCATGCTTCACACCCATATAAGAGCGTTGATAAAACTATACTCTCATACATTCCCCTCTTTTCCTCCAAGGACAAAGTTCTTTGTCTCCACAGACTCCTAAGTGCACCACTCACTCTTTTCCCCTCATCAATTCTGTGATTCACCTCATCTTTCATAGACCCATCCGCTGACACGTCCACTCCCAAATATCTGAATACATTCACCTCCTCCATACTCTCTCCCTCCAATCTGATATTCAATCTTTCATCACCTAATCTTTTTGTTATCCTCATAACCTTACTCTTTCCTGTATTCACCTTTAATTTTCTTCTTTTGCACACCCTACCAAATTCATCCACCAATCTCTGCAACTTCTCTTCAGAATCTCCCAAGAGCACAGTGTCATCAGCAAAAATATGTGCTGAATTCCAATATGTGCATGAATTCCAGGAGTACATAGAGGCTGAAGGACTGAAACCTGAACAAGTGTTCAATTGTGATGAAACAGGCGTCTTTTGGAAGAAAATGCCAAAGAGGACCTTCATTGAAGATTGAGACACTTATGCAGCATATGGTAATCTTTATTCAGGAAACGTTTCTCCACACAGATCCCATGAGATCTTGTTACAAAGAATTCTTCAACACTTGTTCAACCTTTGGACGAAGACCTACTTCGACTAGTGGATGGTACCACTATGACCCCGCCTCTGCCTGCTTCACCTCACGTCACTACAGTATATAAGCCACGTCTACGGCCCTATGCTGTACATTCTACAAGATTGATGGACTGAACACATCGACTCCAGGCTGAGGGACTGATTACCTCATACTCCTCCCCTCCTTATGCCTTCCTCTTTGTATTGGACTGATGAAGCCACTGTGTGGCGAAACTTTTCCTGAATAAAGATTCCCATATGCTGCATAAGTGTCTCAATCTTCAACTTGTCGGTTTTTCAAACCATTCATCACAACAGGACCTTCATTACACAAGAGGAAAAGGCAATGCCAGGACACAAGCCTATGAAAGACAGCCTGATGCTAATGTCCTGTGCTAATGCTAGTGGGGATTTTAAAGTGAAGCCATTACTAGTGTACCATTCTGAAAATCCCAGAGTGTTCAGGAAAAACAATGTTATGAAGAGTAAATTGTGTGTGTTTTGGAAATTAATAGTAAGGCATGGGTGTTACAAAAAACACGATTCTAAAAGCTTAGAGATCTCCAGTGAATACTAGAAAGGACTTCCCTTCTAGCATCCAGCCTGTTACTGGGTTTTCGTAACAAGTAGTCAATATCCTTGTCCAATTATCCATTAGAATTCAGTATGATTCAATAGTGCTTCAGGACTACAACTGGTAGGCTACTAACTAGAGAAATTAAAATTTAATAAATTTATTAGTCATTAAGTAGTCCAGGCATATACCAAATTAAATTAAATTATTCACAGTAATTAAAATAATATCACTTCTCTCATGTACAATATTATTGTGCTGAAAGCACATATCACATTTATAATTCTTAAGTACCGTCTGGTACATTAACATTTAATAAGATATTACAAATATGTACAAGTTTGTGTGTATGTGTGTAAGTGCTCTAAGTAGTTCGCTATGTCTCAAGACTCAACTAGACTTAAACAAGTGACTGACAAAGTCCTCAAATAAACTAACTTCATGACCAACTGGCAGTCAGAACAGTCTTCTTGAACAATAAAAAGAATGCTAAGCCCAATAACAATATAACAAGCAACTGCGACACAGAATCAGGAACAAGGAGATAATATAACGACACTAAGTAGGGACCATCAGCAGATCCTCCTCAAAAGTCATAAAACTCCCATAATACTGAATCTAAGTTCAGCATAAGAAAATCCCCGACTGTGATGATACACAGATACCAGTACAAATTAGGTCAGAAGCTACAGCTCAGGACCTGAGTTGCTCAGAGTGTCTATGAGACACACAACCTCAGTACAACATCGAAAATCACTAAGTCTGTACAATGTTCTGTGAACAGAGTCTCACAGAACTAACAATAATGAGACAAGAGACGGTCTTCCAACAAGGGCCTGTAAGGTAGACTTAGGCTCATCTTGTCAAGAATATGTCCAACCACCAAGAGAGTCTAGACCAGACTGAATACTTCAGGCGAGGTGAGGACACCCCCCCCCCCTCAATCACGTGATAGCTCCGTGGGTCGCTGCCCAGCAAGAAGCCGGCAGAGAAACGAGCAAAGAGCGATAATTACAGTAGTTAGACAATCAAGACTTGAACTGAGCACATAATATGTAACATCCTACCTAACCAAAGGAAGCTAAGTCAAATAACAATATAAAGCAATACATTTACGATTTAGCTATTATCGCAGATACAAGCAATATAAAATTATATGAAAAGGTAATAATTATATATATATATATATATATACATACATATTAATCATTGCAACCCATTCAGGGTTTGCAACAATGGGTCACGAGGGAAATTTTTGTCGAGTGGTTCAATGAAGTGTTTGGCCCTAGTGTGAAGGAGTATCTCCTGGAAAAGAAATTGGATCTCAAGTGTCTGCTAGTAATGGACAATGCACCTGCTCATCCTCCAAACTTAGATGACCTAATTTTCGAGGAGTTTGGGTTCATCACAGTAAAGTTCTTGTCCCCGAATACCACTCATCTCCTCCAGCCCATGGACCAGCAGGTCATTGCAAACTTTAAAAAACTCTACACAAAAGCAGTGTTTCACAGGTGCTTGACTGTGACCACAGACACTCACTTGACCCTAAGGGAATTTTGGAGAGAACACTTCAGCATCCTCCATTGCATAACCCTTATAGGTATGGCTTGGGAGGGAGTGACTACCAGGACTTTGAACTCTGCCTGGAGAAAATTGTGGCCAGAGGGATTTTGAAGGGTTTGGGACTGACCCTGATGAGCCTATGTCTGTTGTAAAATCAAATGTGGCACTGGGGAGTTCCATGGGGTTGGATGTGAGTTTGGAGGATGTGGAAGAATTGGTGGAAGACCACAACGAAGAGCTTACCACTGAGGAGCTGCAAGAGCTTCAGCAGGAAGAGCAACACATCGCAGCTCAGAATCTTGCTGCAGAGGAGGAGGAAGAGAGATGGAAGAAGGTGCCTTCTTCAGAAATTAAAGAGATTTTTACTATGTGGGGTAAGATGGAAAGCTTTATGGAGAAACATCACCCTAATAAGGTTGTTGCAAACCATATTGGCAACATGTACAGTGACAAAGTCTTGGGCCATTTTAGGGAAGTGTTAAAGAGACGGCAGAAACAGAGCTCTCTCCACAGTTATTTTGCGAGATAGGACTCCAGTGACTCTCAAGGTGGTCCTAGTGGCATTAAGAAACAGAGAAGACAAGCAACCCCAGAAAAGCAATTGGTACTTGAGGTGTTGCTGGAAGGGGATTTCCCTTCCAAACTATAAACAATCCACTCTCTCTTCTCCTCCAGTCTCCCATACACTAAGTAGAATCTCCAATAAAGATAAGTGTTATGCTGTTAATGTTTCATTCATCATTTCCCATTGTATTGTTTATGTACTACATGTATATTTCATGTAAAATTTTTTTTTGTTTTAATACTTCTGGGTGTCAGGAACGGATTAATTGTATTTACATTATTTCTTATGGGGAAAATTGATTCGCAAATCGTAAATTTCGTTTATAGTAACGGCTCCAGGAACGGACTAATTACGAAAAATGAGGGACCACTGTAGTAGTAGGTCACTGATGTCAGCTATGTCTGTATCCCATGTACATGTACGTGTAGTAAATTATTATTATTATTATTATTATTATTATTATTATTATTATTATTATTATTATTATAAATTATTATTGTTGTTGTTGTTGTTATTTTCTTGTTTGTTTGTTGGGTTATCTTATTGAAACTTGGGCAATATATGATGGAAAGATACTTCGTAATGTACACCAAAAATGAAAGAAATCAGACCATAAATAGTGGAGTTCACTTCTCAGCCATTAGCGGCCGCTTACCGGTATATTTTTGTATGGTTTTTTATGGTTATATTCTCGTTTTTCAGTCTCATTTGATAGAATGGAAGATATATTACAGAAAAGTACCTTGAAAAGTACCTTGAATTTGCGCTCACAGTAGCAGAAAAGTTTTCTTCTTTAGCGATACTCGAGTAAAGAAATGACGTCACCTTCCAATACCTGTCAGCCTGCCTGTCCGAATTCCAGTATGCAGTCAAGAATGGGTTGACATTGTTTATACAATGATTACAATAATGCAGTAGTCTGCATAACAATAAATCTTCTATTTTTTTTGTGTGAATAAAAATTCCAAATTGTAAGCAAGAGTAATACAAGAGGGGCCTGGAGCAATGACTAATGAACAGAGAAAAATGTTATTTTAGTGCCAGGAATGTCTGCATTGTCTATTCTGGACCCTATTTTGAAATTGGCATCTGTGAAATTGGCAAAATTGCCAATTTCTGACCACTTTATTGGTAGTTGAAATAGGTGAATGGGCGGTTTCTTGTACTGAGTCGACAGACTAGAAGTAAGTAAGTTTATTCAGGTACTATACACAAATACAGTTACATAGATTATCATACATAGCAGCGTATGTATAGAGAACCTAGGATAAACCAAAAAAGTCAGACAAAGTGAATTATTTCCGGTACCTGGCTTGGGCTTGCCATGATTTTTGGTAAATATTGTTTTTTCTCAGTTGTTTGTTGGGCTATCTCATTGAAACTTGGGCAATGTATGTTGGAAAGATGCTTCTTAATGTACACCAAAAATAAAAAATACGCACGATAAATAAGGGAGTTCACTTCTCAGCCATTAGCTTCCTCTTTGTGGTATAATTTCATATGGTTTTTATGGTTGTATTCTCATTTTTTTGGTCTATTACAGAAATAGATATAATTTTGATTGCTTTCATGATGAAAAGTACCTTGAAATTGAGCTCAAAGTAGCGGAAATGTTAGATTTTGGCCGATGTTCAATGAACTTTGTGTAAGTCAGGTTGGTTAATTTTATTAAGTGTATTCTAACCTAACTACTCTGTAATCCGGCAAACTCAGTAATCCGGCACACTACAAGTCCCAGTGATGCTAGATTTGTCATGGAGGACCTGTATATAAAAAATATGAAATAACTTTTAAAAACACTTGAAATTTTGGAGTTTCCAGACATATTGGAGAGGTGTAGTGCTTATGGAGCTCATGAAGAATATAAACAAACCAGGTGGGGTGCAGTGACCATATTAGAAAGTCAGGTGGGGGTGCCGTATAGTGTGTTTTGGTCATAATCTGAAATGACTCTGTTAGTGGAACACCGTAAAGTGAAATGCTGTAAAGCGGGGCCCTACTCTGAAGTAATATTCTGATAAGTAATAACTTGACTATATGCTGGTTGTCCTATAGATTAATATTCTAATTAATATTAACTGACCTGTATACTGCTAGTACTGTAGGTTAGTTAATATTCTAATAAATAATAACTTGACAGTATGCTGCTAGAACTGTTTGTTAATATTCTAATAAATAATGACTTGACTGTATGCGGGTTGTACTGCAGTTTAATATTCTAACAAATAATAACTTGACAGTATGCTGCTAGTACTGTTGGTTAACATTCTAATAAATAACAACTTGACAGTATGCTGCTATTACTGGTTGACCATCATTAATCCAGCATCATTGAGACCTGTAGGGTGCCAGATTAGTGATTTTGCTGGATTACAGAGTTGTTTGGTTAGAATTCTCTTAACCCAGTGGAGATATTTATGCATCAGCGATTTCACCCATTTTATGCCCTATTTTTGGCCCATTCCATTGTTCCAGTCTACCAAACTTGTAGCTATTTCGTTAGTATTCCTTCTATTTTGTTGATTGAGCACAAGAAACTGCCCATTTACCTATTTCAACTAGCTGATAAAATGGTCAGAAATTGGTAATTTGACCATTTTCACACAAATTTCAAGAGATGCTATTTTCAAAATAAGGTCCAGCATAAACAATGCAGACATTCCTGGCACTAAAAAAAGATTTTCTCTGTTCATTAGTCACATCTCCAGGCCCCTCTTATCTTACAGTTGCTCTCCATTTTTTAATCTTTATTCACACAAAAAATAGAAGATTTACTGTTATGCAGGCTACTGCATTATTGTATAAATAATGTCAACTCATTTGTGACTCTGTATTAACCCTTTGAGGGTCGACAGGCCCTCTCCGAAACTCGTTCTCAGGGTCGGCCAAATTAAAAAAAAAAAAAATTATTTTCTCTTATGAAAAGATAGAGAATCTTTTCCCGATCATAAAGACACCAAAAGTTTGAAATTTGATAGAAAACTTACGGAATTATGCTCTCGCAAAGTTAGCGGTCTCGGCGATGTTTACGCATCGGCGATTTTGCCCACTTTGAGCCCCATTTTCGGCCAATTTCACTGTACTAGTCGACAAAAAACATGAATATTTCGCTAGAACTCCATTTTTTCTATCGAATGGGTGCAAGAAACCACCCATTTATAAATTCAACTATCCAGTACAGTGGTCAGAATTTAGCAATTTTGCCAATTTCACACAAATTTCAAAAGATGCCAATTTCCGAATAGGGTCCAGAATAAACAAGAAAGACATTCCTGGCACTAAAATGACATTTCCTCTAGTCATTAGTCACGTCTCAAGGCCCCTCTTATATTCTTTTGCTTTCCACTTTGAATTTTTATTCTCACAAAAAATATAAGATTTACTGTTATGCAGACTACTGCATTAGTGTAAAAAATGGTATAAATATTATTGGTGCACTTGTAAAAGAATATTAGGCTCACCAGTTGACGTGTATTGCATGCTTGGCACGATTTGTTTACTTTTGAAGTTTGGTAAAAATCGAACATTTCTGCTACTTTGAGCTCAATTTCAAGGCACCTTTCATTGTAAAACCAGTCAAAATCATCTCAATTTCTGTAATATGTCTTCCATTCTATAAAATGAGACCAAGAAAACTAGAATACAACAATAAATACCATACGAAAATACACTGCAAAGTCGCTGATTTATTAAAAAAAATGGTCAAAGTTTTTTTTTTTCTCATTATGCACTGTGTGCTGCAGCATTTTTTTTAGACTGTGCACACTGACCACATAGACCCATTCTTTCATATAAAGGCCTACCAGCTTTCTCCCACTAGATTTGAGGCCGCTAGAATTTATGAGTACTAGTACGTCAAAAACCCCTACGCGTAAAACGTACTAGTACGACCAAAACCCTCAAAGGGTTAAACTGGCCAGTTGGACACTTATTGGACGGTGATGTCATTTGTTTACTCTTGAACATAGATGAAATCAAACATTTCAGCTAGTTTGAGCTCAATTTCAAGGTACTTTCCTTCGTGAAACCAATCAAAATCATATCCATTTCTGTAATTTATCTTCCTTTCTATCAAATGAGACCAAAAAAATGAGAATACAACCATAAAAACCATACAAAAATACACCACAAATTTGACACTTTACACTTAAAAAGTTGCAGTTTTTTCTCATTATGGACTGCATGCTGCAGGATTTTTTTGTATAGTGCACACTTACCGCACAGACCTATTTTTTCTTTGTAGGCCCAAATTTACTTGTCACAGCTTATTTGAGTGAGCTGAGTGCTTGGTGACCAACAGTGGCTTCAAAGTCACCTTATCTTTTATGGACAATGTACTGTGTATATGCTTTACACAATGAAAAGTATTTCTTTTATTCGTTAGACCCATGGCTAGGGCTAAAAGTAAGCAGGTTATAACAATAAATGGAGAAAAGGAAACTGGAATGACTTTTGCAGCAAGTAGAGTCACCAAGGAGTAGCAGCAGTAGTTAGCCAAAATTAGTGTCGAATTACTGATGGAACTGGATTGCTGATTGCCAGATTAATGATGGCCAACCTGTTCTGTAGGTTATTGTTCTAATTATTATTAACTTGACAGTATGCTGCCTGTACAGTATGTATAAATTTGTTGAAAATTCATGAACTGAAACTGATTTTCTTTATAATAATTCTGTTCTTGCAGTATCATTATATAATCTGATCGTAATTTGTTTTCAAATTTATTTTAATTATATATGCTCAGAAACAACGATCAAGTCAGGTCAATGTCTGGGGCTGTTGATGTATCAATATCAGCTGTTGTTTATGGTTGATGGGTTACAGTTTATCCTGGAGAGTTGTGTGTTGATATGCTAACTCACTCCATGATTTTCTTGCATTCTTGTGCATTTTGTATGGCAGAATTTATTAGTGTTGATCTTAAATACTATACAGTTACAGTCATAGGACAGTTACATCTCGAAGAAGAACAGAAATGTTGTACAAATGAATTAAGTAAAATTATCTGGTGCTTTTATTTTTTAATTCATCCATTAGATAAAATTCATCTTTTATTTTTCAATTTATAGAACATTAGAAATTCAGTTTATTTATGCATGCCAATTAATATCATTGGCAATTTCAGTCTGTACTATGTATAAGAATAGCCCAAAGTTTCTGTGTTTATTTTTGAGTGATACGCCAGCATGGTGGCATGGCGTACACCCTGTGACAGTAACTTTCATAAGCCAATGGTTTAAGATATAAGTTACAGTATTTTTTTTTTTTAACAAGTCGGCCGTCTCCCATCGAGGCGGGGTGACCCAAAAAAAAAGAAAATCCCCAAAAAGAAAATACTTTCATCATTCAACACTTTCACCTCACTCACACACAATCACTGTTTTTGCAGAGGTGCTCAGAATACAACAGTTTAGAAGGATATATGTATAAAGATACACAACACATTCCTTCAAACTGCCAATATCCCAAACCCCTCCTTTAAAGTGCAGGCATTGTACTTCCCATTTCCAGGACTCGAGTCCGGCTATATAAAAATACGTAAACGGTTTCTCTGAATCCCTTCACTAAATATTACCCTGCTCACACTACAACAGCTCATCAGGTCCCAAATACTATTCATCTCCATTCACTCCTATCTAACATGCTCACGCACGCTTGCTGGAAGTCCAAGCCCCTCGCCCGCAGAACCTCCTTTACCCCCTCCCTCCATCCTTTTTTGAAGATGACCCTTACCCCGCCTTCCTTCCCCTACAGATTTATATGTTCTCCATGTCATTCTACTTTGATCCATTCTCTCTAAATGACCAAACCACCTCAACAAACCCTCTTCAGCCCTCTGACTAATACTTTTATTAACACCACGCCTTCTCCTAATTTCCACACTCGGAATTTTCTGCATAATATTTACACCACACATTGCCCTTAGATAGGACATCTAAATCATTTGATACCCTCATCACCTTACTCTTTTCTTTGTTCTCTTTCAACTTTCTACCTTTACACGCACACACAAACTCGTCCCCTAACCTTTGCAGTTTTACGTTAGAATCTCCCATAAGCACAGTAACAATAGCAGAAAGTAACTGTGTCAATTCCTATTTTGTATTTGATTCCCCATAATTTAATTCCACCCCTCTCCCGAACACCCTTGCATTTACTTCTTTTACAACCCCATTTATAAATATATTAACCCTTTGACTGTTTTGGTCGTATATATACGTCTTACGAGCCACCATTTTTGACGTATGTATACTCACAAATTCTAGAGGCTTCAAATCAAGCAGGAGAAAGCTGGTAGGCCCACATGTGAGAGAATGGGTCTGTGTGGTCAGTGTGCACCATATAAAAAAATCCTGCAGCACGCAGTACATAATGAGAAAAAAAAAAACACCGTTTTTTTTTTAATTAAAATGCCGACTTTGTGGTCTATTTTCGTATAGTATTTATGGTTGTATTCTCGTTTTCTTAGTCTCATTTTATAGAATGGAAAACATACTATAGAAATAGAGGTCATTTTGATTGGTTTTACTATGAAAAAAAACTTGAAATGGAGCTCAAAGTAGGGGAAATGTTTAATTTTTGCCGATGTTCAAAAGTAAACAAATGATGTCATTTTCCAATAAATGTGCAAGTAGCCATTCTGATATGCAGTCATGAATGGGTTGACATTATTTATACAATTATTACAATATTGCAGTAGTCTGCATAACAGTAAATCTTATATTTTTTGTTTGAATAAAAATTAAAAAGAGAAAGCAAGAGTAATATCAGAGGGGCCTGGAGACGTGACTGATGAACAAAAAAAATTATTTTAGAGCCAGGAATGTCTGCATTGTTCATTCTGGACCCTATTCTGAAATTGTCATATTTTTTTATTTTCGTGAAATTGGCCAAATTGCAAATTTCTGGCCACGTTATTGGGTAGTTGAAATCGGTAAATGGGCAGTTTCTTGTACTCAGTTGATAGAAAAAAATGGAGTTCTCAAGAAATAGCTATGAGTTTGGTTAACTGGAACAACGGAATTAGCTGAAAATAGGGCTCAAAGTGGGTGAAATCGCCGAATTGTAAACATCGCCGAGGCCGCTAATTTCGCATGAGCGTAATTCTGTCAATTTTTCATCAAATTTCGTTATTTTGGTGTCATTACAATTGGGAGAAGATTCTGTATCATTTCATAATTTCTTTTTTGGGGGGGAGGGAATTTTGCGACACCAGGCGACACCTCAGGATTTGGTGTTGTGATGGTCAAGGGGTTAAACAACCGTGGTGATATTACACATCCCTGTCTAAGACCTACTTTTACCAGGAAGTAGTTTCCCTCTCTTCTACACACCCTAACCTGAGCCTCACTATCCTCATGAAAACTCTTTACAGCATTTAGTAACTTACCACCTATTCCATATACTTGCAACATCTGCCACATTGCTCCCCTATCCACTTTATCATTTGCCCTTTCTAAATCCATAAATGCAATAAAAACTTCTCTACCTTTATCTAAATACAGTTACAGTATTATTCCTCATAAATCTGACACAGATGGTGAAAATAAAAGTTTTCCAGAGGAAGTATTTTAGTTTTAATTGAGAAATAATCTGGTATCATTAAAGAGGTTGGTTGGTGAATAAGTGTTGATGGGGTGGGACTTAGCTTTGTTGCTTGTGTTCAGGGAGAGTTGGTTGCGGTGTGTGGTGGTGTTGGTGCTGGCAAGTCTTCACTGCTCAGTGCACTGCTGGGTCACATGCACCTCCGCTCTGGTCAAGTCTTCCTTCAAGGATCTTGTGCTTATGTTAGCCAGCAGTCTTGGATCATCAATGCTTCCTTCAGGGATAACATTCTTCTAGACCTACCATTTGATGCTATGAGGTAAGACTTTTATTAATGTATTAACAACCTTGTTCATTGATAACATAGAAGCTGTGAGGTAAGATTGTTATAAGTCTGTTAACTACCTTGTTCTCTGGTTACATTCTTCTAGCCCAGCCCTTTGATACTGTAAGGTAAGACTACTTATTGGAGTGATAACATTAGAAGTTGTGAGGTAAGACTGTTGTAAGTGGTAATGCATTAGTTATAAATTTTTTATTCTGCTTTTGTAATGAAATACACTTTTATAATTGCTGGTTTAAATATTTAATTGGTGCCCTTGTTGCTCTCCCTTCCACAGCATTGTAGGTAACTGTTTATACTGTACTTATACTACAGTGTTGGTGAGTGTAGTATAGTTATACACAATGTAGGTGAGAACAGTATACACTGTATTTGTGGCACTTGAGGTATGCTCAAGGCACATTCCACAAAGGAAAAGAAGAGAAGATACAAGCTAAAAAGAGAGATGCTCCCCATACAGTCAAAGGTGAAGAATCACAGAGCTTCTCTAAAGGGCTAATCTGTTTTAAATATGAAAAGAACCACTAGCTTAAGATATATGAATCATACAGGATCCAAGAGAGACAGAAATAACTTAAAGCAAATACACTGCAAAACCCAGATCCAGTATTGGGCCCTTGCTTAACATGGTAGTTACGTTCCTGAAAATAGAGTTTAAGAAGAAATCATGTAATACAAACTGAAGAATTTATGGGAAAAATAGGGTTACATTTCTAGGACCCCCCAAAATGACAGAAAACCTTTTTTTAAGGTCTCCAAATCTTAAAAAATAAAAATGATAATGTAATGGTTGTTCATTGTTGTAATGCATTATGTTTAATGCCTTGCTTAAGGCTACACATGTCACAGAAATAATATTTCTTATTTTAAATTGTAGTTGCTGGTATATATCAATGATTCTGAACAGAGTGGAGAGGCATGCTGTTACCCTACTGGGCTGAGGTGGAAGGTTGTGGATTGTTTGCCAAGGTGGATGGTTGAGGATTTGGCACTAAAGTCAATGGTTGTACAACAGTAGTGAGAAATTTTGCAATGTGGCTTTGATCTCTTTTACCCTGCAATACTTAATACAGCTGATGGTAAAACATCGAGAGCTGCCCTAAACCCCGGAAGAACATATTCACTGTAATTGTCATTGCTTGTTGATCTGGAAATGTGTGGTGAGGGTTAATGTGACCATGTACAAAACCTGTGCAAACATATGACAAGCAATATTGTTATTATATTAATGGGGAAGCACTAAACCCATAGGGGTCATATAGAGCCTGGAAGGTATTCAGGTTTGATCAAGGAAGTGGAGAACAAATTCAATTCTTCGGATTAAGAGCCTCTCACTAGCATGAAAGAACATGACAAGCAGTAACACAGCTATTATCTGCCATAGCTATCAGTAAAAGATACCATATTTTACTAGCTTAGACAAGATTTTTTTAGTAAATAAATGTGTTCAGAGTAATACCTACCATAATATAAATGTAAATTATCCAAGAAAACATGAAAAAATTATAAAATCACAAGAAAAACTTCTCAACATTCTGAGCATGTGTTGTTATTGTTTTGAGAGTTGTGACAACCCCAGTGCTGTTGTGTCCATCTCACTGTTTTGAAATTAACTACCAGAATGTTTTTGCAAACATATGTTATTTAGTACACATTAATAAATTTATTACAGTAAAGGAATATAATAAAATTATCATTTCCCTTGCATTTCCAACAGTAAAATTTGCAGTCTATAGGGAAGGGTGGGTGGGATTATTGCACCACCACCACCACTCACACATTTTCTAGTTTGTTTGTTCATTACAAAATACGAGTGCACCAATTAAACTGATGCACACATGTATATGAAGTAGGTACTGTATACACATTACATCCAGGTTCTTTTCATTTCTCAAACTTTATTATGCAAAGGAAGATAAGAGGGTATATAAATACTGGGAGAGTCCCTCTCAATTTGTATATAAACATTGTCTCCAGGAAGCTCACATTTGAGCACAGTCGGTAAGTTTATTTAGATACAGGTATGCCCAAATGTGATTATCATTTATAGTGTACATTACCCTGGATGACCCAAAAAAAGTAAAAAAAAATGGCTTACCAATATGAAAACACTGCATGTATTGACTGGTATGCAGGAATCAATTAAATTAGGTAATTTACACTAAGTATGATAATTGTACTTATGTGTATCTGTGCCTAAATAAACTTAGGCAAACACAGATCTGAGAATCATGTGGGAGATGTACATCCAAACTGCTGAGACATGAGAGGTGGGTTGGGGAAGGAAGGAAGGAAAGCCTCCCACACAAAGACAGTGGCCTGACTCACAGATAGACTTCCCATGAGCACTGTGCTAATTAAATTTTGTGGAGTGCTTAACAAAAATATAGTGCAATTTTGCAATACAGTGGTCCTGCGCCTTACAAACGCACCGTGTTACGTTAAATCCGCCATACGAAGCATTTGAACACAAAAATTTTGCCTCGCCTCACGATAAAAAACTCGCCTTACGTTATTCGCCTGGGACGCATCCCACGTGTGGCCTCAGCGCCAGTGTTTACAAACCAGCCAGTGTGGTTGCATCTACGCATATATTCGGTACATTTCACATTATCCTAGTGTTTTTAGTGCTTGTAACTGCAAAATAAGTCACCATGGACACCAAGAAAGCTTCTAGTGTCATCCCTATGGTAAAAAGGGTGAGAATTAGTATGGAATTTAAAAAAGAGATTAAGGAAACATGTGCAAAGTGGGTTGAACTGCAAACCTTTATGGATGAAAATTACCTTGACACAGCTACTGCAAGCCGTGTTGGCAACCTGTACAATGACAATGTTATGGCCCATTTTAGGAGAGTCTTAAGGAAACGGGAGGTACAGAGCTTTATGGACAGATTTGTTGTGCAACAGAGGTCCAGTGACTCTCAAGCTGGTCCTAGTGGCATTAACCCTTTCAGGGTTTCTGACGTACTAGTATGGCTTACGCACCAGGGTTATTGATGTACTAGTACGCCTAAACTCTAGTGCCCTCAAATCTATTAACCCTTTGAGGGTTTCGGACGTACTAGTATGGCTTACGCACGGGTTTTTGACGTGCTAGTATGCGTAAATTCTAACACCGTCAAATCTCGCGGGAAAAGGCTGGTAGGCCTAGATGTGAGAGAATGGGTCTGTGTGGTTGGTGTGCGCGGTAGAAAAAAAATCTGGGACCTAGTGGTGCATTGTGGGAATGTCATCTTAGTACACAATGTCCACCATGCCTCGCAGTAAGAAGTTCCTCACTCCTCGGCGAATTGGGACACTTTTGTTCCCCCATGACAGTTCTAATACAGATGGAAGTGCCAGTGAAGATGAGTTTCAAAGTTTTGGTGAGGTTTTGACCGGAACTAATGACCATAATATCGGTAATAGTGAGGGAAACCCAGACGACCCTCAGCCTTCCACCTCTGGCGCTGGACCGTCTTGTTCACGTTCAGTTGTACCAGAATCCAAGAGGAAACTCCTATTTTCCCAAATCCCAGACTCAGATGTGAGCATTTGTGATGATAGTGATAGTGATTATGAACTACAAGCTCTTGAAAACAGTTCCAGTAGTGATAGTGAAGTGGAATATTCCCCAATGAAGCGTCAGTATATATGACGATATATGCGCTCTGGTAGTGTGCCATATGCTATTCCAAGGGGAAGGAGTACATCTTGGAGTACATCCCGTGGCTGTACAACAGGAACAGACAGTGAAAATGACAATGATAGTGTTGCAATTGGGATTGAAAATGTGCATGGTGGTGGTAGTGGTGATGACGGCCGTGAGGCACCAGCAGTGGGCCATGCTGCCACCCACGCTGCCACCCATGCTGCTGCCTCAGCTGATCTACAACAAAGGCCACCATCCCCCACCCACCCACCCCCCACACCCCGCCTCCACAACCACAACCTCCACAACCACAACCTCCACAACCACAACCTCCACAACCACAACCTCCACAACCACAACCTCCACAACCACAACCTCCACAACCACCTGTCGTTGTCCAGTACCCACCAGCAGACTGTACCTGGGATTGGCAGGAAGCTGTCAATTTTGTTCCAAATGCCCACCAGTTTGATGATAGCTAAAGTGGAATACGGCCATCTTGCACACTTGGGAACAATGCCACTGAACTGGAATGTTTCACGTTATTCTTTGACGAACCCCTGATGGAAAGTATTGTCATGGAAAGCAACACATACTGCGAGTACACCATGGCAAACACAATACTTTCACCAAAATCACGTCTACACCAGTGGAAGGAGGCAACTGTGGCTGAGATGTATCTTTTTTTTTTTGCCACAATAATGCTTATGCCACATGTGTATAAGCACAAAATGAAATCATACTGGTCAACAGACTGCCTGATTGCAACCCCAGGTTTCAGTGATATAATGCCAGTGAATCGATTTGTGCTAATGTTACGTATGCTTCACTTCTCAGACAAAACCAGGCTTGACAGAAACGACAGGTTTTATAAGATTAGGCATGTGTTTGTGTATCTGAAAGAGAAATTCAATATGTATTTTTATCCCTTCAGGAAGCTTGTAATTGACGAGTCTTTGATTCTGTTCAAAGGAAGACTTTTTCAAGCAGTACATACCAAGCAAGAGGAAATGCTTTGGTATAAAGTTGTTTGTGCTTTGTGATTGTTACAGTGGTCTGGTATTGGATATTATTGTGTACACTGGAAGTTATACATTGCAAAATACCAGGAAGTTATTGGGCATCTCTGGTGATGTGGTTAGAACAATGATAGAACCATACCTTGGTAAGGGGCATATATTATATACTGATAACTAGTACACAAGCCCCTCACTCAGTGATTTTTTGCGAGTGAACATGACAGATGTGTGTGGCACAGTGCGTGTAAATCGGAAACATATGCCAGGTTTGACGCTGGCACTCGTAGAGGTGAGGTGCAGGCGTTTGCTGCCAATGACATCATGGCATTTCGGTGGCATGACAAATGAGATGTCACACTGTTTTCATCAGTTCACCCTAATGAAATTGCAGACACTGGCAAGCAGCATAGAGAGAGCAATGAACCCATTCTAAAACCTGCATCTGTGATTGATTACACCTTCAATATGCGTTCAGTGGACAAATGTGACATGCAGATTGGGTTTGCTGATTGTGTTCGCAAGAGTTATAAGTGGTACATAAAACCTTTTTCCATCTTCTGGACATTTCCATGCTCAATGCTTATAATATGTATAAGATGAGGACCAGAAACAAACCACAATATGGCGAATTCTGTTTGTCTGTCATCAGACAAATAGTATTGAAGTACCAAGGAAGAACACCTGCCATACACCGCCCACCAAATTATCAACAACTACCTTCTCATCTGAAGCATGGTGATTACTTCCTGGTAAAACTGCCTGCTACTGCTTTCAAGAAAAAGGCTCAGAAGAGGTGTTACGTCTGTGCACATACAAGGAAACGCTCACAACAACGCAGAGACACTCGTTTTATGTGTGAGGAGTGTAAAACACCACTGTGCATGACTCCATGTTTCAAAGACTTCCACAGGCTGCAGAATTTCTAGAAACATTCTCTGTGACTGTATATGTGTATATAAAATATAGAAAAATAGTAATAAACAACATTTCATATCGTTTGTGTAAATATTTTTTATAAACAAAACAATGACAACAGTGTTTATGCCCTTATTGTGTAGTATTGAAAAAGAAAAAACTTACAAAATACTGATCATATTGGTCTCACAGGCCATAAAAGTTACTTGGAAAAAGAAAAATTAAAAAATAATAGAAATTAGTACATAAGAAAGTAAATAAAAGAATACCGGGAGACGGCAGTCGGCGATGTTGCCACATTGTCCCCCTTTTTCATTAACTTCATGCCTCCATATCTCGGTAAGTATTGATGGTAAAAATTTTTTGTTTGGCCTATAATATTTAACCCTTTGACTGTCGAAGGGCCCAATCCTGAAGTTGCTCCTGGTGTCGCAAAATATTCGAAAAAAAAAAAAATTATTTTTTCTTATGAAATGATAGAGAATCTTTTCCCGATTGTAAAGACACCAAAAAAACGAAATTTGATGTAAAACTGACGGAATTACGCTCTCGCGAAGTTAGCGACTTCGGCGATATTTAAAAATCGGCAATTTCGCCCACTTTGAGCCCTATTTTCGGCTAATTCCGTTATTCCAGTCAACCAAACTCATAACTATTTCTTCAGAACTCTATTTTTTCTATCGATTGAGCACAAGAAACTGCCCATTTACGATTTCAACTACCCAATAACATGGTCAGAAATTTGCAATTTGGCCAATTTCACGAAAATTAAAAAATACGACAATTTCAAAATAAGGTCCAGAATGAACAATGCAGACATTCCTGGCTCTAAAATAAGATTTTCTTTGTTCATCAGTCATGTCTCCAGGTCCCTGTGACATTACTCTTGCTTTTTATTTTGAAATTTTATTCAAACAAAAAATAGAAGATTTACTGTTATGCAGACTACTGCAATACTGTAATAATTGTAAAAATTACATCAACCCATTCATGACTGCGTATTAGAATGGCTATTTGGACATTTATTGGAAAATGACATCATTTGTTTACTTTTGAACATCGGCAAAAATCAAACATTTCCTGTACTTTGTGCTCCATTTCCAGGTTCTTTTTATAGTAAAATTAATCAAAATCACCTCCATTTCTATAATATAGTTTCCATTCTATCAAATGAGACCATGAAAACGAGAATACAACCACAAATACTATACGAAAATAGACCACAAAGTCGGCATTTTAATTAAAAAAAACGGTCGGAGTTTTTTTTTTTCTCATTATGCACTGCGTGCTCCAGGATTTTTTTTATGTGGTGCACACTGACCACACAGACCCATTCTCTCACATGTGGGCCTACTAGCTTTCTCCTGCCTGATTTGAAGCCGCTAGAATTTATGAGTATATATACGTCAAACACGGTACCTCACAAACGTATATATACGGCCGCGACAGTCAAAGGGTTAAAAAAAAGAAACTATTTTTTCATAAGAAAAAATATTTTTTTTTTTTTTTAAATTTGGCCGACACTGAGAACGAGTCTCTGAGAGGACCTGTCAACCCTCAAAGGGTTAAGAGAAAGCTGGTAGGCCTACATATGAAGGAATGGGTCTTTGTGGTCAGTGTGCACAGTATAAAAAAATCCTGCAGCACACAGTGCGTAATGAGAAAAAAAACTTTGACCGTGTTTTTGGTTTAAAACAGCGAACTTGCACTGTATTTTCGTATGGTATTTATGGTTGTATTCTAGTTTTTCTGGTCTCATTTGATAGAATTGAATACATATTACAGAAATTGAGATGATTTTGATTGGTTTCACGATGAAAAATACTTTGAAATTGAGCTCAAATAACAGAAATGTTTGATTTTTGCCAAAGTTCAAAAGTAAACAAATCATGCCATGCATCCAATGCATATCAACTGGTGAGTCTAATATTCTTTCACAAGTGCGCTGATATTATTTATACCATTTCTACACTAATACAGTAGTCTGCATAACAGTAAATCTTCTATTTTTTGTGAGAATAAAAATTCAAAATGGAAAGCAAAAGAAATGTAACAGAGGCCTGGGGACGTGACTAATGAATAGAGGAATTGTTATTTTAGTGCCAGGAATGTCTTACTTGTTTACTCTGGGCCCTATTTGGAAATTGGCATCTTTTGAAATTTGTGTGAAATAGGTAAAATTGCTAATTTCTGACCACTTTCTTGGATAGTTGAATTCTTGTACTCATTCGATAGAAAAAATGGAGTTCTAGCAAAATACTTAGGATTTTTGTCGACTAGTACACTGGAATTGGCCAAAAATAGGGCTCAAAGTGGGCAAAATCGCCTATGCGTAAACATCGTCGAGACTGCTAACTTCGCGAGAGTATAATTCCATAGTTTTTCATCAAATTTCATACTTTTGGTGTCAGTATGATCGGAGAAAGATTCTTTATCTTTTCATAAGAAAAATAATTTTTTTTTTCGAAAAATTTTCGACCCTGATAAGTTTTGTAGAGGGCCTCTCAACCCTGAAAGGGTTAAAAGAAGAAGGGAAGTAACCCCAGAAAAGTACTTGCTACCTCAAGTCCTAATGGAAGGGGATTCCCCTTCTAAACAATAACTTCCACACACTTCCCTCCTCCCATCCCATCAATTATTACCAGATATTCAATAAAGGTAGGTGTCATGTATTCTATTCTTAGTAGAGTAGTGAGTGTGCATGTCTTCTTCAGTTTGTGTGTATTAAAATTAATATTTCATGTGGTAAAAAAAAATTTTTTTTTCTTACTTTGGGGTGTCAGGAACAGATAAATTTGATTTCCATTATTTCTTATTGGGAAAATTAATTCAGCTAACGATAATTTCAGCTTACGATGAGTTCTCAGGAATGGATTAATATCGTAAGGGTCCACTGTAGTGTGATAGAGAAAATGTGTTAAGAGGATCGCATGTTAATTGACAGTACTACAGTGTAACTTGCTTCATAACTTTGCAGGTACTACAGTGTAATTTACTTCATGTTGTTGCGGATACTACATTGTAATTTGCTTCATGTTACAGCCCCCTGCCGAACTAGCAGTTAAATAGTTAACCTGCCGGCCGGCAGTACCACTGGGTACGTTATCAAACCCATTGTGGGGACTGCTGAGCCGGCCTTAGAGCAGTATATACCTGAACACCTCACGGTACGCATCTAAGCAGTAGGTACCTGAACACCTAATGGTACACATCTACTGGCTTTAGAAGCAGTATGTACCTGAACACCTCACGGTATGCATCTAAGCAGTAAGTACCTGAACATCTCACGGTACACATCTACTGGCTTTAGAAGCAGTAGGTACCTGAACACCTCACGGTACACATCTACTGGCTTTAGAAGCAGTAAGTACCTGAACACCTCACAGTACACATCTACTGGCTTTATAAGCATTAAGTACCTGAACACCTCACGGTATGCACCGCAGCAGTAATTACCAGTACACCTTACAGTATAGATCTACTGGCAGTAGAGAGTATTCTCCTGCCCATCTTTTGGTATTCTACTGGCTTCTACTGATTTTAGAAGAACCGCTTACCGCAGCTCACTGAGTCTGATGGCCTCAGTTACTTGACGGCTGCACTCAGTGAGCTTGCAGCATGGTGTTCTGCTAGTAATTCATCGGACCACCTTGCGGTGTCAACTGGTCTTGAAGGCGGTAGATAGTACTCACCAGACCACCTGACGGTGTACTTCTACTGGCCTTAGAGAGTATTTACAGGACTACCGGTGATGTCTGCGGACTCACCTCCTATGCTGGTCAACTGTGGGCCGGAGTCATCGGATGCTGTTTTAGTGGGACATTACATGAAAAGGTTGGAGTGTTACACTGAACTGGGCTAGGACCGTAGTGTGACACTTACGGAAGTATGATGGAGTGGAACACTGAGATATGCTACAGGACCGTAGTGGAACACTGAGAAGAAAAGGGTGTCATGTGACACCGAAGATGGCCTGGGGTTGTAGTGTACATTGAATAGTATCATGTGACTGGCCTCTCGAAAGACGCTACGTAGATAGTGAGTGTGTCGCAGAGGTAAGGGTGTCAAGTATGACACAGTCGAGAAAGGGTGTGGATGACGCAGAGAAAAGGGTGTCGTGTGACACGGAGAGCTGGAGTGTCTGGTGACAGAGAAAAGGGTGTCAAGGGACACGGTTGTGAAGGAGCGTCATCACACGGCAAAAAGGGTGTCGAGTGACACGGTGGAGAAGGAGCGTCACAACTCGAATAAGTGTCGTGTGGGACACAGAGCGTCATTATAAGTGTCGTGTGAGACATGGAGTTGATCATAATTTATTATTATACAAATGTTATTTATAATTTATTATTTTAGCATAGATATATATATTATTATTTTAAGATGCTAATAATTTATTATTGTAACATGTATATATATTTTAAATACCTCTAGACCAAAGATTGATTTTTATATAATATTAAAGATTCATTTATTTTAACGTGTATTTATGTATCCCGAACTCTTTATTACAAAATGAGTAAACCTACCATCTTTAAAAATAACTTTTTTTGTAATACTTCATGTCGTTGCAGATACTACCGAGTGATTCATGCTTGTAACCTGAACCAAGATATCGCAACACTGGCTGCTGGAGACTTCACAGAGGTGGGAGAGCGAGGCATCAACCTCTCTGGTGGACAGAAACAAAGACTGTCACTCGCTCGAGCTATTTATGCGAACAAGTACGATATTTTCATAACAAGTGTCTCCTTTATCTTCATTCTTTGTGGTGATCTCAGTTTACCATATTTTACGGCATCGAAGATGCTATTTTTTTCCCCAAAATATGGCTTGAAAATTTACCTAGCGTCTTGGAAGCCAAAGGTTACATATGAGCATAAGAAAGAAGGAGTGCTGCAGCAGGCCTACTGGCTCATGCTAAGCAGGTCAAGTCACACCTGCATTGTTCAGGGGCCTCGGCCTAGAGAAGTTTTTTTCGATACTAAACAGTAATTTCAGCTCCTGTATATAACACAGTAATGAATCATGTAAACTGTTTTGTATAAAATACTGAATACATGTTACCATGGTTGCTCAATATATTTATAGATGGAGTTGTAAGAGGAGTGAATGCTCGGGTGTTGGCAAGAGGTGTATACCTGGAGTATAACCTGGAGAGAATTCTGGGGATCAACGCCCCTGTGGTCCGGTCTGTGATCAGGCCTCATGGTGGATCAGGGCCTGATCAGCCAGGCTGTTACTGCTGGATGCACATAATCCAACATACAAACACAGCCTGGCTGGTCAGGTACTGACTTTAGGTGCCTGTCCACTGACTGCTTGAAGACAGCCAGGGGTCTACTGGTAATCCCCCTGATGTATGCTGGGAGGCAGTTGAACAGTCTTAGACCCCTGACAACTGTGACAACTCCCACTTAGTGGGAGTTGTCACAGTTGCTCTTTGCTGATGACACTGTGCTTTTGGTAGATTCTGAAAGGAAGTTGCAGAGGTTGGTTGATGAGTTTGGTAGGATATGTAAAAGAAGGAAATTAAAAGTGAATATAGGAAAGAGTAAGGTGATGAAGATAACAAAAAAATTAGGTAATGGAAGAGTGGATATCAGATTGGAGGGAGAGAGTATGGAGGAGGTGAATGTATTCAGATATTTGGGAGTGGACGTGTCAGCGGATGGGTCTATGAAGGATGAGGTGAATCATAGAATTGATGAGGGGAAAAAGGTGAGTGGTGCACTGAGGAGTCTGTGGAGACAAAGAACTTTATCCATGAATGCAAAGAGGGGAATGTATGAGAGTATAGTTATTCCAGTGCTCTTGCATGAGTGTGAGGCATTGGTTGTGAATGTTGCAACAACGAGAAGACTGGAGGCGGCGGAGATGTCATGTCTGAAGGGAATGTGTGGTAAGATAAGATAAGATTTCATATGGGTTTTTAAGTCCTGAGGGTTAGCCACCCAGGATAACCCAAGAAAGTAAGTGTGTCATTGAGGACTGTCTAAAAATAAATAACAAAAAGGCACAATACCGTGACTGGAACAATACACAAATAACCCACACATAAAAGAGAGAAGCTTACGACGACGTTTCGGTCCGACTTGGACCATTGACAAAGTCACACTAACAGAGGTGGAGCAGGATGGCTATATATAGGCAGGAAGAGGTGGAGGTAGTAGTAGTACAAGAATTGTATATAATACCGACAGGATGAAATTAAGACACATGCACAACACCCGGGCATCCCCATCGTAGATGTTTCGCCATCCAGCCAGCCACTGGATGGCGAAACATCCACAACAAAGACAACCAGACGCCGCACATGTGTCTTAATTTCATCAGTAGTTGTAGTAGAAGAAGAAGAGGTAGTAGTAGTGGTAGGGGTAGAAGTGGGAAATAAGGAAGACGAGCCAGTCAAATACAAAGGAAGGGGAGCACTGCAAGAGAGCTAGATACCCACAGAGGGAGAGCAAGCGCACAGAGGTGCGTGAAAGGGGAAGTGGTGAAATAAAATAAATGAAGAAGGAACAGAAACACGAGACAGGAGAGAGAAAGACAACCCAGAGGAGAAAAGTAGAGAGGAAAGGGGAAGAGGAAGAAGAAAAAGAAGAAGAAGAAGAAAAAGAAAAAATGAGGAGTCAGGTTAAGTCACGGGTGTTCTGAAGTTTGGAGCATTTTACAATGTAGTGGGAGAGGGAAGGCATCTACAGAGACGAAGCCAGGGCTAAGGTTCATAAAAGGAAAGTTGTGTATTAGAGAGGATTCAACTAGACGGCGACTGTTCGAGTTGGAAGTAGGGAAGACAGTTTTAGCAGAAGACCAGTCAATAGGATGGCTATGATCTCTGACGTGACAGAAAAGAGCATTGTTAGTGTCGGCAAGCCTAACACTATTTTTGTGCTCCCTAAGTCTGTCAGAAAGAGATCGACCAGTTTCTCCGAAGTATTGAAGAGGACAGGAGGAGCAAGAAATAGAGTAGACACCAGGAACATCTGTAGAGGGAGGAGAGGTATGAACGAAATTAGTGCGAAGAGTGTTATTCTGGCGGAAGGTAAGCTTGATGTCTAAGGGACGGAGAGAATTGTTGAGATTAGAAAGACCGGAAATGTAGGGAAGGCAGAGGATAGAAGAGTTCCCATGAGTAGAGAGTTTGGGAGAGAAGAAATTGCGTTTAGCACGTGAGAGGGCAGTCTATGAAATGGGAAGGGTAGCCAAGACGGGAGAACGAATTATGAAGAGTGGAAATTTCTGCTGGAAGGAACTGAGGATCACAGATGCGGAGGGCATGGAGAAAGAGGGAGATAAGAACACTTTTCTTGACAAGGGAAGCATGATAGGAAAAATAGTGAATGTACATGCCACTGTGCATAGGTTTACGGTAAACGGAAAAGGAAAAACCTGTATCTGAGCGGTGGACATGGACATCAAGGAAAGGAAGTAAGGAATTAGATTCCCATTCAGCTTTAAACTTAATGGAAGGGGCAAGATTATTAAGAGCTTCAAGAAAAGGTTGGAAGAGACTGGAGTCATGAGGCCACAGAGCAAAGATGTCATCCACATAGCGGAGCCAGAGTGAAGGTTGCACATCGAGGGTAGAAAGAAGAACAGTCTCGAAGTATTCCATGTAAAGATTAGCAAGGACAGGAGAGAGAGTGGAGGCCCATAGCAACACTGAAGGTTTGAGAATAATATTTCCCTTGGAAGGAAAAGGAGTTAGAGTCCACACAGAGGCAGATCAGATCAAGAAAGACATCAGTGGGGATAGGGAGATGAAGAAACCCTTCATGGGCCTTCTCTCTAAGGAAATCAAGGACATCATCAAGAGGGACATTGGTTGAGAGGGACCCTCAACGTCAAGACTAAACATCTTACAGGTTGGGAGAGAGCGAATCGTTCAATGAAGTCTTGAGAGTTGACGGAGGTGGGCAGGAGAAAAAGTACCAAGAAAGGGAGTGAGGGTTTTGGCCAGCCAAGAAGCAAGAGAATAAGAACCTCTAGAGGATATGATAGGACGAAGAGGAATATCAGGTTTATGAGTTTTGGGAAGGCCATAGAAATAGGGAAGAGAGGGACAGATGACACGAAACCGTTGAACAAGGTCAAAGTCAGGAGGACAGAGGTCGGAGAGAGTCCTTAGTTTTTTGTTGAAAGTTCTCTTGATGCGATCAAGAGGGTTGGAAATGAGAGGAGTGTAGGTGCGTGAGTCAGAGAGCAAGACATCAGCTTTACGGAGGTAATCCTCGCGATCAAAGATAACTACCGAATTACCTTTGTCAGAAGATAGTATGACAATGTTAATGTTGGATTTAAGAGAAGAAAGGGCAAGTTGGTAACGGCGTGGAAGGTGGTGATTCTTGGAAAACAGACTAACAAGAGCAGGAAGGAGAGCACCACGAAAAGTGGACAAGTCAGGAAGATTACGGAAGCGAGATTGATGAAAGGAATCAAAAGAGCTAATCAGGGAAATACCAGAGCGAGGAGTAGGCGAAGTGGCAAAGGAAAGACCAAAACCAAGAAGTTCAAGCTCATATTGAGAGAGTGAGACAGAAGACAGATTAGTAACACAGTCAGTGAGGGAGAATTTAGACCAACGGCTAGCTGAGATGAGACGTTGAAGTTTATTTTGTAGTTTGGAAGAATGAATTTGTGCATTCAGGCGAGCAGTGTCAAAGGCAATGGTAGAGAGAAGGTTACAGAGATCCTGTGGTAGAGCCGCAAAGAGAGCAAGTTGTATTTGTGTACGAATGGTATATAATACCGACAAGATGAGAGTAAGACACTTGTGCAACATCTGGGTATCTTTATTGTAGACGTTTCGCCATCCAGTGACTTTATCAATACAAATTCTAGGACATAACTTGAAGACAGTAGAACTATGTACAGAAGATGAGGTAATCAGTCCCTCAACCTAGGAGTAGGTGCGAACAGCACCATAGTCGTGGAGATTCTGAAGCAGAAGAAAGAATCCTGGCGCTTATATAGTAACGTCAGGTGAAGCAGACGAGGGCAAATTCACTGGTAGGCGGGATTCCCCAGTGGAAGTAGGTCCTTCCCAAAGAGATGGGTTAGTTGTAGTGGTAGTTGTCGTAGTCGTGAAGGTTCTGTACATGTCCTCAGAATTAAGATTCCATGATGTTGCAGTGTCTGACAAGTTGTGTACGAATGGTATATAATACCGACAAGATGAGAGTAAGACACTTGTGCAACATCTGGGTATCTTTATTGTAGACGTTTCGCCATCCAGTGACTTTATCAATACAAATTCTAGGACATAACTTGAAGACAGTAGAACTATGTACAGAAGATGAGGTAATCAGTCCCTCAACCTAGGAGTAGGTGCGAACAGCACCATAGTCGTGGAGATTCTGAATTTGTATTGATAAAGCCACTGGATGGCGAAACGTCTACAATAAAGATACCCAGATGTTGCACAAGTGTCTTACTCTCATCTTGTCGGTATTATATACCATTCGTACACAACTTGTCAGACACTGCAACATCATGGAATCTTAATTCTGAGGACATGTACATAACCTTCACGACTACGACAACTACCACTACAACTAACCCATCTCTTTGGGAAGGACCTACTTCCACTGGGGAATCCCGCCTACCAGTGAATTTGCCCTCGTCTGCTTCACCTGACATTACTATATAAGCGGCAGGATTCTTTCTTCTGCTTCAGAATCTCCACGACTATGGTGCTGTTCGCACCTACTCCTAGGTTGAGGGACTGATTACCTCATCTTCTGTACATAGTTCTACTGTCTTCAAGTTATGTCCTAGAATTTGTATTGATAAAGCCACTGGATGGCGAAACGTCTACAATAAAGATACCCAGATGTTGCACAAGTGTCTTACTCTCATCTTGTCGGTATTATATACCATTCGTACACAACTTGTCAGACACTGCAACATAATGGAATCTTAATTCTGAGGACATGTACATAACCTTCACGACTACGACAACTACCACTACAACTAACCCATCTCTTTGGGAAGGATCTACTTCCACTGGGGAATCCCGCCTACCAGTGAATTTGCCCTCGTCTGCTTCACCTGACGTTACTATATAAGCGCCAGGATTCTTTCTTCTGCTTCAGAATCTCCACGACTATGGTGCTGTTCGCACCTACTCCTAGGTTGAGGGACTGATTACCTCATCTTCTGTACATAGTTCTACTGTCTTCAAGTTATGTCCTAGAATTTGTATTGATAAAGCCACTGGATGGCGAAACGTCTACAATAAAGATACCCAGATGTTGCACAAGTGTCTTACTCTCACCTTGTCGGTATTATATACCATTCGTACACAACTTGTCAGACACTGCAACATCATGGAATCTTAATTCTGAGGACATGTACATAACCTTCACGACTACGACAACTACCACTACAACTAACCCATCTCTTTGGGAAGGACCTACTTCCACTGGGGAATCCCGCCTACCAGTGAATTTGCCCTCGTCTGCTTCACCTGACGTTACTATATAAGCGCCAGGATTCTTTCTTCTGCTTCAGAATCTCCACGACTATGGTGCTGTTCGCACCTACTCCTAGGTTGAGGGACTGATTACCTCATCTTCTGTACATAGTTCTACTGTCTTCAAGATATGTCCTAGAATTTGTATTGATAAAGCCACTGGATGGCGAAACGTCTACAATAAAGATACCCAGATGTTGCACAAGTGTCTTACTCTCAAGTTGTATTTGACTGGCTCGTCTTCCTTATTTCCCACTTCTACCCCTTCCACTACTACTAACTCTTCTTCTTCTACTACAACTACTGATGAAATTAAGACACATGTGCGGCGTCTGGTTGTCTTTGTTGTGGACGTTTCGCCATCCAGTGGCTGGCTGGATGGCGAAACGTCTACGATGGGGATGCCCGGGTGTTGTGCATGTGTCTTAATTTCATCCTGTCGGTATTATATACAATTTTTGTACTACTACTACTACTACTACCTTCACCTCTTCCTGCCTATATATAGCCGTCCTGCTCCACCTCTGTTAGTGTGACTTTGTCAATGGTCCAAGTCGGACCGAAACGTCGTCGTAAGCTTCTCTCTTTTATGTGCGGGTTATTTGTGTATAGGACTGTCTAACTTATTTCCATTGGGGTCCTCAATCTTGTCCCCCAGGATGCGACCCACACCAGTTGACTAACACCCTGGTACCTATTTGTTGCTAGGTGAACAGGACAACAGGTGTAAGGAAACGTGTTGAAATGTTTCCAACTGCTGGGAATTGAATCCGGGCCCTCAGTGTGTGAAGCGGGAGCTTTAGCCACCAGGCCACTAGGCCTGGTGAATATAATGCAGAGAATCTGTAGTTTGGAGATTAGGAGGAGGTGTGAGATTCCCAAAACTATTATCCAGAGGGCTGAGGAGGGATTATAGAGATGGTTTGGACATGTAGAGAGAACGGAACAAAATAGAATGACTTTGAGAGTACCTATATATTTATCTGTAGGGGAACATTTATGAAGGAATACAGGGAAACTGGGAGGCTGGACTTGATTCCTGGAGATGGGAAGTGCAGTGCCAGCACTCTGAAGGAGGGGTATTAACCTTTTGACTGTTTTGGTCATATATATATGTCTTACGAGCCACCGTGTTTGACGTATATATGCTCATAAATTCTAGCAGCTTCAAATCAAGCAGGAGAAAACTGGTAGGCCCACATGAGAGAGAACGGGTCTATGTGGCCAGTGTGCACCATTTTAAAAAAATCCTGGAGCATGCACTGCATAATGAGAAAAAGAAAAACTCCGACCGTTTTTTTTAATTAAAATGCCGACTTTGTGGTCTATTTCCGTTTAGTATTTATGGTTGTATTCTCGTTTTCTTAGTCTCATTTTATAGAATGGAAAACATTTTATAGAAATAGAGGTGAGTTTGATTGGTTTTACTATAAAAAGACCCTTGAAATGGAGCTCAAAGTAGGGGAAATGTTTGATTTTTGCCAATGTTAAAAAGTAAACAAATGATGTCATTGTCCAATAAATGTCCAACTAGCCATTCTAATAGGCAGTCATGAATGGGTTGACATTATTCGTACAATTATTACAGTAATGCAGTAGTCTGCATAACAGTAAATCTTCTATTTTTTTGTTTGAATAAAAATTCAAAATAGAAAGCAAGAGTAATATCAGAGGGGCCTGTGAGACATGACTGATGAACAAAGAAAATGGTATTTTAGAGCCAGGAATGTCTGCATTGTTCATTCTGGACCTTATTTTGAAATTGTCATTTTTTTTAATTTTCGTGAAATTGGCCAAATTGCAAATTTCTGACCACGTTATTGGGTAGTTAAAATTGGTAAATGGGCTGTTTCTTGTACTCAATCGATAGAAGAAACGGAATTCTAAAGAAATAGCTATGAGTTTGGGCAACTAGAACGATGGAATTAGCCGAAAATAGGGCTCAAAGTGGGCGAAATCGCTGATTTGTAAATATCGCCGAGGTCGCCAACTTTGTGAGAGCGTAATTCCGTCAGTTTTCCATCAAATTTTGTTCTTTTGGTGTCATTACAATTGGGAAAAGATTCTCTATCATTTCATAAGAATTTTTTTTTTTTTTTTAATTTGCAACTCCAGGAGACACCTCAGGATTGGGGGTTGCGACAGTCAAGGGGTTAATGCTGCAGTTTTATAAATGTAGTGTTAGCATGCCTCTGGCAAGACAATGATGGAGCAGGAGTTTTTCTTTTTGGGGCCACTCTGCCTTGGTGGGAAACAGCCGATGTGCTAACAAATAAATAAATACATG
>NC_069411.1:69114848-69367348 GCF_026875155.1 Cherax quadricarinatus | reverse complement strand
TTAGGTAGCACATCCTTTTAAATGCCACTAGGATCAGCTGACTCTGGTGCAGCAACAGCTGACCGTGGTGCAACAACAGCTGACCTGGGTGCAGCAACAGCTGACTTTGGTGCAGCAGCAGCAGCTGACCGTGGTGCAGCAATAGATGATGGTGGTGTAGCAGCAGCTGACTGTGGTGCAGCAGCAGCTGTCTGTGGTGCAGCAGCAGCTCACCGTGGTGCAACAGCAGCTCACCGTGGTTCAGCAACAGCTGATTGGTGCAGCAACAGCTGACCGTGGTGCAGCAACAGCTGATGGTGGTGTAACAGCAGCTGACTCTGGTGCAGCAGCAGCTGACCGTGGTGCAGCAGCAACTGACCGTGGTGCAACAGCAGCAGACCATGGTTCAGCAACAGCTGACTGGTGCAGAAACAGCTGACCATGGTGCAGCAACAGCTGACGGTGGTGTAGCAACAGCCGACTGTGGTGCAGCAGTAGCTGATGGTGGTGAAGCAACAGCTGACCGTGGTACGATAGTACATATTTCTCACCCTTTTTACCCAGGGTTGGCACCAGAAACTTTCTTTGGGCCCATTGTGGCTTATTTATCAGTTACAAGCACTATAAACAATGGAATAATACAAATGCATGCAACCTGCCACCCTGGCTTGTAAAAAATGGCGGCATGGCTGGATGGACAGGTTTGGGATGAGTCATGTTGGTCAGAAACAGCTGATGGTGGTGCAGCAGCAGCTGACTTTGGTACAGCAGCAGCTGACCATGTTGCAGCAGCAGCTCACCGTGGTGTAGCAGCAGCTCACCGTGGTGCAGCAGCAGCAACTCACAGTGGCTCAGCAACAGCTGACTGGTGCAGCAACAGCTGACCGTGGTGCAGCAACAGCTGATGGTGGTGTAGCAGCAGCTGACTGTGGTGCAGCAGCAGCTGACCATGGTTCAGCAACAGCTGACTGGTGCAGCAACAGCTGACTGTGGATCAGCAACAGCTGATTGTGGTGCAGCAGCAGCTGATAGAGGTGCAGCAGCAGCTGACTGTGGTGCAGCAGCAGCTGACTGTGGTGCACCAGCAGCTAACTGTGGTGCAGCAGCAGCTGACCATGGTGCAGCAGCAGCTGACTGTGGTGCAGCAGCAGCTGACGGTGGTGCAGCAGCAGCTGACTGTGGTACAATAGTACGTATTTCCCACCCTTTTTTACATATGATCGCTTGAGAGATGGTATCTCCTGCTATCTGTTTTTCATTTATCCACTTCATTTCCATAGTAATTTTCCCCTTTTTTACTGCAAGGTTGGCACTAGAAGCTTTCTTGGGGCCCATGGTGACTTTGCACGTACAATCACTAAAAACGCTGTGATAATATGAAATGTTCCGATTGTATGCGTGGATGCAACCGCACTGGCTGGCTTGTAAACACTGGCACCCATGGGACAACTGAGGAGCGCTCAGGCCACACATGGACGCGTCTCGAACGAATCGCGTTGGGTGAGTTTTTTAGCATTAGCTGAGGCAAAATTTTTGCTTTAAAATATATAGTTAGCTGGATTTAACATTAGGTGATGCCATCGTTAGCTGAGGGTCCACTGTAATAATATTATTATTAAACTATAATATAACAATCGTGTCCACTCATTACTTACCTTAGAATATCTGTAGTCTTAATGTAGAGTGAGAGGTGAGTAAACAAGATAAAATGAATAAAACAAGAGAGAGAATGAGAGGGTAGAAGGTTGAAGAGTTACGTAAACAAACGTTGTTGTTGTTGTTACTGGCCCAGACACGAATGGTTTTTGTTCACCCTGTCAAGCCGACCAGAAAAGCATCTCATATATGTTAATTTACATGTTTATATGTTATGTAGCATGTTTATTATATAATTTTGAAAAAAAATCATAGATGGATTAAGCCAAATGTCAATATTAACGTTTTATACACATTTAATGTGCCTCAGTGATTATTATTGTGTTATTATCATTATTAACATGGCATCTTCAAGACCAATTACACTCTTAATGAGTGGCTCTGAGACAGACAAGCAGACAGAAAGGCAGACACACAGGTAGACAGAAAGACAGATGCACAGGTAGACGGAAAGACAGACAAACAGGTAGACAGAAAGACAGACACACAGGTAGACAGAAAGACAAACAGGTAGACAGAAATACAGACACAGGTAGACAGAAAGACACACACAGGTAGACAGACACACACAGATAGGCATAAAGACAGACACACAAGTAGACAGAAAGACACTGGTAGACAAAGACAGACACACAGGTAGACAGAAAGACACACAGGTAGACAGAAAGACAGACACACAAGTAGTCAGACAAACACATGCACAGAGATACAGACACAGATATACAGGCAGACAGATACAGACAGGTTTATGTGCAACAGTGAAAACAAATAGAGAGTTCGATAGTAAGAGCCTTTCTTGCCACAGACTTCATCTTAGGGGCCATGGTGAAGTTTACTGTCCAGTTAGTACAGTTAATACAGTATGATGCTGCTGATAGGACAGGGTTACTCAAACTGATGCTGCCTGCATGATGCATTTGCCGCCGCGAGTATTGCCAAATATTGTACAGCGGTGTGCATCAGCCGGCCCAGCCCAGCTGCCAGACGCACGGTCGTAAGTCGAGTGGACGTATGTCGAGCAGGTCGTAAGTCAGATGGTAGGTGTATTTTTAAAATGCACAGAAATAGTAGTCATAAATCAATATGCAGTCCTAGCTGTAGCCACAGTCACTTGCACGCATTGAGACAGTGAGTAGAAAGAGAACATGGCTAGTCAGGTCCAGCTCGTGTATTGTATGTGACTCATATCAGTGATAGTATTCTGCAGATGTTCAGTTGCTGCTAAATTGAGTGATACTGAAAGGCAAAAATACTGCCAAGCATAAAAAAACTGAAGAGCCATTCAGTACGCAAAGACGAACAATGGAAATCAAGGACCACCAATGGAAGTAAGTAAATTATCTGACTTATTTTGGGGTTATCCTAGGTAATTTACATGCACATTACTCCTCTTCTTCTTTCAGTAAACTGGCTGTATATCACCGAGGCAGGGAAAAAAAAAAAAAAAAAAAAAAGTTTTTCTTTTAAATTTAATAATATATACAGGAGAAGGGGTTACTAGCATCTTGCTCCTGGCATTTTAGTTGCCTCTTATGACACCCATGACTTTGGGAGGAAGAATTCTGTACCACTTCCCCATGGAGAACACATGTTACTATGTATGATAATTTATGTAACTGTATTTATGTGTACCTGTACCTAAATAAACTCACATACTAATTTGAAAACCTAAGCAATGATGTAAGAACAACAGTGGGAAATATATATGTTTTTGTTCATTGCTGAACATTGATCAGTATGAGTACTTGACCATTAAAGTTAACTCTACAAAGAACATCATGCAAACAGTTCTGGATGAACCTTTTAAATTCAGGATTGGGATTTAGCAGATCTAGAATAAATACTTCTATACTGGCATGTTTCTTCTCAATTTTTCACATAAATGTAGCACATTTTAACTGATGCAGCTGAGTGGCAAACCTGGCAGTCAGCTATGTCACTGATAAATAACTGTAGAATGAAACATTAACATGTGTTTTTATATGTAATGCCTCAGGCTTAACATAATTTTATTACCATTATTACTATTGATACTGTTTCCTTTTTTCCAAAATTTAGCCATTTTGACTGGAAATAGAGAGATAAACTTAACTGAAACAGATGAACCTCACATGCAACCTATAGACATGGCCAACAAATTTTATGTCTTCTTATCTGCTGTAGGATCAAAGCTAGCAAGTCAAATTCCTAGCTCAAATGCCCAGCTGAGCGAGTACCTCACTGACACCTATCCAAATACTCTATTTCTAGCTCCAACTAATCCCACTAAAGCCTCACTCATCATTAAATCATTAAAGAACAAATCAGGTGATCTAGATAACTTGCCGCCATTCATATATAAAAAAGCTGCACCAGAACTGTCACCCATTATTGCAACAATGTTTAAGAAATCTATAGCATCCTCAACCTTCCCATCTACACTCAAGGCAGCAAGGGTCACCCCGATCCACAAAAGAGGAGATCCAACTTATTTGAACAACTACAGACCCATATCAAACTTGCCCTTACTCTCCAAGATATTTGAAAAAATAATTCACATGCGACTTTACTCCTACCTTACATCCAACAACATAATTAACCCCTGCCAGTTTGGGGTTAGACCAAAAAAAAGTACGAATGACTCTATTATACAAATGCTTGACCTAATATACACAGCTCTCGATAAAAATGAATATCCTCTGGGGCTCTTTATTGACCTACAAAAAGTGTTTGACACAGTTGACACAATCTCCTGCACCTCAAACTGAGTCATTATGGCTTACGAGGACATTCTCTTGACTACCTAAAATCCTAGCTTAATGACAGACACCAGTATGTACATGCAAATGGAGTCAACTCTGCTTTTCAACCTGTAGCTGTAGGAGTACCCCAGGGTAGTGTCCTAGGCCCACTCCTCTTTCTCATCTACACCAATGATCTCCCCAATGCATCCCAACTCCTAACCCTCAAGGAAGGTTCCTTGATATTGATGAGGGGCTCTTGATCTAGGGAATTGGGTCTGTTCTCCAGTTCCCTGAATTAAACTTGAATACCTTTCACATCCCCCCCTCAGGTGCTGTATAATCCTACTGGTTTAGCGCTTCCCCCTTGATTATAATAATAATAATCCCAACTCCTGAACCAGTTCTATTCACACATGACACTACATATGTCTACTCCCATTCAGACCCAGCTGTTCTTGGAAACACTGTAGACAATGAACTGCTAAAGATATATGCTTGGATGATGACCAACAAACTCACTCTCAACATAGACAAAGTACATGTATACTTTATGCTGTTTGACAACAGTGCCTCAAATATCTAACTCAACATACTGTTAAATGGTTTCTCTATATCAAGACAAATGGAGGGCAAATTTCTAGGTCTTCTCCTTGACTGTAATCTTAAATTTCAGTCCCATACCCATCACATAGCCAAGAAAATTTCCAAATCAGTAGGAATCCTTTCCAAGATACGATACTATGTACCACAAACGACTCTCCTTACCTTGTACCACTCTCTAATATGTCCTTACCTCACCTATGGTATCTGTGCCTGGGGCTCAACCACAGCCAACCACCTTAGTCCCTTAATAATCCAACAAAAAACTGCTGTGCGGGTGATAACCAGCTCCTGTGCTAGACAGCACACCCCACCACTTTTCAAAAGACTCAACTTGCTAAATATACAAGACATACACTCTTACTATTGTGCCTACTACGTATACAGAACATTAAACTCCACTGTAAACCTTCCCCTAAGACTACTCCTCGACAGTTACACCAGAATGCACAGGCACAATACAAGGCATAAGGCACTTTTGAACGTCCCTCGAGTCAGACTCGCACTATGCACATAAAAGGCCCGAAGATCTGGAACTCACTACCAGAACAGGTCAAGGATCCCCTGACAGCTTATAAATTTAGGGCTTATCTAAAAAATCATCTTATCTCACAATATTAACCAAATCAACCGAACGTCTGCTAACTTGTTTTATTATGTGACCTCTAGGCTCTTAATTCTGCCAATCCATAAAATTATCTTGTTTCTCAATATTAACGAAATCTGCCAAAACACCTGCTAATTAGTCTTATCATGTGACCTGGCTTTTAATTCTGCCATTCCATAAAATATTACCACCTGCACCATTACTTGTAAATTAGATTTTGTACTGAGTTCAAATAAGATTATGAAACAGCTAACCACTATTCCTTGTTTAGTTTTAAGTACAGTTACTATGTACAGTAGGGCCCCACTTATACGGCAGGTTAGGTTCCAGGCTACCGCCGTAAAGCGGAAATCACCATAAAGTGGAACACCCTTTTTTTCCACTTATAAATGCATACGAATACTAGATAACAAGTTTACACTAACATATATTAAGTTAGCAATAGAACTAGGCATCAAAAAACAATAAAAAAGTACAGTACACACATAGTGCACTCATTATTTACCTTAAAACATTTATAGTCTTAATCTAGGGTGAGACAAGTAGTATTTATTGTAAGAAATCAAGTGTGGTATCTATGGTAGTCAGCCGGGCTACCATACCAGGCCACATAATATTCTATTACATTTAAGCATCCCAGAGCGATAAAATGCATACACAGTTTACTCATTACTTACCTTAAAATATTTGTAGTCTTAATCTAGGGTGAGACAAGTAGTATTTATTGTAAAAAATCAAGTGTGGTATGTATGGTAGCCAGCCGGGCTACCATACCAGGCCAACCCACCCACACATACTATTCTATGATATATAAACATCCCAGACTGATAAAATGTATATACAGTTCCCTCATTACTTACCTTAACCCTTAAATGGTCCAAACGTATATATACATTTTTTCAATATCTGAAAGTATGTAAAAAATGTAGATCTTCTTTTTTGTTTTACATCTGAAAACGTGTAAAAAAAAACTTTTATCTACATATTTTTTTGTTATATTTGAAAATATGTAAAAAAAAGTAGATCTACTTTTGTAGCACTACGAATTTGAGCGTCGATCTGTTTGGACCGTTTAAGGGTTAAAATATTTGTAGTCTTAATGTAGGGTCAGGAGTAAGTATATGAGATAAAATAAATAAATGAGAGAAAGAAAGAAGGAGTGCATGAGAGGACAGGCGCCGAGTTATGTAAACAAATCAGCCGAAGGTAAGTTTTGTAAACAAACAAAGTGTACACGTCTGGTTTGTGTACAAGTTACAATGTGTACAAGTTGTCTCTACATTGATACAGTAGAATAAATAAAGAAGAAACACTCCCATTCTCATGTAACATCATTTTGAGAAGAAATGACACTCTGAGTGAAGGTAATGGAAATAAGTCACTCTGTCTGACTTTTTTTGGGTTATCCTGGGTTCTCTACACATATGATGTTATGTATGATAATCTATGTAACTGTATTTGTGTATACCTGAATAAACTTACATACATACGAAAGAAATAATTTTCTACAGTTACCCCCAGTAACACATTTTCTCTTATTTATTTATTTATTTATTTATTTATTTATTTATTTAGTTATTTATTTATTTAATGTCTTTGCAAACAGTACATTGAGATTGTGTATATACAATAGTGGGTTGCAATGCAAAGAGAGCCTCTCTTATGCCTTGGCATTATGGGCCAACTTAACATTATTGGCTTACAGTCTACTTAATACTAAGGAATAGTATAACATAGTTGTACAGTAGGAAAGTAATTATTTCATAGTTGTACAGTAGAATATTAATTATAAATGAATCAAAATTTGTATAATACAAAGATATACGTATTTATATTCTAAAATGCTTTTGTGAAAAACAATGATTCAATTATATTCCTGTCAACAATGGATAAAAGGTTCAATGTGATTGTTTCATTTATGATGTGGGAGTACATAGGTGAGTAAGTGTGTACTGAGTATTTAGCATTTAGTCTAGGGTGATTAAGTGGCTTTTGAGAAGAGTCTTAAATTGATTTTCAGACCGGGTTACTTTAATATCTTCTGGTAATGAATTCCATATTTTGGGGCCCTTTATGTGCATAGAGTTTTTACACAGTGTGATATGGACACAAGGTATATCAAAAAGAGATCTGTGTCTTGTGTTGTGGTCATGTGTCCTGTTTAGGTTGGTGAGCAAAAGTTTGAGTGTGGGGTTTATATTTTCGTGTATTGTTCTGTGTATGTAGTAGGCACATAATTAAGAATGGATGTTCTTAATGGTTAGCAGATTCAGACTTTTGATAATTGGTGGAGTATGATGGCGGGAGTGGGAATTTGTTATCATTCTTACTGCAGCCTTTTGCTGGGTTATTAGGGGTTTTAGGTGATTGGATGTTGTTGATCCCCATGCACAAATTCCATATGTAAGATAAGGGTATATGAGTGAATGGTACAGTGCCAAGAGAGCTTATTGTGGAACGTAGTACCTTATCTTTCATAATATGCCTACTGTCTTGGAGATTTTCTTGGTGATTTGTTGGTATGTGGTCCGAAACTTAAAGGGCACTGTCAAGGTGGTTTACCTGGGGAATTTTCCCTCTGTGAGTCTTGTGACTGATGATCCATTTAGCATAATGTTAATTGGATCATTTGCAGCTTTGTTTCCAAACTGAATGAAATAGGTTTTATCAGTGTTCAGGGTAAGTTTGTTAGTCATCATCCAGGCAGATATTTTCTGTAATTCAGCATTGACTGTGTTTGCTAGTATGACTGCGTTTGGGTGGGAAAATACATATGTAGTGTCATCTGCAAATAATATTGGTTTGAGTAACTGTGATGCATTAATTTGGAGTACAGTAGTTCATGGTCGACTGTATCGAAAGCTTTACGTAAATCAATGAAAATGCCCAGCGGGACTTCTTTCTTTTCAAGTGCGGTATATATTAGTTCTAGCATGTGTATGATAGCGTCATTTGTGCTTTTATTATTCCTGAATCCAAACTGACATTGAGGTAGGAATAGATCCATCTATGAATTAATTTTTTAAAGATTTTAGCGAGCAGTGGTAAGTTAGATATTGGTCTATAGTTATTCAAGTCAGCTTGGTCACCTCCTTTTTGGATCGGAGTGACCCTCGCTATTTTTGGGAATTTTTTGGGAAGGTAATAATTCAATGGATTTGTTAAAGAGTTTGCAATAATTGGTGAAAATATTTGAGAAGCTTTTTTAACATAAAAGCAGGCAAGTTGCTTAGGGTTCCTGCCTTGTTTTAAGGGGTGTTTATGTTGGCATAACTTCAGTGGGGTTGTTGGAGCTAGGAATAGCGTATTTGGGTAGGTTCTGTGAGTAGTCTGATGGAGGGTTTGTGTTTGGTATTTTGTTTGCTAGATTTTTCCTATGGTGGAGAAGAAAACATTAAGTCTGTTTGCTGTTTCGGTTGGAGTGAGTAGGGGTTCATCTGATTTTGTTAGTTTGATTGCTTTGTTTTTGGATAACCTTTTAGTTCCAAGAATTTCATATAGAGTTTTCCAGGTTTTTTTCATATCACATTTGATGTTATGTAATCTATTTTCATAATACAATTTTTTTGACCTTATGTTAGACTAGAGAAAATGTTATTCTTGCCTTCACTTGTACAAGTTATCTGGCTACCACATCTCATATTTATGTTTATTTATTCTTCTGTGGGGTGTATTTATCATCTTTATATGTTATGTATTGTGTTTATTATATAATTTTGAAAAAAATATCATGGATGGATTAATGAAAATGTCTATATTAACGTAATATACGACATTTAATGAGACTCGGTGATTATTATTATTATTATTATTTCTAATATGGCGTCGCTTGTACAAGTCATCTGGCTACCGCATCTCATATTTATGTTTATTTATTCTTCTGTGGGGTGTATTTATCATCTTTATATGTTATGCATCGTGTTTATTATATAATTTTGAAAAAATATCTTAGATGGATTAATGAAAATGTGTATATTAACGTAATATATGACATTTAATGAGACTCGATGATTATTATTATCATTACTAATATGACGTCTCAAGACATAAGACACTCTTACTGATTTTAATGTGTACCTGCATGTCAGCACAGTGTGTAAGTTTATTTAGGTATAGGTATACATAAGTATAATTATCAGAGTACACCTACCATCCGACTTACGACTGAGTTCGGTTCCAAGAAACCGGTCGTAAGTCGAAATGGACGTAAGTCGAACTTTACTACTGAATTTCAACATAACATTTTTGTAATGACTTTATTTTGTTGTTTTATTTTGGTATTTCATGTTTTACTTTACGTTATATGCTGTTAGTACTGTATTTTATACTGTAAGGTTTAGGATAAACACTGTGTACAACACTAACACTTGTTTATTTCCCAGAAATTTGGCATAAAAAACACGGTCGTAAGTCGAGTCGTCTTATGTCGAGCAAGTCGTAAGTCAGATGGTAGGTGTATATATAAAATATGAAATAGCTTTTAAAAACACGTGAAATTTTGGAATTTCCAGACAAAATGGAGAGACTTAGTGCTTAAGGATCTCACAGAGAATGTAAACAAACCGGGTGGGGCGCGGTGACCGTATTAGAAAGTCAGGTGGGGGAGCCGTAAAGCGAGTTTTGGTCATTATTTGAAATGACCGTATTAGCGGAATGCCATAAAGCGAAATGCCGTAAAGCGGGGCCCTACTGTACTATTATCTTATCTAGTTTTAATTAGTTACTATGTATTAGGATTAGTTTGCCCAAAATGCCTCGGCATGATAGTGGCTATCTTTGTACTTAGCAAATCAAAATTGTAATTACACATTGTAACCTTTACAAAGAAATAAACTATTTTATTATTTATTTATTTATTTATTTACTTGATATAAACAACTATTGGAGGATAGATGGGTTAGTTAGAGTATAGGCAATGGGCAGACTTTATTTAATGTCTTACTGACTACTTAATACTAAAGAAATTTATCAGAGTTTAAGTTATACAATAGGTCTATTAATCCCTTCAGGGTCCAAGGCCAAAATCTGAAGTGGTGCTCCAGTGTCCAAGAAATTTTGAAAAAAAAAATTATTTTTTCTTTCAGAATTAAAGAGTATATTTTTGTGAAGGTAATAGACAAAAAGCAAAAATTTTTGATCAGTACTTACCGAGATACAGCGGCAAGAAGTTGACCCAAAATGACTGGGTGGCGGCAACATCAGTGACTTCCGCAAAATCCCATTTTTTTATTTTACGTTTTTATACTTTTTTCTTTTCTTTTCTATTTTTTTTCTTTTTCTAATAACATTTGTGGCCTGTGAGACTAGTATAATGTATAAGTGTACACTCATTGTATTCCACGCAATAACTGCACTAATTTGTTTATCGTTATATTGCTTACAAAAGTTTATTGTAAACAAAATGATGAAAATATTACTGCGGTTATTGTGTTGAATACAACAGTACCATATGGTACAATGGTGCCATAGGGTGCAATTGTACCATATGGTACAATGGCACCATATGATACAATGGTACCATATGGTACAATATGGCACAATGGCACATGATACATTGGTACCATGATACATTGGTACCATATGATACAGTGATACCATATGGTACAATGGCACCATTTGGTACAATGGTACCATATGATACAATGGTACCATCTGGTGCAATGGTACCTTATGGTACCATATGGTGTAATGGTACCATATGGTACCATATGATGCAATGGTACCATATGGTACATTGTACCATACAGTACAATGATACCATATCGTTCATTGTACCATATGGTACTGTTGTATTCAACACAATAAACACTAATATTTTCATTATTATTTTGTTTACAATAGTTGTTTACAACAAAAATATGCAAAAATGTTGTATATTAGTAATGTTCTATTATATATTTACAAGTGTACAGGAACTTGACGTGTACCTTGAGGTGGATGACAAAGCACTTTGTCTCGGAAACTGTGGAGTCAGTTGCTAGCTTGCATCACCACTCACTCAGTCTTGGCTGGTGTCTCATGCCAACAACACCTATTGACCATATGGTACACAGTATATGTTACAGGGTACCATATGGTACAATGTACTATATGGTACATTGTACCATATGATACCATTGTACCATATGATACCATTGCACCATATGATACCATTGTACCATATACCATTGTACCATATGATACCATTGTATGACATGGCACCATTGTACCATATGGTACCATTGTGCCATATGGCACAATGGTACCCTATGGTTCAAAACCATAGAATTCATCTTCAGCTCCACTTCCATCAGTCTTAGAACTGTAAGTTGTGAAGAGGAGAGTCAGAATTCGCCCGGAGAGTGCCACCAGGCACTATGAACAAAGCTACTTTGCCGGTGTTCTCACAATGCCATGCGAGCATCCAGATTTTTTCTATGGTGTGCACACTGACCACCCAGACTCATTCTCTCAGATGTAGGCCTACCAGCCTTCTCGTGCTAAATTTGGCGCCGCTAGAATTTTGGCATAGATCTACGGTTTGGACCCTGAACGTAAAGCCGTAGATCTACGGGACAGACCCTGAAAGGGTTAATTATATTTACATAAAGGGTTAATTGTATTTACATTATTTCTTATGGGGAAAATTGATTAAAAAATCGTAGATTTCGATAATAGTAGCACCTCCAGGAACGGATTAATTACAAAAAATGAGGGACCACTGTATTACAATAATGCAGTAGTCTGCATAACAGTAAATCTTCTATTTTTTTGTGTGAATAAAAATTCCAAATGGTAAGCAAGAGTAATATAAGAGGGGCCTGGAGCCATGACTAATGAACAGAGAAAATGTTATTTTAGTGCCAGGAATGTCTGCATTGTCTATTCTGGACCCTATTTTGAAATTGGCATCTGTGAAATTGGCAAAATTGCCAGTTTCTGACCACTTTATTGGGTAGTTGAAATAGGTGAATGGGTGGTTTCTTGTACTCAGTTGACAGACTAGAAGTAAGTAAGTTTATTCAAGCACTATACACAAATACAGTTACATAGATTATCATATATAGCAGCGTATGTATAGAGAACCTAGGATAACCCCAAAAAGTCAGACAAAGTGACTTATTTCCAGTACCTGGCTTAGGCTTGCCATGATTTTTGGTAAATATTGTTTTTTTCTCAGTTGTTTGTTGGGCTATATCATTGAAACTTGGGCAATGTATGATGGAAAGATGCTTCTTAATGTACACCAAAAATAAAAAGGACGGACGATAAATAAGGGAGCTCACTTCTCAGCCATTAGCCGCCTCTTTGTGGTATATTTTCGTATGGTTTTTATGGTTGTATTCTCATTGTTTTGGTCTCATTTGATAGAATGGAAGATATATTATAGAATTAGATATGATCTTGATTGCTTTCATGATGAAAAGTGTTTTGAAATTGAGCTCAAGTTAGCGGAAATGTTCAATTTTTGCTGATGTTCAATGAACTTTGTGTAAGTCAAGTTGGTTAATTTTATTAAGTGTATTCTAACTTAACCACTCTGTAATCCGGCAAACTCAGTAATCCGGCACACTACAGGTCCCAATGATGTCGGATTTGTGATGGAGGACCTGTAATAATAATATAATACTACTGCTACTATTATTATTATTATTATTTTTTTTTTTTTTTTTTTTTTTTTTTTTTTTTTTCAACAAGTCGGCCGTCTCCCACCGAGGCTGGGTGACCCAGAAAAGAAAGAAAATCCCCAAAAAGAAAATACTTTCATCATCATTCAACACTTTCACCACACTCGCACATTATCACTGTTTTTGCAGAGGTGCTCAGAATACAACAGTCTAGAAGCATACACATATAAAGATACACAACATATCCCTCCAAACTGCCAATATCCCAAACCCCTCCCTTAAAGTGCAGGCATTGTACTTCCCATTTCCAGGACTCAAGTCCGACTATATGAAAATAACCGGTTTCCCTGAATCCCTTCACTAAATATTACCCTGCTCACACTCCAACAGATCGTCAGGTCCCAAGTACCATTCGTCTCCATTCACTCCTATCTAACACGCTCACGCACGCTTGCTGGAAGTCCAAGCCCCTTACCCACAAAACCTCCTTTACCCCCTCTCTCCAACCCTTTCTTTTATTAACTCCACACCTTCTCCTAATTTCCACACTCCGAATTTTCTGCATAATATTTACACCACACATTGCCCTTAAACAGCACATCTCCACTGCCTCCAACCGTCTCCTCGCTGCTGCATTTACCACCCAAGCTTCACACCCATATAAGAGTGTTGGTACTACTATACTTTCATACATTCCCTTCTTTGCCTCCATAGATAACGTTTTTTGACTCCACATATACCTCAACGCACCACTCACCTTTTTTCCCTCATCAATTCTATGATTAACCTCATCCTTCATAAATCCATCCGCCGACACGTCAACTCCCAAGTATCTGAAAACATTCACTTCTTCCATACTCCTCCTCCCCAATTTGATATCCAATTTTTCTTTATCTAAATCATTTGACACCCTCATCACCTTACTCTTTTCTATGTTCACTTTCAACTTTCTACCTTTACACACATTCCCAAACTCATCCACTAACCTTTGCAATTTTTCTTTAGAATCTCCCATAAGCTCAGTATCATCAGCAAAAAGTAACTGTGTCAATTCCCATTTTATTATTATTATTATTATTATTATTATTATTATTATTATTATTATTATTATTATTTATTATAACAATGGAGCTTCAGTTCGCTAAATTAATAATAATAAATAATATTATAATAATGATAGAGCTTCAATTCCCTAAATTAATAATAATAATAATAATACAGTGGACCCCCGCCTTACGAACGCATCGTGTCCTGCCCCACTTCTGGTTAGTTTGACTTTGTAAATGGTCCAATTCGGACCGAAACGTCGTTGTAAGCTTCTCTATTTTGTGTGCAGGTTATTTGTGTAGCATCACTTTACGTTAAATCTGCCATATGAAGCATTTGAACGCAAATATTTTGCCTTGCCTTACGTGATTCGTCCGGGACGTGTCCCACGTGTGGCCTCAGCGCCAGTGTTTACAAGCCAGCCAGTGCGGTCGCATCTATGCATACATTCGGTACATTTCACATTATCCCAGTGTTTTTAGTGCTTGTAACTGCAAAATAAGTCACCATGGACCCCAAGAAAGCTTCTAGTGCCATCCCTGTGGTAAAAAGGGCGAGAATTAGTATAGAATTCAAAAAAGAGATTAAGGAAATGTGTGCAAAGTGGGTTGAACTGCAAACCTTTATGGATGAAATTCACCCTGACACAGTTACTGAAAGCCGTGTTGGCAACCTGTACAATGACAATGTTATGGCCCATTTTAGGAAAGTCTTAAAGGAACGGAAGGTACAGAGCTCTGTGAACAGATTTGTTGTGCGACAGAGGTCCAGTGGCTCTCAAGCTGGTTCTAGTGGCATTAAAAAAAGAAGGGAAGTAACCCCAGAAAAGGACTTGCTACCTCAAGTCCTAATGGAAAGGAATTCCCCTTCTAAACAGTAACTTCCACACTCTCCCCTCCTCCCATCCCATCAATCATCACTAGATCTTCAATAAAGGTAAGTGTCATGTATTCTATTCTTAGTAGAGTAGTAATTGTGCATGTCTTCTTCAGTTTGTGTGTATTAAAATTAATATTTCATGTGGTAAAAAAAATTTGTTTTTCATACATTGGGGTGTCAGGAATGGATTAATTTGATTTCCATTATTTCTTATGGGGAAAATTAATTCGGCTAATGATAATTTTGGATTACAATGAGCTCTCAGGAATGGAATAATATCACAAGGTGGGAGTCCACTGTAATAAAAATGATAATAATAATGCATAATACGTACATAATAATAATTCAGATTGCTTTTGCTAGTTGGCACAGCTGGTAAGCAGTAAACATGTTTACATCCGTGGGGGCAGTTCTCTCCTGCTTGTTTGCATTTTTTAGTCATTTGGCCAAATTTCTTTTTTCTAACCATGGGTCCTAGTGATCTACTGCAGTTAGCCTCAAAAATACTCTGTTTTCTCTTACAGTAAGAACATGGGAAGATACTGTAGTCAAATTGGGACAGAAATGGCAGATGCTTCTGCTGCTGCCACTGCCTCTGCCACCATATTATGGCCTATTTTATTCATTCTAGAGTATATATCATGTTTCTGTGCTAATTTTATTGTTTATTGTGTTATATGAATTGTGATAGATAAATAAGCCGTACAGTTGATAATAGAATCATAATAAAATATTTTTTCTCGTCTCTCCAGAGTGCAGGAACGAAGTAATGGCTTTTCAGTTAATTTAAATGAGGAAAATTAATTTGATATATGAGTAAATTGAGTTACGAGCTAGTTCCTGGAACGGATTAAACTTGTAAGTCAAGGTTCCACTGTATATTACAGGGATGTGTACTTGCTTGATGATGCTATGAGTGCTGTTGATAGTCATGTTGGTAACCACATCTTCCAGTGGGTGATGAAGGCAGCACTGAAGGACAAGACTGTAGTGTTTGTCACTCATCAACTTCAGGTACATAAACTCAGATTAAGTTGAAATAAACAACTATCAATGAATAAACAGAAGGATGAACAAGTGGCTTGAACTGCAGTCCATAAATTGGCAGTATATATGCTTAGAATGTTTTATTATATCAGAACATAATATAACAGGATTATTGACCAGTTTTGTTGATTTATTGCCATATTTTCAGTATGCAGCTGAGTGTGACCGTATAATGTATGTGCGTGATGGCCGGGTGGTGGAGCAGGGTACACACAGCCAGCTTATGAAAGATAATGGTGACTATGCTGCTCTCTACATGACACACATGAGGACTGTGCACCAGGACAGTGATCAGTAAGTATGCCTCTGTACACTGCTCATTATAACACATACAGCTAACAAGATAAATGATTTCTCAACCATAGGATCAATTCTAGCCAGTAAAATTCCAAATACAGTGGAACCTTGGTTGTTGAATGGTCTAGTTGTCAAACAAATCACTTTGAACCGATTTGTTCGATTTGGTTTTCATACGTGGTCTTGGTTGTCGACTGACAATCCTCAGATTACGTGATCACCAGACAGAGTTCACAGTGTGGGTCTCAGTCAGTATAGCGACTAACGTGCATACTGTAAACATCTCTTGAGCCCTTGCTGTGCATCTTGTGAAGGTAATGAACCAAAAGTACAAAATTTAATGGAAAACTTATGGAATTATGCTATCGCGAAGTTAGAAGTCTCAGCGATATTTACGGATCGACAACTTTGCTGATTTTGAGCCCCATTTTTGGCCAATTCCATTGTTTCAGTTGACCAAACTGTAAAGTAAAGTAAAGTTTATTTATTTGTAAAGGTTACAATGTGTAATTACAATTTTGATTTGCTAAATACAAAGATAGCCACTATCATGCCGAGGCATTTTAGGCAGACTAATCCTAATACATAGTACTTAATTAAAACTAGATAAGATAATAGTACATAGTAACTATACTTAAAAGTAGACAAGAAGTAGTGGTTAACTGTTTTACAATCTTATTTAAACTTACTACAAATGAGAGGTAGTTTGGTGGAGTAAGGTTCGGTAAAATAATCTTGAAATTGCACACAAAATCTATCTTACAAGTAATGGTGCAGTTGATAATATTTTATGGATTGGCAGAATTAAAAGCCAAGAGGTCACATAATAAAACTAATTAGCAGATGTTTTGGCTGATTTGGTTAACCCTTAACCCTTAAACTGTCCAAGCAGATCTACATTCATATGCGTAATGCTCCAAAAGTAGATCTACTTTTTTTTACATATTTTCAAATACAGTGGACCCCCAGTTAACGATATTTTTTCATTCCAGAAGTATCTTCAGGTGCCAGTACTGACCGAATTTGTGCCCATAAGGAATATTGTGAAGTAGATTAGTCCATTTCAGACCCCCAAACATACACGTACAAACGCACTTACATAAATACACTTACATACTTGGTCGCATTGGGAGGTGATCATTAAGCGGGGGTCCACTGTATAAAAAAAAAAAAAAAGCGTAGATCTAAGTTTTTTTTACATGTTTTCAAATGTGAAAAGAAAAAAGATCTACTTTTTTTACATACTTTCAAATGTTGAAAAAATGTAGATCTACGTTTGGACAGTTTAAGGGTTAAACTGTCCAAACATAGCTCTACACTCGATTTTACATTGTTTCTTATGTAAAAAAAACAAGTAAATCTACATTCGGAGCACTACCCATGCAAACATAGATCTACGTTTCGACAGTTTAACCCTTTGAGGGTTTCGGCCGTACTAGTATGTCTTACGCGCAGGGGTTTTTGACGTACTAGTACGCATAAATTCTAGCACTGTCAAATCTCGCAGGAAAAGGCTGATAAGCCTAGATGTGAGAGAATGGGTCTGTGTGGTGGGTGTGCACAGTAGGAAAAAAATCTGGGACCCAGTGGTGCATTGTGGGAATGCCATCATAGTACACAATGTCCACTGTGCCTCGCGGTAAGAAGTTCCTCACTCCTCGGCGAATTGGGACACTTTTGTTCCCCAGTGACAGTTCTAATACAGATGGAAGTGACAATGAAGATGAGTTTCAAGGTTCTGGTGAGGTTTTGACCAAAACTAATGACCATAATATGGGTAATAGTGAGGAAAACCCAGACAACCCACACCCTTCCACCTCTGGTGCTGGGCCCACTTGTTCACGTTCAGTTGTACCAGAATCAAAGAGGAAACTCCTATTTTCCCAAATCCCAGACTCAGATGTGAGCATTGGTGATGATAGTGATAGTGATTATGAACTACAAGCTCTTCAAACTTGTTCCAAGAATGGAGGAGGAGGAGGAGGAGGTAGAGGAGGAGGAGGCAGAGGAGGAGGCAGTGGAGGAGGCAGAGGAGGAGGAGGCAGAGGAGGAGGAGGAGGAGGAGGAAGAGGAGGAGGAGGAAGAGGAGGAGGAGGAGGAGGAGGAGGAAGAAGAGGAGGAGGAAGAAGAGGAGGAGGAGGAGGAGGAGGAGGAAGAAGAAGAAGAATACGTAATAATAACAATAATACATAATAATAATAATAATAATACATAATAATAATACATAATAATAATAATAATATGTAATAATAATAATAATAATAATATGTAATAATAAATGTTCACCCATGACAGTAACAAGATAAGGGGAGATAACATCTGATAAGTGCTGACGTTTGATGAGGGTAAATGAGGGTGGAGCTGATACCAAAAAATTAGAAGAACATCGCCCTCCCTTTGTTTTTGCTGGTACACTAACATTTCTGTCTGTCTATTTGCCTGTCTGTCAAGCTCCCTGTCTATCTGTCTATCCATCTAGCTCTCTGTCTCAGAGAGTCACAAGACTGCGTCATCACTTTTACTCACATCTTCAAGCAGAGTATAGCACTTTGTCTGGATTTCTTGGGTTATCCTAGGTAATTTATACTATGTATACTTGTATTTATGTGTACCTGTGAGACAGAGATAGACAGACAGATAGAAAGAGATAGAATGAGGGAGAAAGATAATTAGATAGAATGGAGGAGGGGAAGCAGCATCCGACCCCATTGTTTTGACAGGCGGGAGGGGAAGTGAGTAATGAGACAATATGTCACTTTGACAGCTGCCGACTCCTGGTAATTTACACTATGGAGGAGAAGGAGGAGGAGGAAGAGGAAGAGTAGGGGGAAGAGGAAGAAGAGGAGGAGGAAGAGGAAGAGTAGGAGGAAGAGGAATAAAAGGAAGAGGAGGAGGAAGAGGAATAGTAGGAGGAAGATTAGGGGGAAGAGGAAGAAGAGGAGGAGGAGGAGGAGGAAGAGGAGGAGGAAGAGTAGGAGGAAGAGGAGGAGGAGGAAGAGGAAGAGGAAGAGTAGGAGGAAGAGGAAGAAGAGGAAGAGGAGGAGGAGGAAGAGGAAGAGGAATAGTAGGAGGAAGATTAGGGGGAAGAGGAGGAAGAGGAAGAAGAGGAGTAGGAGGAGGAAGAGGAGGAGGAAGAGTAGGAGGAAGAGTAGGAGGAAGAGGAAGAAGAGGAGGAGGAGGAAGAGGAGGAGGAAGAGGAAGAGTAGGAGGAAGAGGAAGAGTATGAGGAAGAGTAGGGGGAAGAGGAGGAAGAGTAGGGGGAAGAGGAGGAAGAGGAAGAAGAGGAGGAGGAGCAAGAGGAGGAGGAAGAAGAGGAGTAAGAAGAGGAAGAGGACGAGTAGGAGGAAGAGGAAAAAGAGGAGGAGGAGGAGGAGGAAGAGTAGGGGGAAGAGGAGGAAGAGGAAGAAGAGGAGAAGCCACAAGACCGCGTCATCAGGTTTACTCACATCTTCAAGCAGAGTATAGCACTTTGTCTGGATTTCTTGGGTTATCCTAGGTAATTTATACTATGTATACTTGTATTTATGTGTACCTGTGAGACAGAGATAGACAGACAGATGGAAAGAGATAGAATGAGGGAGAAAGATAATTAGATAGAATGGAGGAGGGGAAGCAGCATCCGACCCCATTGTTTTGACAGGCGGGAGGGGAAGTGAGTAATGAGACAATATGTCACTTTGACAGCTGCCGACTCCTGGTAATTTACACTATGGAGGAGAAGGAGGAGGAGGAAGAGGAAGAGTAGGGGGAAGAGGAAGAAGAGGAGGAGGAAGAGGAAGAGTAGGAGGAAGAGGAATAAAAGGAAGAGGAGGAGGACGAGGAATAGTAGGAGGAAGATTAGGGGGAAGAGGAAGAAGAGGAGGAGGAGGAGGAGGAAGAGGAGGAGGAAGAGTAGGAGGAAGAGGAGGAGGAAGAGGAGGAGGAGGAAGAGGAAGAGTAGGAGGAAGAGGAAGAAGAGGAAGAGGAGGAGGAGGAAGAGGAAGAGGAATAGTAGGAGGAAGATTAGGGGGAAGAGGAGGAAGAGGAAGAAGAGGAGAAGGAGGAGGAAGAGGAGGAGGAAGAGTAGGAGGAAGAGTAGGAGGAAGAGGAAGAAGAGGAGGAGGAGGAAGAGGAAGAGTAGGAGGAAGAGGAAGAGTATGAGGAAGAGTAGGGGGAAGAGGAGGAAGAGTAGGGGGAAGAGGAGGAAGAGTAGGGGAAGAGGAGGAAGAGGAAGAAGAGGAGGAGGGCAAGAGGAGGAGGAAGAGGAGGAGTAAGAAGAGGAAGAGGAAGAGTAGGAGGAAGAGGAAAAAGAGAAGGAGGAGGAGGAGGAGGAAGAGTAGGGGGAAGAGGAGGAAGAGGAAGAAGAGGAGAAGCCACAAGACCGCGTCATCAGGTTTACTCACATCTTCAAGCAGAGTATAGCACTTTGTCTGGATTTCTTGGGTTATCCTAGGTAATTTATACTATGTATACTTGTATTTATGTGTACCTGTGAGACAGAGATAGACAGACAGATAGAAAGAGAGAGACAGATTGAAAGAGATAGAATGAGGGAGAAAGTTAAAACACCATTGTGTATGACACCATGTTTCAGAGTTCCACAAGCTGCAGAACTAATAGGAATATGTTCAGTGACTGTATATTGGTATATATATTATAGAACAATAATAATAAACAATGTTTTGTATTGTTTGTTTTTGTAAACAAGTTTTGTAAACAATATATTGGTAATTATGTTTGTGTGCTTATTGTGTTGTATACAACGAGTGTATATATGTACATTGCACCTTACTTTGGTCTCATAGGCCACATAAGTTATGTGAAAAAATAAAATAGTGAAAAAAACAACAAACCTTCAAATACAAGTAAACTAAAGTTTACCGGGTGAGCGGCAGTTGCCGCTGTTGCCATACGCGGCTCATTTTCTGCAAACTTCATGCATCCATATCTCCGTAAGTATTGATGGTAAAATTTTTTTGTTTATCCTATAATGTTTAGAAAAAAAAACTATTTTTTCATGAGAAAAAATAATTTTTTTTTTTTAAATTTGGCCGACCCTGAGAACAAGTTATCGAGAGGGCCTGTCGACCCTCAAAGGGTTAAGGGTTAATGTTGAGAGATAAGATGATTTTATGGATTGGCAGAATTAAGAGCCTAGAGGTCACATAATAAAACTAGTTAGCTGATGTTTTAATTTGCTAGAACTCCTTTTATTCTATTGATTGAGTACAAGAAACTGCCCATTTATCTATTTGAACTATCCAATAAAATGATCAGAAATTAATTTGGCGAATTTCACACAAAATTCAAGAAAGGCCAATTTCAAAATAGGGTCCAGTATAACAATCGGTGCCATTTACTGGATGTCATGTACAAACATCCCAAATTTTAGTGATAAATTAAAGACACTAATAACAAACAACCAAATGAACAAGCACCACCTTCTCCTAGCTGGAGACTTCAACAGATGACCAGCAGATGACTAGCCAGTAACTGATTTCATCAATAATATGAACAACACACTACTCATACCAGCTGTAACAAAACCAACCAGGCTAACTGAGACAAGTGCAAGTGTAATTGATCATATATGGACTAATATACTAACTCACCTTAAATCAGGGATAATCACAGAGAGTACTACTGACCACAACCCCAACGTCCTCCTAATAAACATTAGTAAACAACCACTGGAATACAACAAGGTCTTTTTTAGACTCCATGATGGGGCATCAGTAAGTAACTTCACAACAGAGGTAGGTACTGTTGACTGGCCTACAGAATTCACCAATGCTATTGGTATCAATGATTGGATAGACATATCTTAACAAATTACTTGGACTATATAACATACATTATCCCATCAAAACAAAACAGATTATGAATAACATCTGAGGTTCCAGACTGTTCAGCATCTTACCAAAAGATATGAGAAACATGGCTGGAACAAGTGTAGAAGCCTTCAAGAGGAAACTGGACAAGTATCTTCACCAGGTGCCAAATCAATCAGGCTGTGATGGATATGTGCAGCAGTGGGCTTCCAGCAGCAACAGCATGGTTGACCAGGGAAGCACTGAACAAGCCTGGCATACAGACCCGCTCCGAGTGTAGTGAAACTCTCAAAACTTTTCAAAGGTATATCAAAGGTGTAAACAGCTCGGTTGCCCATGGCTAACTAACAGCATACTAAGATCCATTGATAAAAAACATCAATATGAAAAGCAATATAGACAGAGCTTAACCCTTTCAGGGACCAGAGGCAAAATTTCAATGGGTGCCCCAGTGTCCAAGAAATTTTGAAAAAAAAAAATATATTTTTCTTACAGAATTAACCCTTTGACTGTTGCGTCCGTATATACAGTGGAACCTCAAATATCGAACTTTCTTCGGTCCAGAAGGCTGTTTGAGTGCCTTTACCGAATGAATTTATTCCCATCAGAAATAATGTAAATTAGATTAGTCCATTTCAGACCCTCAAAAATGCACTTATAAAAGCACTTACAAAAATACACTTACATAATTGGTCATGTTGGGAGCAGTTCGATTTTTGAGGTTCCACTGTACAGTGGACCCCAGCATAGCGATTTTAATCCGTGCAAGAGGGCTCATTGTTATGCGAAATGATCGGTATGCGAATGAATTTTTCCCATAAGAAATAATGGAAATCAAATTAATCCGTGCAAGACTCCCAAAAGTATGAAAAAAAAATTTTACCACATGAAATATACATTTTTCTACACACAAAGAGAAGGATACATGCACAATAGTAGAGTAGTACATGCACAGTATATATTGTGCATGTACTACTCTACTAAATGAAGAATAAATGACACTTACCTTTATTGAAGATGCAGCAATGACTGATGAGACAGTGTGTCCTGGGAGTGCCTTTTCCTCCTGAGTACTGTAGGTCCTGTTTGGTATTTTCTTCCAGAACAGGCCTTATCACACTGTGTATGCCACTACGATTCTTAAATCTCTCAAACCAACCTTTGCTGGCTTTAAATTCACCAATATGAGCACTAGTTCCAGGCATTTTTCCCTGTTCACCTGGGTGTTAGTCGACTGGTGTGGGTTGCATCCTGGTAGACAAGATTAAGGACCCCAATGGAAATAAGTTAGACAGTCTTCGATGACACTGACTTTTTTGGGTTATCCTGGGTGGCAAATCCTCTGGGGTTAATTGTTTCTTGGTATTCTCAATAAGCCACACCAACAACGGTGCTACAGCAGCAGCAGCTGACAGTGATACAGCAGCAGCAGACGATGCTACAGCAGCAGCAGACGGTACTACAGCAGCAGCAGACGGTACTACAGCAGCAGCAGACGGTACTACAGCAGCAGCAGCAGCAGCTGATGGCAGTACAACAGCAGCAGCAGCTGACAGTGCTACAGCAGCAGCAGACGATGCTACAGCAGCAGCAGACGATGCTACAGCAGCAGCAGACAGTACTACAGCAGCAGCAGCAGCTGACGGTGGTACAGCAGCAGCAGCAGCTGACGGTGCTACAGCAGCAGCAGCAGCTGACAGTGCAGCAGCAGCAGCAGCTGATGGTGGTACAGCAGCAGCTGTACCACCAATAGTAGCGATGGTTGATTGGGGTTTCTTGTACAACCTGGCCAGGTCGGCGATATGCACTCCACTTTCATACTTATCGTTGATCTCTTTCTTCATCTCTATTGGAATTCTCACCCTTATTGCTGTAGGGTTGGCACTACTAGCTTTCTTGGGGCCCATGGTCACTTATTTTCCAGAGAAAATCACCAAAAACAATGTAATAATACGAAATGTTTCGATTGTATGCTTGGATGTTACCGCGGAGGCTGGCTGGTAAACAATGGCACGGGCGGCACATGTGAGGCTGGCTGAGGGCACACATTGGACGCGTCTCGGATGAACAGCGGTGAGCGGGTTTTTAAGCGGTATGCGAGGCAAAATTTTTGCGATAAAAGCAAGTGGTATGCGGATTAATCGTTATGTGATGCCATCGGTATGCGGGGGTCCACTGTATACGTTTATGAGGTACCGTGTTTGACGTATATATACTCATAAATTCTAGCGGCTTCAAATCAGGCAGGAGAAAGCTGGTAGGCCCACATGTGAGAGAATGGGTCAGTGTGCACCATATAAAAAAAATCCTGGAGCACGCAGTGCATAATGAGAAAAAAAAAACTCCGACCGTTTTTTTAATTAAAATGCCAACTTTGTGGTCTATTTTCGTATAGTATTTATGGGTGTTTTCTCGTTTTCTTGGTCTCATTTGATAGAATGGAAACGATATTATAGAAATAGAGGTTATTTTGATTAATTTTACTATAAAAAGAACCTGGAAATGGAGCACAAATTATGGGAAATGTTTGATTTTTGCCAATGTTCAAAAGTAAACAAATGATGTCATTGTCCAATAAATGTCCAAATAGCCATTCTAATATGCAGTCATGAATGGGTTGATGTAATTTTTACAATTATTACAGTATTGCAGTAGTCTGCATAACAGTAAATCTTTTATTTTTTGTTTACCTGGAGAGAGTTCCGGGGGTCAACGCCCCCGCGGCCCGGTCTGTGACCAGGCCTCCTGGTTTACCTGGAGTTTACCTGGAGAGAGTTTCGGGGGTCAACGCCCCCGCGGCCCAGTCTGTGACCAGGCCTCCTGGTGGATCAGCCCCTGATCAACCAGGCTGTTGCTGCTGGCTGCACGCAAACCAACGTACGAGCCACAGCCCGGCTGATCAGGAACTGACTTTAGGTGCTTGTCCAGTGCCAGCTTGAAGACTGCCAGGGGTCTGTTGGTAATCCCCCTTATGTGTGCTGGGAGGCAGTTGAACAGTCTCGGGCCCCTGACACTTATTGTATGGTCTCTTAACGTGCTAGTGACACCCCTGCTTTTCATTGGGGGGATGGTGCATCGTCTGCCAAGTCTTTTGCTTTCGTAGTGAGTGATTTTCGTGTGCAAGTTCGGTACTAGTCCCTCTAGGATTTTCCAGGTGTATATAATCATGTATCTCTCCCTCCTGCATTCCAGGGAATACAGGTTTAGAAACCTCAAGCGCTCCCAGTAATTGAGGTGTTTTATCTCCGTTAAGCAAGAGTAATATCACAGGGGCCTGGAGACATGACTGATGAACAAAGAAAATGTTATTTTAGAGCCAGGAATGTCTGCATTGTTCATTCTGGTCCTTATTTTGAAATTGTCATATTTTTTAATTTTCGTGAAATTGGCCAAAATTGCAAATTTCTGACCATGTTATTGGGTAGTTGAAATCGGTAAATGGGCAGTTTCTTGTATTCAATCGATGGAAAAAATGGAGTTCTGAAGAAATAGCTATGAGTTTGGGTGACTAGAGTAATGGAATTCGCCAAAAATAGGGCTCAAAGTGGGCGAAATCGCCGATTTATAAATATCACCGAGGTCGCTAACTTCGCGAGAGCATAATTCCGTCAGTTTTCCATCAAATTTCGTTTTTTTGGTGTCTTTACAATCGGGAAAAGATTCTCTATCATTTCATAAGAAAAAATAGTTTTTTGTTTTTTTTTTAAATTTTGCGACACCAGGAGACACCTCAGGATTGGGGGTTGCGACAGTCAAAGGGTTAAAGATAATTGTGTGAAGGTAATAAAACAAAAAATAAATTCTGGTCAGTATTTACCGAGATATAGAGGCGTGAGGTTGACCCAAGATGACTGGTTGGCAGCAACATCAGCGACTTCCGCAAAATCGCATTTCTTTATTTTACGTTTTTTGCACTTTTTTCTTTTCTAATTTTTTTCCTTTTCTAGTAACATTTGTGGCCTGAGAGACCAATAATGTATATATATACAGTGGACCCCCGCTTAACGATCACCTTCCAATGCGACCAGTTATGTAAGTGTATTTATGTAAGTGCGTTTGTACGTGTATGTTTGGGGGTCTGAAATGGACTAATCTACTTCACAATATTCCTTATGGGAACAAATTCGGTCAGTACTGGCACCTGAACATACTTCTGGAATGAAAAAATAATGTTATCCGGGGGTCCACTGTACACTCACTGTATTGAACACAATAACTGCACTAAAGTTATTATTATAATATTGTTTACCAGTATTGTTTATAACAGTAAACATGCACAAATGTTGTATATTACTAATGTTCTGTTATATATATTTACATATGTACAGTCACTGGACATGTTTCTAGAACTGCTGCAGTCTGTGGAAGTCCTTAAAACAAGGTATCATGCACAGAGGTACCTTACATTCCTCAAACATAAACAGAGTGTCTTTGCGTCTTTGTTCATGTCATTTTGTTTTTGCACAGACAACACATCTCTTCTGAGCCTATTTCTTCTTAGTTGCAGGAAGCTGTATTAGGAAGTGATCACCTTCCCTCCTCAAACGCTTGGGTATTTCCTAAGGAGTTGGAGGACGGTTTTGTATAGCAGGTGTTGTTACCTGGAACTTCATTATGAGTTGTCTGACAACAGATAAACAAAACTCACCGTACGGTGGTCTGTTGCCGGTCTTTATTTGGTACATATTGTATGCATTGAGCATTGAAATGTCCATGAGATAGAAGAAAAGTTTCATGTACCACTTGTAACTCTTACGAACACAATCGTCAAAGCCAATCTGTATGTCACATTTGTCAACCAAACGCATGTTTTGTATAAAATCAATCACTGTTACTGGTTTTTGAATACAGTGGACCCCCGGTTCACGTTATTAATCCGTTCCTGAGAGCTCATTGTAAAGCAAAATTATCTGAAAGCGAATCAATTTTCCCCATAAGAAATAATGGAAATCAAATTAATCCGTGCAAGACACCCAGAAGTATGAAATAAAAACTTTTACCACATGAACTATTAAGTTTAATGCAATAGAATAATTACAATAACAATAATAACAGTAGAATAATCACAATAGAATAATTAACACTTAACTTTAATGAAGATCTGGTGATGATTGATGGGATAGGAGGAGGGGAGAGTGTCGAAGTTTTTAATGTTTAGAACGGGAATCGCTGTTTTGTAATCACAGTTGCACTTTTTGCAAGAACAGCTTCCTTGATTGCCTTTTCCTGCTCACTATAGTAGAGATGGTTGATTGGGATTTACTATACAACTTGGCCAGGTCCGACACACGCACTCCACTTTCATTCTTTGCAATTATCTCTTTCTTCATTTCAATAGTCATTAGCACCCTTGGTCTCGATGGGTTGGCACTAGAAGCTTTCTTGGGGCCCATGGTAACTTATTTTGCAGAAACAAGCACCAAAAACAGTGATAATATGGATAATATGGAATGTACCGAATGTATCCTTAGATGCGCGCACGCTGGCTGGATTCTAAACACTGGCACACACGGGGCAGTTCAGGCCACACATGGACAGGTCTCGTACAAATCGTATCGCATACCGGGTTTTGTAACGTGAACCGAGGCAAATTTTTTGTGATGTAATGCTTCGGATACCGGATTTATCGGATACCGATGACTTTGCGAATTGGGGGTGCACTGTACGTTCATTAGTCACTATTAACTTTGCCACTGTCTTTCATTTCGTTAGGGTGAATGGTTGTCAACATTGTGACATCTTGTTTGTCATGCCACCATAATGCCATGATGTCATTAGCAGTAAACACCTTCACCTCACCTGCACGAGTGCCTATAACGAGTTTATTTGGTAGAGCTGAAAGTGGGTGGTTAAATGATACGTCTTCGGAGGCTTCTTACTTTATTGGTAAGTCGTGGTGGGTACACAGGCTTGTGTGTTGTGCCCATGGCCTGGGAGGGGCCATGCCCATGAGGGAGAGAGGAGTGGACAGTTCTTGACTGAGTGAAGGGTGTCGCCAGAGTGAGAGTGAGGCAAGGGCAGGCAGGCTGGCGTGCCAACCGAGAGGCCTGGCTAGAGGGCAGCACCTTAGTGCCGCGAAATATGAACTAAGCTGGCAGACAGCATGGGCTCTCTGTGCAGACAGTACAGGCTGTCTACATATGCTCGGGACACCTACCTCACGTCGTCCTGACGCGACAATACTGGTGGTAAAAGTAACTCGGTCTCTTTCTCGTAGGAACAGGGCACAGAACACAAAATAAAAAACATATATATACATATGGACAAGGACAAAAAACTTCCTACAGGGAGGGAAGAAAAAACATGTGGGGTGTGCTAAACATCGTGTCATAGGCAGTGAGCGTCGATAGGCATCACTGCACGCCTTCCTGCGTCTGGAGAGATACTGCAACACAGGAGACATCGCTGTGGCTAAGCTGTGATGTAACAGGGTACGGTCTCCTCTGGAATGGTGAAGCAGACATCGTAGGAGTTGCTGCAGGTTTTCACTCAACCTGGGATACAACATGCTGGTGCCCTCGAGTGAGGCGTCGACAAAACTCGGCAACTGGGCAGGACTTCTGGCAAGCGACTCAGGAGGACACTTCTCGACTGGTACTGTCGCTGGGCTGTCACTGCCGGCGAGTGTGGAGCAAGTTGTGTAGCGAGCCGTGGCAGAGGCGACTGGGCAAAACATCTGGGAGTCATAACATCATACACCAGACTGCAGTGAGAGAGCTAGCAGTCAAAGTGACATCTTCTTTGTGCAGGCTGCTCACTGAAGCTTGTGACACGAGGCTGACACAACGCCTGCCGACAGGGCTAACTGCGGATGACGAGTGTCATTCTCTCGGCAGTTGAAGTTACAGCAGAGGTTAGTCTAAGCGACCCCAGACTTGTTTCTCTGCATATAACTGCACTCTGAAGGTCTGGAGGTGAAGTGAAACAAATCTCGATGGGAATCGTAGCAGGTACGATTCTGCAGAATATCTGTGAGCGACGAGCATAAGAGCTTTCTGTACAAGAGGGCTCGGGCTCAGGGGCTGACTTGACATCAGCTGTCAAACGCACTGGTCACATCGGGTGACTTAGCGTAGTGGTGCTATTCAGGTCTGGCTCAGACCTCACTGGACACACAGAAACTACACACACCCGCAGTACATGCGGTACACTAACATGTGAGAACACTGACTGAGAGGAATTAATTAACACACGACATAAGGAGGAGAAGGCTGGAGGCAGTGGAGATGTCATGTCTGAGGGCAATGTGTGGTGTGAATATAATGCAGAGAATTCATAGTTTGGAAGTTAGGAGGAGGTGCGGGATTACCAAAACTGTTGTCCAGAGGGCTGAGGAAGGGTTGTTGAGGTGGTTCGGACATGTAGAGAGAATGGAGCGAAACAGAGTGACTTCAAGAGTGTATCAGTCTGTAGTGGAAGGAAGGCGGGGTAGGGGTCGGCCTAGGAAAGGTTGGAGGGAGGGGGTAAAGGAGGTTTTGTGTGCGAGGGGCTTGGACTTCCAGCAGGCATGAGTGAGCGTGTTTGATAGGAGTGATTGGAGACAAATGGTTTTTAATACTTAATGTGCTGTTGGAGTGTGAGCAAAGTAACATTTATGAAGGGGTTCAGGGAAACCGGCAGGCCGGACTTTAGTCCTGGAGATGGGAAGTACAGTGCCTGCACTCTGAAGGAGGGGTGTTAATGTTGCAGTTTAAAAACTGTAGTGTAAAGCACCCTTCTGGCAAGACAGTGATGGAGTGAATGATGGTGAAAGTTTTTTTTTTCGGGCCACCCTGCCTTGGTGGGAATCGGCCAGTGTGATAATAAAAAAAAAATAAATATATATCTTCTCTCAATCTTCTCGACAATACTGAAATAATTACTAGAAACACTCGATGGTGACATCATGTGATGTCAGGCGTGATGTCGCGAGGTAACGTCAGCAGCACTGTGACATCAGCAGACATCTCGAGGTGACGTCAGGCAGACATCGTGATGTCATGTCGTCGGGCAGCATCGTCGGTGATGTCAATGTGATGCGGGCAGCAGACCACAGCATGTGGCCTGGGACATCTGGCTCGGTGACTCGCATGGCTCATAGATCCTCGTGACATTGCCCACACCCAACATGGCATTGGGATCCACATGGAGTCGTGATCTACGTGGCATGCTGATCCACATGGCATCGAGTGACCTCGAGCACTTGGATACACAGCATTGGCGACGAATTCACATGAAAAACAGCAGAAAACACAGCAGAGGGAGTGGGCAGTAGTGAGTGTATGGTAGACGGGTGAACATGAGTAGGGTGAGCATGGGCAAGGTGAGGAACAGCCACTTCCTCCTCCTCCTCCCCCACCCACAGACACATGGAGAAGCTCACACTTGATGCAGAAATCACCACAAAACTCACCTCTGGCTTGCTGAAACAGCCTTGCTGAGCTGAACAACAGCAACATACAAGTGACGCTGAACATATGACTTGAGAAACAGCGTGGGATGCTGTAGCGTGGGGTCCCTGGGATGCCACTTACAATGCTCAAAGAAATTCGGCAAATTTCGGCTGGATCCTGCTTGTACCTGTGTCTGGATTCTCAAACGTGCAGACACGACATCAGGACAACTCGTTGAGAGACGGATGCTTCTTGTATAGGGTGATAAAGTGAAGATGACTTCATACCTCTTCCTTCCTCTCTCCGGGCAAACACAACTGCTGTAACCACCGCTTCCCACCATTTATAACGAGATTATTTGGTAGAGCTGAAAGCGGGTGGTTAAATGATACGTCTTCAGAGGCTTCTTACTTTATTGTTAAGTCGTGGTGGGTACACAGGCTTGTGTGTTGTGCCCATGGCCCGGGAGGGGCCATGCCCACGAGGGAGAGAGGAGTGGACAGTTCTTGACTGAGTGAAGGGTGTCGCCAGAGTGAGAGTGAGGCAAGGGCAGGCAGGCTGGCATGCCCACCGAGAGGCCTGGCTACAGAGGGCAGCACCTTAGTGCCGCAAAATATGAACTAAGCTGGCAGACAGCATGGGCTGTCTGTGCAGACAATACAGGCTGTCTACATGCCTGCATTGAACCTGGGCATATGTTTACGATTAGAATGCATTGTGCCACACACATCTGTCATGTTCACTCACAAGAAATCACTGAGTAAAGGGCTTGTGTACCAGTTATTAGTGTATAATGTATGCCCCTTACCAAGATAAGGTGCCATCATGTTTCTCACTACTTCACCTGAGATCCCCAATCACATCCTGGTATCTTTCAAAGTTTTACTTCCTGTGTATACAGTAATATCCAATACCAGGCCACTGTCACAGAGTACAAACAGTTTCATACCAAAGCTTTTCCTCATGCTTGGTAAATACTGCTTGAACGACAGTCTACCTTTGAACGAAATCAAAGACTTGTCAATTACAAGATTCTTGAATGGATAAAAGTGCATGTTGAACTTTTGTTTCAGATACATAAAAACATTTCTAATCTTGTATAACCTGTCACTACTGCCAGGCCTGGTTTTGTCAGAGAAGTGCAACATACGTAACAGTAAGATAAACCTGTTCTCTGGGATGATTTCACTGAAGGCCGGGTACAAATTAGCTGATCTGTGGACCAGTATGATTTTATATTATGCTTATAGATATGAGGCATAAGCATTATTGTTGCAAAAAGCAAATACATTTCAGCCATAGTTGTCTCATTACACCAGTGTAGTCTTGACTGTGGTGATATGATTGTATTTGCCATTGTGTACTCAAAATACTTGTTACTTTTCCTGACAATAATTTCCATCAAGGGCTGGTCAAAGAATAGTTCAAAGAATTCCAGTTCATTTGCAGTGTTTTCATGGGAACAAGCTGGTAGTATTCCACTTTGAGAGTCGTCAAACTGATGGGGAGTGGGAGCAAAATTGGAATTTTGCTGCCACTCCCAGATGTGGTTTGCTGATGGATACTGGACATCATAAGCTGGTTGTGGTTGTAGTTGTAGTTGTGGTGTGAATCCCAGCCTGGGCTGGTGATTCATGCATGGCCATGGCACTCCCACCACCACCACTTTCACCACCAATACCATCACCTACTGATGCCTGTGGTCTTTCCATGCCTAGTGTTGCCACATCATCCTCACTTTCACCGTCTGTTCCTGGTGTAGGGCCACGGGATGTACTCCTTCCCCTTCACACTGCATAGGAAACACTACCCGAGCACATGCGGCGGCGTATATACCGATGCTTCACTGGTGAATATGATTCATCACTGTCAATACTCGAATGATCATCCAGAGCAATAAAATCACAGTCCACATCACTATTATCATTATTACTCAAGTCTGAGGCCTGGCCATGTGAAAATATTAGTTTTCTCTTGCGACAAGGTACAACTGAATGTGACTGAGACGTTCCCACACCAGAGGTAGAAGGTTGAGGATCGTCAGGATTTTCTGCACTATTTTCGATATCCTGGTCATTGCTTTCGGTCACTAATCGATCAGAACCATAAAATTCCTCTTCTTTTCCACTTCCATCAGAGTCAGAACTATCATTTAGGAAGAGGAGAGTCCCAATTTACCTCAAAGTGAGAGCTGCCTTGCTGCGAGGCATGGTGAACAAAGCTTGTTGAGGTGGCATTACCACAATGCCATGCAGGTGCCTAGAATTTTTGTTTATGGCACACACACACCACACAGACCCATTCTCTTACATGTAGGCCTACCAGCCTTCTCGCGCTAAATTTGACTCCAGTAGAATTTTAGAGTAGTTCTACAGTTTGGACCCTCAATGTAAAGCCGTAGAAGTATGGCATGGACCCTGAAACGATTAATAAACAAAGATATTAAACACTACGCATCAGTCCTCACCAAACTAAGCAATTGTACTTCAGTAAATTCACCGAAGCAAGAGGAGATATAAAAAATGACCTGAAAGACACTCTCTCAGATTCTGGGCACCCACAACTGAAAGAAACTAGGATATTGTCCTAACTAAGCCAAATAAAACATTTCTACAGTGGACCATCCCTTTTCGTTGGGCTCTGTTTTTGTGAATTTCAGTTATCACCAACTTTTCTCATAAAACTATTGGCTCAGTTTTCGTTACTTTCCTCCATTCTCGTCAGTGGTACGGTACCTGTCCAAGTGCCGTGCGCACACAAAGCCTCCCACACATGCATTCTCAGGCAGTGTCACTTTGTTTCTTGGTGAGTGAACATTATCCTGCGAGGTCATAGGAAGCATTTCATAATAATTCATTGTTTTTTGTGCTTGTTTGTTCTGTGTGACTGCTAAATAAGCTACCATGTGCCCAAAGAAAGTTGCTAATGCAAGCCCATTGATAAAGAAGGTGAGAAACATGATCAAATTCAAGAAAGAAGTCATAGCAAAGTACCAAAGTGGACGAGGAAGAGAGAGGGGAGAATGTGTCTTCTTCAGTGATCCTACGATATGTACGATACTAAAGCAACAGGAGTTGATAAAGGCTATAGTGCCAGCCAGCGATAAAGTGTAGCATTAACAATGTAGCAAGTAGATTAAGCGATAGAAAAAGGATGAAATGAAACTAACTCCTCCAATGTTATTGGAGGTATATAGGGCCACTGACAAACATACGCTGCCCTGCCTATCTACCACTACCGTAAACTAATGCTAGCATCTCCAAGGTACAGTAAGTGTAAATATTTCTTATTTATAAAGTGTAAATGTTTTTTTTTTATAAATTAAAGTGAAAATATTTCTTATTTATAAATTACGTACATTGTTTGTGTGAATAATGTTGGTGGCTTCTGCTGCCTCCTACACTACCACTAATATATACAGCTTATGCTCTCAGTGGCCCTTATTAACCCAACAACAACAATACGACCACCACTCCTCACATACGTAATGACATGTTTTATTCATTCTAGAGTATACAGTAGACCTTCATTTAAGACATTAGTTACGTTCCTGAAGATGGCGTGTTAGGTAAAACTGTGTTAGATGAACTGAAGAACTCACGGGAAAAATAGTTACATTCCTGGGAGCCCCAAAAAAGCCAAACATTTTTTTAGGCCTCCACATCTTACAAAAATGAAAGTGAATATGGAATTGTAGTTCATTGTTGTGATGTATTATGTTGTTTTTACTGGTAAAGACTACAAATGTAACAGAAATAATAGTATTACTTGCCTTAAATTGTGGATGCTGGTGTTTGTGGATAATTGTGGAGAGAGTGGAGAGTTATGGTGTGACCCTACTGGGCTGAGGTGGATGGTTGAGGTTCTGGTACTGAAGGTACTGATGGTTGTGCTGAAGTGTCTAACTGTCCAAATGTAGATCTTCGTTGACGTGCATAGTGCTCAGGACATAGATCTGTGTTCGATTTTACATGCTTTCTTGTGTAAAAAAGTAGATCTACGATCGGAGCACTACGCACATGAACGTAGATCTACTTTTGGACAGTTTTAGGGTTAATGGCTTACAGACTACTTAATACTAGAAAAATTGATCATAGTTTGTTTAAGTTATACAGTACATCTGTTTTTATTTATAACAGACAGTAAGTTTACTCATATTACAATCTGGGGATATTACATTGTGATAGCAAGTTTTAGATCAGGGTTCAGACCCTCAAAAAGTTAATAATGCCCTCTCTCTATGGTTTATGAAAAAACATTTGTTCTTCAGCATGTAGAAGAGAATCTTTTTCTCAAGGTAATAACACCAGTACAGTGGACCCTCGTCTAACGCTATTAATCCGTTCCTGAGAGCTCAACGTTAGGCGAATTAATTTTCCCCATAAGAAATAATGGAAATCAAATTAATCTGTTCCTGACACCCCAAAGTATGAAAAAAAAAAACTTTACCACATGAAATATTAATTTTAATACACACAAACTGAATAAAACATGCACAGTTACATGACACTTACCTTTATTGAAGATCTGGTGATGATTGATGGGATGGGAGGAGGGGAGAGTGTTGATGGTGTTAGTGTTTAGAAGGGGAATCCCCTTCCATTAGGACTTGAGGTGGCAAGTCCTTTTCCGGGGTTACTTCCCTTCTTCTTTTAACCCTTTGACTGTCGCAGGCCCCTTTCTGAAACTGTCATTCTATGTCGCAAAATATTCGAAAAAAAGAAAATTATTTTTTCTTATGAAAATAAGAACATAAGAATGTAGGAACACTGCAGAAGGCCTACTGGCCCATGCGAGGCAGGTCCTTACCAAAACGACATCTACCTAAAGCTACTCAAGAAATAACTCCCGTACCCAATTACACCATTCAAACCCAGCCCCTCCCACTCATATTTGTCCAGTCTCTTCTTAAAGCTACCCAAGGTCATAGCCTCTATCACCCCACTGGGAAGACTGTTCCACGCATCTACAACTCTGTTAGAAAATCAGTACTTACCTATGTCCTTTCTAAATCTAAATTTATCCAACTTAAATCCATTATTTCTGGTTCTTACCTGGTTCGACACCCTCAGTACTTTATTAATATCTCCCTTGTTTATGCCCGTCATCCACTTATACACTTCAATGATATCTCCCCTCATTCTACACCTCTCAAGAGAGTGGAGATTTAAGGCTTTAAGTCTATCTTCATACGGGAGGTTCCTTACACAGTAAATCATTTTAGTCATTCTTCTCTGTATGTTCTCTAATGAGTCTATATCCATCCTGTAGTAAGGGGACCAAAACTGAGCAGCATAATCTAAATGAGGCCTCACTAGTGATGTATAGAGCTGCAAAATAACTTTTGGACTTCTGTTACAAAAATGTTAAGATTATTTTTCTGAGTGTTTTAGTCCAAAAAAAAATTTTTCCCATCAGTACTTACTGAGATATAGAGCCATGAAGTTTGCAGAAAATGAGCCGCGTATGGCAACAGCGGCGACTGCTGCTCACCCGGTAAACTTTAGTTTACTTGTATTTGAAGGTTTTTTGTTTTTTTCACTATTTTATTTTTTTCTCATAACTTATGTGGCCTATGAGACCAAAGTAAGGTGCAATGTACATATATACACTCGTTGTATACAACACAATAAGCACACAAACATAATTATCAATATATTGTTTACAAAACTTGTTTACAAAAACAAACAATACAAAAATTGTTCATTGGTATTGTTCTATAATATATATATCAATGTACAATCAATGAACATATTCCTAGAAGTTCTGCAGCTTGTGAAACTCTTTGAAACATGGTGTCATACACAATGGTGTTTTACACTCCTCACATATAAAACCAGTGTGTGTGCATTTTTGTGGGCTTTTTTTCTTTATGTGCAAAGACAAAACACCTTGTCTGAGCAGTTTTCTTCAAAATATTAGCAGGCAGTTGTGTTACGTAGTTATCCTAGGTAAATGGTTGTGTGTCATCATTCCTTCCATCCTACTTTAGTGCATTCCTTTCCTTCATTCCTTTCCTTCATTCCTTTCCTTCATTCCTTTCCTGCATTCCTTTTCTGCATTCCTTTCCTGCATTCCTTTCCTGCATTCCTTTCCTGCATTCCTTCCCTGCATTCCTTTCCTTCATTCCTTTCCTTCATTCCTTTCCTTCATTCCTTTCCTTCATTCCTTTTCTGCATTCCTTTCCTTCATTCCTTTCTTTCATTCCTTTCCTTCATTCCTTTCCTTCATTCCTTTCCTTCATTCCTTTCCTTCATTCCTTTCCTGCATTCCTTTTCTGCATTCCTTTCCTGCATTCCTTTCCTGCATTCCTTTCCTGCATTCCTTTCCTTCATTCCTTTCCTTCATTCCTTTCCTTCATTCCTTTCCTTCATTCCTTTCCTGCATTCCTTTCCTGCATTCCTTTCCTTCATTCCTTTCCTTCATTCCCTTTTTCCTTCATTCCTTTCCTTCATTCCTTTCCTGCATTCCTTTTCTGCATTCCTTTCCTTCATTCCTTTCCTTCATTCCTTTCCTTCATTCCTTTCCTTCATTCCTTTCCTTCATTCCTTTCCTTCATTCCTTTCCTGCATTCCTTTTCTGCATTCCTTTCCTGCATTCCTTTCCTGCATTCCTTTTCTGCATTCCTTTCCTTCATTCCTTTCCTGCATTCCTTCATTCCTGCCCTCCCTTCTTGCTTCTGGTTTCTATAATATATATACACATATATAGTCACTAGATACTTTCATATAACTGCTATTATCTCCATTCAGCAAGCTTGTCTTGTGTGTGAGTGTGTGGCTTATAATTGTTTTGAGTCAGGAGTCGGCAGCTGTCAAAATGACATATTGTCTCATTACTCACTCCCTCTACCGCCTGTCAAAACAATGGGGTCGGATGCTGCTTCCCCTCCATTCTATCTAATTATCTTTCTCCCTCATTCTATCTTGTTCAATCTGTCTCTCTTTCTATCTGTCTGTCTATCTCTGTCTCACAGGTACACATAAATACAAGTATACATAGTGTAAATTACCTAGGATAACCCAAGAAATCCAGACAAAATGCTATACTCTGCTTGAAGATGTGAGTAAACGTGATGATGACACAGTCTTGTGGCTCTCTCTGAGACAGAGAGCTAGAAGGATAGACAGGGAGCTTGACAGACAGACAAATAGACAGACAGAAATGTTTGTGTACCAGCAAAAACAGAGGGAGGGCAATGGTCATCTAATCTTTTCTTATCAGCTGCAGCCTCCCTCTACCCTCCTTTACGCTCATCAAACGTCAGCTCTTATCAGATGTTATCTCACCTTTTCTTGTCACTGTCATGGGGTGAACTGTTTTCCATGCTTCAAGGGAACATATTATTCTTCCTCCTCTTCTTCCTCCTCCTCTTCCTCCTCCTCTTCTTCCTCCTCCTCTTCCTCCTCCTCTTCTTCCTCCTCCTCTTCCTCCTCCTCTTCTCCTCCTCCTCCTCTTCTTCCTCCTCTTCTTCCTCCTCTTCTTCCTCCTCCTCCTCTTCTTCCTCCTCCTCCTCTTCTTCCTCCTCCTCCTCTTCTTCCTCCTCCTCTTCCTCCTCCTCCTCCTCCTCCTCCTCCTCCTCCTCCTCCTCCTCTTCCTCCTCCTCTTCCTCCTCCTCCTCCTCCTCCTCCTCCATTCTTCTGGTATCCTGGGCATTGCTTTTGGTCTCAATCTCCTCAAAACCATGAAATTGATCTTCTCTTGCACTTCCATCTGTGTTAGAGCATCATTTCCGAAGAGAAGAGTCCCAGATTTGCTGGGGAATCACATATTTCTTACCGCTAGGCATGCTGAAAAAGGACGACGGAAATGGCATTCCCACAATGCACCACTGGCTCTGATTTTTTTTATATGGTGCACACTGACCATGGAGACCCATTCTCTCACATGTGGGCCTACCAGCTTTCTCCTGCTTGATTTGAAGCCGCTAGAATTTATGCGTATAGATACGTCAAACAGTGGCGCTTAAGACGTATTTATGCGGCGTAAACAGTCAAAGGGTTAATGCCACTAGGACCAGCTTGAGTCACTGGACCTCTGTCGCACAACATATCTGTCCATAGAGTCCTGTACCTCTCGTTCCTTTATGACATTCCTAAAGTGTTTCACAACATTGTCAGTGTACAGGTTGTGAACACGGCTTGCAATAGCTGTGTGAGGGTGATTTTCATCAAAAAAGGTTTGCACTTTAAGCCACATTGCACACATTTCCTTAATCTCTGAAGTAGGCAACTTCCTCAGTTTCTCTATCCCCTCCTCTGAAGCAGTTTCCTCAGGTCTGGCCTCTTGCTCTTGAAGATGATCTAGCAGCTCATCAGTGGTTAGTTCTTCATTGTCCTCCTCCACCAACTCTTCCACATCCTCCCCACTAACCTCCAACCCCAAGGACTTCCCCAATGCCACAGTGGATTCCTCATCTAGCATAGGATTCCCAGGGTTAGCCTCAAATCCTTCAAAATCCCTTTTGTCTGCACATTCTGGCCACAGTTTCTTCCAAGCAGAGTTCAAGGTCCTCATAGTCACTTCCTCCCAAGCCTTACCTATATTGTTTACACAATTGAGGATGCTAAAGGGATCTCTCCAAAACTCTCTGAGAGTCAATTGATTTTCTGAGGTCACTACAAAGCACCTTTCAAACATAGCTTTTGTGTACAGTTTCTTGAAGTTGGAACTGACCTGCTGGTCCATGGGCTGCAGGAGAGGAGTGGTATTAGGAGGCAAAAAGTTGACCTTAATGAAGCTCATTTCTGCAGAAAGTCGCTCTGCCACGTCTGAAGGATGACCAGGAGCATTGTCTAATTCCAGGAGGCACTTAAGGTCTAATTTCTTTTCAATTAGGTAATTTTTTACAGTGTGGGCAAATGCATAGTGTAACCAGTCATAGAAAAATTCCCTAGTGACCCATGCCTTACTGTTTGCCCTCCACAGCACACACAAATTAGCCTTGAGGACATTGTTTTTCCTGAACACTCTGGGAGTTTCAGAGTGATACACCAATAAAGGCTTCACTTTGCAATCACCACTAGCATTGGCACACATCAACAGAGTAAGCCTGTCTTTCATAGGCTTATGTCCTGGGAGTGCCTTTTCCTCCTGAGTAATGTACGTCCTGTTTGGCATTTTCTTCCAAAACAGGCCTGTTTCATCACAATTAAACACTTGTTCAGGTTTCAGTCCTTCACTTGAATTCCTGCACATATTTTTCAGCCACTTTGTGGTCCGAACTGGCAGCCTCACCATGCCTTATCACACAATGTATGCCACTACGATTCTTAAATCTCTCAAACCAACCTTTGCTGGCCTTAAATTCACTCACATCGTCACTAGTTGCAGGCATTTTTCTAATTAAATCATCATGCAACTTCCTAGCCTTTTCACATATGATTGCTTGAGAGATGCTATCTCCTGCTATCTGTTTTTCATTTATCCACACCAATAGCAGTTTCTCAACATCTTCTATCACTTGCGATCTCTGTTTCGAAAACAAAGTTGCACCTTTGGCAATAACAGCTTCCTTGATTGCCGTTTTCTTGGACACAGTAGTAGCGATGGTTGATTGGGGTTTTGTGTACTACCTGGCCAGCTCAGAGACACTCACTCCACTTTCATACTTAGCAATTATCTCTTTCTTCATATCCATAGTAATTCTCACCCTTTTTGCTGTAGGGTTGGCACTAGAAGCTTTCTTGGGGCCCATGGTGACTTATTTTGCAGGTGCAATCACTAAAAAGGCTGTGATAATATGAAATGTTCCAATTGTATGCTTGGAAGCGACCGCGGTGGCTGGCTTGTAAACACTGGCACCCACGAAACAAGTGAGGTGGGCTCAGGCCGCACATGGACGCATCTCGAACGAATCGCGCTGAGCGAGTTTTTTAGCGCTAGCCGAGGCAAAATTTTTGCGTTAAAATGTATCGCTAGGCGGATTTAATATTATGCAATGCGTTCTTTAGGTGAGGGTCCACTGTATTATGAAATTTGATGGAAAACTTGAGATATTATGCTGGTGTAAAATCATCAGTGAAGGTGTAACTTAGCAACAGTTATTTTGCTTGTTTTGAGTTCTATTTTATACAACTTCATTCCTTTCAGTTAAATTATTAGCTATTTTTCTAGTATGCCTTCAGTTTCATCAAAGTTGCTTGACCTGTACTGTTAGGAATGCAGGTGAGAAAGATTCTGTGGAAAATTTTGAAATTTCCCAAATTCTGTATGTGTAAATTTGAATAATATAATTGTGTATTAAAATGATGCTGATTGGACTCTCGGAGAAATTTGGTGGGAAGGAGGGTGTGCAGCGGCCATGGAGTGATACAGTGGTGGGATGCTATTTGTAATTTGTGAGAGCTGGTTGTCGTGGAAAATTCAGCTAATAATCCAGCAACTTTGAGGCTAAATTGGGGTGTTTTGGCTTGAATTTGTAGTAGGATCCTGTGTTAATGTCCCCTGCTGAAGAATTGGGACAGGAAATTTGCAGGACCTCAAGAATTACGCGTGGAAGTACACCATTAGTCCTTGCACATACATCTCTAGCTTGCCAGTGTAGGGTCTATGTGTCAGGCAGGTGTTCTTGTGTGATCCATCTATAGTAATGAAATGGTAAGTAGTAATACAAATTTCTTTTCTAATAACACCAGTATAATTTCTGTGCAATAGTTATATTCGGTGTATCCAGCAAGCCTAATCATACAGTACACACTGCAGTGGACCCCCAGTTATCAGCAGCTTTTGTTATCAGCCAACTCGGTGATCGGCCAGTTTTTCAACGCCCAGTTATCAGCCGTTAATTCGGTGATGGGCCATTTGGGACTCATCCGTCCGTTGGCTGGGGGCGGTGATCAGCCGGTTTTTCGATGTCCGGTTATCAGCCGTTAATTCGGTGATGGGCCATTTGGGACTCATCCGTCCGCCGGCTGGGGCCACTTGCGTGTCAGTTTGGCTGTGTCTCTCGGTGGCTTAGGAAGCTTCTGCTCATACATCCAAACATTTCACTTATTTCCCATTGTAGTATGTAATATTTTTGCAGTGCAACTGTGAAATAAGTAACCATGGTTCCAAAGAAAGTTCCTGTGGCAAAGAAAGTGAGAAACACCATGGAATTTAAGTGTGAAGTGTAGCAGGCATGCAGAGAGTGTAGCAGGCATGCAGGAAGTGTAGCAGACATGCAGGGAGTATAGCATGCATTGAGTGTAACAAGCATGCGGGGAGTGTAGCAGGCATGCTGGGAGTGTAGTAGACATGCATGAAGTGTAGCAGGCATGCTGGGAGTGTAGCAGACATGCATGAAATGTAGCAAGCATGCAGGAAGTGTAGCAGGCATGCAGGAAGTGTAGCAAGCATGCAGGGAGTGTAACAGGCATGCAGGGAGTGTAACAGGCATGCAGGAAGTGTAACAGGCATGCAGGAAGTGTAACAGGCATGCAGGAAGTGTAGCAAGAATGCAGGAAGTGAAGCTGGTTCTAGTGGCATTAACCCTTTGACTGTCGCAAGCCCTTCTGAAACTGTCATTCTGTCACAAAATTTTTGAAAAAAAAAAAAAAAAATTCTTATGAAATGATAGAGAATCTTTTCCCGATGGTAATGACATCAAAAGTACGAAATTTGGTCGAAAACTCATGGAATTACGCTCCTGCGAAGTTAGCGGTCTCGCCGACACATACGTATTGGCGACTTTGCCAACTTTGAGCCCTGCTTTTGGCCAATTCTGTTGCTCCAGTTGACCAAACTCATAGCTATTTCTTTAGAACTCCATTTTTCTATCAGTTGAGTACAAGAAGCTACCCATTTACCAATTTGAAGTACCCAATAAAGTGGTCAGAAATTGGCAATTTGGCCAATTTCATGCAAATTAAAAAAGATGCCAATTTCAAAATAGGTTCCAGAATAAACAATGTAGACATTCTTGGCACTAAAATAACATATCCTCTGTTCATTAGTCACATCTCTGGTCCCCTCTTATATTACTATTGCTTTCTATTTTTATTTTTTATTCATAAAAAAATACAAAATTTACTGTTATGCAGACTACTGCATTATTGTAAAAATGGTATAAATAATATCAGTGCACGAGTGAAAGAATATTAGACTCCCCAGTTGACGTGTATTGGACGTGTGGAGTGATTTGCTCACTCCTGAACATTTGTAAAAATCGAACATTTCTAACCATACCACGGGCGGGATTGAACCTGTGGCCAGAGAGTCTCAAAACTCCAGACCGCCGGGTTAGCCACTGGACCAGTTAGCCACTGGACCAGCTAGCCACTGGACCAGCTAGCCACAATAAGATTCGTCCAACTAAGTATATTTCTACACCATAGGAAGGTTAGCATAGGCACCACTGTGACCACAAATGCAAGTTTTTAAAGATGAATCTTCAGCTAGCGTGGCCGTGGCGAACTCTAGCTCAAGTCCCCTCAATGCTGTCAACATGACTCACGAAATCGTAATGACACGATTGCAAACAAACCATACCATGAACGGGATTGAACCCGCGGTCAGAGAGTCTCAAAACTCCAGACTGTCGCGTTAGCCACTGGACCAGCTAGCCACAATAAGATTCGTCCAATGGTCTTGAGTTTTGAGACTCTGACCGTGGGTTCAATCCCGCCCGTAGTATGGTTTGTTTGCAATCGTGTCATTATGATTTCATGAGTCATGTTGATGGCATTGAGGGGACTTAAGCTAGAGTTCATCACATCCACGCTAGCTGGAGATTCGTCTGTAAAAACTTGCATTTGTAGTCACAGTGGTGCCTATGCTAACCTTCCTATGGTGTAGAAATATACCTAGTTGGGCGAATCTTATTGTGGCTAGCTGGTCCAGTGGCTAACGCGACGGTCTGGAGTTTTGAGACAATCTGACCGCGGGTTCAATCCTGCCCGTGGTATGGTTTGTTTGCAATCGTGTCATTACGATTTCGTGAGTCATGTCAAACATTTCTGCTACTTTGAACTCAATTTCTAGGTCGTTTTCATTGTGAAACTAATCAAAATCATCTCTGTTTCTGTAATATGTTTAACATTTTATCACATGAGACCATGAAAAAGAGAATACAACGACAAATACTATACAAAAATACACCTCAAATTAGGCGTTTTAATCCAAAAAAATGGTCAGAGTTTTTTTTTTCACATTATGCACTGCATGCTACAGGATTTTTTTTATGTCGTGCACACTCACCACACAGACCCATTCTCTCACATGTAGGCCTACCAGCTTTCTCCCGCTTGATTTGAAGCTGCTAGAATTTACGCGTATAAATACATCCGAAACAGTGGCGCGTAACACGTATATATACGACTGAAACAGTCAAAGGGTTAAAAGACTAAGAAGGGAAGTAACCCCAGATAAGGACTTGGTACCTGAATTCCTTATGGAGGGGGATTCCCCTTTATTTATTTATTTATTTATTTATATATTTATTTTATGTCTTTGCAAACAGTACATTGAGATTTTGTTTTTACAATAGTGTTTTGCAATGCAAAGAGAGCCTCTATTATGCCTAGGCATTATGGGCCAACTTAACATTATTGGCTTACAGTCTACTTAATACTAAGGAGTATATCATAGTTGTACAGTAGGATAGTAATTATTTCATAGTTGAACAGTAGAATATTAATTATTAATGAATCAAAATTTGTATAATACAAGGATATATTTATATTCGAAAATGATTTTTGTGAAAGCAATGATTCAATTATATTCCTGTCAATAATGGATAAAAGGTTCAGTGTGATTGTTTCAGTTATGATGTGGGAGTACATAGGTGAGCAAGTGTGTACTGAGTATTTAGCATTTAGTCTAGGGTGATTAAGTGGCTTTTGAGAAGAGTCTTAAATTGATTTTCAGGCTGGGTTACTTTAATATCTTCTGGTAATGAATTCCATATTTTGGGGCCCTTTATGTGCATAGAGTTTTTACACAGTGTGATATGGACACGAGGTATATCAAAAAGAGATCTGTGTCTTGTGTTGTGGTCATGTGTCCTGTTTAGGTTGGTGAGGAGAAGTTTGAGTGGGAGGTTTATATTTGCATGTATTGTTCTGTGTATGTAGTAGGCACATGAATAAGTATGGATGTTCTTAATGCTGAGAAGATTCAGGCTTTTGAAAATTGGTGGAGTATGCTGGCGGGAGTTTGAATTTGTTATCATTCTTACTGCTGCCTTTTGCTGGGTTATTAGGGGTTTTAGGTGATTGGATGTTGTTGATCCCCATGCACAAATTCCATATGTAAGATAAGGGTATATGAGTGAATGGTACAGTGCCAGGAGAGCTGATTGTGGAATGTAGTACCTTATCTTTGATAGTATGCCTACAGTCTTGGAGATTTTCTTGGTGATTTGTTGTATGTGTGTCCGGAACTTAAGGCTATTGTCAAGGTGGATTCCTAGAAATTTTCCCTCTGTGAGTCTTGTGACTGATGATCCATTTAGCATAATGTTAATTGGATCATTTTCAGCTTTGTTTCCAAACTGAATGAAATACATTTTATCAGTGTTCAGGGTAAGTTTGTTAGTCATCATCCAGGCAGATATTTTCTGTAATTCAGCATTGACTGTAGTTGCTAGTATGACTGTTTTTCGGTGGGAAAAGACATATGTAGTGTCATCTGCAAATAATATGGGTTTGAGTAGCTGTGATGCATTCAGTAGATCATTGATGTAAATGAGAAAGAGGAGTGGTCCAAAGACGCTTCCTTGTGGGACTCCTACTGTGATTGGTTGGGTGGAAGAGTTTGCATCATTTGCATACACATGTTGAGTTCTGTTACTAATGTATGACTTAGGTAGTTGAGGGAGTGGCCTCTGATACCATAGTGCATTAATTTGGAGTACAGCAGTTCATGGTCGACTGTATCGAAAGCTTTACTTAAATCAATGAAAATGCCCAGCGGGACTTCTTTCTTTTCAGGTACGGTATATATTAGTTCTAGCATGTGTATGATAGCATCATTTGTGCGTTTATTATTCCTGAATCCAAACTGACAAGGGTTTAATGTGTTGTGTGAAACGAGGTAGGAATAGATCCGTCTACGAATTAATTTTTCTAAAATTTTAGAGAGCAGTGGTAAGTTAGATATTGGTCTATAGTTATTGAAGTCAGCTTGGTCACCTCCTTTATGGATCATAGTGACCCTCACTATTTTGAGGATTGTTGAGAAGGTAGATGATTTAATGGATTTGTTAAAGTGCTTTTCAATAATTGGTGACAATACTTGAGAAGCTTTTTTGTACATAAAAGCAGGTAAGTTGTTTATGTCTCCTGCCTTGTTTTTGAGGGTGTTTATGATGAGCATAACTTCAATGGGGTTGGATGGAGCTAGGAATAGCATATTTGGGTAGGTACCTATGAGGTAGTTTGATGGACGGGTGTTTGTGCTTGGTATTTTATTTACTAGATTTTTTCTATGGTCGAGAAGAAAACATTAAGTCTGTTTGCTGTTTCGGTTGGATTGAGTAGGGGTTCATCTGATTGTGTTAGTTTGATTGCTTTGTTTTTGGATAACTTTTAAGTTCCAAGAATTTCAGATAGAGTTTTCCAGGTTTTTTTCATATCACCTTTGATGTTATGTAATCTATTTTCATAATACAATTTTTCTGACCTTCTTATCAGGCTGGTAAGTGCTGATGAGTAACTTTTCGACTGTTCTCTAGTTATTTGACCCATTCCATACTGTTTTTCATATTTGTACTTTGTGTTAATGGATTTGAGGATGCTTGGTGTTAGCCAGGGATTATTCAGTCTCTTTGCTGTGATCTGTTTAGTTTTTCTGGGGCAGTGTCTGTTATAGAGGCATTGGGCTTTTTTTAGAAAATTATTTATACGTTCATTCATATCTGTATATGTTTCGAACTTATTTTGCCAATCGATGTTATTCATAGCTGCTATAAAGTTAACTGCTGTCTCATTTGTAGTTTGAATGTTACTTTAATAATGTCTTGTGGCAGTTTGCCCAGATTAGTTATGAGAAAGGTTGGGTAGTGGTCTGTAGTGTTGTCTGTGATTATGCCTGATTTTAAAGGGATACGGTGTTTGTCCAGATGTGGTCAATTAAGGAGATGCTTGTCTCGGAGCTTCTTGTAGGTTTAGATATTACTGGTAGCAACAGGCAGTTACTCATTGTGTTTGTGAATTCGGTTACTTGTAGGTCCTGGTTGTGTAGTATGTTTATGTTGAAATCTCCTGTTAGTAGTAGGTGGTCTTTATTCATGTGTGCATCAGTAATCATGTTTCCTAGTTTTTCACTTAAGTGAAAAATGTTTGACTGTGGTACTCTGTAGATGTTTATAACTGTGAGGGGTTTTTGCAGGTCTTTTGATTTAAATTTGGCTATGATATATTCTCCATGTTCGTCCCTTTTGCAAGATTTATTGATACATTTGAGTTGATTTGAATAGTATATAGCTGTTCCTCCCCCTTGCTGGTCTGTTCTACAGTTGACAGTTGTGTTTGGCCACGTAGCCAGGAATGGTATAATCCGTAATATCAGGCTTATGCCAGGTTTCTGTGAGTGTGATGATTGATATATTGGAATGAAGGGAACTGAGTAATGCTGTGAGGTCATCATAATGTTTGCTCAAGGATCTGACATTGTAGTTAAAGATGGTTATGTTATTGTTTGCACTGAGTAGTGTCTTTGCTTGGTCTGCTGTGTAGTAATTACAGTTACTTGTTGATTCATGTAATTCATTTTGTAAAAAGTTTACATCAAGATCTATGCCTGTAATCATAGGATGAGAGTAATTTTACAAACTTGATTTTCTGAGTAAAACGATATAAGATTTATATTGAATCTACAACTAGACGTATGACTAAGACTCCGTGATTAATCTAAAACTTTTAAAATTTTGAAAGAAAAAGGGATTATTACAGAATAGATAATTCAGTTATACACTTAAGCATCTAATAGCACCTTAATTATTTTAACAAGTGAGTTTATGAACTACAGTAGATATTTACAGCTAAAATAAAGGAGCTAATGAATATAATAATAAAGGAATGTGTTAAAAGCAAAATCAGTAGCACCTGAGGTAGTCAATAGCACCTGGAGTATTTTAATGGTAAAATAGTGAACTTATTACACTTTAGCCCCTGAGAATAGCACCTTGATTATTTTAACAGTTGTGAATATATGGACTAAGGTAGTTATATAAAGCTAAAATAAAGAAGAAAATATATAAGGGACTAAATTAAGTAATGATGAACAAAGTTCAATGGACAGATAGTCACTATGATATAATATTGATTTGGGAGTAAGATCTGATGTGTAATGTATAATAAGTTGAGCAATTAATTGCACTATAAAAAGTAGAGAAATATGAGGTAGCTGGTACTAGCTAGCAAAAGATAGTTTTGGGACTCACACAATAATGTAATTGGAATATACACTAATTTCACACACAATATACAAGGAACTAAAAAAGTAGTGGTAAACAGAATTAAATGGACAGGTAGCACCCATGAATAACATTAATTTGGAGTAAGATTTGACTTGCAACACAAAATTATGAGCAGTTAAAAGCAATTAAAAAGTAAAAAGTATTTGAGGTAGATGGTATTAGCTAGTAAAAGAAAAAAAAAATAATAATGCACAATAATATAATAGTAACGTACACTATATGCACCACACATATATATGTGTTAAGGACACTTATCTAATCTGTTACAGAAATGTTGCTTTTCTAAGGAAGGTAGAGAAATCATGTTCATTTGAGATGGTGTATTGTTGTCCTGTTGAAGTTTTTCTAACTAGTATTTTCCCATCTCGAGTGAAACGCTGATGTATTTTGTTTTCCTGTTTAACCCGTAAATGGTCCAAACGTATATATACGTTCACTACCCCAGTGTCCCGAATATTTTGAAAAATAAAAAAATAGCTTTTTTTTTTATTGAAAAAAAGAGCACATTTTTCTAAGTGTTTTTTTATTATTATTATCACACTCGCCGATTCCCACCAAGGCAGGGTGGCCCGAAAAAGAAAAACTTTCACCATCATTCACTCCATCACTGTCTTGCCAGAAGGGTGCTTTACACTACAGTTTTTAAACTGCAACATTAACACCCCTCCTTCAGAGTGCAGGCACTGTACTTCCCATCTCCAGGACTCAAGTCCGGCCTGCCGGTTTCCCTGATATCGTAAGGGTTCTTAAATGGAGATATCGTAGGTTAAGGTAGACACACTTGTAGGATGGTAGCTATATTGTCAGACTGAGATGAGGAATAGAGCCCAGTGCCTTGCCTGTCTACGCCTGGATGGTCTGCCACCGAGTGAGAGCGGGACAGAGGGATGAGCCTCCTCGTGTGCATCCCGTGACGTCACACAAAGCACAGGCCTACAAGGGGTCTCGTATCTAAAGCATATGGATGATGCTACTGCTATGCTATATAATACTGGGAATACAGGGATCAGCAACTATGCTGACAGCTCGGTCATGTTACGTATGTCGTCCCGACATACACTACTATCTATAGGCTGAACAGGCAGGCGGATCTGGGCTGATTCTATACAATAACAAATTCATATATAACTTAGAACTAATGGATGGTATCATAATGGATATTACATAATGGGTGTTAACGTAATGAGTTTTAACGTAATGAGTTTCACTGTAATGCATTACAAACTATAAGAACAAATCATTATACAATATGGGTGGAATTGATCGATCGATCTGTATTCATGCACTCTACGGATTCTGAGGAAGAATAATTATATACAAAGAAGTGTTTAACAGAAAGGCAGATTCGGTGCACTCAAATCTAGACTGTTAATTCTCAGAATACGGAGGGAACGTGAACACGAAAATTTCTGACAAACTGATCAGCTAATGACAAAACACACAGTTGATAATTTCATTCATCTCGGACATCTAATTATACAGACTATGTACATTTAAACCCAATTCTGCGAGGGTTAGGTTTACATATGCAGAATGGTTATCATCTCTGGGAGGATCGAATTCCTCTGCAATGGCTAACACATGCCTTGACTGAGAGAGATCTGAAGGAATATCTACAAAAGATACTTGCGGGTTTCTCATTACTTGTCGAGTACGCAAGGAGTAACGACATTCAGGTTGAGTATCTGACTGAGTATCTGAGGTAGAGAGTACAGGATCAGGAGGATTGTCAGAGTCTGTCACATTAGTCTGGGTAGCCATATCCTCAACATCGCACACTAATTTCATATGATCTAAATGCGATTCTTTATATTTGCCAGTACTAATTTCTCTAACCTTATACTTATTTCCAGAGATATGTTCTACAACTCGATAAGGTCCGACAAACTTTTGATCAAGCTTTGGCATTGCAGATGTTTTGTTAAAGTTAATCAGCATAACTCTCGAACCTACTTTGATTTTGGATGGCTTAGCATGGCTATTAGTTACTCTAGTAAATTCTGCTGTTGATTTATGAAGTGTTTCACGGATTCTTCTAAAAACACTTTGAGCTAAGCTGGTACGAGTTGCTACGAAATCATCAGGGTTGTAATTAGGTTTCGGAGTAGAATATAACAACTCATAGGGTAAACGCTTGTCTACACCATACAATGCATAATGTGGAGTATCACCTATGGAAGCATTGTAAGCAGAATTTATGGCACACTGGACATCTGGTATAACTTCATCACAAGTTTCACTATTGGGGTTGATAGTGGCTCTCAAGACATCAAGTACTTTCTTATTTGTTCTTTCGGCTAACCCATTGCTGGCAGGATGATGAGGAACAATGGTGGATTTAGAGATCTTGTATAAAGTACACAAATTTTCAAGAATCTCATTACAGAATTCACCTCCATTATCTGTTACTAAGGACTTTGGAGTGGTATGCCTGCAGATGATGCGTTCTTTAAACGCTCTAGCTACTGTCTCTGCAGTCTTATCTGCAATAGGAACTAACTCACAATATCTGGTGAAATGGTCTACCATAACACACAGATGTTTATTGCCTTGGAGGGAACATTTAAAATTAGTTAACAAATCAAGGGCAACTCTTTCCCACGGTTCGCTAGTGGTTGGGTACACTTGGATTGGGTTAGGACCATTGACATTTCCTTTATGCTGTATACAGACACTACATTTCTTAACATACTCGGAAATGTCAGTTGCCATACGTGGCCAAAAGTATTTCATTCTGGCTTGTTTCACAGAACGATCCATACCAGGGTGTGCAACACCTGGTGCATCATGAACTAGCTGTAGAGCTACGTTCACTAGTGACTGTGGAATTACTAACTGGTAAACTCTTCTGCTTGGAGTACCCAACTCGGCTGTTCGATACAGTAATTCCTGACTCATTACAAAGTCACTAATGGGTGCTGGTGGCTTCACAGTAAGAATGAGATCTTCTTGGAGCATGAATCGAATCACACCAGACCACATGGGATCTGTTCTTTGTGCAGTTTTGACATCCTCGACAGTAAATGGAGGATCTGCAGTAACTACACTAACGTGTTGCGATAAAGCATCTGTGACTACATTTGACTTGCCAGGTAAATGTTCAAAAGTGGGATTGAACTCTTGGATAGTCAAGGTCCATCTGGCTAACCTTCCAGTAGGCTGTTTATTCTGGAATAAAGGTATCAGTGGCGCATGGTCTGTCAAGACATGAACAGGGTACTGGTAAATGATGTCTCGGAAGTGCTTTAAAGACCATACTATTGCTAAAGCTTCTTGCTCCGTTACTGTATAGTTACGTTCAGCGTTCGTAAGGACTCGGCTAGCAAATGCAACTGCGTTGTACTTGCTATCAGTCTTCTGAGCTAGTACGGCACCTATGCCAATTGAACTAGCATCAGTTGTCAGATAGAAGGGCTTAGAAAAATCTGGGAATTTCAAAATTGGAGCAGATGTTAGCTTTTCTTTTAGAGTTTGGAATGCTGTTTCTTGACGGAAGGTCCAAACAAAAGGAGCATCTTTCTTAAGCAACTCAGTTAGAGGAGCAGCTATGGAAGAAAAATTAGCAATGAAAGATCTATAAAAACCTGCTAAGCCCACAAAGGATCTTACGGCATCAGCAGTTTTGGGAGTTGGAAAATTTAGTACTGCAGTTACTTTACTTTGGTCAGTCGTAACCCCTCTAGGAGTGACTACGTGACCAAGAAACTTGATTTCTGATCTGAAAAATTGACATTTAGACAGTTTGATCTTTAAATTTGCTTCTTCAAGCTTTCCAAGTACTGTATCAAGTCTTTTCAGATGTGTGTCCACGTCTTTGGACATGACGATTACGTCGTCTAAGTACACCATAAGTGCTTTACCTATCAGACCTCTAAAGATATTGGTCATGAGTCTAGAGAACGTGATAGGAGACGATCGTAATCCAAACGCCATACGGAGGGAATGATAATGACCTGTGGTAGTGGAGAAAGCTGTTAACTCTTGGCTGTCCTCGTGAAGAGGGACTTGCCAAAACCCTTGTAACAAGTCTAGGGTCGAGAAGACTTTGTTATCTCCGATATTGCGTAAAAGGTCACCTAGTACAGGAAGTGGGAAACGATCTGGAATGGTTTTCACGTTTAACTTCCTAAAGTCAATCACCGGGCGCCAAGTGCCATCCTTCTTAGGCACTAGGATCAAGGGCGCATTCCAGGGTGAATTGCTATGTGCAATAACTCCATCATTGAGCATTTGATTGATCAGTTTCTCTGCGACAGCAACTTGTGAATGAGGCATTCTGTACGCAGGTATGTAAATAGGTCTAGTACCAGGTTCAAGTGGAATACGATGGGACAATAAGTTCGTTATACCCATCTTCTCACCTGGTAAAGCAATGGCTTTACGACGTTTGTTCAACAGAGTCAACAAACGCTTGACTTCGTCTGGGAAGTCAGTGGGAGCTAAGTCTTTCTCCTCAACTGGTGAAACAGATTGATCCGGTGAAGTGGATGAGGTCTCCCCGGTAGAAATAGCACCGACCCACTGGTCAGGTGACACGTCATCCTGTACTTGAACAGGGTAAGGATAGTGAACTAGGTCAACGAGGTTGGTATTTGCTCTGAGACGAACACTGTGACCCAAAGTGTTAGCAAGGAGTAAATGGATCTTACTGTCTCTTACAAAGTGTAAGGAAGGTTCAACAAATAAACCTTTGACCTTGCAGGAATCACTGTCAACTAGGACGTTATCACCATCTGGAACATTAGGAACAACAACAGACACTCTAGTGAGAGCACTAGCCGCAACAGAGATGTCTTTCTGCAAATGGCATGTGACATCAACAAGAGATGGCATTACTAGTTCCAAGTAATCGTTTTCTGACAAGGCATCCCCTGTGGAGAAACTACTACTCGAACTAGCAGTCATTGCAGGGATAGGCTGTGCACTCAAGGCTGTCTGAGTGTCCTCGGACACTTGAGGCAACGGAACACTATCCTGCAAGTCTGAAGGTATAGGTGGAACACTGATGGGAGTGACAGAATTACCAGTGCCTGACCGCTTGGGTACGCTACTGGAGAATGCATTGGCTTGTAAGGACTTAATGCGTACATCATACTCTGCAGCAGTATGACAGATTTCTGATCCAAGCTGGTAACCCCAGAATGGAACGATTAAGTCATCTATTTGGGCATGCCATCGTTACGGGTCGAGCACAATGCGTAAGTCTCGCATGGAAGCAAATCCCAGAAGAAGGTCACCAGGGAAAGTAATCTGGTCGACAACAAGAAAAGCAGCAGTAAAGGTGAGCGAAGTCTGACCTCGGACTCGCAGAAGAGAACCAGCTACTCCACTAAGGGAGGTTACAGTAGTTGGTTCAACGAGGAGGATACGTCGTAACCGCTTCTCTTTAAACAAGCTAGACCTAATGATATTAACTTGCGCACCAGAGTCCATGAACACATGAACGGGCGCACCATGGACAGAGGCTTGTACTAATGGACCAATCGTTGCATTAGGAGTTATATGCAAACAGGAAGGTGAGTTGTCATTGGAGAAAGCATTTTCTACTTCATCCCCAAATTCCTCTACGTCAGAGACGTGTGAAGCCACATCATCAGCAGGATTGTCATTCTCGAGACTGCTTAAGGCTTCAAAGGAATTGTGAACGGGGATGGTGTACTCATTATCACTTACCATCACCATTGGGCGGTTTGACTGGGGCGCTCTAATTCCCCCGAATTGGAAGAATGAGCCTGGTTCTGATTAGATTGTGAACCACGACGTCTGTTCCTCTCCTCGCTCTGCGGTTGGAACGGCCACGGAAAGATCTAGAGTACCGCATATTGTAGAGCGCATTGCACTCAGATGTGTCATGTCCATGAATTCTATGATGAGTACAGTAGGGAAGATCTGACTGGTACTCATCATCAGTACGACGCTTCTTAGGGTGACTGTCATAACAATTACTAGCGATATGGCCACGGAAACCACAATTGTAGCAAATTCTTTGACTGTGGTTACTATACGTACTATGGGTGTTACGGGAATGATAGCTCTTAACACTTGCTTTGGATGATGAGCGCGAGTGATTGCGGTTGGGAGGTTTGGTAGTAGCACAAACTAAAGGAGGTACGGGATTGGACAAGGTGTTTGGCATAGACCTACGATAAGGGAAGGATCCCTCGGGACACAAATTTCATACATGGATTAGAGCTTTAACCCTTTGAGGGTTTTCGTCGTACTAGTACGTCTTACGCGTAGGGGTTTTTTGACGTACTAGTACTCATAAATTCTAGCGGCCTCAAATCTAGTGGGAGAAAGCTGGTAGGCCTTCATATGAAAGAATGGGTCTATGTGGTCAGTGTGCACAGTCTAAAAAAAATCCTGCAGCACACAGTGCAAAATGAGAAAAAAAAAACTTTGACCATTTTTTTTTAATAAATCAGCGACTTTGCAGTGTATTTTCGTATGGTATTTATTGTTGTATTCTAGTTTTCTTGGTCTCATTTTATAGAATGGAAGACATATTACTGAAATGATTTTGACTGGTTTTACAATGAAAGGTGCCTTGAAATTGAGCTCAAAGTAGCAGAAATGTTCGATTTTTACCAAACTTCACACATCAAGTTTCATTGCAAGAAAATTCTAGTACTGTGTTTATGTTGATGTTTTGTGTTCTGCATCACTGTAAGTGTTGTATTCCTTTTTTGTTGTGTGTTTTTAGCAATTATTATTTTTCATGTTTTATTGAACAAATTCACTCTTAGTGCAATTTTTAAGTTCTCCTTTTAAAGTAAGTTGTTCTTTTGCTTGTTAAGTGTTGTTTAAGTGCAGTTAAGAGTTAAAGTGTTCATTCCTTGATATATTTCTTTTCTTGTGTGTTATAATTTTAATTATTGCACATTGACTCATTTTGCAATAATTCTTGTGCAAATATTGTGTTGCTATTAAAGTTTTTTCTTGCAGAAAATTTTATGCAGTGTTGTGCAATACTTTTTTGATTAGCAATTATTTGATATATTGCTACAGTTTATTACAGTGCAGTTTCTTATGCTCTGTTCTGTGCATAGTATTTTACTCTGTCTGTGTCATTTTATTTTTTGTTATTTCAGTGAATTGTGTGTTTGTTTTAATTTTTGCACAAGTTTATTGAGTCCATTTTATCATTTTATTGTGTATTTCCTTGTTGCATTGAAAGTAAAGACAACTCACTGTGCCATTTATTCAATTTAAAGTAAAAGTTGAGCATATTAGATTTGAGCAAAGTACAAGTTCTCTTGATTTTCAGTGTTTGTTAAGTTGCATATTTTTTTTCTTGTGTGAGTTCTTTGCTTACTGTGTAACTTGTCAATTTTTAATTACTTATGCAGAATAGTTAAGCATTTTCTTCCATTTAAGTTCACTGTGTTGTGTGTTCCTCAGTTATCATTTTCTTTTGTTCTCTAAATTCTTGTTTTACATTTTGCAAACATGTCTCAAGTTTTCTCTAGCGATGCCTCAGCACATGCTGCTAGTACAACCATTAATGTGTCAGCCCAAAATTCGAGTAACTCCGTATCAAACGATAGACATACTCAGACTTCTGGCCTGCGTAACTTCACTTGTGATCCGTATGATGCTATGCCATTGTTCAATGGTGACCCAGACAACCTTGAAGGTTGGTTTACTGCAGTTAGAGCCAGAGCTGACGCTTCAGTTGATGGTCCCCCATCTGAGAGTCTTTTAATAAGTATCGGAAAGGAGAGTCTAGCCCGTTCTTCAGCTGCCTCAAATGTATTTAAATTAATTCGTATGAAGGACTTCCAAGATCTGACCAGGTGGCAAGATTATGAACAGTTAATTCGAAATTATCTTGAACCGGTGCGAGAAACCGATCCGTTCGTTGTTCTCAAAGAATTAGTTGGCACGGCTCCGAGACCAGAAGAGTCATTAGAGGAGTTTGCTCTCCGTCTTAATAACCTAATGTCCTCATTTGTTAAAGCAGGCCAAAATTCAAGATATCTTAACGATAGTGATAAACCAGCCCTTGATGGGTTTGCCAGATTAGCTGCATTTGGAGTCATTAAACAACTAATGCCACCGACATCTAAGTATGTGTACAATTCAAGTCCGCTAGATGCTAATATGGGACCGCTTAACCCTTTGAGGGTCGACAGGCCCTCTCCGAAACTCGTTCTCAGGGTCGGCCAAATTTAAAAAAAAAAAAAATTATTTTCTCCTATGAAAAGATAGAGAATCTTTTCCCGATCATAACGACACCAAAAGTTTGAAATTTGATAGAAAACTTACGGAATTATGCTCTCGCAAAGTTAGCGGTCTCGGCGATGTTTACGCATCGGCGATTTTGCCCACTTTGAGCCCCATTTTCGGCCAATTTCACTGTACTAGTCGACAAAAAACATGAATATTTCGCTAGAACTCCATTTTTTCTATCGAATGGGTGCAAGAAACCACCCATTTATGAAATTCAACTATCCAGTACAGTGGTCAGAATTTAGCAATTTTGCCAATTTCACACAAATTTCAAAAGATGCCAATTTCCGAATAGGGTCCAGAATAAACAAGAAAGACATTCCTGGCACTAAAATGACATTTCCTCTAGTGATTAGTCACGTCTCAAGGCCCCTCATATATTCTTTTGCTTTCCACTTTGAATTTTTATTCTCACAAAAAATATAAGATTTACTGTTATGCAGACTACTGCATTAGTGTAAAAAATGGTATAAATATTATTGGTGCACTTGTGAAAGAATATTAGACTCACCAGTTGACGTGTATTGCACGCTTGGCACGATTTGTTTACTTTTGAAGTGAGGTAAAAATCGAACATTTCTGCTAATTTTGAGCTCAATTTCAAGGCACCTTTCATTGTAAAACCAGTCAAAATCATCTCAATTTCTGTAATATGTCTTCCATTCTATAAAATGAGACCAAGAAAACTAGAATACAACAATAAATACCATACGAAAATACACTGCAAAGCCGCTGATTTATTAAAAAAAAATGGTCAAAGTTTTTTTTTTCTCATTATGCACTGTGTGCTGCAGGATTTTTTTTAGACTGTGCACACTGACCACATAGACCCATTCTTTCATATGAAGGCCTACCAGCTTTCTCCCACTAGATTTGAGGCCGCTAGAATTTATGAGTACTAGTACGTCAAAAACCCCTACGCGTAAGACGTACTAGTACGACGAAAACCCTCAAAGGGTTAAAAGACAGAGAAGGGAAGTAACCCCAGAGAGGGCTTTACCTGAAGTCCTCATGGTGCGCAATTCTACTTCCAAACACTAACCCCAACTCTCTCTCTCCTTCTCCCTATCTTCCAGATGCCATCACCAATCTTCAATAAAGGTAAGTAAAAATGTTATCTTATATGTATTACTATACATAATTAAAAACTAGGTAGGGGGTGTGTGGACCAGGTGTTTACAGTGAAACATATAAGTGAACAGTATTTAGATAAGGCTAAAGAGGTCTTTGTGCCATTTATGGATTTGGAAAAGGCGTATGACAGGGTGGATAGGGGGGCAATGTGGCAGATGTTGCAAGTGTATGGTGTAGGAGGTAGGTTACTGAAAGCAGTGAAGAGTTTTTACGAGGATAGTGAGGCTCAAGTTAGAGTGTGTAGGAAAGAGGGAAATTTTTTCCCAGTAAAAGTAGGCCTTAGACAAGGATGTGTGATGTCACCGTGGTTGTTTAATATATTTATAGATGGGGTTGTAAGAGAAGTAAATGCGAGGGTCTTGGCAAGAGGCGTGGAGTTAAAAGATAAAGAATCACACACAAAGTGGGAGTTGTCACAGCTGCTCTTTGCTGATGACACTGTGCTCTTGGGAGATTCTGAAGAGAAGTTGCAGAGATTGGTGGATGAATTTGGTAGGGTGTGCAAAAGAAGAAAATTAAAGGTGAATACAGGAAAGAGTAAGGTTATGAGGATAACAAAAAGATTAGGTGATGAAAGATTGGATATCAGATTGGAGGGAGAGTATGGAGGAGGTGAACGTATTCAGATATTTGGGAGTGGACGTGTCAGCGATGGGTCTATGAAAGATGAGGTGAATCATAGAATTGATGAGGGAAAAAGAGTGAGTGGTGCAGTTAGGAGTCTGTGGAGACAAAGAACTTTGTCCTTGGAGGCAAAGAGGGGAATGTATGAGAGTATAGTTTTACCAACGCTCTTATATGGGTGTGAAGCGTGGGTGATGAATGTTGCAGCGAGGAGAAGGCTGGAGGCAGTGGAGATGGCATGTCTGAGGGCAATGTGTGGTGTGAATATAATGCAGAGAATTCATAGTTTGGAAGTTAGGAGGAGGTGCGGGATTACCAAAACTGTTGTCCAGAGGGCTGAGGAAGGGTTGTTGAGGTGGTTCGGACATGTAGAGAGAATGGAGCGAAACAGAATGACTTCAAGAGTGTATCAGTCTGTAGTGGAAGGAAGGCGGGGTAGGGGTCGGCCTAGGAAAGGTTGGAGGGAGGGGGTAAAGGAGGTTTTGTGTGCGAGGGGCTTGGACTTCCAGCAGGCATGCATGAGCGTGTTTGATAGGAGTGAAAGGAGACAAATGGTTTTTAATACTTGACGTGCTGTTGGAGTGTGAGCAAAGTAACATTTATGAAGGGATTCAGGGAAACCGGCAGGCCGGACTTGAGTCCTGGAGATGGGAAGTACAGTGCCTGCACTCTGAAGGAGGGGTGTTAATGTTGCAGTTTAAAAACTGTAGTGTAAAGCACCCTTCTGGCAAGACAGTGATGGAGTGAATGATGGTGAAAGTTTTTCTTTTTCGGGCCACCCTGCCTTGGTGGGAATCGGCCAGTGTGATAATAAAAAAAATAAATTAAAAACTATAGTATTTGTTGTATGTAAAACTGTAATTAATCTCTATAAAATGTATTTTTTGTGTGAATATTTTTGGGTTTCTGGAACGGATTAATTGTATCTCCATTATTTCTTACGGGAAATATTGCTTCGAATTTCAGACTTTTCGAATTTAGAACTAGCTCCTGGAATGGATTAAGTTTGATTTTTGAGGTTCCACTGTATGTAATAATAATAAAATAATAAGTTCCCTTGAAGCATGAAAAACAAAGTCCATCCCTGACAGTGATGTGATAAGATAAGATAAGATAAGAGCTGACATTTGATGAGCATTGGCAAGGGTGCAGTGATAAGACTTGATAAATAACAAAAAGGCACAATACCGTGACTGGAACGATACACAAATTGACAAAGTCACAGTGAGACTTTGTCAATGGTCCAAGTCGGACCGCAACATCGTCGTAAGCTTCTCTCTTTTATGTGCGGGTTATTTGTGTATAAGACTTGATAAGAAAAGATTAGGGCCTGCTTTGTTTTCGCTGGTACACAAACATGTCTGTCTATTTGTCTGTCAAGCTCCCCGTCTATCTATCTGTCTAGCTCTCTGTCTCAGAGAGAGCCACAAGACTGGGTCATCACCTTTACTCATATCTTCAAGCAGAGTATAGCACTTTGTCTGCATTTTTTGGGTTATCCTAGGTAATTTACACTATGTATACAGTAAGGGCCCACTTTACGGTGTTTCGCCTTACGGCGTTCCGCTAATACGGTGATGTCAAATTATGTCCAAAATTTGCTACATGGCAAGTGGTCTTTTAAATACGGTGCCCCCCCCCCCACCCGGTTTGTTTACATTTTCCGTGACCACATCTATTATGTCAGGGAACTTTCAAAAATTTCAAGTGTTTTAAAGTTACTGCATATTTTATATGTACAGTGGACCCCTGCATAGCGAACTTAATCCGTGCAAGAGGGCTGGTCGTTATGCGAAATGTTCGCTATGCGAATTAATTTTCCCCATAAGAAATAATGGAAATAAAATTAATCCGTGCAAGACACCCAAAAGTATGAAAAAAAATTTTTTTTACCACAAAAAAATGTTAATTTTAGTACACACAAACTGAAAAAGGCATGCACAATTACATGACACTTACTTTTATTGAAGATCTGGTGATGATTGATGGGATGGGAGGAGGGGAGAGAGAGTGTTAGTGTTTAGAAGGGGAATCCCCTTCCATTAGGACTTGAGGTAGCAAGTCTTTTCCGGGTTACTTCCCTTCTTCTTTTAATGCCACTAGGACCAGCTTCAGAGTCACTGGACCTCTGTCGCACAACAAATCTGTCCATAGAGCTCTGTACCTCCCGTTCCTTTACGATTTGTCTAAAATGGGCCATAACATTGTCATTGAAATAGTCACCAGCACGGCTTGCAACAGCTGTGTCAGGGTGATTTTCATCCATAAAGGTTTGCAGTTCAACCCACTGTGCACACATTTCCTTAATTTTTGAAGTAGGCACAATGGATTCCACAACTGGCATAGGCTTCTCAGGGTTAGCCCCAAACCCTTCAAAATCTTTCTTAATTTCCATACTAATTCTCACCCTTTTTACCACAGGGTTGGCACTAGAAGCTTTCTTGGGGCCCATGGTCACTTATTTTCCAGAAACAGCACCGAAAACACTGTAATAATACGAAATATTCCGAGTGTATGCTTGAATGTTACCGCGGAGGCTGGCTGGTAAACAATGGGACGGGCGGCACATGTGAGGCTGGCTGAGGCCGCACATTGGACGCGTCTCGGACGAAGGTCGCTGAGCGGGTTTTTGTCCACTATGCGGGGCAAAATTTTGGCGAACAAAGCGTTCGCTATGCGGATTGTTCGCTATGCAAGGCGTTCGCTATGCGGGGGTCCACTGTACTTTGATAATTATACTTATGTGTACCTGTACTTAAATATACTTACACACTGTGCTGGTGTGCAGGTACACATTAAAATAGCTAAGTCTCTCTCTACTCACGACGCCAATACTACTTAATAATAATCACTCTTGGGCACACTAAATGTCTTATTTTACATCAGTATAGGCATTTTCATTAATCCATCTATGATATTTTCCTCAAAATTATATATGAATCCCATTACATAGCATATAAACATGATACATACACTCAGAATAAAAATTGATGTAAATATGAGATTTGTTTTCAAAGCAGCTGTGTAGGTAGTGTCGGAAGAATTACGTTTTCTCTAGTCAAACACTGGGGGGTAACTGTAGAAAAATATTCTTTTCGTATGCCTTTACTCTATGTATAGCAATTCATGACCCTTGTGGGTTTAGTGCTTTTTATAATAAATAATAATAATAATAATTATTATTATTATTAATATTAATAATAATAATAATAATATTATTATTATCAATAATAATAATAATAATAATATTATTATTATTAATATTATTATCTTCATTCACTCTAAAAATGGTGTGTTGCTGTTTGTTTATTCTGAACTAACTTGTACAACTTGTACACAATGTAAGAGTATTTGTATTGTGAGGTAATTATTATTAAAATAAAAAAATATTGAGGTAAATGTTTTACAAACTCTTACAAATGGACTTGAATGAACTAAAAGTAGACACATATTAATACGCATTTATTTCGCCTGACCAAGTGATCGTCCACTACCTGTTCAGTTTGTGTTCTTACATTGTCTCAACTCTGTATCTCATTCTCTCTCTCATTTACTCTTTCGTTAACTAGTTGGCTCTCATTGACGATGGCGTCTAAGGTTAGCTGTAATAAAAAGAGAAGTCGTAAGCCTCTTGCTTTAAGTGCCAAGTTAGAGGATGATGGTGTGCCATTTTGATTTTATTCAATAAACACCCTGCCACTCACCTCTCACACTTTAATATTAATATTTTAAGGTAAGTAATAAGCGTACTCTGTGTGTATCTTACCTTTTATTGTGTTTTTAATGCCTATTTCTATTGCTAGCTTAATGTAAGTTAGTGTAAACTTGTTGTCTGGCATTTATTGCATATTTTATATGCTCTGATAATAATACTTATGGAGCCGGGTGGAGGGACAACATTACGTTTTCTCTCTGCTCAGCCATCAGAGAAAACGTGTATGAATCTGCGTTTGGCCCAGCCACTCCCCCACTCCACTTTTGTTTACAATTTTCGGCATGAATTATTCATTACTTCTACCTTCGTTTATGATGGCATCTAAAGGTAGTTGTTAGAAATGATTAAATTCAGTGAACAAGGCATGTCGATGTTAATAATATGGATCTGGGCCACAGTGTAGGTAGCCTGTAGGTGTAGCCCAGGCTACACCTATCGGCTACACCTACCGGCTACCTACACTGACTTTATACAAATAAATACTACTCACCTCTCTTCCTATATTAAGACTACACATATTTTAAGGTAAATAATGAGTGTACTGTACGTGCATTTTACCTCTCTGGGATGTTTTAAATATCATATATTAACCCTTTCAGGGTCCGTCCCATAGATCTACGGCTTTACGTTCAGGGTCCAAACCGTAGATCTACGTCATGAGCTCAGCTCACTCTGATAAACTGTGAGCGGTACATTTGGGCCTAGATATGAGAGAATACATCTATGTGGTATGTGTGCACTACATAAAACAGATCCTGCAGCACACTGTGTATAATGAGAGAAAAAAAATGAAATCATGATTTTTCGATTAAAACAGCAACTTTGCAGTGTTTTTTCGTATGTTTTTATAGTTGTATTTGCGATTTCTTGGTCTCATTTGATAGAATGGAAGACATATTACAGAAATAGAGATGATTTTGATTGGTTTTAGCACCGGAAATGGCTTGAAACTTGAGCTCAAAGTAGCGTAAATGTTAAATTTTTGCCGATATTCAAGAGTAAACAAACGACCTCACACATCTAATACACGTCAGCTGGTGGGTCTAATATACATTCACAAATATGGTGATGATATTATACAATTATTACAGTATTGCATAACAGTAAATCTTCTATTTTTTGGTGTGAATAAAAATTCATTATGTGAATAAAAAATCAAAATGGAATTTATTTGTAAAGCCTCAAAATGTAACTAATGAACAGAGGAAATGTTAGTTTAGTTCCAGGAATACCTACATTGTTTATTCTGGAGCCTGTTTTGAAATTGGAATATTTTGTACTTTGTGTTAAATTGGCCAAATTAACAATTTCTGATCACTTTATTTTGTAGTTGAAACAGTTGACTTGGCGATTTCTTGTGCTCAATCGATAGAATAGAAGTAATACTAGTGAAATAGCTAAGAATTTGGTTGATTGGAATAATGTAATTGGCCTAAAATGGGAGTCAAAGTCGGCAAAATCGCCGATTCGTAAATATCGCTGACACATCAAAATTCGCGAAAGCATAATTTCGTCAATTTTCCACCAGATTTCGTACTTTTTGTTTTATTACCTTCACAAAAAGATTCTCTACGATTTCATAAGAAAAAATAACAAATTTTTTTTTTTTTAAATTCTTGGACACTGGGGCACCACTTCAGATTTGGGCCTTGGACCCTGAAAGGGTTAAGTATGAGATGGGGAGCCAGTGCTACCTACACCTGGGCTACCTGCACCTGACTTCCTACAAATAATTACTACTTACCTCTCTCCCTACATTAAGATTACAAATGCTTTAAGATGATTAATGAGTTTACTGTGACTGTATTTTACTTTGTGTGTTTTTAATGCCTAGTTCTATTACTAACTTAATATAATTTAGTGTAAACTTGTTGTCTGGCATTTATATGCATTTATAAATGGAAAAAATGGAGTTCTGCCTTCCGGCGATGTCTGCTTTCCGGCGACAGCCTGGAAGCTAACCCTCCGTATAAGTGGGGCCCTACTGTACTTGTATTTATGTGTACCTGTGAGACAGAGATAGACAGACAGATAGAAAGAGATAGACAAAGACAGACAGAGATAGACAGGGATAGACAGAGACAGATAGAGACAGACAGAGACAGACAGAGACAAAGATAGACAGAGACAGATAGACAGAAACAAAGATAGACAGAGATAGAGACAGAGAGACAGAGATAGACTTAGATACAGACAGACAAATGGTGACAGAGCCAGGCCGCCAGCAGCCGGCCAGCCACACAGCTGGCTGCCACGCAGCTGGCCAGCCAGCTAGCCAGTCTGTCAGCCAGCCAGGCAGCCAGCCTGCCAGAATTGTTTCTCTTTACTTAGGGCATATGTTATAAGACTTTCTGAAAGGGTGTTGCAGAAATATCGCACATGGGTTATTATCGAGGTTTTTTTGATGTTTCTTCCTCGACCACTTTTGGCCACATCCACCTCAAAGCCACTAAACTCAGGGTCAAAATCACTTTCCTCTTAAAATGGGAGTGTTAATACTACATGACATCAGTGAATCCAAGGTGTTTGCTGCATTGTTTGCTCTAGCTGGTGCTCATTTGAACTGGTGCTCCCACAAGGTACTAAGTGGTCCCAGATTTTTTTTAATACCATGCACACTGAGTGTTAGAACATTTTCTATTCTGACAAGGCATCTCAGGCCAATCGTGCCAAATTTGAAGGCAGGAAAAATAAAACGTATATATACGTTTGGGGCACTAGCGGTAAAAACGTATATATACGTTTGGACCGTTAACAGGTTAAGTTTTCTCAGCCTGAACAGAAGGTTTTGATGTTATCTCGTTAGACACTCATTGATGAACACTCCATTTTTCATTGTAATTGCTGATTTAATTAAGTCCTTTCTTTTATCATATGAATGTAATCTGATCATGATACTGTGTTTACTACCTTGTTTTCCTAACAAACGTGTTTCTTTGATTTCATTGTTTTGCACAATAACTTTTACGTGGTCATGTATTATCCTGATAGCAGTTTCTTTGCACTGTTCTTGGGTTATGTCACTAGGAATGTGTGGACTGTTTATTATAACTGCATCAGACAACTTGTCTTGTTCAGTTTTGTTGTTGGAAATCAAGGTATTCATTCAGTCGAGTGTGCATGTTCTGATTCCAGTCCTTGATTGCTTCTTCAACCTTCATATTTAGAGTTGTTATTTGCTCAGTGTGACTGGCTATAGTTGTTTTCAGAGTATTTTCTGTGTCAGCACTTCCCGAGGTAATCTTCTCTTCAAGGTTTTTGATCTTGTTCTCGAGGTTGGTTATCTTGGATTCTCGTCGCGCAAGTGTAGCATTAATATCTTTGATTTCGCTTTCTAGAGCGACGCTGTAGTCCCTGATATTGTCAGGAATAATCATACCTGAGTTATCATTGGTGAATCCTTTGAAGGGTCTTTCAGAAGTCAGCATTAGTCTTCAATAAAGGTATGTAATATTTATATAACTGTTAAAATAAATAATTTTTTTGTGAATATTTTTGTCTGGAATGGATTAATTGTATTTCCATTAATTCTTATGGGAAATATTATTTCGGTTTTCGGCCATTTCGGTTTTTGCCGACCTTCTGGAACGAATTACAGCTGATAACCGAGGGTCCACTGTATTTTATAATTTACCAGTATTGGTATTAATGTTCAATATTGTAATTATTAATTTAATATTAGGTCTAGTTTTTTGTGATAGTGGTGATGAAGTGGGCATCGAGGGAGGTACAGTCCTGTGACCTACTGTGACTGAATCTCACTTGTCTCTCCCAAATTACTTGCACGTAATAATTCAGGTAATACCCTGTAGATCTCATGCATGTAATTTCCCACACAATAATTCAAAGATACGTGATAATTTAAACATGGAAAAATCCTAGAGGAACTAGTCCCAAATCGGCCTTCAGAAATCACTTCTTATGAAAGCAAGACTTGGCAGGCAGTGCAACATTTTCTCAGTGAAAAGCAGGGGTACCACAAATACACTTAAGAGACAATGCAGTAAGTATTAGCAGCCCAAGACTGTTCAGCTGCTTCCCAGCATACATAAGGTGGATTAAAAATAGACCCCTGGTTGTCATCAAATTTGAGTTGGACTGGCACCTAAAGGCGGTACCTCACCAGCCGGGCTGTGGTTCGTACATTGGATTGTGTGCAGCCGGCAATATCAGCCTGGTTGATGAGGCCCTGATCCTCCACAGGACCTGTTCATGGACTAGGACGTGGGGGCATTGATCTCTGGAATACCATCCATGTAGACTCCAGGCAGGTAGACTGAGCACAAGAAACCACCCATTAAACTATTTCAGCTACCTTATAAAGCCCACAGAAGTCAGTAATTTTGCCAATTTTATACAAAAATTAAAAAATAATTTAAAAATTAAGTCCAAAATAAACAATGTAGACATTCCTGGCGCTTAACCCTTTGACTGTCACAAGCCAAATTCTGAAACTGTCTTCCTATGTCGAAAAATATTTGAAAAAAAATATTGTTTCATACCAAAATGAGTGTTTTAAGCCTAAAAATTTTTTTTTGCGATCAGTACTTACTGAGATATAGAAATGTAAAGTTGGCAGAAAATGAGCCGTGTGTGGCAACAGTGGCGAATGTCGCTCACCTGGTAAACTGTTTTTTACTCCCATTCGAAGGTTTCTTGTTTTTCCCACTACATACTTTGTTTTTTTCCGGTAACTTATGTGGCCTGTGAGATCAAAGTAAGGTACAATGTACATATATACTCTCGTTGTATGCAACAAAATAAGTGCATGTTGTGCTTAGGGCAATAAGAAAGCCAGTTAAGCCCTTCAAGCAACAAGGAACAGGCAAACATATCCTTCTCAAAGTCAAATTCATTCAAGGGTTCAATTGGAAATAAGTTTTAAGGCCCTTTCTGATATTTATTAAGTTGCTTAATAAACCGCAGAAGGATTTTATACTATTTCTTTAAAAATATAACATTCATAAGATATATACTCTGAGATTTTGACACAAGCATTACAGCCTTTTTTTAGAATACATCTCAATGAGTATGGAATCTTAACATTCTCATCAATATATTGTTTACAAAACTTGTTTACACAAACAATACAAACAAATTTTTATTACTATTGTTCTATAATATACATACAAATGTAATCACTGGACACTTTCCTAGAACTGCTGCAGCTTGTGAAATTCTTTGAAACGTGGGTATATGCACAGGGGTATTTTACATTCCTCACACATAAAACGAGTGTCTCTTTGTTTTTGTGGACATTTTGTGGTATGTGCACAGACAACACCTCTTCTGACAAGCTTTCTCAAAAGTTGTATGGGATAGTGATCACCAGGCCGCAGACGAGAGGGTATGTGTTGATAATTTCAAGAGCACTGGTCTATTGCATGTGTTTTTCCTTGGTACTTGAATATTATTTGTTTGACAACTGACAAACAAAATTCACCATATTTGGGTTTGTTGGTCTTCAACATATACATATTATAAGCATTCTGCATGGAAATATCAAGAAGATGGAAAAAGAGTTTTATGTACCACTTATAACTCTTGCAAACACAATCAGCAAACCCAATCTGCATGTCACATTTGTCCACTAAGTGCATAGTAAGGTTGTAATCCATCACAGCTGCAGGTTGTAGAATGGGTTCATTGGTCTCAATTCTGCCTGCCAGTGTCTGCCATTTCGTGTCGGTGAACTGATGTCAACAATGTGACATCATGTTTGTCATGCCACTGAAATGCCATGATTTCATTGGCAGCAAATTTATTTATTTATTTATTTATTTATTTATTTATTAACAATTTGAGCATACATACAGAGGTACAAAAAAATGCAGATAAGAGCAGCATGCCAAAGCCACTTATACTATGCATAGCATTACGGGCTGGCTTAAAATTAACTTAAGATTAACTAAGCAATGATGAAATCAGTGATAAAACATTATTGTAAACAGATAACTATAAAGCACAAATGAGTATTACAAAGACAGGTCATATGGTTGCATGCATTGTTGTACATTCAGTCGTATGTTAGATAGTGTATTTAAAAAATAATAAAGTTAGATTGGGTTTTAGGTTTAACATTTATGTGATATAATTGTGAGAAACATTTAAAACATACAATTTATAAGGTTCAGTTATTCAGTATTTATTTGGTTTTGGGTGAGTAAGTGATCTTTGAGAAGAGACTTGAATTTATAAACAGGTAGTGTTTCTTTTATATTTACAGGTAATGAATTCCAGATTTTAGGGCCTTTTATGTGCATTGAGTTTTTGCATAGTGTGAGATGGACACGAGGAACATCAAAGAGTGATCTGTGCCTTGTGTTATGGTCATGTGTTCTGTTGAGGTTGGCAAGGAGATGTTTGAGGAGAGGGTTAATATCAGAGTTAAGTGTTCTATGTATGTAATAGGTGCAGTAATAAGTATGGATGTTTTGTATGGTGAGTAGGTTTAGTGTATTGAATATTGGTGGAGTGTGCTGCCTGTAGTGAGAATTTGTTATCATTCTAACTGCAGCCTTTTGTTGGGTAATTAGTGGTCTGAGATGGTTAATTGTTGTTGAGCCCCATGCACAAATTCCATAGGTGAGATAGGGGTAAATAAGAGAGTGATATAGGGCCAGGAGGGCTGACTGTGGAGCATAGTATAGTATGCCTACAGTCTTGGAAATTTTCTTAGAAATTTGTTGTATATGTGTATGAAATTTGAGTCTATTATCAAGGTGGATTCCTAAGAATTTTCCCTCTGTTAGCTTTGTGATAGGTGATCCGTTTATCATTATGTTAAGAGGGACATCTGTAGCTCTGTTACCAAACTGAATGAAGTAGGTTTTGTCAATGTTTAGTGTAAGTTTGTTAGTCCTCATCCAGGTAGATATTTTCTGTAATTCGGTATTTACAGTATTGGCTAGCGTGACTGGGCTCGGGTGAGAGAAGACGTATGTAGTGTCATCTGCAAATAGTGTGGGTTTGAGTAATTGCGAAGCATTTGGTAGGTCATTTATGTATAGGAGAAAGAGAAGAGGGCCAAGGACACTTCCCTGTGGGACACCAACTGTAATTGGTTGTGCAGAAGAGTTTGCCCCATTTGCGTACACATATTGGCTTCTGTTGCTGAGGTATGACTTGAGGTAGTTGAGGGAGTGCCCTCTTATACCATAGTGTGACAATTTTACGTGGAGCAAGTCATGGTCAACTGTATCAAAAGCTTGACGTAAGTCAATGAAGATCCCCAGTGGGACTTCTTTTTTCTCTATTGCAGTGTATATATGTTCTAGCATGTGTATAATAGCATCATTAGTATTTTTATTAGGCCTGAATCCAAATTGGCAGGGGTTGAGTATGTTTTGGGAGATAAGGTAGGAGTAGATTCGTTTATGAATTAATTTTTCGAAGATTTTTGAGAGAGGGTGTAAGTTGGATATTGGCCTATAGTTATTCAACTCTGTTTGGTCTCCTCCTTTGTGGATCGGGGTGACCCTTGCTATTTTGAGTACTGTAGGGAAGGTGGATGATTCAATGGATTTGTTAAAGAGTGTTGCAATGATTGGTGATAGCACTTGTGACACTTTTTTGTATATAAAGGGTGGTAAGGTATTTAAATCTCCTGCCTTGTTTTTTAGTGCGTTGATAATAAGGGAGACTTCGTATAGGTTAGTTGGAGCTAGGAACAGTGTGTTCGGGTAGTTGCCGGTGAGGTAGTCATTTGGTGGGGTATCTGAGCTCGGGATTTTATTAGCAAGGTTTTGTCCTATAGTGGAGAAGAAATCATTGAGTCTGTTTGCTGTTTCTGTTGGTGGGAGTTGGGGTTCATCTGATTTTGCTAATTTTATTTCGCTATTTCGTGATATCTTTTTTGTTCCCAGAATTTCTGATAGGGTTTTCCATGTCTTTTTTATATCACCTCGTAAGTTGGATAATCTGTTCTCATAATACAATTTTTTTGCCCTTCTTATCAGGCTGGTTAAGATTGACGAGTAACGTTTTGTTTGGTCTCTGGTTATGTGACCCATTCTGTACTGTTTTTCATATTGGTGTCTTGTATTTATGGATTTAAGAATGCTGGGTGTTAGCCAGGGACTGTTCAGTCTCTTAGCTGTCATCTGTTTAGTTTTTTTAGGGCAGTGCTTGTCAGTGGCACCTCCCCTATGTGAGTGCCTGCATCGAACCTAGGCATATGCTTGCAATTTCCATGCACTGTGCCACACACGTTTGTCATGTTCACTCGCAAGAAATCACTGAGTAAGGGGCTTGTATACCAGTTATCAGTATATAATATATGCCTCTTACCAAGATATGGTTCCATCATTGTTCTAACCACATCACCAGAGATACCCAATTTCTTGGTATCTCTCAATGTATTACTGCCAGTGTTCACAATTATATCTAAAACCAGTCCACTTTTGCAGTCACACAGTACAAAATAACTTTATACCAAAGCATTTCCTCTTACTTGGTATATACTGCTTGAATGACAGTCTGCCTTTGAACAAAATCAAAGACTTCCTGAAGGGATAAAAATGCATACAGCACTTTTGTTTCAGGTATATAAACACATTCCTGATCTTATATAACCTTTCATTTCTGTCAGTCCTTGTTTTGTCTGAGAAGTGTAGCATACGTAACAGTAGCAGAAATCATTTCACTGGTATAATATCACTAAAACCTGGGGTTGAAATCAGGCAGTCTGTTGACCAGTATGTGGTGACAGTGTGCTTATACACATGTGGCATAAGCATTATTGTGGCAAAGAACAAGTACATCTCTGCCGCAGTTGTCCTTCCACTGGTGTAGCCGTGACCTTGGTGGAAGAATTGTGTTTGCCATGGTGTACTCTGTGTTGCTTTCCCTGACAATAATTTCCGTCAGGGGTTCATCAAAGAATAACTGAAAGCATTCCAGTTCAGTGGCATTATTCCCAAGTGTACATGATGGCTGTATTCAACTTTGTGTTTCATCAAAGTCATGGGGATTGGGAACAAAATTGGCACCTTCCTGCCAGTCTCAGATGCGGTCTACTGGTGGGTACTGGATATTGACAGGTGGTTGTGGTTGTGGAGGTTGTGGTTGTGCAGGTTGTGGAAGTGTGGGGATGGTTGAGGCTGGTTCTAGCTGTGCTGAGTTAGCAGCACGTGGGTAGCAGCATGGTCTGCTGCTGGTGCCACATGACTCATGAAACAACCAACACCACCACCACCTGCTGCCCCACACACATCATTCATCCCTATTGTAACAATATCATCACCTTCACTATCAGTTTGTGGTGTAGGGGCATGGAACGTACTCCAAGATTTACTCCTTTTCCTTGGAATGACATATGGCACACTACCAGAATGCCTGCTGCATCTTACATACTGCTGCTTCACTGGAGAATGTTCCCCTTCACTATCACAACTCGAACTGCTTTCAGTAGCCTGGAAATCACTCACTATCACTTTCACTGCTCACATTTGAGTCCTGTACGCTGGGAAATAGTTTCCGCTTTCATCCTGGTACAGGTGAACGTGAATGAGACGGCCCTGCACCAGAGGTAGAAGGTTGTGGGTCATCTGGGTTTTCATCACTAATTATGTTATCCTTGGCACTGCTTTCGGTCACACCCTCCTAAAAACCATGGAATTCACTTTCACTTCCAAGGCTGTTAGAACTATCATTTGGGAACAGAAGACCTACAATTTGCTGAGGAGTAAGGTACCTCTTACCGCGAGGCATCGTGAACTAGGACTACTAAAGTGGCATTCTCACAATGCACCACTGAGTCCCCAATTTTTTTCATATTGCTCACACCCATCATGCAGACTCATTCTCTCACATGTAGGTCTACCAGCTTTCTCCCGCTTGATTTGAAACCGATAGAATTTACGAGTATTAATACATCAAAATCATTGGCTCGTAAGATGTATATATATAACCAGAACAGTCAAAGGGTTAAATAACATTTCTTCTGTTCATTAATCACATTCCCAAGCCTCTCCTCTATTACAATTGCCTTCCAGTTTGAATTCTTATTCACACATGGATTACAGTGTTCCAATAATTGAATCAGACTTATTAAAAACTCATAAAACAGATTGGGGTGAATGGGAGCCTTACCTGTTCTCTGGATATTGGCAGAAATCAAATGCTTCTGATATTTTAAACTCACTTTCAAACTACTTCTCATCTTGAAACGAATGAAAACAATTCCTACTTTAGTAGTATGTCTTCCATTCTGTCCAGTGATACTATGAAATAGCAAAAAAAAAAAAAAAAAAATAAAGCCATCTGAGAAAGTCATATTTTAAACTATACTCATGTTCAGAATTTTGTATTTCCCTTCATGCACTATGTTCACTAACTGACGGGGCTCTACGCTTACCCTATCAAACACTTAAACAGTAACTACAACAAATAGTTACAATACAGGTAGACAGATCTACTGTTAAGGTGCTTATTAGAAAAAAGATATACAGTGATAGACTAACTGGATTCTTCCAGTTTCACTGGATTCGGGAGGATTCAAACGGATTTCGCTGGAAATACAGTGGAACCTCAAAAATCGAACGTATCACATATCGAACGTTTTGAAAATAAGACCATTTTTTCGGACAAACTGTATCCCTATTATCAAACGTGCCCCTATTTTCGGACCGCCGGGTATGGGACCTGTCTGCTGGCCCGCTCTGTCCACGTCCCCGCGCAGGCGCCATGAGCAGTCTAGCTTTGTTTATGCTTGAGTGAACACTAACCTGCGATCTCATTCACACATTTTACGATTATTTAATTGTGTTTAGTGCTTGTGGGGCTGTGAAATAAGTTGCCATGGGCCCAAAGAAACTTGCTAGCGGTACCCCTGTGGTAAAGAAAGCGAGAAACACCATAGATGTGAAGAAGGAAATAATACAAAAGTATGAGATTGGAATGAGACTTGTTGAGCTTGCCAGGATGTACAGAGGACTGTGGACAGTTATTTTGTGAGACAGAAACAGACGACTGTGGATAGTTATTTTGTGAGACAGAAACAGACTGTGGACAGTTATTTTGTGAGACAGAAACAGACGACTGTGGACAGTTATTTTGTGAGACAGAAACAGACGACTGTGGAGTTATTTTGTGAGACAAACAGACGATTGTGGACAGTTATTTTGTGAGACAGAAACAGACAACCGTGGACAGTTATTTTGTGAGACAGAAACAGACGACTGTGAAGTTATTTTGTGAGACAGAAACAGACAACTGTGGAGTTATTTTGTGAGACAAACAGGCGATTGTGGACAGTTATTTTTGTGAGACAGAAACACACAACTGTGGACAGTTATTTTGTGAGACAGAAACAGACGACTGTGGAATTATTTTGTGAGACAAACAGACGATTGTTGACAGTTATTTTGTGAGACAGAAACAGACGACTGTGGATAGTTATTTTGTGAGACAGAAACAGAGGACTGTAGACAGTTATTTTGTGAGACTAGGGTCCAATGACTCTCAAGCTGGTCCTAGTGGCATTAAAATACAGAGAAGGAAAGCAACCCCAGAGAGGGCTTTGATACCGGAAGTCCTCATGGAGGGGGATTCTCCTTCCAAACAATAACCCCAACTCCCTCTCTCCTCCTCCCTATCTTCCAGATCCCATCACCAATCTTCACTAAATGTAAGTAAAAATGTTATTTTATATTACTATATATAATTAAAGACTATATCATTTGTTGTGTGTATGTAAAACTGTAATTAATCTCTATAAAATGTATTATTTTTGTGAATATTTTTGGGTTTCTGGAACGGATTGTATTTTCATTATTTCGTATGGGAAATATTGCTTCGAATTTCAGACTTTTTGAATTTAGAACTAGCTCCTGGAACGAATTAAGTTCGAAATTTGAGGTTCCACTGTAAAGCCAAATTGGAAGAACTGTTACAAAAAATTAAATACATTTGGGAATTATAGACTAGCTAGCTAGGAGAGTTGTCTAGTATTGCTAAGATGAACACTACCATGAAGATCTGTGTAGTCTGCAGAAAGGGTAAGATATGAAGACAGGCCTGGATTGCTTGCCACCTGTGTGGTCAGTGGTCCCATAGTATATGCAGGAATTTTAATCCTTTTTGGGTTGCCAGGCCCTCTCAGAGACTTGTTCCCAGGGTTGTCAAATTTTCAAAAAAACACAAATTATTTTTTCTTATGAAAAGATAGAGAATCTTTTCCCTATCATAATGACGCCAAAAGTATGAAATTTGATGGAAAACTTACGGAATTATGCTCTCGCGAAGTTAGCGGTCTCAACGATGTTTATGCATCAGCAATTTTGCCCACTTTGAGCCCTATTTTCGGCCAATTCCAATGTGCTAGTCGACAAAAAATCATAACTATGTCGCTAGAACTCCATTTCTTCTATCGAATGAATACAAGAAACCACCCATTTACCGATTTCAGCTATCCAATAAAGTAGTCAGAATTTAGCAATTTTGCCAATTTCACACAAATTTCAAAAGATGCCAATTTCCAAATAGGGTCCAGAATAAACAAGAAAGACATTCCTGGCATTAAAATAACAAGTTCTCTGTTTGTCAGTCACATCCCCAGGCCCCTTTTATATTTCTTTGGCTTTCTACTTTGAATTTTTATTCTTACAAAAAATAGAAGATTTACTGTTATGCAGACTACTGCATTAGTGTAGAAATGGTATAAATAATATCAGCGCACTTGCGAAAGAATATTAGACTCACCAGTTGACATGTATTGGACTCTTGGCATGATTTGTTTACTTTTGAACTTTTGTAAAAATCGAACATTTTTGCTAATTTGAGCTCAATTTCAAAGTACTTTTCATTGTAAAACCAGTCAAAATCATCTCAATTTCTGTAATATGTCTTCCATTCTATAAAATGAGACCAGGAAAATTTGAATACAATAATAAATACCGTACGAAAATACAGTGCAAAGTCGCTGTTTTATTCCAAAAACATGGTCAAAGTTTTTTTTTCTTATTACTCACTGTGTGCTGCAGGATTTCTTTTATACTATGCACACTGACCACATAGACCCATTCTTTCATATGTAGGCTTACCAGCTTTCTCTCACTAGATTTGAGGGCGCTAGAATTTAGGCGTACTAGTACGTCAAAAACCCTGGGGCATAAGCCATACTAGTACGGCCGAAACTCCCAAAGTGTTAAACTAGTGACCACACTTAACATAAACTCAGAGAGATGTTTTTGGGTCTGCCCAAACGAGAAACACCTGTATGAGGAAGTGATATCTATATTAAAAGACAATAACACCAATAAAACATCCTTCTTGAAAAACCTATCAGCATTGTATGACAGCTGGGAAAATAAGGTGGGTGGTAGTGACAGGGCTGTCTTGGACAGTTCTCTTGAGGGGGCTAGTGCTGTCCTGGAGGACAGTGCTGAGGGTACTAATGTAGTCCTGGAGGAAAGTGCTCCTGAGGGTGCTAGTGCTGCCCCAGAGGACAGTGCTGAGGGTGCTATTGTTGTCCTGGAGGAAAGTGATCCAGAGGGTTCTAGTGATGTCTTAGAAGATAGAGCTCGAGAGGGTAGTAGTGTTGTCCTGGAGGACACTGAAGACATCCTTATTCAGTCCACAGAAGTTCAAAATAAAGATACTGCTGGAGATCGATCAAAATGGGATGATGCCTCAGGTAATAGTCCGACACACTACCAGCAAAACCTGCTGGAAGCGCTGATGTCCATACAGGGGTAAAAGATATCGAGGAAACAGGAAAAATAAATGCACCAGCAGTGAATGCAGCTACAATAAATCCTAGCAAACATAAATACAATCTATGTAAATACTATGCCTTGGGTATCTGCAGGCATGGTATATCTGGTAAAACAGGTGGGACATGCACCTTTGACCATCCCAAAAAATGCCGCACCCGCATGGCAACAGGAGAGTGCAACTTCCCTTCTTGCAACTTATTTCACCCAGAAATATGTCACTTATCATTTTATGCAAGAAAATGCTACAATGCATACTGCCAGGCACATCGTCTGAAAGGGACTAGAAGACACAGACCAGCCAGACTATGGGAAACAAGAGAAAAGAGCCACAACCTCTCCAAGGACAGAGGTTTTTTTAGGGCCAGAAGGGAAAAAAGACTGGCAGGAAATGACAATAATCCTACACCACCTGACAACACTTTTGGAGCAGAGGCACCGACATTGGCCTCTTCCCCAGAACAACAAATATTAGAGTCAGCAAATAAAACCCCCCTAAATTCCACCAATATGACAGTTGTCTTTGCAAGCATACAGGGTCTAAAGCCGTCAAAAAATAACAAAATTCCTTAAATCAAGGGGCTGCTCACGGAGTCAAATGCAATGTTTGCATTTCATAGAGACCCACATAAAGGATCATTATGACAACGAAATATGGATCCCAGGCTATAACCTATTCTGATGTGACAGACTAAACAGGCAACAAGGGGGGGTTGGCCTGTGTGTCACAGAGTCGCTCATTTGTGCAGAACTACTAAACACCTCAAATGATGTAGTTGAAGTTTTGGCGGTAAAGATCGAAAACCAAAACCATGTCATTGTGGTAGTATACAAGCCTCCAGATGTAACTTTCCAGCAATTCCAGGAGCAGCTTGAGAAAATTGACCACTGTCTGGAAAATTCCCCAACCCCTGCCCCAAACATCTTACTACTAGGAGATTTCAACCTGAGACACATAAAATGGAGGAGTATAGCAAACAATGTATTAGCAGAGATCACCCCGGGAGACAGCTCAGATAAAAATTCACACACACATGAACTACTAAATCTTTGCAACAAATTCACCTTATACCAGCAAATAGTAGAGCCTACAAAACTAGAAAATATGCTGGACCTCATATTCACTAACAATGATAATCTAATACGTAATATAACTGCATCAAAGACAGTTCACTCAGATCACAACATAATTGAGGTACAGACATGTATGCACAGGACTGCAGACCAGCAAAATGTAAACAGTCATGAAGGTCTCTTCATGAAATTCAATTTCAATAACAAAAACTTATAATGGGACCAAGTAAACCATGTCCTAAATGAAACAAGCTGGGAAGATATCCTAGACAACATGGACCCGAACATCTGCCTTGAAAAAATGAATTCTGTGGTACTTGAGATATGCTCAAGACACATTCCATTCAGAAAAAGAAAGAGAAGATGTAAACTAGAAAGAGAGAGACGTTCCCTATATAGACAAAGGCGAAGAGTCACAGAGCTGCCGAAGGGAAGCACTAGTCAATGAAATTGCAAATATCGAACTTAAGCTGAAGGAATCTTATAGGAGACAAGAATCACAGGAAGAACTAAAAACCATGAAGGAAATTGAAAAAAAAAATATTTCTTCTCTTATGCCAAATCTAAGGAAAAACAACATCTAGTATTGGGCCCCTGCTTAGGCAGGATGGGACATATACAGATGATAGCCAAGAAATGAGTGAGATACTAAAGTCCCAATATGACTCAGTGTTCAGCGATCCACTGCCCACTCTAAGAGTCGACAGTCCAAATGAATCCTTTATTAATGAAACCCAAAATTTGGTCATCCCAAAACTCTTGGATATTATTATAACTCCACATGATTTTAAAGAGGCAATTAATGACATGCCTTTGCACTCTGCCCCAGGCCCAGACTCGTGGAACTTCGTGTTCATCAAGAACTGCAAGAAGTCCCTATCGCTTGCCTTCAGCATTTTACGGAGAGGGAGCATGGACACGGGTCATCCCGCACACACTAAAAACAACAGACATAGCCCCACTCCACAAAGGTGGCAGTAAAGCAGTTGCAAAGAACTACAGACCAATAGCACTAACATCCCATATAAAAATCTCTGAGAAGGTTCTAAGAAGCAAGATAGCCAACCATCTAGATAACCATCAGTTACACAACCCAGGACAACATGGCTTTAGAGCAGGTCACTCCTGCCTGTCCCAGCTGCTGGACCACTATGACAAGGTCCTGGATGCTGTAGAGGATAAACAAAATACAGATGTAGTATACACAGACTTTGCAAAAGCTTTCGACAAGTGTGATCATGGTGTAATAGCACACAAAATGCGGGATAAAGGAATAATGGGAAAAGTAGATAGATGGATCTACAACTTACTTACAAATGGAACACAAAGAGTAATAGTAAACAGAGTAAAGTCCCAGGCAGCCATGGTAAAAAGCTGTGTTCCACAAGGCACAGTACTCACTCCCATTCTATTCCTCATCCTCATCCTCATCACCATGGCAATGGTCTCCATCAAAGACACTGCGAGACTCCAAGTGGACATCAACCAAATCTTCAAATGGGCCACTCAAGACAATATGGAGTTCAACAAGGAGAAATTTCAACTACTCAGATATGGAAAACTTGAAGAAATTAAAAATGTGTTAGGGTATACCACAAATTCTAACCATACAATAGAGCAGAAAAGTAATGTGAAGGACCTGGGAGTGATAATGTCAGAGGATCTTGCCTTCAAAGACCACAACAATGTATCTACCTCATCTGCTAGGAAAATGATAGGATGGATAATGAGAACCTTCAAAACTAGGGCTGCCAAGCCCATGATGATTCTCTTCAAATCACTTGTGCTCTCTAGGCTGGAATACTGCTATGCACTAATGGGCCCCCTTCAAGACTGGCGACATTGCAGACCTGGAGAGTGTACAAAGAACTTTCACTGCACACAAAAGTGCGATAAGGCACCTAAACTACTGGGAACAGTTTAAGGTCCTTGATCTGTATTCCCTCAAATGATAATATACACTTGTAAGGTCCTGGAGGGATTGGTGCCAAACCTGCATACGCAAATCACTCCATATGAAAGCAAAAGACGGCAGGAGATGCAACATTCCCCCGATGAAAAGCAGGGGTGCCACGAGTTCACTGAGAGACAACACAGTAAGTGTCCAGGGCCCAAGACTGTTCAGTTGCCTCCCAGCATACATAAGGGGGATTACCAATAGATTCCTGGCTGTCTTCAAGAAGCCACTAGACAGGCACTGAAAGTCAGTACCTGATAAACCAGGCTGTGGTTCGTAGGTCAGCTTGTGTGCGGCCAGCAGTAACAGCCTGGTTGATCAGACCTGGTCTCAGACCGGGCCACGGGGGCATTGACCCCTGAAATCCTCTCCAGGTAAACTCCATGTATGTTAGGCAGGATTTTTTTTTTATACTGTGCACACTCACCACACAGATCTATTCTCTCATTTCTAGGACCAAACATGCTGCTCACATCTTATCTGAGTGAGCCAACCTCATGATGTAGAACAACATAGGGGAGCCTGGCCTCTGTATGTTGTTCTATGTAATGGACACCGAAATGATTAAAAAGAGGCTTTTCGATCATTTTTCCATCCATACATTTAACCCTTACACAATCCAAACGTAGATCTACGTTCGATTTTGCATTCTTACGTAAAAAAGTAGATCTGTTTAGAGTGCTACGTGCACAAACGTAGATCTACGTTTGGACAGGTTAAGGGTTAAGAGTCATTTTATGTAATTCATCACTGTAGTAAACAAGTTTCTCTTAAGTTTTTCTTATATGATCTGGCGACACTTTTTTTGTTAGTAACTCCTAGGTCACTCTATTTGACACTCAACCCTTTGAGGGTCCGTGCCATAGATCTACGGCTTTACGTTGAGGGTCCAAACCGTAGATCTACCTCATGAGCTCAGCTTACTCTGATAAGCTGTGAGCAGTAAATTTTGGCCTAGATATGAGAGAAAACATCTATGTGGTATGTGTGCACCACATAAAACAAATCCTGCAGCACATAGTGCATAATGAGAGAAAAAACCGAGACTAATTTTCGATTAAAACCGAATTTGCAGTGTTTTTTTGTGTTTTTTATAGTTGTATTTGCGATTTCTTGGTCTCATTTGATAGAATGGAAGACATATTACAGAAATAGAGATGATTTTGATTGCTTTTATTACTGGAAATAGCTTGAAACTGAGCTCAAAGTAGCGGAAATGTTAAATTTTTGCCGATGTTCAAGAGTAAACAAACGACCTCACATGCCTAATACACGCCAGCTGGTGGGTCTAACATACATTCACAAATGTGGTGATATTATTTATACATTTATTACAATATTGCATAACAGTAAATCTTCTTTTTTTAGGTTTGAATGAAAATTCATTATGTGAATAAAAAATCAAAATGGAATTCATTAGTAAAGCCTGAAAACGTAACTTATGAACAGAGGATATGTTAGTCTACTGCCAGAAATGCCTGCATTGTTTATTCTGGACCCTATTTTGAAACTGGAGTATTATTTTGAACTTTGCATTAAATTGGCCAAATTACCAGTTTCCGATCACTTTATTTTGTAGTTCAAACAGTTGACTTGGCGAATTCTTGTGCTCAATCGATAGAATAGAAGTAATACTAGTGAAATAGCTAAGAATTTGGTCAACTGGAATAATGTAATTGGCCTAAAATGAGAGTCAAAGTCGGCAAAATCACCGATGCATAAATATCACTGACACATCAAAATTCACGAGAGTATAATTTCGTCAGTTTTACATCAAATTTCGTACTTTTTGTTTTATTACCTTCAGAAAAAGATTCTCTACCACTTCATAAGAAAAAAATGACAAAATTATTTTTTGAAAATTCTTGGACACTGGTGCACACTTTGAAATTTGGCCTCTGGACCCTGAAAGGGTTAACCCTTTCAGGGTCCAAGGCCCAAATCTGGAGTCACGCACCAGTGTCCAAGAGTTTTCAAAAAAAAAATTTGTTATTTTTTCTTATGAAATCATAGAGAATCTTTTTGTGAAGGTAATAAAACAAAAAGTACGAAATTTGGTGGAAAATTGACGAAATTATGCTCTCGCGAATTTTGATGTCTCAGCGATATTTACGAATCGGCGATTTTGCCGATTTTGACTCCCATTTTAGGCCAATTACATTATTCCAATCAACCAAATTCTTAGCTATTTCACTAGTATTACTTCTATTCTATCGATTGAGCACAAGAAATCGCCAAGTCAACTGTTTCAACTACAAAATAAAGTGATCAGAAATTGTTAATTTGGCCAATTTAACACAAAGTTCAAAATATTCCAATTTCAAAATAGGGTCCAGAATGAACAATGTAGGCACTCCTGGCACTAAACTAACATTTCCTCTGTTCATTAGTTATGTTTTGAGGCTTTACAAATAAATTCCATTTTGATTTTTTATTCACATAATGAATTTTTATTCACACCAAAAAATAGAAGATTTACTGTTATGCAATATTGTAATAATTGTATAAATATCATCACCACATTTGTGAATGTATATTAGACCCACCAGCTGACGTGTATTAGATGTGTGAGGTCGTTTGTTTACTCTTGAATATCGGCAAAAATTTAACATTTCTGCTACTTTGAGCTCAGTTTCAAGCCATTTCCAGTGCTAAAACCAATCAAAATCATCTCTATTTCTGTAATATGTCTTCCATTCTATCAAATGAGACCAAGAAATCGCAAATACAACTATAAAAAACATACGAAAAAACACTGCAAAGTTGCTGTTTTAATCGAAAAATCATGATTTCATTTTTTTTCTCTCATTATACACAGTGTGCTGCAGGATCTGTTTTATGTGGTGCACACATACCACATAGATGTATTCTCTCATATCTAGGCCCAAATGTACCACTCACAGTTTATCAGAGTGAGCTGAGCTCATGGCGTAGATCTACGGTTTGGACCCTGAACATAAAGCCGTAGATCTACGGGACGGACCCTGAAAGGGTTAATATTGTATCACACTGTCTATGTTCTTCATGTTCTCTATTGTCACTTTCTCCTATTTCAATTATATGGGATTTGCATTAACCTTTTCAGGGTCGACAGGCCCTCTCAGAGACTTGTTCTCAGGGTCGACAGGCCCTCTCAGAGACTTGTTCTCAGGGTCGACAGACCCTCTCAGAGACTTGTTCTCAGGGTCGGCCAAATTTCAAAAAAAAAAAAAAAAAAAAATTCTTATGAGAAGATAGAGAATCTTTTCCCGGTCATAATGACACCAAAAGTATGAAATTTGCTGGAAAACTTATGGAATTATGCTCTTGTGAATTTAGTGGTCTCGACGATGTTTACGCATCGGCGATTTTGCCCACTTTAAGCCCTATTTTCAGCCAATTCCAGTGTACTTGTCGACAAAAATCATAAAAATTTTGCTAGAACTCCATTTTTTCTATTGAATGAGTACAAGAAACCACCCATTTACCGATTTCAACTATCCAATACATTGGTCAGAATTTAGCAATTTTGCCAATTTCACACAAATTTCTAAAGGTGCCAATTTCTGAATAGGGTCCAGAATAAACAAGAAAGACATTCCTGGCACTAAAATAACATTTCCTCTGTTCATTAGTCATGTCTCCAAGCCCCTCTTACATTCTTTTGCTTTCCACTTTGAATTTTTATTCTCACAAAAAAATAGAAGATTTACTGTTATGCAGACTACTGTATTGGTGTAGAAATGGTATAAATAATATCAGCGCACTTGTGAAAGAATATTAGACTCACCAGTTGACGTGTATTGGACTCTTGGCATGATTTGTTTACTTTTGAACTTTGGTAAAAATCGAACATTTTTGCTACTTTGAGCTCAATTTCAAGGCAGTTTTCTTTGTAAAACCAGACAAAATCACCTCAATTTCTGTAAGATGCCTTCCATTCTATAAAATGAGACCAGGAAAAGTAGAATAAAACAATAAATATCATACAAAAATACAGTGCAAAGTCGCTGTTTTAATCCAAAAACACGGTCAAAGTTTTTTTTTCTCATTACACACTGTGTGCTGCAGGATTTTTTTTATACCACGCACACTGACCACATAGACCCATTCTTTCATATGTAGGCCTATCAGCTTTCTCTCACTAGATTTGATGGCACTAGAATTTAGGCATAGTACGTCAAAAACCCTGGTGCATAAGCCGTACTGGTACGGCCGATACCCTGAAAGGGTTAAATTCCACTATATAGACATATAGTGGAATTTAACCCTTTCACTCCATTACATTACTGTTATGGGGCTATAGGACCCAACATGTATTTACAAGTAACAGTTACTCTGGAATACCTAATTATATTGAATTGATGGGGACTTAGCTCTAAATGTCATAAGGGCAGATCACCCTTATGACTGAGAGGCAGCTGGGTCAAGCCTATTTTTCTCAATATAATAGGTTATACTATAGATACACATACACACAATTTAAATAAGTAGTTTAAAGTTGTAATTCTTTTTGTAAATGTAAAATTAAGGTGTGGTAGAAGTGTGGTAACTGGAGAATTGTGCTTGGCAACAGTCTTTTGTTGGTGTGGGAGGAGCTTAGCTAGGCTCCTCCCTCCCTCTCTCTCTCTCTCTCTCTGTTGCTGGCCTTCAACCTGGCAGGATCTCTGGGTCTTCTATTTTTTTGGGGTATTATGTGTACTCCAGGGGTGAGTTTTTATAACTTAAGTTGTGGCCACCATACCCAGGGTGACTAAAGTGTGTCAAAACACTGGTTAGCCCAGAGATTAATCATGAAGAGAGAAGGGCAAAGTTGCTGAGATGCACCATGTGGGAGAGCAGCTAAGGAGTGTGTAGATTTTTGTTTTGAATATGTGAGGCTGTAATTGTAAGATAAGATAAGATTTCGTTCGGATTTTTAATCCCGGAGGGTTAGCCACCCAGGATAACCCAAGAAAGTCAGTACGTCATCGAGGACTGTCTAACTTATTTCCATTGGGGTCCTTAATCTTGTCCCCCAGGATGCGACCCACACCAGTCGACTAACACCCAGGTACCTATTTGCTGCTAGGTGAACAGGACAACAGGTGTAAGGAAACGTGTCAAAATGTTTCCACCCGCCGGGAATCGAACCCAGGCCCTCCGTGTGTGAAGCGGGAGCTTTAGCCACCAGGCCACCAGGCCTGTACATATCTATTTAGAATACAGTTATATTTTTATAGTTGTGGTTTACATAACCTGTGAAGAGGGCTGGTGAAAGGATATCAGAGACACTCAGGATGATCAGCCATGATGTAAGTATTACCCCTAGACAGATAAGGCCATTAAGTAAAAAGCTACCCCACACTAGAACATGTAGTGAGAACCTTACTATCAAAGTAATAAGGGACATAACAAAGTAACATGGGGGCTTGACCGGGAGAGTTATTTGACTGCTAAAATAACTCAAAACATTCTTTGAACTATATGTGCTGGTATGGGGTAATAACAGTTGCATGTTTCTGGTAGGAGAAGATTTACCAAGGTGGTGTCAGTGGAAGTGTTGCTTTCATATATTAGTTTACAGGTTGTTTTTCTCCTAAGGTGGGAGAAAGGTTGAGTAACACATTTTTGTTGTGGTTATGGTAAGTGCTATGTGCATAGTTTACATTCAATTTGTGTTATTTTATGTGCCTGTGGGAAAACTTTGTCCACTGATACTGTAGGAGGGAAGCAAGTGTTTAAAGATAAAAACTGTCAGAAGTTGAGTCTTTAAACTTTTTAGGCTTCAGGGAGGAAGGTAATAATTCATCAGTAAACATGCCTGTTAACAGTGAACATGAGGGATCACCTACTCCAGGTGATATGGAAATGGAGAGAATGAGACTGAAATTAGCTGTACTAGAGGCTGAAATGAAATTAATGAAAGCTAAGGAGGAAGAACGTCAAAGATTAGGAGGTTCTGAACAAGAGCCTGAACAGTACTTTAACATAACTAAAGCTGCAGATTTTGTCCCTAAGTTTACAGAGAGTGACCCAGATAGATATTTTTCTTTTTTGAGAAGACTGCTCTGGAGCAAGGATGGCCCAAACAGAAGTGGGCTACCCTAGTTCGCACACAACTTGTGGGTAAAGGATTCCAGAGAGTAGAGACTCTGGAGGGGCAAAATTTTTCTGATTATGATAAAATTAAAGAGGAAGTATTGCTGTCATACCAAATGATACCTGAGAAATATAGACAAAAGTTCAGAAATAAAAATTTTTGGGATGGGCAGACCTTAACTGAGTTTGGGAATGAGAAACTGTTCCTTTTTAAGAAATGGGTTTGTTCCAAAGGAGTTAATAAAGACTATAACAAATTAGTAGATCTGATGGTTCATGAGGAATTGTACAATACAATCCCTGTTGACCTCAGAGAGTATCTGGAGGACAAAAACCCAGATAATCTTTCAGAAGCACTGGATCTAGGTGACCGATTCCTGGCTCGCAGGGAATTGGTAAGTAAAAACAGTCATGCTCCTTCTGAAAATTTCCCTACTCATTCTATACCTTATTCCAAGTCCTATGGTCATAAAGGTAAGTGGGACAAGAATTTTTCAGGGACAAATGAAGGCTGAGGCACCCTCTAAAATAGAATGAAAAGGTAAGTCAGCTGGAGCTCAAATTTTACCTAGATAATCAGATAATGTTTCAGGTCCTCGAGTAAACAGTACCAGTCCTACACCAAATGGTAAAAATACCGTTAAGAGTTTTATCTGTTACTGCTGTAACAAAACTGGACACACACAAAAGTTTTGCTGGTCAAGACGGCGAGATCAGGAAAGGGAGGAATCATCCCAGGGGACCCTAACTGCAGAGATACATCCAGTTGCCTGCATTAGGTCTTCAAGGCAAGGTGAGGAGGAACCTTTGGATCTAGACCCCAGGATGTGTATATTTTTTAGTAGGTCCACAGTTGGTTTGCAAAAGGATGTAGGCAGAGTTGAGAACATATTGTCCTTGAGAGATGGATGTAGCACCTACTCCTTGCTACATGCTGGAATGCTGCCAGTGTCTAAGGATACCTATACTGGGGTAGATATATTGTTGAAGGGTATTATGGGTTCAACCATAAGGACACCTGTACACAAATTGTGGGTAGAATCTGCATACCAAGTTGGCTATATCCCTGTAGGTATCTCAGATGAAATTCCCTTCGAAGGGGTCAACCTCTTATTAGGGAACAATGTTATGGGCCTGTTAGACAGTGAGGAACAACTAGTTTGGGGGAAACCAAGTCCCAAATGTTGGGAGGAAAAGACTAGGAAAACCCTGCCAGACCTTCTCCCTGATGATTCCACCATGAGAAGTATGGCTCATGATCATGCTACCAACAGTCTTCATGATATTTCTCTTGAGGATGGTGAGGGCTTAAGTTTGGTAACTCTGCTTTCTGATGTTGAACTGCAGTCAACTGAAGAAAAGGATGTTCCAGCCTGAGCTGAGCATGATTGGAGAATGGATCAGTTAAATAGTGTGAGAGAGGCTGCACCCGCTAGGGTGCAATTAATTTCTGTGCAGGAAAATGTCACTCTTAAGCTGATCAGAGCCTTAGCTGTTGCTGAGGAAGAGATTTTACAATTAAATAAGTGTTTTCATTTCAGGGAGGAAACTCTTACAAAGAATTCACCTCTGTTCGCAGTATCGATGGAAGGAGAACAAGGGTTTTGTCCCCAGATGGTGATGTCCAAGGTTTCCAGGCATTTCTTCTGGTCTCATCTGTGGGAGACTGTCAGAGAGTATATTGAGACCTATCATGTCTCTCAGTTTATAGGGAGACCTAGTCAAAGCATTAAACCTGTTCCCCTTCAGTCTATTTCAGAATCAGGTGAACCCTTCAGCAAGCTGGTAGTAGATGTACTTGGTCAATTCTCAAGGACCAAACTGGGAAATGATTATTTACTCACAATTATTTGCTCCGTTACCAGGTACCTGGAAGCAGTCCCTCTACATGAGATAACTGCTCATGTAGCCCTAAGGGTTTTGATGAAGTTCTTTTTTCATGTTGGTTTTCCTCAAGAGGTGCAAAAAAGACCAAGGGCCTAACTTTACCTCAGTCTTTTAGAAATGTTTTAAAGGGATTAAAAGTAGAGCCTCAGTTTTCAACTGCCTATCACTCTCCATCTCAAGGGGAAATAGAGAAATTACATCAAACCCTCAAGACAATGATGCAAGCCTATGGTATAGACAATACTAACAACTAGGATGAGTGGATCCCTTTCTTTGTATTTGCTGAGTGGGGAAGCACTCTGGAATCTCTGAGCTATTGGCTTGGGGAGGATGGTGATCCTCCCCCTAGGAGCTTTTTCTGTTTCAGACACTGTTTGGCTCATATGAGGTGGATGGTACCAGTGAACGTGCCCATCAACCAGACCAGGATGATGATGTGGGACCATAATGCTCTGGAGTCTGTAGAGGAAGTGCTGATACTGGAGCCAGTTTATGTGAAAATCTGTATGGCAAGTTGCTGTGACCTGAACATGTTGTGGGAGAAGTTCCCAGGGGTTAGATATAAAACCCACACCCCCAAGCAAGAAAACAATGAGTATAATATACACAGTAACTGGTCAAAGGGTTTGAAGTTGTCAAAAATTCAGAGAGGCCAATGTTTTAATGGAATGTAAAGGGGTGCAAAACAGTAATCTGTATGAAATAGCAAAAGCGTATTTAAGAAATAACAGGTGTGTAAAAGATTTTGGGAAATGCATGCTTGGGTATAATGAGAAAAATGTTGGAGAGTTGGCTCAGCCACCTTGGAACCTTATAAAGTTTTGGGATGTCAGTAATGGGGAAAAGTTGAAGCTCCATGAAGAAATTGTTAAGGAAGCTAAACCAATTCAACAACTTTTGTGTGAGAAAAATCTGTATGAAAAATTGGATATGGAGGAAGAAGTGAAATTCTTCCAACACCAGTTTGTAGTGCTTAGTGAGAATCAGTGGGCATTCCCATGCTTCATGGTTCCCAAAGTAGATGGCACCCTGGGCATATGCACTGACTACCACAAGGTACATTTAACAACTAAGGTTTACAGGATTAGAAAGATTGATACTGATGCAGTAAGAGATGCAAACATTTTAAATAAACTAAAACATGGGGCAGGAGGATGTGATTTCCATACCCTGTGTTCCAGTACCATTTTCATGTGTGTAATGCAAATTGTGTTCATTGTGTGCTTAAAATTTGTGTGTGAGATGGAACGTGATGGTATTTGTGTAAACTTGATGTATCCAACCTGGGTGCAAAGAGATGTCTTTGGTGTTTGTTGTTTTACTGCGAGAGGTTGCAGAACTGTTACTATCTATGAACATCCTTCTAAGTTTAAATGTCAACATTTTACCACAGGAAAGAAAATTTTCATTTTGGGGCTGGCTATTCAGCATTTGTATATGCCTCAGGATCTCTTCATCCTGTTCCTGTGTATGGTGACTAAAATCAGACTCTTAAAATGGGCTTTGTTCCTATAGCCTTTTAATTTTGAAGTTAAATATATAAAAGGCTCAGAGAATGTGGTTGCTGATGCTCTCTCTAGATGTTTCATGTAGATGCATGGAGCGTACTTTGTACATAGTGTTTGTCATGTGCTGACCTTGTTGTTTTTGCAGTGGTGAACTCTCGGCGAGCCTGAGTACTCTCTACCAGCCATCTGACTGTGAAGGAGTCGGGTCGGAGCCAAAAGTGTGACGAGGGTCAGTGTAGTATATGTAAATGTGAGTTGAGGCAGTGGTTGACAACCTTCGGTAACATGAGACGTTCAGGAAGGTATATGATATGTTGTGTCTTGGTGTGCTATATATACAAAACGGCCCGACAATTTGCCTTTGTGGTCCCTTGGACCCCTTCATGTTCTATGTCAGCCTCCTCTTCATAAGTTTGGAGGATCTGTGTGGAGTGGGACCTCGGAAGATGGGCTTGAGTGCCTGACCATGTTACGGATTGTGAGTGTTGACTGGAAGTCTCACTGTTTGGTTCGGCCACCAAGTGAGAGACACCTTGACATGTTTTGTGAAGTTTCCTGCCTGGTGTACACCTGACTGCTCTGGGTTTGGCTCCACTCTCGTCTCCTGATCAGGAAGATGCCACCCTGGAGTACCAGTTGCTTGCGGGATTACCGCAGCAGAGGCACAGGCATGTTGGTGCAGGCTTTCACAGTGGACATTGTGTGCAATTCTTGCATTGTAATGTGTATTGTTTTTAAAAGCCACTAAAATTGTAAATAGTTACACCCTTGAGTATATGGGTATGGTTAAAATGCTTTTCTAAAAAATTCTGCAATATGTTGTAAATAACAGTAAAGTGAAGAGTAGTTAGGGTGCTGGGAAATATGTAGCATTTCTAGTAGTCTTGCTTACCGCCTTCAGACTTAAGCAATATACTTTTACTAGCCGTATCCTGAGGGACATGGCTAGCTTTTGTGAGACTTCGTCTGGAGGTGGGGGTATAATGGGGCTATAGGACCCAACATGTATTTATAAGTAACAGTTACTCTGGAATACCTAATTATATTGAATTGATGGGGACTTAGCTCTAAATGTCATAAGGGCAGATCACCCTTATGACTGAGAGGCAGCTGGGTCAAGCCTATTTTTCTCAATATAATAGGTTATACTATAGATACACAAACACACAATTTAAATAAGTAGTTTAAAGTTGTAATTCTCTTTGTAAATGTAAAATTAAGGTGTGGTAGAAGTGTGGTAACTGGAGAATTGTGCTTGGCAACAGTCTTTTGTTGGTGTGAGAAGAGCTTAGCTAGGCTCCTCCCTCCCTCTCTCTCTCTCTCTGTTGCTGGCCTTCAACCTGGCAGGATCTCTGGGTCTTCTATTTTTTTGGGGTATTATGTGTACTCCAGGGGTGAGTTTTTATAACCTTAGTTGTGGCCACCATACCCAGGGTGACTAAAGTGTGTCAAAACACTGGTTAGCCCAGAGATTAGTCATGAAGAGAGAAGGGCAAAGTTGCTGAGATGCAGCATGTGGGAGAGCAGCTAAGGAGTGTGTAGATTTCTGTTTTGAATATGTGAGGCTGTAATTGTATATTCTGTACATATCTATTTAGAATACAGTTATATTTTTATAGTTGTAGTTTACATAACCTGTGAAGAGGGCTGGTGAAAGGATATCAGAGACACTCAGGATGATCAGCCATGATGTATTACCTCTAGACAGATAAGGCCATTAAGCAAAAAGCTACCCCACACTAGAACATGTAGTGAGAACCTTACTATCAAAGTAATAAAGGACATAACAACGTAACAATTACCGCCTATTAAATCTCTGTTTTTTCCCATTGTAGAACAAGTTCACCTTTGGAAAGTGTGAGAGTACGACAAGACTCAGTTATGTCACAGGAGAGTGACCAGAGTAGTTCATACAGCTACCTTGCTGACGGAGGTGCCGGCAGCACTCATGTACATCACAGCAATATTGATGAAGGTAGGTGCTAACACTCTCTGGTAGTGAATCTTAACACTGTGCCAACCATTTGATTCATTATGACACTCCATAAATAAAGTTGAGCATGTTTGTAATTGGGTCATTCACACTTTTTTATTACCTCATCAAACTGGTAGGAGTTGAGGGTATGTATTGTGGAACACTAGGAAAAAGTTGGTTCATTTGTTTTATGATTTAGTTTTTTCAGTATTTCAGAAGAGTGTCAAGTTAGGTATCAACCAGTAATTGTTTCCGTGGATTGTCTCTCCAGCTTTAAGTATAGAGGTAACCCTTACTATTTTAGGTATGGATGGCAATGTTTGGGAGTCTTGAGATTTGTTAAACAGTGTTTCAGTGGAGGGTAATATCACAGGACCTGCTTTCTTATACTTTAATGATGATGGTATATTACCTAAGTTTCCTGCCCTGTTTGTCAGTTAATTTATTAGTTTAGTAAAACAAATAATTTGATATGGAAATAAATATCAATTCAATTCAATTCAATTCAAGTTTACTCTCTATAAGGGTTACAATGTGGGGTTTGCAGGTTTTGGGTATTGTGTGGTTTACATGTTATAAAATACTAATTACAGAGGGGGCCACTAGGACACTTAGCATGGCTAGGCATTTCAGGCAGACTTAGATTAATTCTTAACATTAAATCCTTACAGATTATGGTATTAAGGCTAAGTGACTACATCATAATTTGTGAGTTTAGCAATGTGAATGCTTTTGTTTTGGCACAATGAAGTGTCTATATTGGAGTATCATAGGCAAACTTATGACTAGTTAGAATTTATTATTTTAAGATTAAGATTAGTATTTCTGGGTTTATAGTCAGTGGGTGAGTGAGTGTAATTGTGAACCACCAGGTGGTTATCATGTAGTTAGTTGTTGGGGTGTATCAGGGAGATAAGATGTTTTCTAACTGTAGTTTTGAAAGTGATGAATGTGTCTGCAGTTCTAGAGTTTTCAGGTAGGGTGTTCCAGATTTTAGGTCCTTTGAAATGCATTGAATTTTTGTAAAGGTTTAGTCGAACACGGGGAATGTCATAGAGATGTTTGTGTCTGGTGTTATGCCTGTGGATCCTGTCACAACTATCAAGAAAGCGTTTTAGGTCAAGGTTAATATTGGAATTTAAGGTCCTGTAGATATAGATTGCACAGTAGTAAGTGTGGATGTTCTGAACAGGGAGTGAGTTTAGATCTATGAAGAGTGGGGGGGAGTGTTGCCAGGGATGGGGTTTAGCGATTATTCTTATTGCGGCTTTTTGTTGGGTTATTATTGGCTTTAGGTGTGTTGCTGCAGTTGAACCCCAAGCACAGATAGCATAGGTGAGGTATGGATATATAAGTGAATGGTCTAGTGTGAGAAGGGCAGTTTGCGGCACGTAGTATTGTATCTTGGAGAGGATCTGGAACATTAGAAATCCCCAAAACTAGAAGTCATATTTAGACTGTAAAATAATAGCATAATAAATATGAAAATATCAGTCAATTTAATTTAATAAACAAGCTTGGTGAAGCAGTTGTCCTCTGTATTATGAAATGTATATATTAAATAACAAAAAGGCACAATACCGTGACTGGAACGATACACAAATAACCCGCACATAAAAGACAGAAGCTTACAACGACGTTTCGGTCCGACTTGGACCATTGACAAAGTCACGCTAACAGAGGAGGAGCAGGACGGCTATATATAGGCAGGAAGAGGTGGAGGTAGTAGTAGTGGTAGTAGTAGTAGTAGTAGTAGTAGTACAAGAATTGTATATAATACCGACAGGATGAAATGACACACGCACAACACCCGGGCATCATCACCGTAGATGCTTCGCCATCCAGCCAGCCACTGGATGGCGAAACGTCCACAACAAAGACAACCAGACGCCGCACATGTGTCTAATTTCATCAGTAGAAGTAGTAGAAGAAGAAGAGGTAGTAGTAGTGGTAGTGGTAGAAGTGGGAAATAAGGAAGACGAGCCAGTCAAATACAAAGGAAGGGGAGCACTGCAAGAGAGCTAGAAACCCACAGAGGGAGAGCAAGCGCACCGAGGTGCGTGAAAGGGGAAGTGGTGAAATAAAATAAGGAACAGAAACACGAGACAGGAGAGAGAAAGACAACCCAGAGGAGAAAAGGAGAGAGGAAAGGGGAAGAGGAAGAAGAAAAAGAAGAAGAAGAAAAAATGAGGATTCAGGTTAAGTCAGAACACCCGTGACTTAACCTGAATCCTCATTTTTTCTTCTTCTTCTTTTTCTTCTTCCTCTTCCCCTTTCCTCTCTCCTTTTCTCCTCTGGGTTGTCTTTCTCTCTCCTGTCTCGTGTTTCTGTTCCTTATTTTATTTCACCACTTCCCCTTTCACGCACCTCGGTGCGCTTGCTCTCCCTCTGTGGGTTTCTAGCTCTCTTGCAGTGCTCCCCTTCCTTTGTATTTGACTGGCTCGTCTTCCTTATTTCCCACTTCTACCACTACCACTACTACTACCTCTTCTTCTTCTACTACTTCTACTGATGAAATTAGACACATGTGCGGCGTCTGGTTGTCTTTGTTGTGGACGTTTCGCCATCCAGTGGCTGGCTGGATGGCGAAGCGTCTACGGTGATGATGCCCGGGTGTTGTGCGTGTGTCATTTCATCCTGTCGGTATTATATACAATTCTTGTACTACTACTACTACTACTACCTCTACTACTACCTCCACCTCTTCCTGCCTATATATAGCCGTCCTGCTCCTCCTCTGTTAGTGTGACTTTGTCAATGGTCCAAGTCGGACCGAAACGTCGTCGTAAGCTTCTGTCTTTTATGTATATATTACTGAAATATATCTCTACCAGTCCGCCATCACATATCTGGCATCGTTGGAACCTGTAGAGTGCCGGATTATTGAGTTTGCCAAATTACAGAGTGGTTAGGTTAGAATCCACTTAATAAAGTTAACCAACTTGACTTACACAAGAGAGTTCATTGAACATCAGCAAAAATTGAACATTTCCACTACTTTGAGCTCAATTTCAAGGTATTTTTTGTCATGAAACCAATCAAAATCAAATCTATTTCTGTAATATATCTTCCATTCTATCAAGTGAGACCAAAAATATGAGAATACAACCATAAAAATCATACAGAAATATATCACTAAGGGGCAGCTAATAGCTGAGAAGTGAACTCCATTATTTATTGTCTGATATTTTTTTCTTTTTGGTGTACATTAAGAAGCATCTTTCCATCATACATTGCCCAAGTTTCAATAAGATAACCCAACAAACAACTGAGAAAAAAATTATTTACCAAAAATCATATATGGCAAGCCCAAGCCAGGTAAAGTGAAACCTCGGTTATTGGCCGCAATCCATTCCAGAAGCTCGGCCTAAAAGCAAAATGGCCGAAAACCGAAATAATATTTCTCATAAGAATTGATGTAATTACAATTAATCCATTCCAGACAAAAATATTCAACAAAATATAATTTTTTAACAATTAAATCAGTATTAAATACCTTTATTGAAGACTAATTCTGTCTTCTGGAATGTCTGCTACACTTCCTGCATGTCTGCTACACTTCCTGCATGACTGTTGCACTCCCTGCATACCCGTTACACTCCTTGCATGCCTGTAACACTTCTTGCATGCCTGCTACACTTCCTGCATGTCTTGTACACTTCCAGCATGTCTGCTACACTTCCTGCATGCCTGCTACACTTCCTTCATGCCTTCTACACTTCCTGCTTGCCTTCTACACTTCCTGCATGCCTTCTACACTTCCTGCATACCTGCTACACTTCCTGCATGTCTGCTACACTCCCAGCATGTCTGCTACACTCCCTGCATGCCTGTTACACTCCCTGCATGCTTGTTACACTTCTTGCATGCCTGTTACACTTCCTGCATGCCTGTTACACTTCCTGCATGCTTGCTACACTTCCTGCATGTCTTCTACACTTCCTGCATGCCTGCTACACTTCCTACATGCCTGCTACACTTTCTTCCTGCCTGCTACACTCCCTGCATGTCTGCTACACTCCCTGCATGCCTGCTACACTCTCTACATGTCTGTTACACTCCTTGCATGCCTGTTACACTTCCTGCCTTCCTGCTACACTTCCTGCATGCCTGCTACACTTCCTGCATGCCTGCTACACTTCCTACATGTATCCTACAGTCTCTGCATGCCTGCTGTACTCCCAGCATGCCTGCTAAACTCCCTGCATGTCTGTTACGCTCTTTGCATGCCTGTTACACTTCCTGCATGCCTGATACAGTTCCTACATGTCTGCTACACTCCCAGCATAGCTGCTACACTCCCTGCATGCCTGTTACACTCCCTGCATGCCTGTTACACTCCTTGCATGCCTCTTAAACTTCCTGAGTGCCTGCTACACTTCCTGCATGTCTGCTACACTTCCTTGCATGCCTCTTAAACTTCCTGAGTGCCTGCTACACTTCCTGCATGTCTGCTATACTTCGTGAGTGCCTGCTACACTTCCTGCATGTCTGCTATACTTCCTGCATGCTTGCTACACTTCCTGCATGCCTGCTACACTTTTTACATGCCTGCTACACTCCCTGCATGCCTCCTACAATTTTTGCATGCCTGCTACACCTTTTGCATGCCTGCTACACTCCCTGCATGCCAGTTACACTCCCTGCATTCCTGCAACTCTCCTTGCATGCCTGTTACACTTCCTGCATGCCTGCTACTCTGCCAGCATGCCTGCTACACTCCCTACATGCCTGTTACACTTCCTGCATGCCTGCTACACTGCCAGCATGCCTGCTACACTCCCTGCATGCCTGTTCCACTCCCTACATGCCTGTTACACTTCCTGCATGCCTGTTACACTTTCTGCATGCCTACTACACTTCACACTTAAATTCCATGGTATTTCTTACTCTCTTTACCACAGGAACTTTATTAGGAACTTTCTTTGGAGCCATGGTTACTTATTTCATAGTTGCACTGCAAAAAACCCACAAAAAAATGAAAAACAAGCAAAATATGTGGATGTATGAGCAGAAGCTTTTTCATACTCCGAAAGACACAGCCAAACTGGTGTGCAAGCGGCCCCAGCCAGTGGACGGACGCATCCCAAACAGCCAATCACTGAATTAACAGCCAATAACCGGGCGCCAAAAAACCAGTCAATCACCGAGTTGGCTGATAACAGAAGCGGCTGATAACCGAGGTCCACTGCTTTAGAAATAAGTCACTTTGTCCGACTTTTTTTGGTTATCCTAGGTTCTCTACACATATGCTGTTATGTATGATAATCTATATAGAGAAAATAGCTCTTTTGTTTCAGTTTTATGGTGCAGTACGAGTGTATATCACAGCCCTGTGCTATACTCCGTTTTCTCTAGTATAAGCCCCCAAGATAGGGATATGAGAATGGTACTTGTATCCCATATCATCATCATACCTCTGTCAAATTGCTCAGTATTATGCCAAATTTTATTCATTCTGGAGTATATAACATGTTTTTATGTTAGCCATATTGTTTATTATGTCATATTAGATCAATTGTGATGGGCAAATAAGCCATAGTGTTGATATTAGCATAATAATAAAGCATATTCTCCTGCATCACGAGACTGAGCTCATGGCAACCGACAGTGGCTTCAAAGTCACATACACAGTGTACTGTGTATGTGCCTTACACAACAAGAAGCATTTCTTTTATTCATTTAAACCAAGGATAGGGCTAAAAGTAAGCAGGTTATAACAATAAATGGTGAAAAAGAAATTGGAATGGCTTATGCAGTAAGTAGCGCCACCAAACAGTTTCAGTAGGTTGGTGTGGCAACTCTGGAAATTTGAAATTATGCTAGCTAAAATTAGTGCCGAAAACTGATGGAACCGGATGTCTGATTGCTGGATTTGTGATGGCAGACCTGTATTTATTAAAATAAAACTTGTTTTATATCCACTCCCCATAAATTAGGAACAACCAGAATGAGGAAAATTTTTAACCAGTTTGATTAAACATTGATGTTAAGAATTTGATCACAACACAATTCAATACTAAATACCCCACTAACATACTCATTCATAAAAGAGGTGGGCACAGCATATTAAAATCAAACTTGCTAAAAAGAAAATGAGAAACCCGAAATCATACCTAGCACAAACACAAATGTACAAACTCTCCCGAAATTCAAAGTTGTACCAGGGTCGCCAGACTTCCCAACCCATATGCGGCCAAATTCTTTTTCCAAAATGCCAAAAAAGTCAACTTCATTGCACACGTGATAATTACCAATATGAATTACTATTGAATGGAAGAAAATATCACTAGCTATGCTAGAATACTGTTTTCCATTCCATGTACAGTGGTACCTCGAGGTATGAACTTAATTCGTTCCAGAAGGCTGTTTGAGTGCCGATACCGAACAAATTTGTTCTCATAAAAAATAATGTAAATTAGATTAGTCTGTTTCAGACCCCGCAAAATACACTTACAAAAGCACCTTCAAAAATACACTTACATAATTGTTCGAGTTGCAAGCTGTTTGAAACTTGAGGAACCACTGTATTAATCCCACTCTTATGTACCACCTGATCCTGAATGTGGTAACACCTGTTATTTAACCCTTTGACTGTTTCCGACGTATAAATATGTCTTACGAGCCAATGTTTCTGACGTATTTATACGCATAAATTCTAGCAGCTTCAAATCAAGCAAGAGAAAGCTGGTAGGCCCACATGTGAGAGAATGGGTCTCCATGGTCAGTGTGCACCATATAAAAAAAATCGGGGAGCCAGTGGTGCATTGTGGGAATGCCATTTCAGTTGTCCTTTTTCAGCATGTCTAGCGGTAAGAAATATGTGATTCCCCAGCAAATCTGGGACTCTTCTCTTCCCAAGTGATGCTCTAACACAGATGGAAGTGTCAGTGAAGATCAATTTCATGATTTGGAGGAGTTTGAGACCAAAAGCAATGGAGGAGGAGGAGGGGGAGGAGGGGAGGAAGAGGAGGGAGGAGGAGGGAGGAGAGGAGGAGGAGAGGAAGAGGAGGAGGAGGGGAGGAAGAGGAGGAGGAGGAGGAAGAAGAAGAAGAAGATGTAATAATATTGTTCCCTTGAAGCAAGAAAAAAAAAAGTCCACCCCATGACAGTGACAAGATAAGGGGAGATAACATCTGATAAGAGCTGACTTTGATGAGCGTAAACGAGGGTAGAGCTGATAAGGAAATATTGCATGACCATCGCCCTCCCTTTGTTTTTGCTGGTACACAAACATTTCTGTCTGTCTATTTGTCTGTCTGTCAAGCTCCCTGTCTGTCCATCTAGCTCTCTGTCTCAGAGAGAGCCACAAGACTGTGTCATCACGTTTACTCACATCTTCAAGCAGAGTATAGCACTTTGTCTGGATTTCTTGGGTTATCCTAGGTAATTTACACTATGTATACTTGTATTTATGTGTACCTGTGAGACAGAGATAGGCAGACAGATAGAAAGAGAGACAGATTAAAAGATATAGAATGAGGGAGAAAGATAATTAGATAGAATGGAGGAGGGGAAGCAGCATCCGACCCCATTGTTTTGACAGGCAGGAGGGGGAGTGAGTAATGAGACAATATGTCACTTTGACAGCTGCCGACTTCTGACTCAAAACAATTATAAGCCACACACTCACACACAAGACAAGGAGGAGGAGAAGGAGGAGGAGAAGGAGGAGGAGGAGGAGAAGGAGGAGAAGGAGAAGGAGGAGAAGGAGAAGGAGGAGAAGAAGGAGAAGGAGAAGGAGGAGAAGGAGGAGGAGAAGGAGGAGGAGGAGAAGGAGGAGGAGAAGGAGGAGGAGGAGAAGGAGGAGGAGAAGGAGAAGGAGGAGAAGGAGAAGGAGAAGGAGGAGGAGGAGAAGGAGGAGGAGGAGGAGGATGATTGTTTGTTTGTTTTTGTAAACAAGTTTTGTAAACAATATATTGATAATTATGTTTGTGTGCTTATTGTGTTGTATACAACGAGTGTATATATGTACATTGCACCTTACTTTGGTCTCATAGGCCACATACGTTATGTGAAAAAATAAAATAGTGAAAAAAACAACAAACCTTCAAATACAAGTAAACTAAAGTTTACCGGGTGAGTGGCAGTCGCCGCTGTTGCCATACGCGGCTCATTTTCTGCAAACTTCACGGCTCTATATCTCGGTGAGTACCGATGGCAAAAATTTTTTTTTTTGGACTAAAACACTCAGAAAAATAATCTTAACATTTTCATAAGAATAAATAATTTTTTTTTTTTTTTTGAATATTTGGCGACCTAGAATGAGTTTCAGAGAGGGGCCTGAAACAGTCAAAGGGTTAACTAAGCTTTCTCCTGAAGCCCATGGTCCAGCTAAAACACTCAGAAGGTCTGGATTCGGACTGTGGGCTGCCAATTGAGAAAGCCCTGGCCTATACCTTGACAGCAATTTAAAATTTAACTTTTGCATCCACTATTTTATTTCTAAGCCTTTTTTCATATATTATTACCCTTTTAGTTACATTTTTTCTCTTTTCATTACAAAGCATTACTATTTTTTTATACAGTGGTACCCCGAGTTTCGGCCATGATTTGTTTCAGAAGGCTGTTAGAGTGCCGTCACCAAACGAATTTGTTCCCATAAGGAATAATGTAAATTAGATTAGTCTGTTTCAGACTCCTAAAAATACACTTACAATAACACACTTGCATAATTGTTTGAGTTGGGAGCTGTATGAAACTCGGGGTACCACTGTATTAGTTTATTTTTAATACCTTGCATTTGTACCCTGCTTGCTCCAAAAGTCATGTATTATTTTTGTGTTAACCGTATATCACTTATACAACCATTATGGATATCATTTCTTTCCATAAATGCATTTATAAATAATAAAAATATTTATAAAAATTTATAGATGGGGTTGTAAGAGAAGTGAATGCTCGGGTGTTGGCAAGAGGTGTGGGGTTAAAAGATGAAGAATCTAACATAAAATGGGAGTTGTCACAGTTGCTCTTTGCTGATGACACTGTGCTTTTGGGAGATTCTGAAGAGAAGTTGCAGAGTTTGCTGAATCAGTTTGGTAGGGTATGCAAAAGAAGAAAATTAAAATTGAATATAGGAAAGAGTAAGATGATGGGAATAACAAAAAAATTAGGTATCAAAAAATTGGATATCAGATTGGAGGGAGAGAGTATGGAGGAGGTGAATGTATTCAGATATTTAGGAGTGGACATGTCAGTGGATGGTTCTCTGAAAGATGAGGTGAATCATGGAATTGATGAGGGGAAAAAGGAGAGTGGTGCACTGAGGAGTCTGTGGAGACAAAGAACTTTGTCCTTGGAGGCAAAGAGGGGAATGTATGAGAGTGTAGGTATACCAACGCTCTGATATGGGTACGAAGCATGGGTGATGAATGTTGCACCAAGGCGAAGGCTGGAGGCAGTGGAGATGTCGTGTCTGAGGGTAGTGCATGTTGTGAATATAATGCAGAGAATTTTTAGTTTGGAAATTAGGAAAAAGTGTGAGATTACCAAAACTATTATCTAGAGGGCTGAAGAGGGGTCGTTGAGGTGGTTCGGACATGTAGAGGGGATGGAGCAAAATAGTAATACAGTGGTACCTCGGGATATGAACTTATTTCATTCCAGAAGGCTGTTCAAGTGCTGATACCGAAAGAATTTGTTCCCATAAGGAATAATGTAAATTAGATTAATCCGTTTCAGACCCCCAAAAATACACTTACAAAAGCACCTACATAAATACACTTACATAATTGTTCATGTTTTGAGCTCTTCATATCCTGAGGTACCACTGTACTTCGAATGTTTAAATCTGTAGTGGAGGGAAGGCCGGGTAGAGGTCAGCCTAGGACGGGTTGGAGGGAGGGGGTAAAGGAGGTTTTTTGTGTGAGGGGCTTGGACTTACAGGAAGCATGTGTGAGTGTATTAGGTGGGAGTGAATGGAGACAAATGGTTTTAAGGACTTGATGTGCTGTTGGAGTGTGGGCAGGGTAATATTTCTGAAGGGATTCAGGAAAACCAGCAGGCTGGACTTGAGCTCTGAAGATGGGAAGTACAGTGCCTCCACTCTGAAGGAGGGGTGTTAATTAATGTTGCAATTTTATAACTGTAGTGTAAGCATGCTTCTGGCAAGACAGTGATGGAGTGAATGATAGTGAAAGTTTTTCTTCATCAGGCCACCTTGCCTTGGTGGGAAACGGCTGATGTGTTAATAAAAATAATATAAAAAATTTATAAAAATATTTAATAAAAATTATTTATTAACATTAGTTGTATGTATATTATCTTTCATTTTTTATGCTCCTTTAAACACTTTATTGTTCTGTTTTGTTCTTTATTTCCAGTTATTCATATATTTTGTTTCTTGGCTGCAAAAACACAAGTCATGTAATACTTTATTAATACACCACCCATGTGACTATAGTGTACCAGTGTATAGTGTACCAGTGTACAGTGTACCTGTGTATAGTGTACCTGTGTATATTGTACCTGTGTATAGAATACCAGTGTATAGTAAATCAGTGTGTAGAGTACCAATGTACTGTGTACCACTGTATGGTGTACCAGTGTACAGTGTACCAGTGTACAGTGTACCAATGTATGGTGTACCAGTGTACAGTGTACCAGTGCATGATGTACAGTGTATCAGTGTGCAGTGTACCACTGTATAGTGTACCACTATATAGTGTACAGTCGATCATTGTACAGTATACCACTGTATAGTGTACAGTCTATCAGTGTACAGTATACCACCGTATAGTGTACAGTGTACCAATGTATAGTGTACCACTTACCAGTGTACCACTGTATAGTGTACAGTGTACCAGTGTACAGTGTACCACTGTATAGTGCACCAGTGTACAGTGCCACTATAGTGTACAGTGTACTAGTGTACAGTGTACCACTGTATAGTGTACAGTATATCAGTGTGCCACTTATAGTGTACAGTGTACCACTGTATAGTGTACCAGTGTACAGTGTACCAGTGTACAGTGTACCAGTGTATAGTGTACCACTGTATAGTGTAAAGTGTACCACTTATAGTATACAGTGTACTAGTGTACAGTGTACCACTGTATAGTGTACCAGTGTACAGTGTACCACTGTATAGTGTACCAGTGTACAGTGTACCACTGGTGTATGGTGTACCAGTGTACAGTGCACCACTGTATAGTGTACAGTGTACCAATGTATAGTGTACCAGTGTACAATGTACCACTGTATAGTGTACAGTGTACCAGTGTACCAGTGTACCACTGTATAGTGTATCACTGTACCAGTGTACAGTGTATCAGTGTACCAGTGTACAGTGTACCACTGTATGGTGTACAGTGTATAGTGTACCACTGTATAGAGTACAGTGTATCACTGTATGGTGTACAGTGTATCAGTGTACCAATGTACAGTGTACAAGTGTACAGTGTACCACTGTATGGTGTACAGTGTATCAGTGTACAGGTGTATAGTGTACCACTGTATGGTGTACAGTGTATCAGTGTACAAGTGTACAGTGTACCACTGTATGGTGTACAGTGTATCAGTGTACCAATGTACAGTGTACAAGTGTACAGTGTACCACTGTATGGTGTACAGTGTATCAGTGTACAGGTGTATAGTGTACCACTGTATGGTGTACAGTGTATCAGTGTACAAGTGTACAGTGTACCACTGTATGGTGTACAGTGTATCAGTGTACAAGTGTACAGTGTACCACTGTATGGTGTACAGTGTATCAGTGTACAAGTGTACAGTGTACCACTGTATGGTGTACAGTGTATCAGTGTACAAGTGTACAGTGTACCACTGTATGGTGTACAGTGTATAGTGTACCACTGTATGGTGTACAGTGTATCAGTGTACAAGTGTACAGTGTACCACTGTATGGTGTACAGTGTATCAGTGTACAAGTGTACAGTGTACCACTGTATGGTGTACAGTGTATAGTGTACCACTGTATGGTGTACAGTGTATCAGTGTACAAGTGTACAGTGTACCACTGTATGGTGTACAGTGTATCAGTGTACAAGTGTACAGTGTACCACTGTATGGTGTACAGTGTACAATTGTCATGTGTCATTATGTGTCACATATATTTATTCCAATATTGTTTTAAATCTATTCTGAGAACTTTGTGTTTAGGTGAAGGTAAACTGACCACTAAGGAAAGACTGGATAAAGGTGATATTGCAACATCAACATATCAGTACTACATCAAGGCAGCTGGTGGATATGTCATTATAACACTGGTCATCCTCACCTTCATCCTTAACGTTGGCTCCACAGCTTTCAGTTCCTGGTGGCTGTCACTCTGGCTCTCAGCAGGAAGTGGAGTGAGTATTATATAGTTGCACCACTCTCAGTGGGAAGTGGAGTGAGTATTACATAGTGGCTCTCAGTGGGAAGTGGAGTGAGTATTATATAGTTGAACATTGAAATGGTATAAAATACCGACAGATTGTTAGGTAAGACACATATGCAACAGTTAGGTATCTTTATTTTGAAACGTTTCGCCTACACAGTAGGCTTCTTCAGTCGAGTACAGAAAAGTTGATAGAAGCAGAAGATACTTGAAGACGATGGGTGATGGGTGATGGACTGATTACATCGTCTTCAAGTATCTTCTGCTTCTATCAACTTTTCTGTACTCGACTGAAGAAGCCTACTGTGTAGGCGAAACGTTTCAAAATAAAGATACCTAACTGTTGCATATGTGTCTTACCTAACTATTATATAGTTGCACCACTCTCAGTGGGAAGTGGAGTGAGTATTACATAGTGGCTCTCAGTGGGAAGCGGAGTGAGTATTACATAGTGGCTGTCAGTGGAAAGTAAAGTGACTATTGCATAGTAACTGTCAGAAGGAAATGAAGTACTAAATAGTGACTGTCAGCAGGAAGTGGAGTGAATATTACATAGTGACTGTCAGCAGGAAGTGGAGTATTATATAGTGACTGTCAGCAGGAAGTGGAGTATTACATAGTGACTGTCAGCAGGAAGTGGAGTATTACATAGTGACTGTCAGCAGGAAGTGGAGTATTACATAGTGACTGTCAGCAGGAAGTGAAGTATTATATAGTGACTGTCAGCAGAAAGTGGAGTATTACATAGTGACTGTCAGCAGAAGTGGAGTATTGCATAGTGACTGTCAGCAGGAAGTGGAGTATTACATAGTGACTGTCAGCAGGAAGTGGAGTATTACATAGTGACTGTCAGCAGGAAGTGAAGTATTACATAGTGACTGTCAGTAGGAAGTGGATTATTACATAGTGACTGTCAGCAGGAAGTGGAGTATTACATAGTGACTGTCAGCAGGAAGTGAAGTATTACATAGTGACTGTCAGCAGGAAGTGGAGTATTACATAGTGACTGTCAGCAGGAAGTGGAGTATTACATAGTGACTGTCAGCAGGAAGTGGAGTATTACATAGTGACTGTCAGCAGGAAGTGGAGTATTACATAGTGACTGCCAGCAGGAAGTGGAGTATTACATAATGACTGTCAGCAGGAAGTGGAGTATTACATAGTGACTGTCAGCAGGAAGTGGAGCATTACATAGTGACTGTCAGCAGGAAGTGGAGTATTTACATAGTGACTGTCAGCAGGAAGTGGAGTATTACATAGTGACTGTCAGCAGGAAGTGGAGCATTACATAGTGACTGTCAGCAGGAAGTGGAGCATTACATAGTGACTGTCAGCAGGAAGTGGAGCATTACATAGTGACTGTCAGCAGGAAGTGGAGCATTACATAGTGACTGTCCAGCAGGAAGTGGAGTATTACATAGTAACTGTCAGCAGGAAGTGGAGCATTACATAGTGACTGTCAGCAGGAAGTGGAGCATTACATAGTGACTGTCAGCAGGAAGTGGAGTATTACATAGTGACTGTCAGCAGGAAGTGGAGCATTACATAGTGACTGTCAGCAGGAAGTGGAGCATTACATAGTGACTGTCAGCAGGAAGTGGAGCATTACATAGTGACTGTCAGCAGGAAGTGGAGCATTACATAGTGACTGTCAGCAGGAAGTGGAGCATTACATAGTGACTGTCAGCAGGAAGTGGAGCATTACATAGTGACTGTCAGCAGGAAGTGGAGCATTACATAGTGACTGTCAGCAGGAAGTGGAGCATTACATAGTGACTGTCAGCAGGAAGTGGAGCATTACATAGTGACTCATGAATTATGACATACATAGGATGTCAGCAGGAATGGAGCATTAATAGTGATGTCAGAGAAGTGGAGCATTACGTGAACTGCAGAATGTTGGAGATACATATGATGTAGAGAAGTGAGACATTATGTGAGACAGTGAAGGTTGTTAAGATACTGTTGTTAGTGTTGTGAGACATTGTTGGTGAGTCAGTATGAAGTTGTTAAAGATCTGTTAGGTGGTTAGGTTGGTTGAGTACAGTGAAAGTTAGTTAAGATCTGTTTGTTAGTGTTGGTGAGCATGTTGGGTGTATGTTGGTGAGACATTGTTGGTGAGACAGTATGAAGGTTAAGATCTGTTGTTAGTGTTGGTGAGACATTGTTGGTGAGTCAGTATGAAGGTTGTTAAGATCAGTTGTTAGTGTTGGTGAGTCAGTATGAAGGTTGTTAAGATCTGTTGTTAGTGTTGGTGAGACATTGTTGGTGAGTCAGTATGAAGGTTGTTAAGATCAGTTGTTAGTGTTGGTGAGACATTGTTGGTGAGTCAGTATGAAGGTTGTTAAGATCTGTTGTTAGTGTTGGTGAGACATTGTTGGTGAGTCAGTATGAAGGTTGTTAAGATCAGTTGTTAGTGTTGGTGAGTCAGTATGAAGGTTGTTAAGATCAGTTGTTAGTGTTGGTGAGGCAGTGTGAAGGTTGTTAAGATCAGTTGTTAATGTTGGTGAGACATTGTTGGTGAGTCAATATGAAGGTTAAGATCAGTTGTTAGTGTTGGTGAGACAGTATAAAGGTTGTTAAGATCAGTTCTTAGTGTTGGTGAGGCAGTGTGAAGGTTGTTAAGATATGTTGTTAGTGTTGGTGAGACATTGTTGGTGAGACAGTATAAAGGTTGTTAAGATCAGTTCTTAGTGTTGGTGAGGCAGTGTGAAGGTTTGTAAGATCATTTATTAGTGTTGGTGAGACAGTATGAAGGTCAAATCAAATCAAATCAAAGTTTATTCTCTATAAGGATTACAGTGCGGGGTTTACAGATTTTGGTTATTGTGTGGTTTACATGTAATAAAATACTAATTACAGAGGGGGCCACTAGAACACCTAGCAAGGCTAGGCATTTTGGGCAAACTTAGATTAATTCTTAACCCTAAATTATTACAAATTGTGGAGTAAGTTGACTAAATACTAAGTGACTAAATACTATTTTGTGAGTTTAGCAATGTGAATGCTTTTGTTTTGGCACAATACATAGTTTCTATATTGGAGTAACAAAGGCAAACTTGTGACTAGTTAGGAATCATTATTTTAAGATGAAGATACGTATTTCTGTGCTTATAGTCAAATGGGTGAGTGAGTGAGTGTAAGTGTGAACCACCAGGTAGTTTTCATGTAGTTAGTTGACAGGGTATATCAGGGAGATAAGATGTTTTCTAATGGTAGTTTTGAAGGTGATGAATGTATCTGCAGTTCTCGAGTTTTCAGGTAGGGTGTTCCAGATTTTAGGGCCTTTGACATACATTGAATTTTTGTAAAGGTTTAGTCAATGTTTGTGTCTGGTGTTATGCTTGTGGGTCCTGTCACAACTATCAAGAAAGCATTTTAGGTCAAGGTTAATATTGGAATTTAAGGTCCTGTATATGTAGATTGCACAGTAGTAAGTGTCGATGTTCTGAACAGGGAGTAAGTTTAGATCTATGAAGAGTGGGTGGTGTGTTGCCAAGGATGAGATTTAGTGATTATTCTTACTGCGGCTTTTTGTTGAGTTATTATTGGCTTTAGGTGTATTGCTGCAGTTGAACCCTAAGTACAAATAGCATAGGTGAGGTATGGATAAATGAGTGAATGGTATAGTGTGAGAAGGGCATTTTGCGGCACGTAGTATCGTATCTTGGAAAGGATCCCAACTGTTTTGGATACTTTTTTTGATATGTGTTGGATATGGGTGCTGAAATTCAGGTTGTTGTTGAGGTATAGGCCTAGGAATTTGCCCTCATTATGTCTGACAATTAGAGTGCTGTCAGTCTTAATGTTTAGTTGTGCAGCACCTGCTCTGCTACCAAACATAATATAGTAGGTTTTGTCTATGTTAAGTGTAATTTTATTGGCTGTCATCCAAGTTGATATTTTGAGCAGCTCCTCATTAACAGTGGTGTTGAGGGTGGCAAGATTAGGGTGAGAGATGACATAAGTCATGTCGTCAGCAAAGAGAACAGGTTTCAGGTGTTGGGATACGTTTGGAAGATCATTGATGTAAATGAGGAAGAGCAGGGGTCCAAGGACACTTCCCTGTGGAACTCCAGTATCAAGTGGCCGTGTTGATGATGCTGTGTCTTTAATGGTGACATACTGATATTTATTAGCAAGGTAGGATTTGAAATATGCAAGCGCATTACCTCTTATACCATAATGGTCAAGTTTGTGGAGTAGAATGCTGTGGTCTACTGTGTCAAAAGCTTTTCTTAGGTCAGTAAAAATTCCTAGTGGATATTCCTTATTTTCCAGTGCTGTGTAAAGCAGATATAGCATTTTTACAATTGCATCATTAGTGCTCTTAATTTTCCTGAAACCAAATTGGCAGGGGTTAAGTATGTTTTGTGCCATTATAAATGAATACAGTCTCCTGTGCACGAGTTTCTCGAAGTTTTTGGGGAAACTGGTAATTTGAATTGGCCAAATTTTTTAAAACATTGTGGGGGTCACCACCTTTTATTTTTAACTCTTTTGCCTTGTATTTTCAAATCTATTTTCCATTTTTAAAAATATAAAGGGGGGGGGGGGGGGGGGTTAAAAATTTTGGGGGGGTGGTGGGGGTTTGGGAGATTTTTAGAGTGGTTGGGTGAATACACTTAATAAAATTAACCAATTTATTTAGTTTTTTTAATCACAAAAAATCAAACATTTCCGCTACTTGGCTCAATTTCAATACTTTTCCCATGAAAGCAATAAAAATCGTCTTTTCTGTAATAATCTTCCTTTCTATCAAATGTGCAAAAAAAAAGAGAAACAAACCTAAAAACCATTGAAAATTACAAAAAGGGGGCTATGCGAGAAGTAACCCCTTAATATCGTCCGTCTTTTTATTTTGTTTACGTTAAAACATCTTTCCATTACACTGCCCAAGTTTCAAGAATAGCCCAACAAACAACCGAGAAAAAAAAAATTTTCCAAAAAAAATATTGGGAAGCCCAAGCCAGGGACTGGGAAAAACACTTTGTCGACTTTTGGGTTATCCTAGGTTTTCATACATACCTCTGTTATGATTCGTGTAACTGTATTTGGTATACCAAAAATTATTTACTAATACAGTGTCTGTCAACTGAGTACAAAAACGCCCATTTTACTTATTTCAACACCCAATAAAATGGTCAGAAATTGCATTTTTGGGCTTTCACCAAATTTCAAAAGATCCAATTTCAAAATGGGGCCAATAAAAAATGCAGACCATTCCTGGCACTAAAAAAAACATTTTTTCTCTGTCTTAGCAGGCTCCAGCCCCTCTTATATTTCTCTTGCTTACCTTTTGGATTTTTATTCACAAAAAATAAAAATTTTCGTTATGCAAACGCTGCTTATTGAATACACCTACCACCGACCCACACCGAGTTCATCCGAGAAAACTGGTCGTAAATGAAAATTGTAAGTCGAACTTACTACTGATACAACAAAACATTTTTTGTAATGACTTTTTTTTTGTTTATTTTTGGATTTTCATTTTTTCTTACTTTTTTATGCTTTTATATTTTTTTTTTAACGAAGTTTAGTAAACACTGTTACAACAAAAATAGTTTTTATTTCCCAGAAATTTGGGCATAAAAAACACAGTCATAAGTCGAGGGTCGTAAGTCGAGCAGGCCCTAATCAGAGGAGGGTATTTTATAAATAATATCAAGCCATTTTAGCGCTTCTTTTTATTATAAAATAATCTTTGAGTACTTTTGGACAGGCAGGCGGACAGGTATTGGGTGGTGGTCATTTTTTTATATTGAGCTTCGCTAAAAAATAGAACATTTTCGCTACTGTGGCGCAATTTTTAAGGACTTTTCATCATGAAAAACAAACAAAATCATTCTATTTCGTAATATATCTTTCATTTTATCAAATGAACAAAAAATGAAAAATAACCATAACAACCAAACAAAAATATACCCCAAAGCGGGCCCTAATGGCTAGAAGTTGCCCCTATTTTTGGGGCATTTCTTTCATTTTTGGGGTACGTTTAAAAGATCTTTCCCCAACATTGCCCCAATTTCAATAAGATAACCCAAAAAAAACGAGAAAATAAATAATAATAATATCTTTATTACCCATACTGTACAAGGTAACAGGGCCCACTACATCAGTGACATACTACGTATAGAAAGCCCTTTTTATGAGAGATTTTCAAGAAAATTAGTCATGCCCCCGGATAACCCCACACTAGTCAGCTAATCCTTTTTTCCCTTAACTATGTTGAACATAGACAACAGGGTAAAGAAAGACCCTAATGTTTCTACCCTGGCGGGGAATCAAAACATACCCCCCTTAACGTCACCTCCCAAGCGACCATTATGAATGTATTTTATTAAGGGGCTTTTTACTTTATTTTGGGGGGCAAAAGGGGACAATCCTCACAATATCCCTTTAGGGGAAAAAATTTGGGCATTGGGCCCTGAACATACTTCAGAATAAAAAAATATCGTTAACCGGGGGTCCACTGTATTTTCCAAAAATCATAAGGGCTAACCTAAGCCGGGCCCCAAAAAAATAACCATTTTACTTTTTTTGTACCTGGGGTTTTCTACACATTCTGCATGTGTGATAATCTAGGGAAGAAAAATACTTTTTTTTTTTGCAGTACATTTGGATCACATTTTAGCCCTTGCTACACTCCGTTTTGTCAATGTAACCCCAAACAGGAATAAAATGGTATTTGTAATCATATCCTTTTCATCCCCTCTGTCGAACTGCTCAGTGTTATGAAAAATATTATTATTCTGGATATTTAAAAATTTTTATGTTATTTATATTGTTTATTAGTCAATAACAGTTGTATAGGCAAATAACGTATGTTTTTATTAAAAATAATAAAGCATATTTTCCTGCATCACGAGACTGAGCTCATGGCAACCGACAGTGGCTTCAAAGCCACCTTATCTTTAATGGATAATGTACTGTGTAGGTGCTTTACATTATGAGAAGCATTTCTTTTATTCATTGGAACCATGGCTAGTGCTAAAAGTAAGCAGGTTAAAACAATAAATGGAGAAAAAGAAATTGGAATGACTTATGCAGCAAGTAGCGCCACCAAACAGTACCAGCAGGTTGGTGTGGTGACCCTGGAAATTTGAAATTATGCTAGGCAAAATTAGTGCCGAATAACTGAAGGAACCGAATAACTGATTGACGGATTGGGATGGCGGACCTGTACAATAATGGTGGGATATGAGACAGGTTCCCTGAGTTATTTTTAAGTGACTTTATGATCTCAGTGACTTCGGTGGGCTCTGTTGGTACAAGATAGAAGGAATTTGGGAAATTCCAATCTAGATAGTCCCCAGCATGGGCGTTGGTACGTGGGATTTTACTGGCAAGATTAGATCCTATGGTTGAGAAGAAGTCGTTTATCTTGTTAGCTGTTTCAGTGGGATGCAGTGGTGTTTCGTTAGGTTTAGTGTGGCCCGGTGGCCTGGTGGCTAAAGCTCCCGCTTCACACACGGAGGGCCCGGGTTCGATTCCCGGCGGGTGGAAACATTTCGACACGTTTCCTTACACCTGTTGTCCTGTTCACCTAGCAGCAAATAGGTACCTGGGTGTTAGTCGACTGGTGTGGGTCGCATCCTGGGGGACAAGGTTGAGGACCCCAATGGAAATAAGTTAGACAGTCCTCGATGACGCACTGACTTTCTTGGGTTATCCTGGGTGGCTAACCCTCAGGGGTTAAAAATCCGAACAAAATCTCTTAATCTTAGTTAGGACAATATTCTTGTTTTTTTTCAGTTTGTGGGTCCCCAGAATCTGAGAGAGTGTTTTCCAGGTCTTTTTTTATATCTCCTCTTGTGTCAGTGAATCTGCTGGAGTAATACAGTTGTTTGGCTTTCTTTATTAATTTGGTGAGAACTGTTGAATATTGTTTAAGAATATCTTTGTGTATTAAGCCCTGTCTATATTGCTTTTCATATTGGTGTTTTTTATCAATGGATTTCAGAATGCTGCTGGTTAGCCATGGGCAACTGAGCCGTTTATTCGTGATCTGTTTCATTTTTATAGGACAATGTTTGTTGTATAATCTAAGTAATTTGTTAAGAAAAATGTCTGTCCAATCATCAATACCATTGGCCTTGGAGAATTCTGTAGGCGAGTCAACAGTCTCTAGGTCTGCTGTGAAATTCCTTATTGAGGCCTCATCATGGAATCTAAATGAAACTTTGTTGTATTCCAGTGGTGGTTTACTAATGTTTGTTAAGAGGAAGGTAGGGTAGTGGTCTGTAGTGCTGTCTTTGATTATCCCTGATTTAAAGGGGGCTAGTATATTGGTTCATATGTGGTCATTTATCGTTGCACTTGCCTCAGTGAGCCTGGTTGGTTTAGTTATTGTTGGTATGAGAAGTGTGTTGTTCATATTGTTGATGAAATCAGTTACAGGCTGATCATCTAGTAGGCCAAGGTTGATATTGAAGTCTCTAGCTAAGAGAAGGTGGTGCTTGTTCATTTGTCTGTTTGTTATTAGTGCCTTCAATTTCTCACTGAAATTTGGGATGTTTGTGTGGGGTATCCGGTAAATGGCACCGATTGTTATAGGCATCTTAAGATTTTTTACAGTAAAATTAGCAAAAATGTATTCCCCATATTCATCACTAAAGCAAGTGGTGCTAATACAAGATACAGGAAGGCCCCGCTTTACGGCGTTTCACTTTACGGCGTTCCGCTAATACGGTCATTTCAAATTATGACCAAAACTCACTATACGGCTCCCCCCACCTGACTTTCTAATACGGTCACCGCGCCCCACCTTGTTTGTTTACATTCTTCGTGAGCTCAGTAAGCACTAAGTCTCTCCATTTTGACTCAAGAAATCGTAATGACACGATTGCAAATAAACCCGGCCGGGGGTATGGTTTTCTCTCCATTTTGTCTGGAAACTCCAAAATTTCAAATGTTTTTAAAAGTTATTTCATATTTTATATATACTCTGATAATTATACTTATGTATACCTGTACTTAAATAAACTTACATACTGTGCTGGCGTGCAGGTACACATTAAAATCAGTAAGAGTGTTTTGTCTCCAGACGTCATATTAGTAATGATAATAATAATCATCGTCTCATTTAAATGTCGTATATTACGTTAAATACACATTTTCATTAATCCATCTATGATATTTTTTCAAAATTATATAATAAACACGATACATAACATAAAAAGATGTTAAATACACCCCACAATAGAATAAATAAACATAAATATGAGAAGTGGTAGCAGACGACTTGCACAAGTGACGCCATTTTAGAAATGCTAATAATAATGCTAATAATAATCACCAAGTCTTATTAAATGATGTATATTACGTTAATATACACATTTTCAGTAATCCATCCATGATATTTTTTTCAAAATTATATAATAAACACGATACATAACATAAAAAGATGATAAATACACCCTACAATAGAACAAATAAACAAATATGAGATGTCGTAGCCAGATAACTTGTACAAGTGATGCCAAGAATAACATTTTCTCTAATCTAACATAAGAGAAAATGTGTTACTGGGGTAACTGTAGAAAATTATTCCTTTCGTATGTATGTAAGTTTATTCAGGTATACACAAATACAGTTACATAGATTATCATACATAACAACATATGTGTAGAGAACCTAGGATAACCCAAAAAAGTCAGAGTGACTTATTTCCATTGCCTTCACTCAGAGCATCATTTCTTCTCAAAATGATGTTACATGAGAATGGGAGTGTTCTTCTTTATTTATTCTACCGTATCAATGTAGAGACAACCTGTACACAATGTAACTTGTACACAAACCAGACGTGTACACTTCGTTTACAAAACTTACCTTCGCCTGGTTTGTTTACATAACTCTGCGCCTGTCCTCTCTCATGCACTCATTCTTTCTCTCTCTCATTTATTCGTTTTATCTCATTTACTTACTCCTGACCCTACATTAAGACTACAAATATTTTAAGGTAAGTAATGAGTGAACTGTATATACATTTTATCGCTCTGGGATGCTTAAATATCATGGATATATATGTGTGGGTGGGTTGGCCTGGTATGGTAGCCCGGCTGACTACCATACATACCACACTTGATTTTTTACAATAAATACTACTTATTTCACCCTATATTTTAAGGTAAGTAATGAGTGAACTGTATATACATTTTATCGCTCTGGGATGCTTAAATATCATAGAATTGTATGTGTGGGTGGGGTGGCCTGGTATGGTAGCCTGGCTGACTACCATACATACCACACTTGATTTCTTACAATAAATACTACTTGTCTCACCCTAGATTAAGACTATAAATATTTTAAGGTAAGTAATGAGTGCACTATGTGTGTATTGTACTTTTTATTGTTTTTTGATGCCTGGTTCTATTGCTAACTTAATATATGTTAGTGTAAACTTGTTATCTAGTGTTTGTATGTATTTGTAAGTGGAAAAAAAGGGTGTTCCACTTTACGGCGGTTTCCGCTTTACAGCGGTAGCCTGGAACCTTACCAGCCATGTAAGTGGGGCCTTCCTGTAGTTGGTTGGAGTAATAGATTGCAATACCACCCCCAACTTGGTATGGTCTGCATTTGTGGATTGCTGTGTATCCTGGTAGTGGGTAGATATCTATTGTCCTGCTTAAGCCAGGTCTCAGTAAGAATAATGCAGGAGAAGGGTGTCTTTAGCGACTCAAGGAGTGCCAGGAGGTCATCATAGTGTTTGCTTAAGGACCTGATGTTGTAGTTAAGAACTGATAGACTTTGAGCAGTGTTCAGGATAGTGCTGGCTTGTGATGCTGTGTAATAAAGGCAGTTACTTTCCAATAAGTTTTGATTGTGTGTTAGATTATGGAGGTTTAGATCAGGGTCAACGTGATCATTCATCTTTTAGGTTTAAATAGTGGTTATTTATATCCTGTATTATGTGGTGAGTTCTAATACTGATTTCTGTAGTGGTGGGAGGTTTGGACAAGTATATAGCTAAAGCACTTTGGTCATATAGAGTATAGTCAATAATAAACATAATGAAATTGATATTGTCTATGTGTTGTGATAGAATGAGCTGAAGTACAACTAAGTAGTAACTAAAAATATAAAAATACAAATTAAAAATAGCACCAGACTCTCACTTGTAATTGCACTAAGGTCTAATATAATGAATTTTGTGTTGTCTATGTATTGAGCTGGAATGAGCTAAAGTACAACTAGGTTTAATCTAATAATATAAAAAAATACTAGTTTAAATGGCACAAGACTCTCACTTATAATTGCACTAAGGTCTGATATAAGTTGTTAACAAGAACTAGAGTATAACTAAATTTAATTGGACAAGACAAAATACACAAGTTGAGGTAGCAAAAGAAATTAAAAAATAATAAAAAAATAAAAATGGCAATGACTTGGTTATAATATGATGGTAAGATGGTACACAGGATAATATTAAAGTTGGAGTTGAATAAACAAGCTTAAAAATTGGTAACAAAAGGTTAAGCAAAGTAAAATAAGGTTGGGTGATAAAGTCTACAATAGAATAGGGCAGTTATAAAGTATATAATAAAATTGGGTAATAAAATTTACAAATAATAAGGGCAATAATAAAAAGTTTAAAACAGATTGGGCAATAAGGTATTGGTAAAATTGGGCAAGTATTAGATTGGGTAATTAACTCAAGACTAGAATAGTGCAATAATAAGATGAAAAGTTTACAGTAAAGTTGGGCACTAAAATATAAAATAAAAATGGGCAATAATAAAAAGTTTACAATAAGGTTGGGCTATAATAGAGGTAATAAGGTTGTTAGGTAAGACACATATGCAACAGTTAGGTACATTTATTATGAAACTTTTCGCCTACACAGTAGGCTTCTTCAGTCAAGTACAGAAAAGTTGATAGAAGCAGAAGATACTTGAAGACGATGTAATCAGTCCATCACCCTTAAAGTTTTGAGGTGGTCAGTCCCTCAGTCTGGAGAAGAGCATTGTTCCATAGTATGAAACAATATGGAGAAGAAGTGACAGGATGGAGCTTTTTATAGCGCCAAGAGGTGAGACGTAGGCCACTAGGAGAGGTAAGAACTCAGATGTTGAGAGGTCAGGTCCCTCTCAAATCCAGCCCCTCTCATTAGTGGAAGTTGTCGAAGTTGTCGGCATTTTATACCATTTTAATGTTCAATCTGTCAGACACTGCAACACAAGGGTATCTTGGTACAGACCTGCAATCAACTTCGACAACTTCCACTAATGAGAGGGGCTGGATTTGAGAGGGACCTGACCTCTCAACATCTGAGTTCTTACCTCTCCTAGTGGCCTACGTCTCACCTCTTGGCGCTATAAAAAAGCTCCATCCTGTCACTTCTTCTCCATATTGTTTCATACTATGGAACAATGCTCTTCTCCAGACTGAGGGACTGACCACCTCAAAACTTTAAGGGTGATGGACTGATTACATCGTCTTCAAGTATCTTCTGCTTCTATCAACTTTTCTGTACTTGACTGAAGAAGCCTACTGTGTAGGCGAAACGTTTCATAATAAAGATACCTAACTGTTGCATATGTGTCTTACCTAACAACCTGTCGGCATTTTATACCATTTTAATGTTCAATCTGTCAGACACTGCAACACAAGGGTATCTTGGTACAGACCTGCAATCAACTTCGACAACTTCCACTAATGAGAGGGGCTGGATTTGAGAGGGACCTGACCTCTCAACATCTGAGTTCTTACCTCTCCTAGTGGCCTACGTCTCACCTCTTGGCGCTATAAAAAGCTCCATCCTGTCACTTCTTCTCCATATTGTTTCATACTATGGAACAATGCTCTTCTCCAGACTGAGGGACTGACCACCTCAAAACTTTAAGGGTGATGGACTGATTACATCGTCTTCAAGTATCTTCTGCTTCTATCAACTTTTCTGTACTTGACTGAAGAAGCCTACTGTGTAGGCAAAACGTTTCATAATAAAGATACCTAACTGTTGCATATGTGTCTTACCTAACAACCTGTCGGCATTTTATACCATTTTAATGTTCAGGTAATAAGGTTGTTAATAATAATAATAAGGTTGTTAATAATAATAATAATAAGTTTATTTCTTTGTAAAGGTTACAATGTGTAATTATAATTTTGATTTGCTAAGTACAAAGATAGCCACTATCATGCCGAGGCATTTTGGGCAAACTAATCCTAATACATAGTACTAATTAAAACTAGATAAGATAATAGTATATAGTAATTATTACTTAAAACTAAACATAGAATAGTGGTTAGCTGTTTTACAATCTTATTTGGACTTAATAAATCTTAGGTATACTTAGTACAAAATCTAATTTACAAGGAATGGTGCAGGTGGTAATATTTTATGGAATGGCAGAATTAAAAGCCAGGAGGTCACATGATAAAACTAGCCAGTAGATGATTGGTTGATTTGGTTAATATTGTGAGAAGATGATTTTTTAGCAGAGTCCTAAAGTTATAAGTTGTCTGGGGATCCTTGACCTGTTCCGGTAGCGAGTTCCAGATCTTTGGGCCTTTTATGTGTATAGCATTCTTGCATAGTGAGAGTCTTACTCGAGGGATGTTGAAAAGGGCCTTATACCTTGTATTGTGACTGTGCATTCTGTTGTAACTGTCGAGGAGTAGTTTTAGGGGAGGGTTTGCAGTGGAGTTTAAAGTTCTGTATATGTAGTAGGCACAATAATAAGAGTGTATGTCTTGTATATTTAGCAAGTTGAGTCTTTTGAAAAGTGGTGGGGTGTGCTGTCTAGCACAGGAGCTGGTTATCACCCGCACAGCAGCTTTTTGTTGGATTATTAAGAGTCTAAGGTGGTTGGCTGTGGTAGCGCCCCAGGCACAGATACCATAGGTGAGGTAAGGATATATTAGAGAGTGGTAAAAGATAAGGAGAGTCATTTGTGGTACATAGTAGCATATCTTGGAAAGGATTCCTACTGATTTGGAAATTTTCTTGGCTATGTGATGGGTATGGGACTGAAATTTAAGATTACAGTCAAGGAGAAGACCTAGAAATTTGCCCTCCGTGTGTCTTGATATAGGGGAACCATTTAACAGTATGTTGAGTTGAATATTTGAGGCTCTGTTGCCAAACAGCAGGAAGTAAGTTTTGTCTATGTTGAGTGTGAGTTTGTTGGTCATCATCCAAGAATATATCTTTAGCAATTTATTGTTTACAGTGTTTTCAAGCACAACTGGGTCTGAATGGGAGTAGACATATGTAGTGTCATCTGCGAATAGAACTGGTGTAAGGAGTTGGGATGCATTGGGGAGATCATTGATGTAGATGAGAAAGAGGAGTGGGCCTAGGACACTACCTTGGGGTACTCCTACAGCTACAGGTTGGATAGTGGAGTTGACTCCATTTGCATGTACATACTGGTGTCTGTCGTTAAGATAGGATTTTAGGTAGTCAAGAGAATGTCCTCTTATGCCATAATGATTCAGTTTGAGGTGCAAGAGATTGTGGTCAACTGTGTCAAATGCTTTTTTTAGGTCAATAAAGAGCCCCAGGGGATATTCATTCTTATTGAGAGCTGTGTATATTAGGTCAAGCATTTGTATAATAGCATCATTCGTGCTTTTTTTTTTTTCTTGGTCTAAATCCAAACTGGCATGGGTTAAGTACGTTGTTGGATGTAAGGTGGGAGTATTTTTTTTTCAAATATCTTGGATAGTAAGGGCAAGTTTGATATGGGTCTGTAATTGTTCAAATCAGTTGGATCTCCACCTTTGTGGATCAGGGTGACCCTTGCTGTCTTGAGTATGGATGGGAAGGTTGAGGAAGCTATAGGTTTGTTAAACATTGTTGCAATAATGGGCAACAGTTCTGGTGCAGCTTTTTTATATATGAATGGCGGCAAGTTATCTAGATCACCTGATTTGTTTTTTAATGATTTAATGATGAGTGAGACTTCAGCGGGATTAGTTGGAGCTAGAAATAGAGCATTTGGATAGTTGCCAGTGAGGTACTCGCTCAGATGAGTTTTTGAGCTAGGAATTTGACTCGCTAGCTTTGATCCTACAGTAGAGAAGAAGACTTTAAATTTGTCGGCCGCGTCTATAGGTTGCATGTGAGGTTTGTCTGGTTTAGTTAAGTGTATCTCTCTATTTCCAGTCGGTTTCCTTGAGCCCAAAATTTTGGAGAGGGTTTGCCAGGTACTTTACATGTCACCTTTCATTTCACTAAATCTATTGATTTACGTATTAGTTTTGTTAGTATTGATGTGTATCTTTTAGTAAATTCTTTAGTAATTAAGCCTAATCCGAACTGCTTTTCAATTTGGTGTTTTTTATTAATAGATTTGAGGATACTTCTAGTTAGCCATGGGCTGTTTAGCCTCTTTTCTGTGATCTGTTTCGTTTTGACTGGGCATTGTTTGTTGTAGAGGTTTAGGGTTTTATGTAAAAAAATTTTGATATCTTTATCGATATTATTACTGTCATTTAGCTCTCTCTGCCAATCAATGGCACCTAGATCTAGTTTTAAGTTGTTTATCGATGTCTCATCATGCAGGTGAAATGAGATCTTTCTTGTTTCTTGAGGCAGTTTAGATAAGTTGGTTATGAGAAAGGTAGGATAGTGGTCTGTGGTGTTATCTGTGATTATACCTGCTTGTAGTGGGGATATTATGTTGGTCCAGATATGGTCGAATAACGAGGCACAAGTGTCAGAGATTCTTGTTGGCTTCGTTATAGTGGGTAGCAATAAGCTGTTGTTCATAGCATTTGTGAAATAGCTACTGGAGGGTCAGTTGCTTGGATAAGGTTGATGTTGAAATCACCTGCTAGTATCAGATGGTGTTTATTCAACTCTGACTCAATTATCAGTTTCTAAGATTATTGCTAAAAGTGTTAGTGTTGGTGAGACAGTATGAAGGTTAAGATCATTTGTTAGTGTTGGTGAGACAGTATGAAGGTTGTTAAGATCGGTTATTTGTGTTGGTGAGGCAGTATGAAGGTTGTTAAGATCAGTTGTTTGTGTTGGTGAGACAGTATGAAGGTTATTAGTCTCACTAATTGATATGGTGGGGGAAGGGTTCATTTGTTTTATAAAGGTTTATTTGCTTGTTTTGATCCTAGAATTTAGGAGTGTTTTACCAGTTTGTTTTATATCTCCTGTAGAATTACTAAATTTATTTTAAATGTGCTTTTGTTTGTATTTTCAGAAAATATCTCTGAGGGTTGTAAAATATTTCTTTTCTATTTCCTCAGAAATTAAGCTTAATTTTTACATTTTGTCATTATTGTTTCTTGTTGTTTGATCAGAGTAAGTTATTTGTCAGCCATGGGTTAGTTTGTCTTATTGGTATTACAGTGGACCCCCGCCTTACGATATTAATCCGTTCCTGAGAGCTCATCATTTTCCGAAATTATCGTAAGGCGAATTAATTTTCCCCATAAGAAATAATGGAAACCAAATTAATCCGTACAAAACACCCAAAAGTATGAAAAAAACAAATTTACCACATTTAATATTAATACACACAAACTGAAGAAGACATGCACAGTTAATACTCTACTAAGAATAGAATACATGACACTTACCTTTATTGAAGATCTGGTGATGATTGATGGGATGGGAGGAGGGGAGTGTGTGGAAGTTGTTATTGTTTAGAAGGGGAATCCCCTTCCTAATATTAGGACTTGAGGTATCAAGTCTTTTTCCATGGTTACTTCCCTTCTTCTTTTAATGCCACTAGGACCAGCTTGAGAGTCACTGGACCTCTGTCACACAACATATCTGTCCATAGAGCTCTGTACCTCTCGTTCCTTTATGATTTGTCTAAAGTGGTTTCACAACATTGTCATTGTAATAGTCACCAGCACGGCTTGCAATAGCTGTGTTAGGGTGATTTTCATCCATGAAGGTTTGCACTTCAAGCCACTTTTGCACACATTTCCTTAATCTCTTTTTTCAGTTCCATGCTAATTCTCACCCTTTTTACCACAGGGATGGTACTAAAAGCTTTCTTGGGGTCCATGGTGATATATTTTGCAGTTACAAGCACTAAAAACACTGGGATAATGTGAAATGTACTGAATGTATGCATAGATGCGACCGCACTGGCTGGCTTGTAAACGCTGGCACTGAGGCCACATGTGGGAGGCATCCTGGACGAATCACGTAAGACGAGATTTTTAGCGTGAGGCGAGGCAAAAGTTTTGCGTTAAAATGTATCGTATGGCGGATTTAACATAACGTGATGCCATCGTCAGGCGGGGGTCCACTGTATTTACTTTATCTTTTATTTGCAGTGTAAGTCATAGTGATGTTTACCTGGAGAGTTTACCTGGAGAGAGTTCCGGGGGTCAACGCCCCCGCGGCCTGGTCTGTAACCAGGCCTCCTGGTGGATCAGAGCCTGATCAACCAGGCTGTTGCTGCTGGCTGCACGCAAACCAACGTACGAGCCACAGCCCGGCTGATCCGGAACTGACTTTAGGTGCTTGTCCAGTGCCAGCTTGAAGACTGCCAGGGGTCTGTTGGTAATCCCCCTTATGTGTGCTGGGAGGCAGTTGAACAGTCTCGGGCCCCTGACACTTATTGTATGGTCTCTTAACGTGCTAGTGACACCCCTACTTTTCATTGGGGGGATGGTGCATCGTCTGCCAAGTCTTTTGCTTTCGTAGTGAGTGATTTTCGTGTGCAAGTTCGGTACTAGTCCTCTGGGATTTTCCAGGTGTATATAATCATGTATCTCTCCCTCCTGCATTCCAGGGAATACAGGTTTAGGAACCTCAAGCGCTCCCAATAATTGAGGTTTTTTTATCTCCGTTATGCGCGCCGTGAAAGTTCTTTTGTTCATTTTCTAGGTCGGCAATTTCACCTGCCTTGAAAGGTGCTTTTAAATGTGCAGCAATTTTTCCAGCCTAGATAGAACAAGTGACCTGAAGAGTGTCCATCAGGGGCTTGGCCTCCCTATTTTTTGAAGGTTCTCATTATCCTTCCTGTCATTTTTCTAGCAGATGCGATTGATACAATGTTATGGTCCTTGAAGGTGAGATCCTCCGACATGATCACTCCCAGGTCTTTAAACGTTGGGTGTTTCGCTCTATTTGTGGCCAAAAATTTTTTTTTGTACTCTGATGAAGATTTAATTTCCACGTTTACCATATCTGAGTAATTGAAAATTTCTCATCGTTGAACTTCATATTTTTTTTTCTGCAGCCCCCTGAAAGATTTGGTATGTCCGCCTGAGCTTTGCATTTTCTGCAATGGAAGACACTGTCAAAGCAGATTCGGGTGTCATCTGCAAAGGAAGACACGGTGCTGTGGCTGACATCCTTGTCTATGTCGGATATGAGGATGAGGAACAAGATGGGAGCAGTACTGTGCCTTGTGGAACAGAGCTTTTCACCGTAGCTGCCTCGGACTTACTCTGTTTTACGACTACTCTCTGTGTTCTGTTAGTGAGGGAAATTATAGATCCATCGACCGACTTTTCCTGTTATTCCTTTTTGCACGCATTTTGTGCTCTATTACGCCATGGTCACCTTGTCGAAGGCTTTTGCAAAGTCTGTAATATTACATCTGCATTTCTTTTTGTCTTCTAGTGCATTTAGGGCCTTGTTGTAGTGATCCAATAGTTGAGACAGACAGGAGCGACCTGTTCTAAACCCATGTGCCCTGGGGTTTTGTAACTGATGGGTTTCTAGATGGGTGGTGATCTTGCTTCTTAGACCCTTTCAAAGATTTTTTTTGATATGGGATGTTAGTGCTATTGGTCTGTAGTTCTTTGCTGTTGCTTTACTGCCCCCTTTGTGGAGTGGGGGGGTATGTCGTTGTTTTTTTGTAACTGTGGGACGACCCCCGTGTCCATGCTCCCTCTCCATAGGATGGAAAAGGCTCGTGATAGGGCTTCTTGCAGTTCTTGATGAACACAGAGTTCCATGAGTCTGGCCCTGGGCAGAGTGCATGGCAATGTCATTTATCGCCTTTCGAAGTCATTTGGCGTCAGGATAACATCGGATAGCTTGTGTTAATCAAATTTTGTGGCTCTCTCATAAAAAATTAATTTTGATCTTCGACTCTCAGTCTGGTTAGCGGCTTGCTAAAAACTGAGTCATATTGGGACTTGAGTAGCTCACTCATTTCCTTGCTGTCATCTGTGTAGGACCCATTTGTTTAAGTAGGGGCCCAATACTGGACGTTGTTCTCGATTTTGATTTGGCATAGGAGAAGAATACTTTGGGTTTTTTTCGATTTCATTTATGGCTTTTAGTTCTTCCCGCGATTCCTGACTCCTAAAGGATTCTTTTAGCTTAAGTTCGATGGTTGCTATTTCTCTGACCAGTGTCTCCCTACGCATTTCAGATATATTGACCTCTTTTAGCCGCTCTGTTATTCTTTTCCGTCGCCTGTAAAGGGAGCGCCTGTCTCTTTCTGTTTTACATCTACTCCTCCTTTTTCTTAGAGGAATAAGCCTTGTGCATACATCGAGTGCCACTGAGTTAATCTGTTCTAGGCATAAGTTGGGGTCTGTGTTGCTTAGTATATCTTCCCAGCTTATATCGGTTAGGACTTGGTTTACTTGGTCCCACTTTATGTTTTTGTTATTGAAGTTGAATTTGTGAATGCTCCCTCGTGACTAATCTCATTATGTCGGTCTGGGGCTCCGCGCATACATGACTGAACCTCAATTATGTTGTGATCTGAGTATATTGTTTTTGATATGGTGACATTTCTTATCAGATCATCATTGTTAGTGAAGATGAGGTCTAGTGTATTCTCCAGTCTAGTAGGCTCTATTATTTGCTGGTTTAAATTGAATTTTGTGCAGAGATTTAAAAGCTCGCGTGAGTGTGAGTTTTCGTCAGAGCTGCCTCCTGGTGTTATTACTGCAACAATATTATTTGCTATATTCCTCCATTTTAGGTGCCTTAAGTTGAAATCCCCCAGGAGCAAGATGTTGGGTGCAGGAGCTGGAAGGTTTTCCAGACAGTGGTCAATTTTTAACAGCTGTTCCTGGAATTGCTGGGATGTTGCATCCGGAGGCTTGTAGACTACCACAATGACTAGGTTTTGGTTCTCGACCTTTACTGCTAAAACTTCCACTACATCATTTGAGGCATTTAGCAGTTCTGTGCAAACAAGTGACTCTGCAATGTACAGGCCAACCCCCCCCCCCTTTTGCCTGTTCACTCTGTCACATCTGTATAGGTTGTAACCTGGGATCCATATTTCGTTGTCCAAGTGATCCTTTATGTGGGTCTCAGTGAAAGCCACGAACATTGCCTTTGCCTCTTCAAGCAGTCCATGGATGAAAGGTATTTTGTTGTTTGTTGCTGGCTTTAGACCCTGTTTATTTGCAAAGAAGAATGTTATCGGACTGGTGGTATTGTTGGTACTGGGGGGGGGGATTTTTTTTCCGGCATTAGTATCTGTATCTGTTGGTTTGGAGTGGAGGCCATCGACTGTGGTTCCACTCCAGGAATGACTGGATTTGGTGTACGATTTCTGCCATTTCCCGCCAGTTTTTTTTCCTTCCTGGCACTAAAAAACCTCTCCCTCTTGAGTGGCTGTGGCTACCCAGGTTTTCCCATGGCCTGGATGTTTTGTATCTTTTTGTCCCCTTTAGATGGTATGCCTGGCAATTTAAGTTATAGCACAGTCTTTCCTGTACTGAAGAGGTACACAGTTCAGGGTGAAAAAGCTTACAAGAAGGGAGTTTGCATTTTCCTGTTGTCATATGGGCATGGCATTTTCTAGGATGGTCATAGTTGCACGTCCCATCTGTTTTTCCAGATTTCCCATGCCAGCAGATACCGAGTGCATAGTATGTGCACAGGCTTAGTTTCCGTTTGCCTTGGGTTTCTGTGACTGTATTCCCTGTTGGTGCATGTTTCCCTGTCTTACTTCTATCCTCCCTAGCACCAACAATGGGTGCAGGAGCTGGAAGGTTTTCCAGACAGTGGTCAATTTTTAACAGCTGTTCCTGGAATTGCTGGGATGTTGCATCCGGAGGCTTGTAGACTACCACAATGACTAGGTTTTGGTTCTCGACCTTTACTGCTAAAACTTCCACTACATCATTTGAGGCATTTAGCAGTTCTGTGCAAACAAGTGACTCTGCAATGTACAGGCCAACCCCCCCCTTTTGCCTGTTCACTCTGTCACATCTGTATAGGTTGTAACCTGGGATCCATATTTCGTTGTCCAAGTGATCCTTTATGTGGGTCTCAGTGAAAGCCACGAACATTGCCTTTGCCTCTTCAAGCAGTCCATGGATGAAAGGTATTTTGTTGTTTGTTGCTGGCTTTAGACCCTGTTTATTTGCAATGAAGAATGTTATCGGACTGGTGGTATTGTTGGTACTGGGGGGGGATTTTTTTTCCGGCATTAGTATCTGTATCTGTTGGTTTGGAGTGGACGCCATCGACTGTGGTTCCACTCCAGGAATGACTGGATTTGGTGTACGATTTCTGCCATTTCCTGCCAGTTTTTTTCCTTCCTGGCACTAAAAAACCTTCCCTCTTGAGTGGCTGTGGCTACCCAGGTTTTCCATGGCCTGGATGTTTTGTATCTTTTTGTCCCCTTTAGATGGTATGCCTGGCAATTTAAGTTATAGCACAGTCTTTCCTGTACTGATGAGGTACACAGTTCAGGGTGAAAAAGCTTACAAGAAGGGAGTTTGCATTTTCCTGTTGTCATATGGGCATGGCATTTTCTAGGATGGTCATAGTTGCACGTCCCATCTGTTTTTCCAGATTTCCCATGCCAGCAGATACCGAGTGCATAGTATGTGCACAGGCTTAGTTTCCGTTTGCCTTGGGTTTCTGTGACTGTATTCCCTGTTGGTGCATGTTTCCCTGTCTTACTTCTATCCTCCCTAGCACCAACAATGGGTGCAGGAGCTGGAAGGTTTTCCAGACAGTGGTCAATTTTTAACAGCTGTTCCTGGAATTGCTGGGATGTTGCATCCGGAGGCTTGTAGACTACCACAATGACTAGGTTTTGGTTCTCGACCTTTACTGCTAAAACTTCCACTACATCATTTGAGGCATTTAGCAGTTCTGTGCAAACAAGTGACTCTGCAATGTACAGGCCAACCCCCCCCTTTTGCCTGTTCACTCTGTCACATCTGTATAGGTTGTAACCTGGGATCCATATTTCGTTGTCCAAGTGATCCTTTATGTGGGTCTCAGTGAAAGCCACGAACATTGCCTTTGCCTCTTCAAGCAGTCCATGGATGAAAGGTATTTTGTTGTTTGTTGCTGGCTTTAGACCCTGTTTATTTGCAATGAAGAATGTTATCGGACTGGTGGTATTGTTGGTACTGGGGGGGATTTTTTTTCCGGCATTAGTATCTGTATCTGTTGGTTTGGAGTGGAGGCCATCGACTGTGGTTCCACTCCAGGAATGACTGGATTTGGTGTACGATTTCTGCCATTTCCTGCCAGTTTTTTTTCCTTCCTGGCACTAAAAAACCTCTCCCTCTTGAGTGGCTGTGGCTACCCAGGTTTTCCCATGGCCTGGATGTTTTGTATCTTTTTGTCCCCTTTAGATGTATGCCTGGCAATTTAAGTTATAGCACAGTCTTTCCTGTACTGAAGAGGTACACAGTTCAGGGTGAAAAAGCTTACAAGAAGGGAGTTTGCATTTTCCTGTTGTCATATGGGCATGGCATTTCTAGGATGGTCATAGTTGCACGTCCCATCTGTTTTTCCAGATTTCCCATGCCAGCAGATACCGAGTGCATAGTATGTGCACAGGCTTAGTTTCCGTTTGCCTTGGGTTTCTGTGACTGTATTCCCTGTTGGTGCATGTTTCCCTGTCTTACTTCTATCCTCCCTAGCACCAACAATGGAGCTCCCACCAGTTGTTTTTGGTAATATATCCTCACTATTGCTAGTGGGAGTCCTCTTGTTTGCTATTTCCTGTGGGTATTTCTAGTTTGCAATATTGGTTTTATCTTATCTTTGACTACACTTGTTTCCCTACTATGGCTCCTGTCCCCTATGAGGTCATTTATATGTATTCCTTCCTGCGTATAATTCCCGACTACCTGGACAAAATTTCCAGCTTCACCATTACTGTCTCCAGGACAGCATCTCCAGCTTCCCCATTACTGTCTCCCAGGACAGCATCTCCAGCTTCACCATTACTGTCTCCCAGGACAGCACCTCCAGCTTCACCATTACTGTCTCCAGGACAGCACCTCCAGCTTCACCATTACTGTCTCCCAGGACAGCACTATCAGCCCCCCATTTACTGACTACCAGGACATCATCTCCAGCCTTACAGTTTCTGACTACATGGCCAGTATCAAGGGCAGTACCATTCAGCCCAGACTTTTTATGTTCCCATCTGTTGTAGAAAGCTTCCAGGTTTACACAACTTACAAAACATGTACAGTACATGTACATTACCATTGTGTACTTGGTATTACACCATAAACAAGTTAGCACACAATACAAGGAGCAAGTACCTCTCATATACAGTGGACCCCCCCGGTTAACGATTTTAATCCGTGGCAAGAAGGGGGTAATTGTTATGCGAAATAATCGTTATGGTGAATGAATTTTCCCCATAAGAAATAATGAAAAAAAATTAATCCGTGCAAGACACCCAAAAGTATGAAAAACAAAATTTTTAACAATGAAATGGTTAATTGTTAATACACACAAACTGAAAAGGCACTGCACACTTACAGACACTACGCTCTATTGAAGATCTGGTGAATGGGGGATGGGGGATGAAGGAGAGAGCAATCTTCTTACTGATTAGAAGGGAATCCCCATCCATTAGACTTTGAGTAGCAAGTCCTTTTCTGGGTTACCCCCTTCTTCTTTTAATGCCACTAGGGCCAGCTTCAGAGGCACTGGACTTCTTTCGCACATGATTATAGTCTTCCATAGGGCCTGTACCTCTCGTTCTTTATACTTGCCTAAATGTTTTCACAACATTGTCAGTGTAAAATCACCTACACGGCTTCAATAGCTTGTGAGGTGGTGATTTCATCCATGAAGGTTTAGCACATCAAGTCAAGCCACTTTGCACAGATTTCCTTAACTTGTAGTAGGACAACTTCTTCAATTTCTCTCTCCCCCTTCCTCTGAACCAGTTTCCCCAGTCTGCCTCTGCTCTTGAAGTTATCTATCACTCATCAGTGGTTATTTCTTCATTGTCCTCCTCCACCAACTCTTCCACATCTCCCCACTAACTCCAAACCCAAGGACTTTCCCATGCCACAATGGATTTCCTCAACGCATAAATCATCCCAGGGTTTAGCCTCAAACCCTTCAAAATCCCTTTTGTCCTAACACATTCGGGCCAAGTTCCTTCCAAGCAAGTTCAAGGGGTCCTCTAGTCACTTCCTCCCAAGCCTTACCTATAAGGTTTACACATTGAGGAATTAAAAGTGATCTCTCCCAACTCTCTTAAGTCAGTTGAGTTTCTGAGTCATAACAAAGCACCTTTTCAAACAGAGCTTTTGTGTACAGTTTCTTGAAGTGAAATACCATGCTGATCCACTGGGCTGCAGGAAGGAAGGTAATAGAGGCAAAAAACTTCACCCTTAATGAAGCTCATTCCCCATAAAGTCGCTCTCCCACTCTGTAGATGACCAGCATTGTCTAACACCAGAGGCACTAAGTTCTAATTTCTTTCAGGAGAGCGGGAACTGGGCAAATGCTTGGTGTAACCAGTGTAGAGAAAAATTCCCTAGTGACCCCATGCCTTACTGTTTGCCCTCCATCAGCACACACAAATTATCCTTGAGGACAATCTTTTGCTGAACGCTCTTAACGCCTGGGAGTTTCAGAGTGAAACTACGGAATAAAGGGCTTCACTTTGCAATCACCAGTAGCATTGGCACACAATGAGAAGAGTAAACTGTCTTTCATAGGCTCATGTCCTGGAGTGCCTTTTCGTCCTGATAAATGTAGGTTCCTGCTTGGCCATTTTCTTCCAGAACTAGGCAGGGGATGATACTGGATAACAGCTTGTGTCAGTTTCAGTCCTTCAGTTTCTATGTACTCTTGAATTCTGCACATATTTTCAGACGCTTTGGGGTCCGAACTGGCAGCCTCACCATGCCTATCACTCTAATGATCCACTACGCTTCTTAAATCTCTCAAACCAACCTTTCTGGCCTTAAATTCACTCACTATCATCACTAGTTGCAGGCATTTTTTAATTAAATCTCATGCAACTTACTAAGCACTTTCCATATGATCCTTGAGAGACGCTATCTCCGGGCTATCTGTTTTTCATTTATCCCACGACCAATAAGAGGTCTCTCAACATCTCCATCACTTGCGATCTTTGTTTCGAAAACACGTTAAACCTTTGGCAAGAACAGCTTCTTGATTGTCTTTTCCTGGTGCCACAATAGAAGCGAATGGTTGATTTGGGTTTCTTGTACAGCTTGACTAGGTCGGCTATACGCACTCCACTTTTCATACTTATCAATGATCTCTTTCTTCATTTCTATGTAATCTTCCTCACCCTTAGTTGGGTGTATTGCACTAGAACTTCTTGGGGCCCATGGTCACTTATTTTTCCAGAACAGCACCGAAAAACACTGTAATAATACGAAATATTTCCGAGTGTATGCTTGGATGTTACCGCGGAGCTGGCTGGTAAACAATGGCACGCGGCACAGTTGAATGCTGGCTGAGGCGCACATTGGACGCGTCTCGGACGAAAATCGGTGCGACGTGTTTTATTTAATCTGTATCGCGGCAAAAATTTTGCGATAAAGTAAGCTATGCAAATAATCGCTATGTATGCCATCGTTTCGGGTCCACTGTACTACGTTCCACATCAGCCTTGTCTAATGAAATTCCATGCAAATGAAACAAAATGGTGATATTTTGGAACTTCATTCCAATGATTTTATAAAGTGCCTACAGTCTCCAGCTTCAAAAAATACTTAAAAAACACCTCAGAGGTTGTTTAAGTTTGGCTGCACCAAGGCATTGTGGCATGGTGGCGAGAGTTCTCCTCAGCTTCACACACTGTCGGTCCGGGTTGATTCCCCGTGAGAGCGAAACATTGGGTGTGTTTCCTTACACCAGTTTTTGGTTGTCACACCATTAGTATACAATAAGTACCTGGGTGTTATCAACTGGTGTGGGTCCATCCCTGATAACAAAATTGGCCTAATTGCCCGAAATGCTCTGCATAACAACCTTTCTCTATAAGTTGTATAGTCATTGATTCAGCTAGACCTGTATACCTTGTACTGTATTCGTAGAATTAAATATATTATATTGTTATTATTATTATAAGAGCAGCCATCTTGATCCATACATTAACATTGTGTTGTTGTTCTCACTATCATCAATATACAGTGGAACCCTGGTTTTCGTCCTTAATCTATTCCAGAAAGTCGGTCAAAATCCGAAATGGACAAAAACCGGAAGTAATATTTCCCATAAGAAATAATGCAAATCCAATTAATCTATTCCAGACACCCAAAAATATTAACAAAAAATGCATTTTATAGAGAATATAGTTTTACATACAGAAAACAATAAAAAATAAATATAAATGACTAATTTTAATGGATAAATGGAACAATTTACCTTTAGCACACATTTAATGAAGACTCTTGTTGATGTATGGAAGAAGGAGAGGAGGGGGAAGGCGGACAGTGGTAATGGTGACCACATCACTGTCACCCTCTACCACCATCACAACCACCCTCTACCACCATCACTGTCACCCTCTACTACCATCACAACCACCCTCTACCACCATCACTGTCCCCTCTACCACCATCACAACCACCCTCACCACCATCACGATCCCATCTAACCACTATCACTCCACGCACCCTCAACCATCATCACACACTCCTCTACCTACCATCACAATCACCCTCTACCACCGATCACTACCACCCTCCTACCATCATCACTATCACCTCTCTACCACCATCAACTACCACCCTCTACCATCCTCACTATCACCCTCTACCACCATCACTACCCACCCACTACCAGCAATCACTACCACCCTCTACACATAACAACCACCCTCTACCATTTATTTATTTATTTATTTATACTTGAGCACACTTACAGAGGTACAAAAAAAAATACAGATTAAAGCAGAATGCCAAAGCCACTTATACTATGCTAGCATTACGGGGCTGGCTTAAAATTAACTTAATATTAACTAAGGCCATGATGAAATCAGTGAAAACATTATGTAAACTATGATTACTATAAAGCACAAGTGATATACAAAGACAGGTCATGTTTAAAATTCAGTAGAATGGAGTATTCAGTTAGGTAGTGTATTTAAAAATATTAAAGTTTAGATTGGGTTTTAGGTTTAACATTTATGTGATATAATTGTGAGAAACATTTAAGATATGCAATTTATAAGGTTCAGTAAATTCAGTATTTATTTGTTTTGGGTGCGTAAAGGTGATCTTGAGAAGAGACATGAATTTATAAAAGCAGTAGTGATTTTCTTTTATATTTACATGTAATGAATTACCAGATTTTAGGGCCTTTTATGTGCATTGAGTTTTTGCATAAGTGAGATGGACCACGAGGAATATCAAAGAGTGATCTGTGCCTTGTTATGGTCCATAGTGTTCTGTTGAGTTGGCAAGGAATGTTTGAGGGGAGGGTTAATATCAGAGTTAGTGAACTATTATGTAATAGGTGCAGTAATAATATGGTGTTTTTGTAAGTGCAGTAGGTTAGAGTGTATTGAATATTGGTGAGTGTGCTTGCCTGTAGTGAGAATTTGTTATCATTCTAAACTGCAGCCTTTTGTTGGTATTTAGTGGTCTGAATGGTTACTTGTTGTTGAGCCCTTATGCACAAAATTCCATAGGAGTGAGATAGGGGTAAATTAAGAGAGTGATATAGGGCCAGAGGCTGACTGTGGAGCATAGAACCTATCTCGATATATGCCTACATCTTGGAAATTTCTTAAAATTTTGTTGTATATGTGTAATGAAATTTTGAGTCTATTATCAAGGATTCCTAAACTTTCCCTCTGTAAGCTTTGTGAAGGTGATCCGTTTATCATTAGGTTAAGAGGGACATCTGTAGCTCTGTTACCGAACTGAATGAAGTAGGTTTTGTCAATGTTTAGGTGATAAGTGTGTTAGAACTCATCCAGGTAGAATTTCTGTAATCGTATTTTACAGTATTGGCTAGCGTGACTGGCTCGGTTGGAGAAGACGCATTAGTGTCATCACAAATAGTGTGGGTTATGAGTAAGTGAGAAGCAATTTGGTAGGTCATTTATGTATAAGGAGAAAGAGAGAGGGCCCAAGGACACTTCCCTGTGGGACACCAAACTGTAATTGGTTGTGTCAAAAAGAGTTGCCCCATTTGCGTACACATATTGGCTCCTTTTGCTGAGGTATACTTGAGGTAGTTGAGGGAGTGCCCTCTTATACCATAGTGTGACAATTTTTATCGTGGAGCAAGTCATGGTCCAACTGTGTCAAATAGCTTTACTAATCAATGAAGACCCCAGTGGGACCTTCTTTTTCTCTATTGCAGTGTATATAGTTCTAGCATGTGTATATACATCATTAGTATTTTATTAGGCTAATCCAATAGTCAGGTGTTTGAGTATGTTTTAGGGAGATAATGTAGGAGTAATTCGTTAATGAATTAATGTTTTCGAAGATTTTTGAGGAGAGGGTGTAAGCTGGATATTGCCTATAGTTATTCACTCTGTTTGGTCGTCCTCCTTTGGTGGATCGGGGTGACCCTTGCTATTTGAGTACAGAGGAAGGTGGAGATTCATGGATTTGTTAAAGAGTGTTGCAATGATTGTGATAGCACTTGTGACACTTTTTGTATATTAATGGGGAGTAAGGTATTTATATCTCCTGCCTTGGTGTTTTTAGTGCGTTGATAATAAGGGAGACTCTATGGGTTAGTCGGAGCTTAGAGGAACAGTGTGTTCGGGTAGTGCCGTGAGGTAGTCATTTGCGGGGAATCTGAGCTTGGATTTTATTGGCAAGTTTTTGTCCTATAGTGGAGAAGAAATCATTGAGTCGTTTGCTGTATCTGTGGTGGGAGTTGGGGTTCATCTGATTTTGCCTATTTTTAAAAAATAAAAAAAAAAAAAAATATTTAAAATTTTTCGCTATTTCTTATATCTTTTTGTTTTCGCAGATTTCTTGATCGGGTTTACCAGTCCTTTTTTAATATCACCTCGTAAGTTGGATAAACTGTTCTCATAAACAATTTTTTTTGCTCCCCTTCGTATCAGGCTGGTTAAGTATTGACGAGTAACTTTGTGGTCTCTGTAATGTGACCTCATTCTGTACAGTTTTCCAGAGGATGTTGTATGTATGGATGTTGAGAATGCTGGGGGTTAGACCAGGGACTGTCATCTCTTAGCTGTCCATCTGCTTAGAATTTTTTAAGGCAGTGCTTGTTATAGAGTATTGAGTCTTTTTTAAAAATTATTAATACATTCGTCAATATCTGTATTGGATTTCTAGCTCAGTGTGCCATCAATGTTTGCAACTGCTGTTTGAAGTTATTAATGCTGCCTTCATTATGAAGTCTGAAGGTGACTTTAGTAGTGTCGTGGGGTAATTTACCAAGAGTTGTTATGAGGAAAGTGTAGTGTCTGTGGTATTACTGTAAATTATGCCTGATTTAAAGGGGATTTGGCGTTGGTCCAGATTGGTCATCCCTACCACCCTCTACCAACTATCACTACCACCCTCTACCATCATCACTATCACCACTCTCCACATCATCACTACCACCCTCTACCATCATCACTATCACTATCACCCTCTACACCATCACTAACCACCCCTCTACCAATCATCACTACACCCTCTACCACCTATCACTACCACCCTCTACCATCATCCACTATCACCCTCTACCTCCATCACTACCACAGCACCCTCTACCACCATCACTGACCACCCTCTGTCCACCATCACACCACCCTCTACCACAATCACTACCAACCCTCTACCACCATCACTACCACCATCTACTCACTCACTGTCACCCTCTATCCACCATCACTACCACCCCTCTCCACCATCACTGTCACCCCTACCACCATCACTGTCACCCTCTACCACCATCACTACAACCTCTACCACCATCACTGTCCACCCTCTACCACCATCACTAACCCCTCTACCACCATCATTGGGGTCACTTCTACCACCATCACTACCACCCTCTACCACCATCACTGTCACCCTCTACCTCCATCACTTCACCCTCTACCGACCAACAGAGATCACTCCCTACCACCAACACTGTCACCGCCTCAACCCATCATCACTAGTCCACCCTCTACCAACCAATCACTGTCAAGCCTCTACCACCATCACTACCACCCTCTACCAACTATCACTACAACCCTCTACCACCAACACAACCTCCCTTTACCATACCACCATCACTAACACCCTCTACCACCACACAACCACCCTCTACCATCATCACTATCACCCTCTACACCATCACTACCACCCTCTACCACCATCACTATAGCCACCCTCTAACACCATCACTGTCACCCTCTGCTACTGTATACCACTCTGTACCACCAACACTTCATCCTCTAACCACCCATCACTACCCACCCTTCACCCTCTACCACCATCACTATCACCCTCTACAACCACCTCACTATCACCCTCGAACCACAATCATTAACCACCCTCTACACCATCACAACTACTACCCACCGTCCACCACCATCACTACCACTCTCTACCACCTTCCACCACCTCCACCATCCCTACCGCTCTCTACCACCATCATAACCACTACCACCCTCTAACCGCATCACTACCACCCTCTTCCACCCTCACTACCACCCAAACATACCACCATCACTATCACCCTCTACTACCACTGTATACCACTCTCTTCCACCCTCTACTAATCAACTACCACCTCAATACTACCACACTACCACCCTCTACCACCATCACTACCATCCTCTACCACCCACAACCACTACCACCCTCTACCACCATCACTATCACCCTCCTTATACCACTGTATAACAACTCTCTACCCCCATCACTACACCTCACTACAATCACTACACCCTCCACCACCAACCCTACCACCCTCCACCACCATCACTACTGCCCTCTACCTCCATCAATACCACTCTCTTCCCACCATAACTACCACCACGCACAACCACTACCACCCTCTAACAACCATCACTACCACCCTCTACCACCATCATATAACACCCTCAAACAAAAAACTACCACCCTCTTACCACCATCACTACGCACTCTCTTCCACCATCATAACCACCGCTCTATAACCACCATCACACCACTTCTACCACAATCATAACCACTACCACCCGCTACCTACCATCACTACAACCCTCTACAACCATCCACTCCCACCCTCTACCACCATCACTACACACCCACTACCACCATCACTACCACCCTCTACCACCATCACTACCACCCTCAACCACCAACACTACCACTCCTCTAGCCACCATCACTAACAACCATCTACCACATCACCTACAACCCCTCTACCACCATCACTACCACACTCCACCACCATCACTACCACACTCACACCAACCATCACAACACCTCTCCACCACCATCACTACTGGCCCTCTACTACCATCACTATCCACTCTACCACCATCACTACCACCCTCTACCACCATCACTTCCACCCTCTAAACCACCATCACTATCGTCTCTACCACTGTATACCACTCTCTCTACCAACATCACTTCCACCCTGTACCAACCATCACTTACCACCCTCTAACCCCATCACTAACTACCACTCTCTACCACATCACTACCACCCTCTATCACACCATCACCACTCTACCCACCATCACTACCACCCTTCCCCCCCCCCCCCCCCCGTACCCCCGTCACTACCACCCTCTACCACCATCACAACCACCCTCTACCATCATCACTAACCACCCTCTACCACCATCACTACCACCCCCACCACCATCACTATACCCCCTCCACCACCATCAACTACCACCCTCCACCACCATCACTACGTCCCTCTACCACCATCATTACCACTCTCTTCCACCATCACACCACCTCTAATACCACCACCACAACCACTACCACCCTCCGTAACCACCATCACTACCACATCCCTCTACCAACCAACCACAAACCACTACCACCCTCTACCACCATGTACCACCATCACTACCACCCTCTACCACCATCCACTACCACCGCTCTACCACCATCACTACCACCCTCTAACACATCACTACCACTCTCTACCACTATCATAACCACTACACCCCTCTACCACCATCACTACACCCTCTACCACCAACACTACCACTCTCTACCAAACATCACTACCACCCTCTAACCCAATCTCTACCACCCTCTACCACCCATCACATACCACCCACAATACCACCATCACTATCAGCACTAACCACCATCACTACCACCCTCTACGCACCATCACTACCACACTTCCACGCATCAAAATACCAACCTCCACCACCATCACAACTGGCCCCGCTAACCACAATCACTACTAACTCTACACCCTCACTACACCCTCTACCACCATCACTACCACCCTCTACCGACCACACTACCACTCCTCGTACCACATCACTACCACCCTCTATAACCACCATCACTACCACCCTCTACCACCATCACACCAACTCACCACCATCCTACCACCCTCTACCACCATCACACAACCACTACCACCAATCACTACCACCCTCTACACCATCACTACCAACCTCTACCACTATCACTACCACCTCTACCACATCACTACACCCTCTACACACACTACCATTATCTACCACCATCACTAACCCCATCTACCAACATCACTACCACCCTCTACCACCATCACTACCACCCTCTACCAACATCACTACCACCCTCTACCACCATCACTACTGCCTACCACTAGCCACCACCCTCTACCACCATCACTACCACCCTCTACCACCATCACTATCCACCACTCTACCAACCATCACTACCCAACCCTCTACACCATCACTACCACCCCACAACCACCATCACTACACTATCACTACCACCCCACTAGCACCATCACTACCACCCTCTACCCCACACTAACTGCCCTCTCCTCCATTCACTACCTTCCCTCTACCACCTCACTACCACAACCCTTCTACCACCATCACTACCACCCTCTACTACCACCATCACTACCTACCCTCTACCACCATCACTACTGCCCACACCTCCATCAACTACCACCCTCTACCACCATCACTCCCGACCCTCCTACCCACCACAATACGCCCACTACCTCCATCACTACCTCCCTCTACCACCATCACTGCTCACACTCTACCACCATCACTACCACCCCTCTACCCACATCACTGCTGTCCTCTACCTCCATCACTATCCACCCTCTACCACCATCACTACCACCCACTACCACCAACATTACCAACCATCTACCACCATCACTACCCTCCCTACCGACCACACTAACACCCTCCTACCACCATCACTACGCCTCAACCGTCCATCACTACCACCCTATACCAACCATCACTATCCACCCCTCTACCACCATCACTACTGCCCTCCATCACTACCACCCTCTACCACCATCACTAACACCCTCTACCACCCTCACCACCATCACTACACCCTCTACCACCATCACTACCACCACCTCTAACCACCATCACTACAGCCCCTCTACCACCATCACTACACCCCGTACCACTCATCACCACCACCCCTACCACCATCCACCCACTGACCTCTACCTCCATCACTACCACCCTCCCCACCATCACTACTGACCACTACCACCATCACTACCCCCCTCTACCAACCACCATCACTACTGCCCTCTACCTCCAACACACCACGCCACCTACCACCAACACCCACCACCTCTGTACCGACCATCACATCCACCTCTACCACCATCACTACAGCTCTCTACCACCATCACTACCTCCCTCTACCACCATCACTACCACCCTCTACCACCATCATGTACCACCGCTCTACACCAATCCCCACTACCACCCTCTACTCCATCGCTACCACCCTCCACCACCATCACTATCCACCGCCCTCTGCCACCCAATCACTACTTCCCACATAGGCGGATTGAGTCATGTACATGTTAGCAGACTAATGTCTGGGCGGGTGGGAACTCATCTATATGGACGAATTCCAAGTGGAGGTATAGAACCAGAATAAAAATTTCACAAGCCAAAACAAGTGGTCCAAATCCCAATGAATGATAATCCACATCCGACAAAATTCAGGGTTCCACATCTAAATACAGTGTCCCTCAATAATCTACCGGCCTGAACGTCGACCATTTCGGAAATCAACCGGTTTTTTCGACCAAATATTGATCGGAAATTGACCAAATTCGTTTATCGACCCGACTCGACCCGTCGTCCAGACCGCGTATGCAAGAGGTAAGGCGGAGCCTCGACCCGGCCTCAGCCTCCTTCCCCATCCAGTGTGCCATTGTTTATCCAGTTATACTGCTCGGAGCGGCGGTCTTCTCACCACGTGCTCCAGTGAAATATTTCATAATATTTTCATATATTTTTAGTGCTTTGCAAGTTATTTAAGTGCTAAATAAGCTACCATGGCTCCAAGAAAGCTCTCTAGGCCAAACTTTGGTAAAGAAGGTAGAAATACCATTGAAATTTAAGAAAAACATCATTGAACAATCATGATAGTGGCGAACTTGGTTGGCAAACAGGCGAGGATGTATAATAAAAATCATTCAACCATATCTTCCATCATAGCCATGAAAAAGGAAATCAAGGACGCTGTTGTTGCAAAGGGGGTAAATATGCTGACAAAATGAGATCACCATACTGGAAGAGGGGTTGAGAGTTAGTATTGGTGTGGATAAATGAGAAACAATTAGCAGGAGACAGTCTTATGACCTCGATTATTTGTGAAAAGTGCTAGGCCATGGTAGCATGAAGATTTTGTAAATAAATAGCCTTGCAAATAGTGGTGACGAGAGTGATTTTAAGGCCAGCAAAGGCTGGTTTGAGAGATTTAAGAAGCGTACTGGCATACACAGTGTGGTAAGGCTTGGTGAGGCTGCCAGTTTCTGGACCACAAGGCGGCTGAAAATATGTGCTATCGAATTCCAGAGTACATAGAGGCTGAAGGACTGAAACCTGGAACAAGTGTTTCAATTTGTGACGAAACAGCCTCTTTCTGGAAGAAAGCCAAGAGACCTTCATTACTCAAGAGGAAAAAGTCAAAGCCAGGACACAATCCTAATGAAACAGGCTACGCTAATGTATCAGAGCTAATGCTAGGGGATTTCAAGTGGAAGCCGTTACAAGAGTAACCGTTCTGAAAATCCCAGAGCATTTAAGAAAAATATGTTATGAAGAGTAAATTGGTGTGTTTTTTGGAAATCTAATATAAGGCATGGGTCACGAGGGAAATTTTTGTAGAGTGGTTCAACGAAGTGTTGGCCCTATGTGAAGAATTACCTCCTGGAAAGAAATTGGATCTCAAGTGCCTGGCTAGTAATGGACAATGCCCTGCTCATCCACCAAACTTGATGACCTAATTTCAGAAGGAGTATGGGTTCATCTCAGTTAAAGTTCTGGCCCCCGAATACCACACCTCTCCTCCAACCCATGACCACAGGTATTGCAAACATTAAAAGCACGTAACACCAAAGCAATGTTTGAAAGGTGCTCAATGTGGACCTCAACACTCACTTGACCCTACAGATTTTTGGTAAAGAACATTTCATTATATCGGGGGAGGGGTTGGGTTTTGCAGGCAGATCCTTGGGACGAGGTAAGGCTTGGGAGGGAGTGTCTACAGGACTTTGAACTCTGCTGGAGAAAATTGTGGCCAAGATTGTGTTGACAAGAGGGATTTGGGAAGGATTTGGGGCTGACCCTGAAGAGCCTAGTCAATTTTGAACTTTATATTGGGCACTGGGGAATTCCATGGGGTTGGTATTGAGTATTGGAGGATGTGAAGAGTTGGTGAGACCACAACTGAAGACCTAACCACTGAGGAGCTGCAAGATCTTCAGCAGGGAAGAGCAACAGTATCGCATGCTCAAGAAATCATGCAGCAGAGGAGGGAGGATTGAGAGATGGGAAGAAGGGCCATCATCATAAATTAAGGAGATTTTTACCTGATGTAAGGGATTAAGATTGAAAGATTTATGGAGAAACAATCACCCAGAACGGATGTTGCAAGCATATCGGCAACTGTACAGTGGACAAGTCTTGGCACCATTTAGGTAAGTTTTTAAGAGACTCCAGAAACATGAGCTCTCTTGCACAGTTATTTAGGCGAGACAGGACTCCAGTACTCTCAAGCTGGTCTAGTGCATTAAAGAAACAAGAAAAGAAGCAACCCCATAAAAGCATATGTACCTGAGGGTAGCTGAAGTGGATTCCCCTTCTCAAACGATAAACAATCCACTCTCTCCTCCTCCTCCAGTCTCCCCATACACTAAGAAGAATCCTCCAATAAAGGAAATGTTATTCTGATAATGTTTCATTCATCATTTCTCATTGTATTGTTTTGTACACATGAATATTCATCGTAAAAAAATTTTTTGTTAATACTTCTGGGTGTCAGGAACGGATTAATAATTTACAATATTTCTTATGGGGAAAATTGATCGTAAATCAACCAATTCGATAATCGACCAGCTTTCCAGAACGGATTACCGTTGATAATCGAGGACCATGTATATGACAACAAAAATATGATCTGCTTCAACATACTCCATGCAAATGTTCTGCCAAATTGTATGAACAAAAATTCCAAAATGTTTAATTAAAAACCAAATTGTTATGTTCAGTGTCATTGTTCAGTAGTTATAAGTATTTTCAATACTGACCTCATAATACCCTGCATAACTTGGGCATAATTATAATGTATGTCGCGTATTGACAAGTATACTATAGCAATTATATATATTGTACTATTAGAAATTAAGATTATGATTGATATTTTACAGAATACTACAGTGTGATTGGTAATGTAGTATGATAAGTGAGAACATTGCTGATAACCCAGACTGTTACTATCTCTACCAGACTGTATATGGTCTCCTCATTCTCATCATACTAACAACATCTCTCATCAGAGGATTTGTATTTATAATGTAAGATATTAGATAATTTTGCACTACCATGCATTCTCTCTTCTCCAGGTGCATAACACCGTCATTTCCGCCCCCCCACACCCTACCACGCTTATTATGACCCACTTTCTCGCATGCAACCTTTACTTTAACCACAAATTCGTCGAATTTACACATTCATATTCTCTTTTCCCTCCTTCCATAACTGATCATGTTAACATTACTGCTACCCCTTCTTTGCTCTAACTCTCTCAGATACTCCAGATTTAATCCCTATTTATTCCCCCACGAAACTCTCCTACCCCCCCTTCCAGCTATTGTATTTTTTCCGCTTGAGAGCCAGGACATCCACTTCTTTTCATTCATAACATCAGCAATCAAAAAAAAATCCTGTTTTTTATTTTTTTCTTGTCATCCGCACTACATCCACCACATTTAAACAACCCAGTTTCATAAGTATTTCTTCTCTCTTTTTTAGTAAATTATACAGGAGAAGGGTTACTACCCATTGCTCGACCGGCAGTCTTTAGTCGCCCATACGACCCGCATGGCTTTACAGAGGAAAGATAACTTTTCCTTCTTCCCCATGGACAATAGAAGAAATAAAACAGAACACGAAGCTATATAGAATAAGGATAAAAACCTAGATGTATGAATATATATATAAGGCAGAGCGGTCTGGTGAGTGTGACCAAGTTGTAAGTAGGAGAAGCAGGGAAGAGATATCCCTAGTTATTCTAGCGTGTTTATGAGACAGAAAAGAAAAACAGCAAACCTACATCATGCAAAACATTTACAGGTTTTTGTTTCTCACAGTCATGCTGGCAGTGACGGTATACTTCCTGGGTGTTGCTGTCTACCAACCCACCCAGGAAGTACTACAGTCCTGCCAGATGACTGTGAAACAAAAACCTGTAACTGTTTTGCATGAGTGGTACATAAAACTCTTTTTCCATCTTCTTGACATTTCCATGCTGAATGCTTATAATATGTATAAGTTGAAGACTAACAATAAACCTAAATATGGTGAATTTTGTTTGTCAGTTATCAGACAAATAATATTCAAGTACCAAGGAGAAACACTTGCAGTAGACCAGTGCCCACGAAATTATCAACACATGCCCTCTCGTCTGAGGCCTGGTGATCACTACCCCATACCTCTGCCTGCTTCTGCTTTCAAGAAAAATGCTCAGAAAAGGTGTTATGTCTGTGCGCATACCACAAAACGCCCGCAAAAATGCAGAGACACTCATTTTATGTGTGAGGAGTGTAAAACACCATTGTGCATACACCCATGTTTCAAAGAATTCCACAAGCTGCAGCAGTTCTAGAAAAGTGTCCAGTGATGGTACATATATATATACTGTATATTATAGAACAATCGTAATAAATAATTTTTTATATTCTTTGTGTAAACAAGTTTTGTAAACAATATGATGATACTAGTGTTTTTGCTATAATTGTGTTCCATTCAACAAATGTATATATGAACATTGCACCACACTTTGGTCTCACAGGCTACACAAGTTATGTGAAAAAAATAAAATAGTGAAAAAAAAAACAAGAAACCTTCGAATACAAGTAAACCAAAATTTACTGGGTGAGCGGCAGTCGCCGCTGTTGCCATCTGCGGCTCATTTTCTTCCAACTTCAGGCTTCTATATCTCAGTAAGTACTGATGGCAGTTTTTTTTTTTTGGGGGGGGGACTAAATAACAAAAATAATCTTAACATTTTCCTAAGATTTTTTTTTTTTTTTTTTTTTTTTTAATATTTTTTGACACCAGGAGACACTTGCAGGAATAGGGGTTTCGACGTCCAAGAGTTATGAACAGAATAGAGAAATCAGCTCTAAATATGACATTATTTAGATATGCATACTGATCAGAGAGCCCCCCGTCGAAGTCATAGACGTTGGGTAAACAAGGTACATCTTATAAATGAGGAGAAGGCTGTCTTGGCGCTGATATGTGAGTCTAGATATGAGCGAATACAGAAACAGATATGTCAGTGATTGTACTTGGTTGAGTGATTCATGGTGTCAGGATGCGTGACTACACACAGACCTGGATACTCCACACTCAGAGGTTATCAACCTGCTGGGGATCTACTGCAACAAAACTGATTGAAACCTGTTCGATTTCCCAATTGAAAATCAGTTGTTGAATAAACACCCACTGAGTCAGTCAGTCAGTCTCCAGACAACCGAACACTACTGTTCTTATGTGATGTAAATGGTTTAGAAACCCAATAACTTGAAGAATGAGATGCTTGTGCAACATTTGGAAATCTTTATTGAGGAAACATTCAACATCCCGTGCTTCTTCAAGTCCACTACAGAGATAACAGAGTAAAAGATGAAGGAGTACGAGGCAATGAAGTCCCTCAGACTGGAGTTGATGTAATTCTTTCATTAATCTTGAATGAACTGAACACATTGACTCCAGGCTTGAGGACTAATTACTTAGACTCCGACTCATCTTCCCACTCTACTCTGTATTGGACCGAAGAATCCACTGGCTGTTGGAATATTTCCTTAATAAAGATTCCCAAATGTTGTACATGTTTCAAATTCTTCAACTATTCTTATGTTTTTAGTTACTCAACTTACAAAACATGTACAGTACATTGTACACTTACCATTGTGTACTTGGTATTTACACCATACAAGTTGCACACAATACAAGGAGCAAGTACCTCTCAATATACAGTGGACCCCCGGTTAACGATTTTAATCCGTGCAAGAGGGGTAATTGTTATGCGAAATAATCGTTATGTGAATGAATTTTCCCCATAAGAAATAATGGAAATAAAATTAATCCGTGCAAGACACCCAAAAGTATGAAAAAAAAAATTTTTAACAATGAAATGTTAATTGTTAATACACACAAACTGAAAAGGCACTGCACACTTACAGACACTACGCTCTATTGAAGATCTGGTGAATGGGGGATGGGGGATGAAGGAGAGAGCAATCTTCTTACTGATTAGAAGGGAATCCCCATCCATTAGACTTTGAGTAGCAAGTCCTTTTCTGGGTTACCCCCTTCTTCTTTTAATGCCACTAGGGCCAGCTTCAGAGGCACTGGACTTCTTTCGCACATGATTATAGTCTTCCATAGGGCCTGTACCTCTCGTTCTTTATACTTGCCTAAATGTTTTCACAACATTGTCAGTGTAAAATCACCTACACGGCTTCAATAGCTTGTGAGGTGGTGATTTCATCCATGAAGGTTTAGCACATCAAGTCAAGCCACTTTGCACAGATTTCCTTAACTTGTAGTAGGACAACTTCTTCAATTTCTCTCTCCCCCTTCCTCTGAACCAGTTTCCCCAGTCTGCCTCTGCTCTTGAAGTTATCTATCACTCATCAGTGGTTATTTCTTCATTGTCCTCCTCCACCAACTCTTCCACATCTCCCCACTAACTCCAAACCCAAGGACTTTCCCATGCCACAATGGATTTCCTCAACGCATAAATCATCCCAGGGTTTAGCCTCAAACCCTTCAAAATCCCTTTTGTCCTAACACATTCGGGCCAAGTTCCTTCCAAGCAAGTTCAAGGGGTCCTCTAGTCACTTCCTCCCAAGCCTTACCTATAAGGTTTACACATTGAGGAATTAAAAGTGATCTCTCCCAACTCTCTTAAGTCAGTTGAGTTTCTGAGTCATAACAAAGCACCTTTTCAAACAGAGCTTTTGTGTACAGTTTCTTGAAGTGAAATACCATGCTGATCCACTGGGCTGCAGGAAGGAAGGTAATAGAGGCAAAAAACTTCACCCTTAATGAAGCTCATTCCCCATAAAGTCGCTCTCCCACTCTGTAGATGACCAGCATTGTCTAACACCAGAGGCACTAAGTTCTAATTTCTTTCAGGAGAGCGGGAACTGGGCAAATGCTTGGTGTAACCAGTGTAGAGAAAAATTCCCTAGTGACCCCATGCCTTACTGTTTGCCCTCCATCAGCACACACAAATTATCCTTGAGGACAATCTTTTGCTGAACGCTCTTAACGCCTGGGAGTTTCAGAGTGAAACTACGGAATAAAGGGCTTCACTTTGCAATCACCAGTAGCATTGGCACACAATGAGAAGAGTAAACTGTCTTTCATAGGCTCATGTCCTGGAGTGCCTTTTCGTCCTGATAAATGTAGGTTCCTGCTTGGCCATTTTCTTCCAGAACTAGGCAGGGGATGATACTGGATAACAGCTTGTGTCAGTTTCAGTCCTTCAGTTTCTATGTACTCTTGAATTCTGCACATATTTTCAGACGCTTTGGGGTCCGAACTGGCAGCCTCACCATGCCTATCACTCTAATGATCCACTACGCTTCTTAAATCTCTCAAACCAACCTTTCTGGCCTTAAATTCACTCACTATCATCACTAGTTGCAGGCATTTTTTAATTAAATCTCATGCAACTTACTAAGCACTTTCCATATGATCCTTGAGAGACGCTATCTCCGGGCTATCTGTTTTTCATTTATCCCACGACCAATAAGAGGTCTCTCAACATCTCCATCACTTGCGATCTTTGTTTCGAAAACACGTTAAACCTTTGGCAAGAACAGCTTCTTGATTGTCTTTTCCTGGTGCCACAATAGAAGCGAATGGTTGATTTGGGTTTCTTGTACAGCTTGACTAGGTCGGCTATACGCACTCCACTTTTCATACTTATCAATGATCTCTTTCTTCATTTCTATGTAATCTTCCTCACCCTTAGTTGGGTGTATTGCACTAGAACTTCTTGGGGCCCATGGTCACTTATTTTTCCAGAACAGCACCGAAAAACACTGTAATAATACGAAATATTTCCGAGTGTATGCTTGGATGTTACCGCGGAGCTGGCTGGTAAACAATGGCACGCGGCACAGTTGAATGCTGGCTGAGGCGCACATTGGACGCGTCTCGGACGAAAATCGGTGCGACGTGTTTTATTTAATCTGTATCGCGGCAAAAATTTTGCGATAAAGTAAGCTATGCAAATAATCGCTATGTATGCCATCGTTTCGGGTCCACTGTACTACGTTCCACATCAGCCTTGTCTAATGAAATTCCATGCAAATGAAACAAAATGGTGATATTTTGGAACTTCATTCCAATGATTTTATAAAGTGCCTACAGTCTCCAGCTTCAAAAAATACTTAAAAAACACCTCAGAGGTTGTTTAAGTTTGGCTGCACCAAGGCATTGTGGCATGGTGGCGAGAGTTCTCCTCAGCTTCACACACTGTCGGTCCGGGTTGATTCCCCGTGAGAGCGAAACATTGGGTGTGTTTCCTTACACCAGTTTTTGGTTGTCACACCATTAGTATACAATAAGTACCTGGGTGTTAGTCAACTGGTGTGGGTCCATCCCTGATAACAAAATTGGCCTAATTGCCCGAAATGCTCTGCATAACAACCTTTCTCTATAAGTTGTATAGTCATTGATTCAGCTAGACCTGTATACCTTGTACTGTATTCGTAGAATTAAATAAAATTATATTGTTAGTTATTATAATAAGAGCATCCAACTTGATTCGCATACATTAACATTGTGTTGTTGTTCTCACTATCATCAATATACAGTGGAACCCTGGTTTTCGTCCTTAATCTATTCCAGAAAAGTCGGTCAAAATCCGAAAATGACAAAAACCGAAGAAGTAATATTTTCCCAAAAGAAATAATGCAAATCCAATAATCGATTCCAGACACCCAAAAATATTAACAAAAAATGCATTTTATAGAGAATATAGTTTTACATACAGAAAACAATAAAAAATAAATATAAATGACTTATTTTAATGGATAATAAATGGAACAATTTACCTTTAGCACACATTTAATGAAGACTCTTGTTGATGTATGGAAGAAGGAGAGGAGGGGGAAGGCGGACAGTGGTAATGGTGACCACATCACTGTCACCACTCTACCACCATCACAACCACCCTCTACCACCATCACTGTCACCCTCTACTACCATCACAACCACCCTCTACCACCACATCACTGTCCCCTCTACCACCATCACAACCACCCTCACCACCATCACGATCCCATCTAACCACTATCACTCCACGCACCCTCAACCATCATCACACACTCCTCTACCTACCATCACAATCACCCTCTACCACCGATCACTACCACCCTCCTACCATCATCACTATCACCTCTCTACCACCATCAACTACCACCCTCTACCATCCTCACTATCACCCTCTACCACCATCACTACCCACCCACTACCAGCAATCACTACCACCCTCTACACATAACAACCACCCTCTACCATTTATTTATTTATTTATTTATACTTGAGCACACTTACAGAGGTACAAAAAAAAATACAGATTAAAGCAGAATGCCAAAGCCACTTATACTATGCTAGCATTACGGGGCTGGCTTAAAATTAACTTAATATTAACTAAGGCCATGATGAAATCAGTGAAAACATTATGTAAACTATGATTACTATAAAGCACAAGTGATATACAAAGACAGGTCATGTTTAAAATTCAGTAGAATGGAGTATTCAGTTAGGTAGTGTATTTAAAAATATTAAAGTTTAGATTGGGTTTTAGGTTTAACATTTATGTGATATAATTGTGAGAAACATTTAAGATATGCAATTTATAAGGTTCAGTAAATTCAGTATTTATTTGTTTTGGGTGCGTAAAGGTGATCTTGAGAAGAGACATGAATTTATAAAAGCAGTAGTGATTTTCTTTTATATTTACATGTAATGAATTACCAGATTTTAGGGCCTTTTATGTGCATTGAGTTTTTGCATAAGTGAGATGGACCACGAGGAATATCAAAGAGTGATCTGTGCCTTGTTATGGTCCATAGTGTTCTGTTGAGTTGGCAAGGAATGTTTGAGGGGAGGGTTAATATCAGAGTTAGTGAACTATTATGTAATAGGTGCAGTAATAATATGGTGTTTTTGTAAGTGCAGTAGGTTAGAGTGTATTGAATATTGGTGAGTGTGCTTGCCTGTAGTGAGAATTTGTTATCATTCTAAACTGCAGCCTTTTGTTGGTATTTAGTGGTCTGAATGGTTACTTGTTGTTGAGCCCTTATGCACAAAATTCCATAGGAGTGAGATAGGGGTAAATTAAGAGAGTGATATAGGGCCAGAGGCTGACTGTGGAGCATAGAACCTATCTCGATATATGCCTACATCTTGGAAATTTCTTAAAATTTTGTTGTATATGTGTAATGAAATTTTGAGTCTATTATCAAGGATTCCTAAACTTTCCCTCTGTAAGCTTTGTGAAGGTGATCCGTTTATCATTAGGTTAAGAGGGACATCTGTAGCTCTGTTACCGAACTGAATGAAGTAGGTTTTGTCAATGTTTAGGTGATAAGTGTGTTAGAACTCATCCAGGTAGAATTTCTGTAATCGTATTTTACAGTATTGGCTAGCGTGACTGGCTCGGTTGGAGAAGACGCATTAGTGTCATCACAAATAGTGTGGGTTATGAGTAAGTGAGAAGCAATTTGGTAGGTCATTTATGTATAAGGAGAAAGAGAGAGGGCCCAAGGACACTTCCCTGTGGGACACCAAACTGTAATTGGTTGTGTCAAAAAGAGTTGCCCCATTTGCGTACACATATTGGCTCCTTTTGCTGAGGTATACTTGAGGTAGTTGAGGGAGTGCCCTCTTATACCATAGTGTGACAATTTTTATCGTGGAGCAAGTCATGGTCCAACTGTGTCAAATAGCTTTACTAATCAATGAAGACCCCAGTGGGACCTTCTTTTTCTCTATTGCAGTGTATATAGTTCTAGCATGTGTATATACATCATTAGTATTTTATTAGGCTAATCCAATAGTCAGGTGTTTGAGTATGTTTTAGGGAGATAATGTAGGAGTAATTCGTTAATGAATTAATGTTTTCGAAGATTTTTGAGGAGAGGGTGTAAGCTGGATATTGCCTATAGTTATTCACTCTGTTTGGTCGTCCTCCTTTGGTGGATCGGGGTGACCCTTGCTATTTGAGTACAGAGGAAGGTGGAGATTCATGGATTTGTTAAAGAGTGTTGCAATGATTGTGATAGCACTTGTGACACTTTTTGTATATTAATGGGGAGTAAGGTATTTATATCTCCTGCCTTGGTGTTTTTAGTGCGTTGATAATAAGGGAGACTCTATGGGTTAGTCGGAGCTTAGAGGAACAGTGTGTTCGGGTAGTGCCGTGAGGTAGTCATTTGCGGGGAATCTGAGCTTGGATTTTATTGGCAAGTTTTTGTCCTATAGTGGAGAAGAAATCATTGAGTCGTTTGCTGTATCTGTGGTGGGAGTTGGGGTTCATCTGATTTTGCCTATTTTTAAAAAATAAAAAAAAAAAAAAATATTTAAAATTTTTCGCTATTTCTTATATCTTTTTGTTTTCGCAGATTTCTTGATCGGGTTTACCAGTCCTTTTTTAATATCACCTCGTAAGTTGGATAAACTGTTCTCATAAACAATTTTTTTTGCTCCCCTTCGTATCAGGCTGGTTAAGTATTGACGAGTAACTTTGTGGTCTCTGTAATGTGACCTCATTCTGTACAGTTTTCCAGAGGATGTTGTATGTATGGATGTTGAGAATGCTGGGGGTTAGACCAGGGACTGTCATCTCTTAGCTGTCCATCTGCTTAGAATTTTTTAAGGCAGTGCTTGTTATAGAGTATTGAGTCTTTTTTAAAAATTATTAATACATTCGTCAATATCTGTATTGGATTTCTAGCTCAGTGTGCCATCAATGTTTGCAACTGCTGTTTGAAGTTATTAATGCTGCCTTCATTATGAAGTCTGAAGGTGACTTTAGTAGTGTCGTGGGGTAATTTACCAAGAGTTGTTATGAGGAAAGTGTAGTGTCTGTGGTATTACTGTAAATTATGCCTGATTTAAAGGGGATTTGGCGTTGGTCCAGATTGGTCATCCCTACCACCCTCTACCAACTATCACTACCACCCTCTACCATCATCACTATCACCACTCTCCACATCATCACTACCACCCTCTACCATCATCACTATCACTATCACCCTCTACACCATCACTAACCACCCCTCTACCAATCATCACTACACCCTCTACCACCTATCACTACCACCCTCTACCATCATCCACTATCACCCTCTACCTCCATCACTACCACAGCACCCTCTACCACCATCACTGACCACCCTCTGTCCACCATCACACCACCCTCTACCACAATCACTACCAACCCTCTACCACCATCACTACCACCATCTACTCACTCACTGTCACCCTCTATCCACCATCACTACCACCCCTCTCCACCATCACTGTCACCCCTACCACCATCACTGTCACCCTCTACCACCATCACTACAACCTCTACCACCATCACTGTCCACCCTCTACCACCATCACTAACCCCTCTACCACCATCATTGGGGTCACTTCTACCACCATCACTACCACCCTCTACCACCATCACTGTCACCCTCTACCTCCATCACTTCACCCTCTACCGACCAACAGAGATCACTCCCTACCACCAACACTGTCACCGCCTCAACCCATCATCACTAGTCCACCCTCTACCAACCAATCACTGTCAAGCCTCTACCACCATCACTACCACCCTCTACCAACTATCACTACAACCCTCTACCACCAACACAACCTCCCTTTACCATACCACCATCACTAACACCCTCTACCACCACACAACCACCCTCTACCATCATCACTATCACCCTCTACACCATCACTACCACCCTCTACCACCATCACTATAGCCACCCTCTAACACCATCACTGTCACCCTCTGCTACTGTATACCACTCTGTACCACCAACACTTCATCCTCTAACCACCCATCACTACCCACCCTTCACCCTCTACCACCATCACTATCACCCTCTACAACCACCTCACTATCACCCTCGAACCACAATCATTAACCACCCTCTACACCATCACAACTACTACCCACCGTCCACCACCATCACTACCACTCTCTACCACCTTCCACCACCTCCACCATCCCTACCGCTCTCTACCACCATCATAACCACTACCACCCTCTAACCGCATCACTACCACCCTCTTCCACCCTCACTACCACCCAAACATACCACCATCACTATCACCCTCTACTACCACTGTATACCACTCTCTTCCACCCTCTACTAATCAACTACCACCTCAATACTACCACACTACCACCCTCTACCACCATCACTACCATCCTCTACCACCCACAACCACTACCACCCTCTACCACCATCACTATCACCCTCCTTATACCACTGTATAACAACTCTCTACCCCCATCACTACACCTCACTACAATCACTACACCCTCCACCACCAACCCTACCACCCTCCACCACCATCACTACTGCCCTCTACCTCCATCAATACCACTCTCTTCCCACCATAACTACCACCACGCACAACCACTACCACCCTCTAACAACCATCACTACCACCCTCTACCACCATCATATAACACCCTCAAACAAAAAACTACCACCCTCTTACCACCATCACTACGCACTCTCTTCCACCATCATAACCACCGCTCTATAACCACCATCACACCACTTCTACCACAATCATAACCACTACCACCCGCTACCTACCATCACTACAACCCTCTACAACCATCCACTCCCACCCTCTACCACCATCACTACACACCCACTACCACCATCACTACCACCCTCTACCACCATCACTACCACCCTCAACCACCAACACTACCACTCCTCTAGCCACCATCACTAACAACCATCTACCACATCACCTACAACCCCTCTACCACCATCACTACCACACTCCACCACCATCACTACCACACTCACACCAACCATCACAACACCTCTCCACCACCATCACTACTGGCCCTCTACTACCATCACTATCCACTCTACCACCATCACTACCACCCTCTACCACCATCACTTCCACCCTCTAAACCACCATCACTATCGTCTCTACCACTGTATACCACTCTCTCTACCAACATCACTTCCACCCTGTACCAACCATCACTTACCACCCTCTAACCCCATCACTAACTACCACTCTCTACCACATCACTACCACCCTCTATCACACCATCACCACTCTACCCACCATCACTACCACCCTTCCCCCCCCCCCCCCCCCGTACCCCCGTCACTACCACCCTCTACCACCATCACAACCACCCTCTACCATCATCACTAACCACCCTCTACCACCATCACTACCACCCCCACCACCATCACTATACCCCCTCCACCACCATCAACTACCACCCTCCACCACCATCACTACGTCCCTCTACCACCATCATTACCACTCTCTTCCACCATCACACCACCTCTAATACCACCACCACAACCACTACCACCCTCCGTAACCACCATCACTACCACATCCCTCTACCAACCAACCACAAACCACTACCACCCTCTACCACCATGTACCACCATCACTACCACCCTCTACCACCATCCACTACCACCGCTCTACCACCATCACTACCACCCTCTAACACATCACTACCACTCTCTACCACTATCATAACCACTACACCCCTCTACCACCATCACTACACCCTCTACCACCAACACTACCACTCTCTACCAAACATCACTACCACCCTCTAACCCAATCTCTACCACCCTCTACCACCCATCACATACCACCCACAATACCACCATCACTATCAGCACTAACCACCATCACTACCACCCTCTACGCACCATCACTACCACACTTCCACGCATCAAAATACCAACCTCCACCACCATCACAACTGGCCCCGCTAACCACAATCACTACTAACTCTACACCCTCACTACACCCTCTACCACCATCACTACCACCCTCTACCGACCACACTACCACTCCTCGTACCACATCACTACCACCCTCTATAACCACCATCACTACCACCCTCTACCACCATCACACCAACTCACCACCATCCTACCACCCTCTACCACCATCACACAACCACTACCACCAATCACTACCACCCTCTACACCATCACTACCAACCTCTACCACTATCACTACCACCTCTACCACATCACTACACCCTCTACACACACTACCATTATCTACCACCATCACTAACCCCATCTACCAACATCACTACCACCCTCTACCACCATCACTACCACCCTCTACCAACATCACTACCACCCTCTACCACCATCACTACTGCCTACCACTAGCCACCACCCTCTACCACCATCACTACCACCCTCTACCACCATCACTATCCACCACTCTACCAACCATCACTACCCAACCCTCTACACCATCACTACCACCCCACAACCACCATCACTACACTATCACTACCACCCCACTAGCACCATCACTACCACCCTCTACCCCACACTAACTGCCCTCTCCTCCATTCACTACCTTCCCTCTACCACCTCACTACCACAACCCTTCTACCACCATCACTACCACCCTCTACTACCACCATCACTACCTACCCTCTACCACCATCACTACTGCCCACACCTCCATCAACTACCACCCTCTACCACCATCACTCCCGACCCTCCTACCCACCACAATACGCCCACTACCTCCATCACTACCTCCCTCTACCACCATCACTGCTCACACTCTACCACCATCACTACCACCCCTCTACCCACATCACTGCTGTCCTCTACCTCCATCACTATCCACCCTCTACCACCATCACTACCACCCACTACCACCAACATTACCAACCATCTACCACCATCACTACCCTCCCTACCGACCACACTAACACCCTCCTACCACCATCACTACGCCTCAACCGTCCATCACTACCACCCTATACCAACCATCACTATCCACCCCTCTACCACCATCACTACTGCCCTCCATCACTACCACCCTCTACCACCATCACTAACACCCTCTACCACCCTCACCACCATCACTACACCCTCTACCACCATCACTACCACCACCTCTAACCACCATCACTACAGCCCCTCTACCACCATCACTACACCCCGTACCACTCATCACCACCACCCCTACCACCATCCACCCACTGACCTCTACCTCCATCACTACCACCCTCCCCACCATCACTACTGACCACTACCACCATCACTACCCCCCTCTACCAACCACCATCACTACTGCCCTCTACCTCCAACACACCACGCCACCTACCACCAACACCCACCACCTCTGTACCGACCATCACATCCACCTCTACCACCATCACTACAGCTCTCTACCACCATCACTACCTCCCTCTACCACCATCACTACCACCCTCTACCACCATCATGTACCACCGCTCTACACCAATCCCCACTACCACCCTCTACTCCATCGCTACCACCCTCCACCACCATCACTATCCACCGCCCTCTGCCACCCAATCACTACTTCCCACATAGGCGGATTGAGTCATGTACATGTTAGCAGACTAATGTCTGGGCGGGTGGGAACTCATCTATATGGACGAATTCCAAGTGGAGGTATAGAACCAGAATAAAAATTTCACAAGCCAAAACAAGTGGTCCAAATCCCAATGAATGATAATCCACATCCGACAAAATTCAGGGTTCCACATCTAAATACAGTGTCCCTCAATAATCTACCGGCCTGAACGTCGACCATTTCGGAAATCAACCGGTTTTTTCGACCAAATATTGATCGGAAATTGACCAAATTCGTTTATCGACCCGACTCGACCCGTCGTCCAGACCGCGTATGCAAGAGGTAAGGCGGAGCCTCGACCCGGCCTCAGCCTCCTTCCCCATCCAGTGTGCCATTGTTTATCCAGTTATACTGCTCGGAGCGGCGGTCTTCTCACCACGTGCTCCAGTGAAATATTTCATAATATTTTCATATATTTTTAGTGCTTTGCAAGTTATTTAAGTGCTAAATAAGCTACCATGGCTCCAAGAAAGCTCTCTAGGCCAAACTTTGGTAAAGAAGGTAGAAATACCATTGAAATTTAAGAAAAACATCATTGAACAATCATGATAGTGGCGAACTTGGTTGGCAAACAGGCGAGGATGTATAATAAAAATCATTCAACCATATCTTCCATCATAGCCATGAAAAAGGAAATCAAGGACGCTGTTGTTGCAAAGGGGGTAAATATGCTGACAAAATGAGATCACCATACTGGAAGAGGGGTTGAGAGTTAGTATTGGTGTGGATAAATGAGAAACAATTAGCAGGAGACAGTCTTATGACCTCGATTATTTGTGAAAAGTGCTAGGCCATGGTAGCATGAAGATTTTGTAAATAAATAGCCTTGCAAATAGTGGTGACGAGAGTGATTTTAAGGCCAGCAAAGGCTGGTTTGAGAGATTTAAGAAGCGTACTGGCATACACAGTGTGGTAAGGCTTGGTGAGGCTGCCAGTTTCTGGACCACAAGGCGGCTGAAAATATGTGCTATCGAATTCCAGAGTACATAGAGGCTGAAGGACTGAAACCTGGAACAAGTGTTTCAATTTGTGACGAAACAGCCTCTTTCTGGAAGAAAGCCAAGAGACCTTCATTACTCAAGAGGAAAAAGTCAAAGCCAGGACACAATCCTAATGAAACAGGCTACGCTAATGTATCAGAGCTAATGCTAGGGGATTTCAAGTGGAAGCCGTTACAAGAGTAACCGTTCTGAAAATCCCAGAGCATTTAAGAAAAATATGTTATGAAGAGTAAATTGGTGTGTTTTTTGGAAATCTAATATAAGGCATGGGTCACGAGGGAAATTTTTGTAGAGTGGTTCAACGAAGTGTTGGCCCTATGTGAAGAATTACCTCCTGGAAAGAAATTGGATCTCAAGTGCCTGGCTAGTAATGGACAATGCCCTGCTCATCCACCAAACTTGATGACCTAATTTCAGAAGGAGTATGGGTTCATCTCAGTTAAAGTTCTGGCCCCCGAATACCACACCTCTCCTCCAACCCATGACCACAGGTATTGCAAACATTAAAAGCACGTAACACCAAAGCAATGTTTGAAAGGTGCTCAATGTGGACCTCAACACTCACTTGACCCTACAGATTTTTGGTAAAGAACATTTCATTATATCGGGGGAGGGGTTGGGTTTTGCAGGCAGATCCTTGGGACGAGGTAAGGCTTGGGAGGGAGTGTCTACAGGACTTTGAACTCTGCTGGAGAAAATTGTGGCCAAGATTGTGTTGACAAGAGGGATTTGGGAAGGATTTGGGGCTGACCCTGAAGAGCCTAGTCAATTTTGAACTTTATATTGGGCACTGGGGAATTCCATGGGGTTGGTATTGAGTATTGGAGGATGTGAAGAGTTGGTGAGACCACAACTGAAGACCTAACCACTGAGGAGCTGCAAGATCTTCAGCAGGGAAGAGCAACAGTATCGCATGCTCAAGAAATCATGCAGCAGAGGAGGGAGGATTGAGAGATGGGAAGAAGGGCCATCATCATAAATTAAGGAGATTTTTACCTGATGTAAGGGATTAAGATTGAAAGATTTATGGAGAAACAATCACCCAGAACGGATGTTGCAAGCATATCGGCAACTGTACAGTGGACAAGTCTTGGCACCATTTAGGTAAGTTTTTAAGAGACTCCAGAAACATGAGCTCTCTTGCACAGTTATTTAGGCGAGACAGGACTCCAGTACTCTCAAGCTGGTCTAGTGCATTAAAGAAACAAGAAAAGAAGCAACCCCATAAAAGCATATGTACCTGAGGGTAGCTGAAGTGGATTCCCCTTCTCAAACGATAAACAATCCACTCTCTCCTCCTCCTCCAGTCTCCCCATACACTAAGAAGAATCCTCCAATAAAGGAAATGTTATTCTGATAATGTTTCATTCATCATTTCTCATTGTATTGTTTTGTACACATGAATATTCATCGTAAAAAAATTTTTTGTTAATACTTCTGGGTGTCAGGAACGGATTAATAATTTACAATATTTCTTATGGGGAAAATTGATCGTAAATCAACCAATTCGATAATCGACCAGCTTTCCAGAACGGATTACCGTTGATAATCGAGGACCATGTATATGACAACAAAAATATGATCTGCTTCAACATACTCCATGCAAATGTTCTGCCAAATTGTATGAACAAAAATTCCAAAATGTTTAATTAAAAACCAAATTGTTATGTTCAGTGTCATTGTTCAGTAGTTATAAGTATTTTCAATACTGACCTCATAATACCCTGCATAACTTGGGCATAATTATAATGTATGTCGCGTATTGACAAGTATACTATAGCAATTATATATATTGTACTATTAGAAATTAAGATTATGATTGATATTTTACAGAATACTACAGTGTGATTGGTAATGTAGTATGATAAGTGAGAACATTGCTGATAACCCAGACTGTTACTATCTCTACCAGACTGTATATGGTCTCCTCATTCTCATCATACTAACAACATCTCTCATCAGAGGATTTGTATTTATAATGTAAGATATTAGATAATTTTGCACTAAAAAATTTGAGTCTTTTTGCTGTTTCTTTTGGGTGGGAGGGGGGGTTTTCATCGTTTTTGGGCTAATTTTTATTTCGCTTTTCGGATATCTTTTTTTTCCCCCTAAAATTTTTCTGAAGGGTTTTCCAGGTTTTTTTTTATACACCTCGAAGTTGGATAATCTGTTCTCAAATACAATTTTTTGCCCTTCTATCGGCGGGTTTTGGGATACGATAACGTTTTTTTTGGTCCGGGTTATGTACCCTTCTGTACGTTTTCATATTGGTGTTTGTATTTATGATTTGAGAAGCGGGGTGTTCCGGGGGGGCTTTTCATCTCTTAGCTGATCTTGCTTAGTTTTTTAGGGCATGTTGTTTTATAGAGTATTGTCTTTTTTAAAAATTATTAATACATTCGTCAATATCTGTATTGATTTCTAGCTCAGTGTGCCAGTCAATGTTTGCTACTGCTGTTGTGAAGTTATTAATGGCTGCCTCTATGTGTAAGTCTGAGAGTGACTTTATGTGTCTTGGGGTAATTTACCAGAGTTTGTTTATGAGGAAAGTAGGGTAGTGGTCTGTGGTATTATCTGTAATTATGCCTGATTTTAAAGGGGATATGGTGTTGGTCCAGATGTGGTCATCACTACCACCCTCTACCAACATCACTACCACCCTCTACCATCATCACTATCACCCTCTACCACCATCACTACCACCCTCTACCATCACATATTCACTGCCTGCTTCACCATCTACTCCACCCCTCTACCATCATGACACTATCACCCTCTTACAGGTCTGGGCATTACCACATCACTAAAGGTGGCTGTGGTCCATCACTACACCCTTACACCATTCATACCACCCTCTTACCACATCACTACCACCCTCTACCACATCCTACCACCCTCTACCACATCACTACCACCCCTCTACCATCATCACTACACCCTCTACCACCATCACTACCACCCTCTACACATCACTGTCACTCACCACCATCACTGTCACCCTCTACCACCATCACTACCACCCTCTACCACCATCACTGTCACCCTCTACCACCATCACTATCACCCTCTACCACATCACTGTCACCCTTCTACCCCATCACTAACCACCCTCTACCACCATCACTGACCACCCTCTACCTACCATCAACTGCACCCTCTACCACCATCAGTGTCACCCTCTACCACCATCACTGTCACCCTCTACCATCATCACTGTCACCCTCTACCACCATCACTGTCACCCTCTACCACCATCACTCCACCCCTACCACATCACTACAACCCTCTACCACCAATCACTACCCTCCCTTTACCATACCACCATCACTATCACCACCTCATTTACCACCATCACTACACCACCCTCTAACCATCATCACTATCACCCTCTACCACCATCACTACCACCCTCTAACCACCAGTCACTACACACCACTCTAACACCACACGTCACCCTCTGCTACGTATACCACTCTCTACCACCATCACTATCACCTCTACCACCATCACTATCACCCTCTACCACCATCACTATCACCCTCTACCACCATCACTATCACCCTCTACCACAATCATTACCACCCTCTACCACCATCACAAAAACTACTACCACCCTCCACCACCATCACTACCACTCCTCACCACCATCACTACCACCCTCCACCATCCCTACCCTCTCTACAACCACTCTAACCACTACCACCCTCTACCAGCATCACTACCACCCTCCTTCCACCATCACTACCACCCTTTACATACCACCATCACTATCACCCTCTACCACTGTATACCACTCTACTACTACCATCACACCATCTACTACCTACTACACACCATCACTACCACCTCTACTCACCACCGTAAAACCATACCACCCTCTCTACCACCATCAACCTCTACCAACCCTTTTACCCATCACTACCACCCTCACACACATCACTACCACCCTCTACCACCATCACTATCACCCTCTACCACCTACTATGCCCTCTACTCCACCTCTACAAATCACCACTCTATTTACCATACACTACCACCAACCACACACTACCACCTCTACCCCCCAACACTACCACCCTCTACCACCATCACTATCACCCTCTAACACTAAACAACTCTCACCCCCTACCACCATCACTTACCACCCTCCACCATAAACTACCACCCCCACCACCATCACTAACCCCTCTACCTCCATCAAAACCACTACTCACCCTCTACCACCATCACTACCACCCTCTAACAACCATCACTACCACCCTCTACCACCATCACTACCACCCTCTACACCATCACTACCACCCTCTACCACCATCACTACCACCCTCTTCCACCATCACTACCACCCTCTACCACCATCACTACCACCTTCTACCACCATCACTACCACCCTCTACCACCATCACTACCAACCCTCTACCACCATCACTACCACCTCTACCACCATCACTACACCCTCTACCACCATCACTACACCCTCTACCACCATCACTACCACTCAACCACCATCACTACCACCCTCTACCACCATCACTTACCACCCTCTACCACTCACACTACCTCTACCACTATACACACTCCACCACCATCACTACCACACTCACCACCATCACTACACCCTCCACCACCATCACTACCCCTCCTAAAACCCTACCACCACACTACCACTCTACCACCATCACTACCACCCTCTACCACCATCACTTCCACCCTCTACCACCATCACTACCTCTCACCACTTATACCACACTCCACCACCATCACTCCACCCTGTACCACCATCACTACCACCCTCTACCACCATCACTACCACTCTCTACCACCATCACTACCACCCTCTATCACCATCACTCTCTACCACCATCACTACCACCCTCTACCCCCGTCACTAACCACCCTCTACCACCATCACTAACACCCTCTACCATCATCACAAACCACCCTCTACCACCATCACCTACCACCCTCCACCACCATCACTACCACCCTCCACCACCATCACTACCACCCTCCACCACCATCACTACTGCCCTCTACCACCATCATTACCACTCTCTTCCACCATCACTACCACCCACTACCACCACCACAACCACTACCACCCTCCTACCACCATCACTACCACCCCACTACCACTACCACCACAAACCACTACCACCCTCTACCACCATGTACCACCATCACTACCACCCTCTACCACCATCACTACCACCCTCAAACCACCATCACTACCACCCTCTACCACCATCACTACCACTCTCTACCACCATCATAACCACTACCACCCTCTACCACCATCACTACCACCCTCTACCCCCAAATCACTACCACTCTCTACCACCATCACTACCACCCTCTAACACAATCACTACCACCCTCTACCACCATCACTACCACCCTCTACCACCATCACTATCAGCATCACCACCATCACTACCACCCTCTACCACCATCACAAACCACACTTCCACCATCACTACCAACCTCCACACCATCACAACTGCCCTCTACCACCATCACAAACTACTCTACCACCATCACTACCACCTCTACCACCATCACTACCACCCTCTACCACCATCACTACCACCCTCTACCACCATCACTACCACCCTCTAACCACCATCACTACCACCCTCTACCACCATCACAAACCAAAACTCACCACCATCACTACCACCCTCTACCACCATCACTACCACCTCTACCACCATCACTACCACCCTCTACCACCATCACTACCAACCTCTACCACCATCACTACCACCCTCTACCACCATCACTACCACCCTCTACCACCATCACTACCATATCTACCACCATCACTACCACCATCTACCATCATCACTACCACCCTCTACCACCATCACTACCACCCTCTACCACCATCACTACCACCCTCTACCACCATCACTACTGCCCACTACCACCCTCTACCACCATCACTACCACCCTCTACCACCATCACTACCACCCTCTACCACCATCACTACCACCCTCTACCACCATCACTACCACCCTCACCACCATCACACCACCATCACTACGCTATCACTACCACCCTCTACACCACACTACCACCCTCTACCCCATCACTACTGACCCTCTACCACCATCACTACCCTCCTCCTCTACCACCATCACTACCACCCTCTACCACCATCACTACCACCCTCTACCACCATCACTACCACCCTCTACCACCATCACTACTGCCCTCTACCTCCATCACTACCACCCTCTACCACCATCACTACCACCCTCTACCACCATCACTACTGCCCTCTACCTCCATCACTACCTCCCTCTACCACCATCACTGCCACACTCTACCACCATCACTACACCCCTCTACCACACATCACTGCTGCCCCTCTACCTCCATCACTACCACCCTCTACCACCATCACTACCACCCTCTACCACCATCACTACCAACCTCTACCACCATCACTCCCCTCCTCTACCACCATCACTACCACCCTCTACCACCATCACTACTGCCTCTACCTCCATCACTACCACCCTATAACCACCATCACTTCCACCCTCTACCACCATCACTACTGCCCTCCATCACTACCACCCTCTACCACCATCACTAACACCCTCTACCACCCTCTACCACCATCACTACCACCCTCTACCACCATCACTACCACCCCTCTACCACCATCACTACGCCCTCTACCACCATCACTACCACCCTCTACCACCATCACCACCACCCTACTACCACCATCACCACTGCCCTCTACCTCCATCACTACCACCCTCTCCCACCATCACTACTGCCCCTACCACCATCACTACCACCCTCTACCCCCCCATCACTACTGCCCTCTACCTCCATCACTACCACCCTCCTACCACCATCACTACCACCCTGTACCACCATCACTTCCACCCTCTACCACCATCACTACTGCCCTCTACCACCATCACTACCTCCCTCTACCACCATCACTACCACCCTCTACCACCATCATTACCACCCTCTACCACCATCACTACCACCCTCTACTACCATCGCTACCACCCTCCACCACACCATCACTACCGCCCTCTGCCACCATCACTACTTCCCTCAGAGGCGGATTGAGTCATGTACATGTGAGCAGCTATGTCCTGGGCGGGTGGACGCATCTGATATGGACGATTTCCAAGTGGAGGTATAGAACCCAGAATAAAATTTCACCCAAAAAAGTGGTCAAAATCCCAATTGTATGATATCCACACCGGACAAAATTCAGGGTTCCACATCTATATACAGTGGTCCCTCAATAATCGACCGGCCTGAAAGTCGACCATTTCGGAAATCAACCGGTTTTTTCGACAAAATATTGACTCGGAAATTGACCGAAATTCGTTTATCGACCCTCTCGACCCGTCGTCCCAGACGCGTATGCACGAGGTAAGCGGGCCTCGACCCGCCTCAGCCTTCCTTCCCAGCCAGTGTGCCATTGTTTACCAGTTAGCGGCGGTCCTCTCACGTGCTCCAGTGAAATATTTCATAATATTTCATTTATTTTAGTGCTTGCAAGTTATTTAAGTGCTAAATAAGCTACCATGGCTCCAAAGAAAGCTCCTAGTCCAAACCTTGGTAAAGAAGGTGAGAAATACCATTGAATTTAAGAAAAACATCATTGAACAATATGATAGTGGCGTACGTGTGGGCAAACTGGCGAGGAGTTAATAAAAATCATTCAACCATATCTTCCATCATAGCCATGAGAAAGGAAATCAAGGACGCTGTTGTTGCAAAGGGGGTAAATATGCTGACAAAAATGAGATCACCATACTGGGAAAAGGTTGAGAAGTTATTATTGGTGTGGATAAATGAGAAACAATTAGCAGGAGACAGTCTTATGACCTCGATTATTTGTGAAAAGGCTAGGCAGTTGCATGAAGATTTGGTAAATAAATTGCCTGCAAATAGTGGTGAAGTGAGTGATTTTAAGGCCAGCAAAGGCTGGTTTGAGAGATTTAAGAAGCGTACTGGCATACACAGTGTGGTAAGGCATGGTGAGGCTGCCAGTTCGGACCACAAGGCGGCTGAAAAATATGTGCATGAATTCCAGGAGTACATAGAGGCTGAAGGACTGAAACCTGAACAAGTGTTCAATTGTGACGAAACAGGCCTCTTCTGGAAGAAAATGCCAAAGAGGACCTTCATTACACAAGAGGAAAAGTCAATGCCAGGACACAAGCCTATGAAAGACAGGCTGACGCTAATGTTCTGTGCTAATGCTAGTGGGGGTTTCAAAGTGAAGCCGTTACTAGTGTAAACCCTTCTGAAAATCCCAGAGCATTTAAGAAAAATAATGTTATGAAGAGTAAATTGTGTGTGTTTTGGAAATCTAATAATAAGGCATGGGTCACGAGGGAAATTTTTGTAGAGTGGTTCAACGAAGTGTTTGGCCCTAGTGTGAAGAATTACCTCCTGGAGAAGAAATTGGATCTCAAGTGCCTGCTAGTAATGGACAATGCACCTGCTCATCCACCAAACTTGGATGACCTAATTCTGAAGGAGTTTGGGTTCATCTCAGTAAAGTTCTTGCCCCCGAATACCACTCCCTCTCCTCCAACCCATGGACCAGCAGGTTATTGCAAACTTTAAAAAACTGTACACCAAAGCAATGTTTGAAAGGTGCTTCAATGTGACCTCAGACACTCACTTGACCCTACGAGATTTTTGGAAAGAACATTTCAGTATTTTCCATTGGTGTAAGCCTTATAGGTAAGGCTTGGGAGGGAGTGTCTACCAGGACTTTGAACTCTGCTTGGAGAAAATTGTGGCCAGATTGTGTTGACAAGAGGGATTTGGAAGGATTTGGGGCTGACCCTGATGAGCCTATGTCAGTTTTGAACTTTATTGTGGCACTGGGGAATTCCATGGGGTTGGATGTGAGTTTGGAGGATGTGGAAGAGTTGGTGGAGGACCACAACGAAGACCTAACCACTGAGGAGCTGCAAGAGCTTCAGCAGGAAGAGCAACAGATCGCAGCTCAGAATCTTGCTGCAGAGGAGGAGGAAGAGAGATGGAAGAAGGTGCCTTCTTCAGAAATTAAGGAGATTTTTACTATGTAGGGTAAGATGGAAAGATTTATGGAGAAACATCACCCAGAGAAGGATGTTGCAAGCCATATCGGCAACTTGTACAGTGACAGAGTCTTGGCCCATTTTAGGGAAGTTTTAAAGAGACGCCAGAAACAGAGCTCTCTGCACAGTTATTTTGCGAGACAGGACTCCAGTACTCTCAAGCTGGTCCTAGTGGCATTAAGAAACAGAGAAAAGAAGCAACCCCAGAAAAGCAAATGGTACCTGAGGTGTTGCTGGAAGGGGATTCCCCTTCCAAACTATAAACAATCCACTCTCTCCTCCTCCTCCAGTCTCCCATACACTAAGAAGAATCTCCAATAAAGGTAAGTGTTATGCTGTTAATGTTTCATTCATCATTTCTCATTGTATTGTTTATGTACTACATGAATATTTCATGTAAAAATTTTTTTGTTTAATACTTCTGGGGGTCAGGAACGGATTAATTGAATTTACATTATTTCTTATGGGGAAAATTGATTCGTAAATCAACCATTTCGATAATCGACCAGCTTCCAGGAACGGATTACCGTTGATAATCGAGGGACCACTGTATATGATCAACAAAAATATGATCTGCTTCAACATTCTCCATGGCAAATGTTATGCCAAATTTGTATGAACAAAAATTCCAAAATGTTAAATTATAAACCAAATTGTTATGTTCAGTGTCATTTGTTCAGTAGTTATAAGTTTATTTCAATACTACCCATAATACCCTGCATAACTTGGGCTTATTATAATGTATGTCCGTATTGAAAAGAAATTTTATAGCAATTTTATATATTGTACTTTTAAAAAATTAAGATATGATTGATTTTTACAGAATTCTACAGTGATGATTGGAAATGTGAGTATGTAAGTGAGAACATTGCTGAAACCCAGATGTTACTTCTACCGATGTTATGGCTCCTTCTTCTCTCTACTAAAACATCTTCATCGAGGATTTGTTTTTATAAAGGGTAAATATTAGTTTTTTTCACTCCCAGATTCCTTGCTTTGATGTATGTTATTTATTTTTTTATTTATTTTTTAAAAATTTGAGCCACATACAGGGGTACAACAAAATACAGGTAAGAGCAGTATGCCAACCCACTTTATATGCATGGCATTAGGGGCTGGTTTAAAAATTATTTAAGATTAACTTGGCAATGAGGGAAATCAGTGATAAAAATTAATGAAAAACGGTTACTATAGGCCAAGTGAGTATTACAAAGAGGTCATATGGTTGTATGATTTTTGTACATTCAGTAAAATGGGGTATTCTTTTAGGGTAGTGTATTTAAAAATAATAAAGTTAGATGGGTTTTAGGTTAAAATTTATGTGAAAATTTTGAGAAACATTTAAGTATAAATTTATAAGGTTAGTTATTCAGTATTTATTTGGTTTTGGGTGAGTAAGTGTCTTTGAGAAGAGACTTAAATTTATAAACAGGTAGTGTTTCTTTTTATATTTACGGGTAATAAATTCCAGATTTTGGGCCTTTTATGTGCATTGAGTTTTTACATAGTGTGAGATGGACAGAGGAAATCAAAAGTGATTGTGCCTTGTGTATGGTATGTGTTCTGTTGAGGTTGGCAAGGAGTTTTTGAGGGGGGGGTTTAAATATCAGAGTTAATGTTCTATGTATGTAATAGGTGCAGTAGTAAGTTGGATGTTTTGTATGGTGGGAGGTTTGGGTTTTTATTGAATATTGGTGGAGTGTGTGCCTATAGTGAGAATTTGTTTCATTCTAACTGCACCCTTTTGTTGGGTAATTGTGGTCGAGATGGTTACTTGTTTTTGGGCCCCCATGCCCAAATTCCTAGGTGAGATAGGGGTAAAAGAGAGTATATAGGGCCAGGAGGGCTGACTGGGGGAGCATAGTCCGTATCTTGATAGTTTGCCTACAGTCTTGGAAATTTTCTTAAAAAATTTGTTGTTATGGTATAAAATTTGGTCTATTATAAAGGGTGATTTAAGAATTTTCCCCTTTTTATTTTGTGAAGGTGTCCTTTTTTTTTCCATTATGTTAAGGGGACATCTTTTGCTCTGTTACCAAAACTAAATGAAGTAGGTTTTGTCATGTTTGTGTAAGTTTGTTAGTTTCTCCGGTAGATATTTTCTGTAATTTCGGTATTTACAGTATTGGTAGCGTGACTGGGCTCGGGGGGGAAAGACGTATGTAGTGTCATCTGCAAATATGTGGGTTTGAGAAATTTGCGAAGATTTGGTTTTAGGTCTTTATGTATAGGAGAAAGAGAAGGGGGGCCAAGGACACTTCCCCCCTTGGGACACCAAATTAATTGGTTGTGCGGGAGTTTGCCCCCTTGCTCAAAATTTGGTTTGTTGCTGAGGTAGACTTGGGTAGTTGGGGAGGCCCTCTTATCCATGTGTGACAATTTACTGGAGCAAGTCATGTAACTGTATCAAAAGTTTACGTAAACAATGAAGATCCCAAAGGGGGCTTTTTTTTTCTCTATTGCAGTGTATATATGTTCTAGCATGTGTATAATGCTTTATTAGTTTTTTTTATTAGGCCTGAATCCCAAAATTTGGGAGGGGTTGAGATGTTTTGGGAGATAAGGTAGGAGTAGTTCGTTTATGAATTAATTTTTGAAGATTTTTTTAAGGGGGGTGAAATTGGGTATTGGCTATAGTTATTCAACTTGTTTGGTCTCCTCCTTTTTGGATCGGGGTGCCCCTTTTATTTTGATTTGTAGGGGAAAGGTGGAGGATTCAATGGATTTTTAAAAAGTGTTGCAATGATTGGTGTTGCATTTTTTTCAATGGTATTTTTCTTAGACATGAGAGAATGGGCACAGTATTGTCCCGGCCCCTCATTTGTCCAGCGTTTATATTTGAAACTGTCAATGAAAAGTTGAGTAATAAACAAAATTTTAGAGAAAAAAATTTTTGTTAGGATTTTTTGGAATAGAAAAAAATATTTAAAATTTCCCTTCATTTCCCGTTAAAAAAATTTAATTTTTTTTTTTTTTAGAAAAAAGGAAAAGAAAGGAAACAGTATCTTGGTAATAAAAATTTTGTTAAGCCCGAGGCTTTATGTATAAAAACCGTGTTGTGGTCATTCTGCGATTTTTTATCCCGACAAGAGACTTCGGTTTGCCCCCAGCTAAAAAAAATTATCATACCTTTTAATTTTTTTGAGGTACTATTCTATTATTTTTCTGTCTAGATTTTGTTTTACCCCTTTACCATTAAACCCTTGAAGTTCTTTAGTAAAGAACTGTAAGAATTATTTTTTGTGTAATTTTTTTTTTAGCTCTTTATCCCTTTTAAATTTTTTTAAAAACTACGTTTTTACCCCGATTCGAACTTAATTTTTGGAAGCTGTTTTAAGTGCCGATCCGAACACATTTGTTCCCCTAAGGAATAAGGGAAATTGAATACAGTGGAACTTGGTTATGAATGCCCCACCAGCATTTTTTCGGGATATGGCGTCATTGGCGTTTTTTTTTTTTGGATACGAACGAAATTTTGGATCGAACTTCCCCCCAAGGGAGGTTCCTTAACCCTTTCAGGGTCAACAGGCCCTCTCCCAGACTTGTTCTCAGGGTCGCCCAAATTTCGAAAAAAAAATAAAATTATTTTTTCTTATGAAAAGCTAGAGAATCTTTTCCCGATCATAATGACACCAAAAGTATGAATTTGATGGAAAAACTTTACGGAATTATGCTCTCGCGAAGTTAGCGGTCTCTACAATGTTTACGCATCGGCGTTTTGCCCACTTTGAGCCTATTTTTCGCCAATTCCAGTGTACTAGTCGACAAAAATCATAACTATCTCGCTAGAACTCCATTTTTTCTATCGATTGAGTACAAGAAACCACCATTTACCGATTTCAACTATCACAGAAAGTGGTCAGAATTTAGCAATTTTGCCAATTTCACACAAATATCAAAAGATGCTAATTTCTAAATAGGGTCCAGAATAAACAAGAAAGACATTCCTGGCACTAAAATAACATTTCCTCTGTTCATTAGTCATGTCCCCATGCCCCTCTTACATTCTTTTGCTTTCCACTTTGAATTTTCATTCTCACAAAAAATAGAAGATTTACTGTTATGCAGACTACTGCATTAGTGTAGAAATGGTATAAATAATATCGGCGCACTTGTGAAAGAATATTAGACTCACAGTTGATGTGTATTGGATGCTTAGCATGATTTGTTTACTTCTGAACTTTGGTAAAAATTTAAACATTTCTGCTACTTTGAGCTCAGTTTCAAAGTACTTTTCATTGTAAAACCAGTCAAAATCATCTCAATTTCTGTAATATATCTTCCATTCTATTAAATGAGACCAGGAAAACTAGAATACAACAATAAATATCTAACGAAAATACAGTGCAAAGTCGCCGTTTTAATCCAAAAACACTGAAAGTTTTTTTTTTCTCATTACGCACTGTGTGCTGCAGGATTTTTTATACTGCGCACGCTGACCACATAGAACCATTCTTTCATATGTAGGCCTACCAGCTTTCTCTCGCTAGATTTGAGGGCGCTAGAATTTAGGCATACTAGTACGTCAAAACCCTGGTGTGTAAGCCATACTAGTACGGCCAAAACCCTGAAAGGGCTAAATAAACAATTTTTATTTTTATTAACACATTGCCAGATTTCCACCAAGGCTGGGTGCCCAAAAAAACATTCGTCATCATTCACTCCATCACTGTCTTGCCAGAGGGGTGCTTTACATTACAGTTATAAAAGTGCAACATTAACACCCCTCCTTCAGAGTGTAGACACTGTACTTCCCATCTCCAGGACTCAAGTCCGGCCTGCCTGTTTCCCTGAATCCCTTCATAAATGTTACTTTGTTCACACTCCAACAGCATGTCAAGTATTAAAAACCATTTGTCTCTATTCACTCCTATCAAATAATCTCACGCACGCTTGCTGGGAAGTCCAAGCCCCTCGCACACAAAACCACCTTTACCCCTCTCTCCAACCCTTCCTAGGCCAACCCCTACCCTGCCTTCCCTCCACTACAGATTTATACACTCTCTAAGTCATTCTGTTTTGTTCCATTCTCTCTACATGTCTGGACCACCTCAACAACCCCTCCTCAGCCCTCTGGATAATAGTTTTGGTAATCCCATGCCTTCTCCTAATTTCAAACTACAAATTCTCTGCATTACATTCAAACCACACATTGCCCTCAGACATGACATCTCCACTTCCTCCAGCCTTCTCCCTTTTTGCAACATTTATTACTGAATTCTACGTCTGCCAACATCGTTGCCTCCAGCACTGAGACAGATAATAGGATTGCTCCCATTACCTCTCATGATGTCTTCCAGATGGCTAACAATATCCTTCATCCCAAGCCCAGGAAAACACCACCTCTGCCTCATACTTCCTATCCTGTCTAATCTTGATTGGGTTATTCTAGCTAATGATTTTATTGACAATGATCATACTTATGATTACGAAGGGTATCCTGCGTTATTACTTTTTTTTTAATGACACATGCTCGGACTGAGTATATACATTACCCAGAGAGAAATAGTCTAATAATAAAAGATCCCAATGGAGTTACAGGAGGCTAAAGAGCATTAGGGAGAAGGAAAGAGGGCAATTTATAGGCCACATCAGAAGAGGAGAGGTTAACTTACTGACCATATGTTCAGCTTAAAAGAGAAGTAAAAAAGGGGATTTAGAAAGGCTAAACGTGACTATGAAATTAGAGTTGCTAATGAATCCAAAGACCCCAATCCAAAGGGGTCATTGAGTGGTATAGGATGAAGGTGAGGAAAAAGTAGGATCTCTGGGAAATTGGGAATGGACAGCTGACGGATAACGAACTGGATATGTTTTCCTTATTTAATGACTATTTTTTTGTCAGTTTCTACCACAAGAAGACATAATTGAGACTCAGAAATTAACATTTACAATGGACCCGCATACCGGCGCGTGCATAACGGACAATCACGCATACCGGCACGCTATGATCAGCTAAATATTTTGCCCCGAAGTACGCCCAAAAACTCGCCTCAGCGCCTTCGTCCAGACGCATCCAATGTGCGGCCTGAGACAGACCTCTCATATGTTCCGCCGGTGGAATTGTTTAACCAGCCAGCCTCCCGCGGTAGGTAACATTCAGCATTTTTTTTTAAAAACCCCAAATCGGAATATTTTCGTATTATTTCAGTGATAACCCCCCCCCCCCCTTAGCTGTTTCTGGAAAATAAATGTGACCTTTGGGCCCCAAGAAAGCTTCTAGTTCCACCCTACAGCATAAGAAAAATGGTTAGAATTCTATATGAAAATGATGAAAGAGATCATTAGATAAGTATGATAGTGGTTGCGTATACCGACCTGGTTCAGGTTGTACAAGAAACCCAATCAACATCTTACTATTGTGGGCAACGAAAGGCAATTCAAGGAAGCTGTTCTTGCAAAGGTTTTTTAACTCGTTTCGAAACAAAGATCGCAAGTTGATGGAAGATTGTTGAAGAGACTCTTATTGGTGTGGATAAATGAAAAAAACAGCTAGCAGGAGATAGCGTCTCTCAAGCGATCATATGTGAAAAGGCTAGGAAGTTGCATGAGGATTTAATTAAACAAGGCTCTGCATCTTGTGATGATGTGATGTGAATTAAGGCAGCAAAGGTTTGGTTAGAGAGATTTAAGAAGCGTATGTGAATACCATAGTGGTGAAACGGCATGGTGAGGCTGCCAGTTAGGACGCACAAAGCGGCTGAAAATATGTGCTGGAATTCAAGGAGTACAAGAAAACTGAAAGGACTGAACACCTGAACAAGTGTTTAATTGTGATGAAAACAGGCCTGTTCTGGAAAGAAAATGCCAAGCAGGACCTACATTACTCAGGAGGAAAAAGTACTCCAGGAATAAGCCTATGAAAGACCAGGCTTACTTTGTTGATGTGTGCAATGCTACTGGTGATTGCAAGTTAAGCCTTTATTAGTGTATCACTCTGAAACTCCAGAGCATTCAGCAAAAGAATGTCCTCAAGGATAATTTGTGTGCTGTGGTGATCAAACAGTAAGGCATGGGTCTCTAGGGACTTTTTTATAACTGGTTACCCATGCATTTGCCCCAATGTACAAAGATTACCTAACTGAAAAGAAATTAGAAACTTAAGTGCCTCATGGTGTTAGACAATGCCCTGTCATCCTACGACGTGGCAGAGCGTCTTTATGGGGACATGGCTTCATTAAGGTGAAGTTTTTGCCTCCTAAATACCACTCCTCTCCTGCAGCCCATGGCAGCAGGTCATTTCAACTTCAAGAAATGTACACAAAGCTATGTTTCAAAAAGTGCTTTGAAGTGAACCAAGACATCGATTGACTCTAAAGCGTTTTGGAAGGATCACTTTAATATTCCTCAATTGTGTAAACCTTATAGGTAAGGCTTGGGAGGGAGTGACTAAGAGCCCTTGAACTCTGCTTTGGAAGAAAACTGTTGGCTACAGAATGTCGTAGACAAAAGGGATTTTGTAAGGGTTTGAGGCTAACCCTGAGAGGAGTATCTACCAGTTGGGAATCAATTGTGAGCATTGGGGAAGTCCTTGGGGTTGGAGGTTAGTGGGGAGGATTTTTCCAATGGAAGAGTTGGTGGAGGAGGACAATGAAAGAAACTAACCACTGATGAGCTGATAGATCAACTTCAGAGCAAGAGGCCAGACCTGGGGAAACTGGTTCAAGGAGGGAGAGAGAAAATGAAGGAATTGCCTACTTCAAAGATTAGGAAAGTGTGCAAAATGGCTTGAAGTGCAATCCTTTTTGATGAAAATCACCTTCACACAGCTATTGCAGCCGTGTGCGTGACTGGTAAAAGACAATGTTGCTGAACCACTTTGACTACAATCATAAAGGAAGAGTGGTTACAGGCCATATGGGGAAGATATGTTGTGCCCCGCCCTCGACCCCCAGTGACTTCTGGAAGCTGGTCCTAGTGGCTTAAAAGAGTAGGGGAAGTAAACCCCAGAAATGGGACTTGCCACCTAAGGTCTTAGGAAGGGGATTCCCCTTCTAAACACTAACTACTCTCTCTACCCTCCTCCCATCCCTCAATCATCACCAGATCTTCAATAAAAAGTAAGTGTCATGTAATTGTGCATGCCTTTTTCTGTTTGTTTGTGTACTAAAAATTACATTCATGTGGTAAAAAAAATTTTTTTTCATAATTTTGGGTGTCTTGCATGGTTTTATGTTATTTCCATTATTTCTTATGGGAAATTCATTCACCATCCGGAACATTTCGCATAACAGCCAGCCTCTTGCACGGATTAAGGTCGCTATGAGGGGGGTTCCACTGTATTCGTTGATGAATTCAATTAAACTAATATTGCTGTCAAGAGGGACATGGTTATCAAACAGATAGACAAACTTAAGCACAATAAGTCCCCAGGGCCAATGAGTTGTTTTCCAGGAGTACTTAACCCTTTGAAGTTTTCGCAGTATAAAATACGTCTTACGAGCCATTGTTTCTGACGTTTATATACTCTATAATTCTAGCAGGTTCAAATCAAGCGGGAGAAAGCTGTAGGCCCACATGTGTGTAAAGAATGGGTCTGTGGTGGTCAGTGTGCACCACAGAAAAAAAATCTGCAAGCACAATTGCGTAATGAGAAAAAAATAACCGATCGTTTTTTTGGAATAAAACGCGATTTTGAGGTGTATTTTCGTATAGTATTTATCTTGTATTCACGTTTTCATGGTCTTAGGTGATAACAATGGGAAAACATATTACAGGAAGTTAGAGATGATTATTTCCTTACTTTGACGATGAACGGACCTTGAAACTGAGCTCTAAGGAGTGGAAATGTTCCGATTTTTACCATTGTCAGGAGTAAATAAATCACACACACGTCCAATACCGTTAACTGGGGAGTCTAAATATTCTTTCACTAGTGACATGATATTATTTATACATTTTACCAATAATGCAGTAGTCTGCATAACAAGTATAATTTTGTATTTTTTTGTATGAATAAAAATCAAAATAGCAGCAATATATATAAGGAGGGGCCTAGAGAAGTTGACTAATGAACAGGGAAATATGTTACTTTAGTGCCACGAATGTCTACTTGTTTATTCTGGATCCATTTGAAATTGGCATCTTTTTTTAGTTTGCGTGAAAAATTGGCCAAATGCCAATTTCTGACCACCATATTGGGTAGTCAAATTAGTAAATGGAGGTTTTTGTACTTCAGATGATAGATAAAATGGTCGTTTATAATGAAATAGCTATGTGTTTTTAGTCACTGGAACAATGTATTGGCTGAAAATAGGGCTCAAAGTCGGCGAAATCGCCGATAAGCATATGTCGACGAGTTATGCTAACTTCGCCGGTGAGCTTAATTCCAGAGTTTCGACTAAATTTCGAAATTCTTGGTGTTCATTTCCTTCGGGATAAAGATTCTCTATATTTCATAAGACAAAAATTATTTTTTTTTTTTCAAAAATTGAGCGCGACATAGAATGACAGTTTCAGAAAGGGGCCTGAAACAGTCAAAGGGTTAAGGGAAGGCAAGATGGAACGTAGTCAGCATTAAAGAGTGTTCTCGTGTTTAATTCGTCAATCCTTACTGGTGTTGTGCCAGAGTTGTGGAAGTTGGCTAATGGTGTTCCTATATTCAAGTCAGTAGATAAGTACATTCCTTCAAATTATGTCCAATAGCCGACTTCTATAGTGGGCAAGTTCTTAGAATCAGTTAATAGCTGACATTATTAGAAGTCACCTTGAAGAGCATTAATTTGAGTAATGAATCTTTAGCATTCTTCAGTAGAACATTTGAGGCAGTAGACAGTGATAAAGAATATGATATTGATTATTTGGATTTTAGTAAAGCCTTCGATAGAGTACTTCACAAGAGGACTCTTAACCACTTTCAAGGTTTCCGATATGTACTAGTACGGCTTACGCACCAGGTTATTGACATACTAATGCTTAAATTCTAGTGCCTTCAAATCTAGTGAGAGAAAGCTAGTAGGCCTACATGTGAAAGAATGGGTATATGTGGTCAGTGTGCGCAGTATAAAAAATCCTGCAGCAACAGTGCGTAATGAGAGGAAAAAAACTTTTACCGTGTTTTTTTAGATTAAACAGCGACTTGCACTGTATTATTTTGGTATGGGTTATTTATTGTTTTATATAGTTTTCATGGTCTCATTTTATGAAGGGAAGACATATTACAGAAATTTGAGATGATTTTTGACTGGTTTTACAATGAAAAGTACCTTGAAATTGAGCTCAAAAGGAGCAGAATGTTCAATTTTTTACCAAAGTTCAAAAGTAACAAATCATGCTTGTGTCAATAATGTACAACTGGTTTCATTCATTCATGTTGATTCGCGGTACTTCCAGCCCGGGTCTTTCCTGATGGTGACCCGGCTGTCGGCCCCAACACGGGTAGGGGGGGGTGGGTTCATCTTCTTTCTTCTTTCTGGGGCCCTCTGGTTGGGGGATCCATGTCGTCTTCTATCTTGCATTTGACTTCAGCGGAAGTGTCTTCTCGCTTCAGTAGAGCAGGGGGCAGAGGAGCAATTAGAGGGTCCATTGGAGCCACACCAGCTTTAGTGGACCGCCAAAGTGCTGGGGACCCCAAACTTATCTTCATGGTGAGTGTTCGTAGGTTGTCGTGCTAGAGGAGGTGTACGTTCTTCAAGGGACCCATTCTGGAGCGTCCTGGGGGGGGGGGGGGTAATTTTCTTCCTTGAAGTGTTGTCGATTCGCCACAAAGCGGGGTAGGTGGAGTGAGAATTCTGTCAGGGCTTCAGTGGTGTATGAAGTATTTGGGTCGAAGGTGTACCTGACTGTTCTGTCGTGGAGTCACTGTTTAAGTTCCAAAGACTGCTTTGTGCTCTTGTACTGGTTTGTTGTATAGAAGATACCCACTAGGGCGCGGACTTTGTTCTTGTGATGTAGCAGTGGCAGTGGAACAGGGAGATGCTTTTCTGTGTCTTGTGTTTTTGCTTTCTTGGTGGTGCGGAACTGATGGAGGCAAGGTTTCTGATTGGTAAGTTGCAACTAGAGTGGGTGCAGGTGGTGGTGGACTTCATTGTTGGGAGTTGATGGCCGTCTGGTGGTTCTCTGATTGGTCCATCTCTATGTTCGAAGCGAAGTATTGTGGTAGCTGCTGTAGCAACGGTGATGTTGGAGACATTAGCAGTGGGTTTTATGACCTCAGTGGAAAGGTGGTGGCTGCTTGCCATATAAAACCAGCATATGTTGAGTTTGAAGAGTTCATGATGGTTGGTGTTGAAAGGAACCAGCTCAGTACATTCTGTACATGAGCATACATAATGCAATAAAGAATTTAGGTGGTGTCGGCGTAGGTGCTGGCGGGAAGTGTTGGGAGAGCTTGCGTGCCTTGTTGTATCTTGGTAGTGTCTGCTTGAAGCTTGGAGGGATGCAGAAATATGTGGTTGCTGTGGGTTGGGCTTCTTTTGTTGTTTTTTTGTTTCTATTGAGTACGTCTCTTCTGGTAGGGCATCTGGGGGCCAGTGTATGGTGGTCATTCTGGTGTGTGAGGCCCGTAGAGCACTTCCTTGAAAGTCTCGACCTTTCGCGGGCACGAGGAGGAGCGAACTTCTTGTCCTGGTAGGGCAATCTTTTTGGTGGTGTGTTAATAGTATGTGTATTATTATCAGCACTGTGTGATTTGTTGGAATTTTCTGCTTCAATGAAGGTTGGGTTGATGTGGAAGTAGTGAATAGTCAGGCCCTCCACGAGAGCTAAGGGCTGCCATGGTGTCGTCACTGATGGTAACCTTCAGCATGGATGAAGCATTTGGTATTTTAGTAATGAAAGTCCACCTTGGCCCAAGCGGTTCTGTGATTTGATAGATGACTTTATTTCTTTCAGTGGCCGTGCAGTGATGAGGTTGTCGAGAGCCGCTTGAGGAAACACAGTTCTACTGGCCATCAGAGCTGGGGAAAGTCAAGACATGAAAATCCTGGTCTCGTAGAGTGTAGTAGCAGTAGTTCTCGGCCTCTGTGTCGTCTGTACTGATGACAACAAAGGCATCTTTGAGAGATATAATTGCAATACAATTTGAATTGCAGTCTGCCACTCAAACAACAGCATGCAAAGTGCTAGTTTGGATGAGTCATTGTACTGTCCCCACTTGCTGGTTTGATCTTTACTCTGTTAGAGGTAATGCATCGTGAAGTGATGCAGACTAAAGGTTCCCCAATGGGGATCGAAGGGAGACTCTCGTATATATTCTTTCACTAGTATGAGTTGATATTATTTATACATTTCTACTCTTATGCAGTAGTCGGGCATACAGTAATCTTCTATTTTTTGTGAGAATAAAAAATTCAAAGTGCAAAGCAAAAGAATGTAAGAGGGGCATGAGTAAATGGACTATTGAACAGAGGAAATGGAATTTTAGTGCAGGAAATGTCTTGCTGTTTATTCTGGACCCTATTCAGAAATGGCATCTTTGAAATTTGTGTGAAATTGGCCCAAATTGCTAAATTCTGACCACTGTATTGAATAGTTGAATCGGTAAATGGGTGGTTTCTGTGTACTCATCATAGAAGAAAGAAATATTGGAGTTAAAGGAGTTCTAGCCGAAAAATAGTTTTATGATTTTTGTCGACTAGTTACACTGGAATTGCGTCGCAAAATTTAGGGCTAAATTGGAGTTGTGTCTTATTGTGGGTCGTATGGTGGTTGTGTGTGGGGACAAAATTGCCATGCATAAAACATCGTCGTCGAGCAGCTAACTTCGCAAGAGCATATTCCATAAGTTTTCATCAAATTTCATACGTTTGTTGTCATTTATGATCGGGAAAAGATTCTCTATCTTTTCATAGGAAAATTTTTTTTTTTTTTGAAACTTGGCGACCTTGAGAACTTGTCTCGGAGACGGCATGGCGACCATGATAGGTTTAAAAAAAAAAAAAAAATTTTTTTATGTTTAAAAATTTTCGGAGCTCCAACAAGTGATCATAGATCTACGTTTGGAATTTTGTTTTAAAATTAACATACAATTACCTATTTCTTTATAGAGTACTTGTGATAGTTCACTGGATGGTTTCTTTACTTAACCCTTTCAGGGTTCAGGATGCCTTGCTCTCAGACTTGCTACTCTCGTTTGTTGAATTTAAAAAGATAAAGTTCTTACAAAATTAATATGTATTTTTTTGTTGGTGTAAGGATAACAAAAAATTTTCTCCCTCGTTCTGGAGATATAGAGGCATGTTGTTCTAGAGGAGTAAGTGAGCGGCTGATGGTAACATCGGCGAATACCCATACATTCCCATATTCTTTTTTAATGTCCTAGGTAAATTTCTTCTTTGTTTTCTAATGCTTTTAATTTTTTCAAGTTACCTTCGCCTGTGTCCTTGTAAGATCCATATAAGGTACTCTAATAAACTACATGAAATGTCCCATACTATAACCGCCCTTGACTTATCTTAATACCTGAGATCACTACTCATCATGTCGCCATTTCGTCCCCTTGTGCCCGCTAGACGTCCCGACCTTTCCCTATCCTATCAACATACCCCCGATATACCATATAATGATTTTCTGACACTACTAACAAGACATGCGCATCCACTATATACGGCCCTTGTGTGGTCCGCGTGAACATAGAGAACTAGCTCCACCAGACAACGACTAGAGTCAACGACCAGTCTAAGTGGCTCAACACTTCATCTTCTTCCCTCACACGTCCTATAAATGCATATCTAAACAATACCCTAGTACACAAAGCTTTACACTCACCATATACTCTAAGTTAGCAATAGAACACAAGGCTTCAAAAAAAACAATAAAAAAAGTACATTACACACATAGTGACTAATTTCTTCCTTAAAATATTTATAGGTCTTTCAGCTAGGGTGGAGGCAAGTAGTATTTATTGATGAAGAATCAAGGTGTGGTATGTATGGTAATCAAGCCTGGCTACTTAACAGGGCCACCAACCTCAAATTATGTTCTATGATATTTAAGCTCCCAGAGCGATTAAATGTATATATACAGTTCACCTATTACGTACCTTAAATATAGGGTGTGCATGAGTAGTATTTATTGTAAAATCAAAGGTGAGGTATGTATGGTAGTCTGCGGGCTACCATACCAGGCCAACCACACCACACATATATTATATGATTTGAATGCATCCCAGAGAGATTTTAAAATGTATATACAGTTCACTCCATTTAGTATCCTTAAAATATTTGTAGTCTCGAATGTAGGGTCTGGGTGTAAGTAAATGAGATAAAACGAAATAATTGAGAGAGAGAAAGAATGAGTGCATGAGAGTGGACAGGCGCCAAGTTATTAAACAAACCAGGCAAACGTAAGTTTGCTAAACAATCGAAGGGTACAAGTTCTGGTTTGTGTACAAGTTACATTGTGTACAGGTTGTCTCTACTTGATTACGGTAGATAAATAAAGAAGAACACTCCCATTCTCTTGTAACATCATTTTGAGAAGGAAATGATGCTCCTGCGTGAAGCAAAGAAATAAGTCACACGACTTTTTTGGGTTATCCTTGTTTCTTCTCCACGCTATATGTATGTATGTATGATATCTATGTAACTGTATTTGTGTTATTTTGTATAATTAACATACATACGAAGGAATAATTTTCTACAGTTTACCACAGTAACACATTTTCTCTTAGTTAGAATAGAGAATTCGTTTATTCTTGCCGTCAAATTGTACAAGTTATCTGCTCCCACTTCTTATATTGGTGTATTTATTTATTCTTTTGGGGTGTATTTATCATCTTTTATGTTATCTTTTCGTTTTATTTATAATTTTGAAAAAAAATATCATGGATGGATTAATGAAAATGGTATATTAACGTAATTATACAACATTTTAATGAGACTCGTTGAGTATTGTTATTTGATTATTTTCATTTATAATATGGCGTCACTTGATGCAAGTCGTCTGCTTCCAATCGCTCACATTTGTGTATTATTATCTGTGGGGTGTATTTATCTGATTTATATGTTATGCATCGTGTTTATTATATAATTTGAAAAATATATATAGCTGGATTAATGAAAAATGTGTATATTAACGTTATATACGGGAAATTAAATGACTCGATGATTATTATTATAATTACTAATTCTGACGTCTGGAGACATAAAGACACTTACGATTTTAATGTATACCTGCATGCCAGCACAGTATGTAAGTTTATTTATGTACAGGTATACATAAGTATAATTATCAGGTATATATAAATATGAAATAACTTTTAAAAACATTTGAAAAATTTTGGAGTTCCAGGACTAAAATGGAGAGACTTTAGTGCTTACTGGAGATCACGATGAATGGAAACCAACAGGGTGGGGCACGGTGACTCGTATTAGTAAGTCAGAGGTGGCGGGGAGCCGTATTCTTTATACCTATTAGCGAGTTTAGGTCATAATTTGAAATGGGCATATTAGTGGAACGCCGTAAAGTGAAACGCTGTAAAGCGGGGGCCTTCTGATATTATTATATATTTATTTATATTATATATATATATTTTATATATATTATATATATATATATATTTATATATATAATTATAAATTTATATATATATACTATATACAGTGGACCCCCAATAGCGATTTTAATCCGTGCAAGAGGGCTCATTGTATGCGAATATGCATCGGTATGCGAATGAATTTTCCCCATAAGAAAGAATAATGGAAATCAAATTAATCCGGGCAAAGGACACAAAAGTATGAAAAAAAAAAGTTTTAACACATGAAATGTTAATTTTAATACACAAAACTGGAAAAAGGCTGCACAAATTACATGACACTGACTTTTATTGAAGAATTGGGATGATTGATGGGATGGGAGGAGGGATGAGAGGAGAGTGTTAGTGTTAGAAGACTGAAGCTGTCGCGGTCCTTTTCTGGGTTACCCTTCCCTTCTTCTTTTATGCCATTAGGACCAGCTTCAGAGTCACTGGACTTTCTTTCACATCAACAAAACATATTGTCCATAGTGGCCTGTACCTCTCGTTCCTTTATGACTTCCCTAAAGTGTTTCACAACATGGTCAGTTGTAATAATCACCAGCACGGCTTGCAATTAGCTGTGTGAGGGTGATTTCTCATCCATAAGGTTTGCACTTTCAGCCACATTGCACAGATTTCCTTAATCTTTGTAGTAGGCAACTTCTTAATTTCTCTTCCCTCCTATGAACAGTTTTCCTCAGGTTGGCCCTCTTGCTGTTGAGTTGATCTATCAGTCATCAGTGGTTAGTTCTTATTGTCCTCCTCCACCAACTCATCCACATCCTTCCCACTAACCCCAACCCCAAGGATTTCCCAAATGCCACAATGGAGTTTCCTCATCTGGCCATAATCCTCTCAGGGTTAGCATCTAACCCCATTCAAAATCCCTTTTGTCTACACATTCTGGCCACAGTTTCTTCCAAGCAGGAGTTCAAGGTCTTCTTACGTCAATCCCTCCCAAGCTTACCTATAAGGTTTACACAATTGAGGATATAAAGTGATCTCTCCAAAAGGTTCTTTAGAGTCAGTTGAGTTTCTGAGGTCCTACAAAGAACTTTTCAAACAGAGCTTTGTGTACAGTTTTTGAAGTTTGCAATAACTGCCTAGTCCATGGGCTGCCAGGAGAGGAGTGGTATTTTAGGAGCAAAAACTTCACCTTAATGAATTTAATGTCCCCATAAAGTCCGCTCTGGCACGTCTGTATGATGACCATGGCATTGTCTAACACCAGGATGGATTAAGTCTAATTCTTTTCAGTTAGGTATTCTTTCACATTGGGGGCAATGCATGGTTGTAACCAGTATACAAAAATTCCTAGTGAACCCATGCCTTATGTTGCCTCCACAGCACCACCCAAATTCTCCTTGGGGAAAAACAATTCTTTGAACTGAACGCGTCTGGGAGGTTCAGAGTGATACAATAATAAGGCTTAACTTTGCAATCACCACTAGATTGGAACACATCAACAAAGTAAGCCTGTCTTTCATAGGATTCATGTCCTGGGTGGTGCCTTTTCTCCTCAGTAAATGTAGGTTCCTGCTGCATTTTCTTCCAAAACAGGCCTGTTAATCACAATTATACACTTGTTCAGTTTCAGTCCTTCAACGTCTATGTACTCCTTGAATTCCTGCAGACATATTTTTCAGCTGCTTTGTGTCCGAAACGGCCAGCCTCACCAATGCCTTATCCCACTCTGTATCCCACTACGCTTCTTAAATCTCTCAACCAACCTTTGCTGGCCTTAATTTCATCACATCATCACTAGTTGCAGGCATTTTTTTATTTAAATCCTCATGCAACTTCCTTAGCTTTTCGCTTATGGATCGCTTGACGAGACGCTATCTCTGCTTGCTGTTTTTATTTATCCACACCAATAAGAGACTCTCAACATCTTCCATCACTTGCGATACTTGTTTCGAAAACCACAGTTAAACCTTTGGCAAAAAACAGCTTCTTGATTTCCTTCTGTTGCCCACAATAGTAGCGATGGTTGATTGGGGTTTCTTGTACAACCTGGCCGGCGCTCGGCGGACACGCACTCCACTTTCATACTTATCAATATCTCTTTCTCATTCTATAGTAATTCTCACCCTACTATTGCTGTAGGGTTGCATCTAGAAGCTTTCCTTAGGGCATGGCACTTATTTTCCAGATAAAATCACCAAAAACACTGTAATAATACGAAATGTTCCGATTGTATGCTTGGATGGTTACGTGGGAGGCTGGCTGGTATACAATTGCACCGGCGGCACATTTGAGGCTGGCTAAGTCGTGCACTCATTGGACGGTCTCGGAGTACAGCAGTGAGAGGGTTTTGAGCAGTATGCGAGGCAAAATTTTTGTGATAAAAGCGAGAGGTATGCGGGATTAAACGTTATGTGATGCCAACGGTATGCGGGGGGTCCACTGTATTATATATATATACAGTGGACCCCCGCACATACCGTTGGCATCACATAACGTTAAATTCGCTTACCGATACAATTTTATGCTAAGATTTAGCCTCGCATACCGCTAAAAAACCCGCTCTAATCTATTAGTCCGAGACGCATTTATTGTGCGCCTGAGCCAGCCTCACATGTTCCTCCGGTGCATTGTTTACAAGCAGCCTCCGCAGTAAACATCAAGCTATACAAATAAGAGCATTCGTATTTTTACAGCGTTTTTGGTGATTTGATCTGCAAAATAAGTGATCATGGGCCCACAAGAAAGCTAACTCTCCACCCTGTGGTAAAAGGAGTTGAGAATATTATGATAATACTGTAGGTAACATGCGTCAAACTGCTGCTGCTGCTGCGGTAGCACTTGTCAGCTGTGCTTTACTAACAGCTTATATCTGTACTATAGTTGTCAGTGGGGAAGGAAAGGAGTAGAGAGCGAGAAAACTGATCTACACTAGGCTCAGACACTAGGCTCACTTCTGCTCTAGTTGCTCTTCATCAACTTCAAATAAAGCCAGAACTCACAATTGTGACACTAGGCTTTTTCTGAATCTGAATCATAATCAGTCATCTCTGTATGAGCAGGAAACAATATATCTTTAATCAACGCTCTGACAGTTTCGCTGTGTATTCCTGTTATACGTCAACGAGGATACTGCTATTGCAACAGTCTGATTTTTAATTACTTACTCAGACAAAGTCAGGTATCAATTAACTGTTCACTTTGGCATACATCACAAAAATAATGTACTACGAGTGAGAGTGATTATGGGAATCTATATACCTGATAGGATTTATAGTGTGGTTGTCTTAGAGCTAGAGCTCATAACAGTATTTCCATCTCCTTTGGTATCAAGAGGGACTCAAGTCAGGTACATACATCACCTGGTATGTGTACAAGACTAAACTCAAAGTCTTCAGATTAGAAAGACTCAAAGTGTTTGATCATAGAGTCTAACTAGTATGCCATATGGACAATTTCTCCAAAACTTGGATCAGAGCATCCCGGACAGTTTCTCCAACACCTTCGATCATGACGTCTCCCGGACAGTTTCTCCAACACCTTGGATCAAGCGACCTCCCGGACAGGCCCCATTCTGTTACAAAAAACGCGATTCTAAAAAGCTTAGAGATCTCCAGTGAATATAGAAAAGGACTCCTTCTAGCATCCAGCCTGTTACTGGGTTTTCGTAACAAGTAGTCAGTTATCCTTGTCCCAATTCTCCATAAAATTACAGTATGGTTCAATACGTGCTTGGATTACACTGGTAGGCTAATAACTAGAGAAATTAAAATTTAATAAATTTATTAAGTAGTAAGTTGTCTAGAGGTATATTATCAAATTAAATTAATTTACAGCAATCAAAAATAAATCAATCTCTCGAGTTTCAATATTATTGTGCTGAAAGAACATACACATTTATATTTCTTAAGTACCGTCAGGTACTTAACATTTAATAAGATAGTACAAATATTGTACAAGTGTGTGTTGCGTGTAGTGCTCTTAAGTAGTTAGCTATGTTCAAGACTCGAAATAATGACTTATGCAAGTGATGACAAAGTCCTCAAATAAATCTAACTTCTTGCCGACTGGCAACCCGAACAGCTCTGCTTGAACAACAAAGAATGCTAAGAACAATAGCAACTGCAATTTCAAGCGACTGCGACACAGATACAGGAACTGGAAATAATATTAACGACACTAAGAGGGACCCATCAGAGATTCCCCCCCCCCCAAAAGTTCCAAAACTCCCTTAAGAATGAATCTATGTTCAGCATTAGGAAAAGTACTGTGAACTGTGACAATACCAGGAACAGTACAAAACTAGGTCCGAAGCTATGCTCGGGAACTGAGATGTTCAGAGTGTAAATGTGACACACAAACCTCAGTACAAAACGTCGATAAAATCAGTAAGTCTTATACAATGTTCTGTGAACAAAGTTGACAGATCTAACAAGAATAATGAGGACAGTCAATCTGTCCAACACCAAAGCGGTCTAGAGCACATGACTGAAAAATTCGCGAGAGGTGTGAGGACATACCACCCCCTCGATCACGTGAGTGCTACGTGGACATCTGCAGCTCAGAAGCCTGGCGTATAACGAGCGACAAGCGATATTACAGTAGTTTGACAATCAAGACTAAACTGAGCCACATTTTATACACCATCCTAACAACATAGCTAAATAACATTAACAGTAAATTAATAATATAAGTCCATACATTTACGAATTTAGCTTATTATCGCAAATATAAGCAATATAAAATTAAATGAAAAGGTAATATACTGTATATTTAATAATAATCAATTGTAACCCATTTTAGGGTTGCAACAGACACTAAGTGGACCATCAAGCCAGATCCTCACCAAAAGTTACATAACTCCATACTACTGAATCTAAGTTCAGCATAGGCAAAACCTGACCTGTGCCAATCACAGGAATACCAGTACAAAATTAGAGTCAGAAGCTATAGTAAGGACCTGTGATGTCTGATAGTGTCTAAGCGAACACACAACTCAAGTACAACGATCGAAAATCACTAAGTCTATACAATGTTTGGTGACAGAGTTACAGATACTAACAAGATATTGAGACAGACAATCTGTTCCAACCACCAATGAGAGTCTAGAGCAGACTGAATACTTTAGGCGTGGTGAGGAACCCCCCCACTCGATCACGTGATAGCTCCGTGGGCAGCAGTCTCCAGGCGAGAATCGGGCAATATTAACGAGCAATAGGAGCGATTATTCAGTCCCCCCCCCCCCCCAACTAGTTTGACAATCAAACTTGAACTGAGCACTTAATATGTAACATCCTAACAATATGTATTATGTACATCCTAACAACATAAGCTACCGTCAAATAACAATTATAAAGCAATATATTTTCAGATTTAGTATTATCGCAAATACAAGCATATAAAATTACATGAAAAGATAACTATACATATATGTATAAATAATAATAATTGTAACCCATTTCAGGGGATTTGCAACCACCACCCCACCCCCATCCAATATTTCTATCTACTTCTTGGAACAATTTTAAAACCATGAATGTGAATTTCCGCAGGGCATGTCGAATTTGGAATTAAACACGTCTCAGTTATGGCAAAATACATCAATGTTACCTAGCACTAGCAAACTAATCTCAACTCTCAATCTTATTCCCTCAGCTCTATGGCTATGAGGATAAATGTATATTTATGACCCTCCTTTCTCTTTACCCTCCTGCTCATTTCTGTTTTTCCACTAAACTATTTATGTCCTTGTCACCTAGTGCCACTGGCTTTCCAATATCCACCTCATTCGCCGATTAATAGTTCCACTAGGAACTCATAATATTACTACACTGCAACTTCACTGTTTTCCCTGCAAACCCATTCCGCTAACTATTCTAGGTTTAAAGTCCTAACGCTCCTCTCCACTGCTGTTGCTAGTGCTCCCACCCCAGACTAGATAACTGAACCCATCCTGGCAGACTTGTCAATTCTTCCATAGAAGAGGTTCCCAGTTGTCAATGAATGTTACTGCATTTTCCTTACAGTATTTGTCCAGCCAGCAATTGACACAATTGCCCCTGGACAACTCATTTCATTTCCAACTCCTCTCCTTCGCAAACTACCACATCTGTCGGATTCCCACCCATTCCTCCTAATTTATCTCTATTGATGACCTATATCTGTTAATCAGGTCCATCACTCCTACGTCTGCCAACATCGTTGCCTCCAGCACTGAGACAGATAATAGGATTGCTCCCATTACCTCTCATGATGTCTTCCAGATGGCTAACAATATCCTTCATCCCAAGCCCAGGAAAACACCACCTCTGCCTCATACTTCCTATCCTGTCTAATCTTGATTGGGTTATTCTAGCTAATGATTTTATTGACAATGATCATACTTATGATTACGAAGGGTATCCTGCGTTATTACTTTTTTTTTAATGACACATGCTCGGACTGAGTATATACATTACCCAGAGAGAAATAGTCTAATAATAAAAGATCCCAATGGAGTTACAGGAGGCTAAAGAGCATTAGGGAGAAGGAAAGAGGGCAATTTATAGGCCACATCAGAAGAGGAGAGGTTAACTTACTGACCATATGTTCAGCTTAAAAGAGAAGTAAAAAAGGGGATTTAGAAAGGCTAAACGTGACTATGAAATTAGAGTTGCTAATGAATCCAAAGACCCCAATCCAAAGGGGTCATTGAGTGGTATAGGATGAAGGTGAGGAAAAAGTAGGATCTCTGGGAAATTGGGAATGGACAGCTGACGGATAACGAACTGGATATGTTTTCCTTATTTAATGACTATTTTTTTGTCAGTTTCTACCACAAGAAGACATAATTGAGACTCAGAAATTAACATTTACAATGGACCCGCATACCGGCGCGTGCATAACGGACAATCACGCATACCGGCACGCTATGATCAGCTAAATATTTTGCCCCGAAGTACGCCCAAAAACTCGCCTCAGCGCCTTCGTCCAGACGCATCCAATGTGCGGCCTGAGACAGACCTCTCATATGTTCCGCCGGTGGAATTGTTTAACCAGCCAGCCTCCCGCGGTAGGTAACATTCAGCATTTTTTTTTAAAAACCCCAAATCGGAATATTTTCGTATTATTTCAGTGATAACCCCCCCCCCCCCTTAGCTGTTTCTGGAAAATAAATGTGACCTTTGGGCCCCAAGAAAGCTTCTAGTTCCACCCTACAGCATAAGAAAAATGGTTAGAATTCTATATGAAAATGATGAAAGAGATCATTAGATAAGTATGATAGTGGTTGCGTATACCGACCTGGTTCAGGTTGTACAAGAAACCCAATCAACATCTTACTATTGTGGGCAACGAAAGGCAATTCAAGGAAGCTGTTCTTGCAAAGGTTTTTTAACTCGTTTCGAAACAAAGATCGCAAGTTGATGGAAGATTGTTGAAGAGACTCTTATTGGTGTGGATAAATGAAAAAAACAGCTAGCAGGAGATAGCGTCTCTCAAGCGATCATATGTGAAAAGGCTAGGAAGTTGCATGAGGATTTAATTAAACAAGGCTCTGCATCTTGTGATGATGTGATGTGAATTAAGGCAGCAAAGGTTTGGTTAGAGAGATTTAAGAAGCGTATGTGAATACCATAGTGGTGAAACGGCATGGTGAGGCTGCCAGTTAGGACGCACAAAGCGGCTGAAAATATGTGCTGGAATTCAAGGAGTACAAGAAAACTGAAAGGACTGAACACCTGAACAAGTGTTTAATTGTGATGAAAACAGGCCTGTTCTGGAAAGAAAATGCCAAGCAGGACCTACATTACTCAGGAGGAAAAAGTACTCCAGGAATAAGCCTATGAAAGACCAGGCTTACTTTGTTGATGTGTGCAATGCTACTGGTGATTGCAAGTTAAGCCTTTATTAGTGTATCACTCTGAAACTCCAGAGCATTCAGCAAAAGAATGTCCTCAAGGATAATTTGTGTGCTGTGGTGATCAAACAGTAAGGCATGGGTCTCTAGGGACTTTTTTATAACTGGTTACCCATGCATTTGCCCCAATGTACAAAGATTACCTAACTGAAAAGAAATTAGAAACTTAAGTGCCTCATGGTGTTAGACAATGCCCTGTCATCCTACGACGTGGCAGAGCGTCTTTATGGGGACATGGCTTCATTAAGGTGAAGTTTTTGCCTCCTAAATACCACTCCTCTCCTGCAGCCCATGGCAGCAGGTCATTTCAACTTCAAGAAATGTACACAAAGCTATGTTTCAAAAAGTGCTTTGAAGTGAACCAAGACATCGATTGACTCTAAAGCGTTTTGGAAGGATCACTTTAATATTCCTCAATTGTGTAAACCTTATAGGTAAGGCTTGGGAGGGAGTGACTAAGAGCCCTTGAACTCTGCTTTGGAAGAAAACTGTTGGCTACAGAATGTCGTAGACAAAAGGGATTTTGTAAGGGTTTGAGGCTAACCCTGAGAGGAGTATCTACCAGTTGGGAATCAATTGTGAGCATTGGGGAAGTCCTTGGGGTTGGAGGTTAGTGGGGAGGATTTTTCCAATGGAAGAGTTGGTGGAGGAGGACAATGAAAGAAACTAACCACTGATGAGCTGATAGATCAACTTCAGAGCAAGAGGCCAGACCTGGGGAAACTGGTTCAAGGAGGGAGAGAGAAAATGAAGGAATTGCCTACTTCAAAGATTAGGAAAGTGTGCAAAATGGCTTGAAGTGCAATCCTTTTTGATGAAAATCACCTTCACACAGCTATTGCAGCCGTGTGCGTGACTGGTAAAAGACAATGTTGCTGAACCACTTTGACTACAATCATAAAGGAAGAGTGGTTACAGGCCATATGGGGAAGATATGTTGTGCCCCGCCCTCGACCCCCAGTGACTTCTGGAAGCTGGTCCTAGTGGCTTAAAAGAGTAGGGGAAGTAAACCCCAGAAATGGGACTTGCCACCTAAGGTCTTAGGAAGGGGATTCCCCTTCTAAACACTAACTACTCTCTCTACCCTCCTCCCATCCCTCAATCATCACCAGATCTTCAATAAAAAGTAAGTGTCATGTAATTGTGCATGCCTTTTTCTGTTTGTTTGTGTACTAAAAATTACATTCATGTGGTAAAAAAAATTTTTTTTCATAATTTTGGGTGTCTTGCATGGTTTTATGTTATTTCCATTATTTCTTATGGGAAATTCATTCACCATCCGGAACATTTCGCATAACAGCCAGCCTCTTGCACGGATTAAGGTCGCTATGAGGGGGGTTCCACTGTATTCGTTGATGAATTCAATTAAACTAATATTGCTGTCAAGAGGGACATGGTTATCAAACAGATAGACAAACTTAAGCACAATAAGTCCCCAGGGCCAATGAGTTGTTTTCCAGGAGTACTTAACCCTTTGAAGTTTTCGCAGTATAAAATACGTCTTACGAGCCATTGTTTCTGACGTTTATATACTCTATAATTCTAGCAGGTTCAAATCAAGCGGGAGAAAGCTGTAGGCCCACATGTGTGTAAAGAATGGGTCTGTGGTGGTCAGTGTGCACCACAGAAAAAAAATCTGCAAGCACAATTGCGTAATGAGAAAAAAATAACCGATCGTTTTTTTGGAATAAAACGCGATTTTGAGGTGTATTTTCGTATAGTATTTATCTTGTATTCACGTTTTCATGGTCTTAGGTGATAACAATGGGAAAACATATTACAGGAAGTTAGAGATGATTATTTCCTTACTTTGACGATGAACGGACCTTGAAACTGAGCTCTAAGGAGTGGAAATGTTCCGATTTTTACCATTGTCAGGAGTAAATAAATCACACACACGTCCAATACCGTTAACTGGGGAGTCTAAATATTCTTTCACTAGTGACATGATATTATTTATACATTTTACCAATAATGCAGTAGTCTGCATAACAAGTATAATTTTGTATTTTTTTGTATGAATAAAAATCAAAATAGCAGCAATATATATAAGGAGGGGCCTAGAGAAGTTGACTAATGAACAGGGAAATATGTTACTTTAGTGCCACGAATGTCTACTTGTTTATTCTGGATCCATTTGAAATTGGCATCTTTTTTTAGTTTGCGTGAAAAATTGGCCAAATGCCAATTTCTGACCACCATATTGGGTAGTCAAATTAGTAAATGGAGGTTTTTGTACTTCAGATGATAGATAAAATGGTCGTTTATAATGAAATAGCTATGTGTTTTTAGTCACTGGAACAATGTATTGGCTGAAAATAGGGCTCAAAGTCGGCGAAATCGCCGATAAGCATATGTCGACGAGTTATGCTAACTTCGCCGGTGAGCTTAATTCCAGAGTTTCGACTAAATTTCGAAATTCTTGGTGTTCATTTCCTTCGGGATAAAGATTCTCTATATTTCATAAGACAAAAATTATTTTTTTTTTTTCAAAAATTGAGCGCGACATAGAATGACAGTTTCAGAAAGGGGCCTGAAACAGTCAAAGGGTTAAGGGAAGGCAAGATGGAACGTAGTCAGCATTAAAGAGTGTTCTCGTGTTTAATTCGTCAATCCTTACTGGTGTTGTGCCAGAGTTGTGGAAGTTGGCTAATGGTGTTCCTATATTCAAGTCAGTAGATAAGTACATTCCTTCAAATTATGTCCAATAGCCGACTTCTATAGTGGGCAAGTTCTTAGAATCAGTTAATAGCTGACATTATTAGAAGTCACCTTGAAGAGCATTAATTTGAGTAATGAATCTTTAGCATTCTTCAGTAGAACATTTGAGGCAGTAGACAGTGATAAAGAATATGATATTGCTTATTTGGATTTTAGTAAAGCCTTCGATAGAGTACTTCACAAGAGACTCTTAACCACTTTCAAGGTTTCCGATATGTACTAGTACGGCTTACGCACCAGGTTATTGACATACTAATGCTTAAATTCTAGTGCCTTCAAATCTAGTGAGAGAAAGCTAGTAGGCCTACATGTGAAAGAATGGGTATATGTGGTCAGTGTGCGCAGTATAAAAAATCCTGCAGCAACAGTGCGTAATGAGAGGAAAAAAACTTTTACCGTGTTTTTTTAGATTAAACAGCGACTTGCACTGTATTATTTTGGTATGGGTTATTTATTGTTTTATATAGTTTTCATGGTCTCATTTTATGAAGGGAAGACATATTACAGAAATTTGAGATGATTTTTGACTGGTTTTACAATGAAAAGTACCTTGAAATTGAGCTCAAAAGGAGCAGAATGTTCAATTTTTTACCAAAGTTCAAAAGTAACAAATCATGCTTGTGTCAATAATGTACAACTGGTTTCATTCATTCATGTTGATTCGCGGTACTTCCAGCCCGGGTCTTTCCTGATGGTGACCCGGCTGTCGGCCCCAACACGGGTAGGGGGGGGTGGGTTCATCTTCTTTCTTCTTTCTGGGGCCCTCTGGTTGGGGGATCCATGTCGTCTTCTATCTTGCATTTGACTTCAGCGGAAGTGTCTTCTCGCTTCAGTAGAGCAGGGGGCAGAGGAGCAATTAGAGGGTCCATTGGAGCCACACCAGCTTTAGTGGACCGCCAAAGTGCTGGGGACCCCAAACTTATCTTCATGGTGAGTGTTCGTAGGTTGTCGTGCTAGAGGAGGTGTACGTTCTTCAAGGGACCCATTCTGGAGCGTCCTGGGGGGGGGGGGGGTAATTTTCTTCCTTGAAGTGTTGTCGATTCGCCACAAAGCGGGGTAGGTGGAGTGAGAATTCTGTCAGGGCTTCAGTGGTGTATGAAGTATTTGGGTCGAAGGTGTACCTGACTGTTCTGTCGTGGAGTCACTGTTTAAGTTCCAAAGACTGCTTTGTGCTCTTGTACTGGTTTGTTGTATAGAAGATACCCACTAGGGCGCGGACTTTGTTCTTGTGATGTAGCAGTGGCAGTGGAACAGGGAGATGCTTTTCTGTGTCTTGTGTTTTTGCTTTCTTGGTGGTGCGGAACTGATGGAGGCAAGGTTTCTGATTGGTAAGTTGCAACTAGAGTGGGTGCAGGTGGTGGTGGACTTCATTGTTGGGAGTTGATGGCCGTCTGGTGGTTCTCTGATTGGTCCATCTCTATGTTCGAAGCGAAGTATTGTGGTAGCTGCTGTAGCAACGGTGATGTTGGAGACATTAGCAGTGGGTTTTATGACCTCAGTGGAAAGGTGGTGGCTGCTTGCCATATAAAACCAGCATATGTTGAGTTTGAAGAGTTCATGATGGTTGGTGTTGAAAGGAACCAGCTCAGTACATTCTGTACATGAGCATACATAATGCAATAAAGAATTTAGGTGGTGTCGGCGTAGGTGCTGGCGGGAAGTGTTGGGAGAGCTTGCGTGCCTTGTTGTATCTTGGTAGTGTCTGCTTGAAGCTTGGAGGGATGCAGAAATATGTGGTTGCTGTGGGTTGGGCTTCTTTTGTTGTTTTTTTGTTTCTATTGAGTACGTCTCTTCTGGTAGGGCATCTGGGGGCCAGTGTATGGTGGTCATTCTGGTGTGTGAGGCCCGTAGAGCACTTCCTTGAAAGTCTCGACCTTTCGCGGGCACGAGGAGGAGCGAACTTCTTGTCCTGGTAGGGCAATCTTTTTGGTGGTGTGTTAATAGTATGTGTATTATTATCAGCACTGTGTGATTTGTTGGAATTTTCTGCTTCAATGAAGGTTGGGTTGATGTGGAAGTAGTGAATAGTCAGGCCCTCCACGAGAGCTAAGGGCTGCCATGGTGTCGTCACTGATGGTAACCTTCAGCATGGATGAAGCATTTGGTATTTTAGTAATGAAAGTCCACCTTGGCCCAAGCGGTTCTGTGATTTGATAGATGACTTTATTTCTTTCAGTGGCCGTGCAGTGATGAGGTTGTCGAGAGCCGCTTGAGGAAACACAGTTCTACTGGCCATCAGAGCTGGGGAAAGTCAAGACATGAAAATCCTGGTCTCGTAGAGTGTAGTAGCAGTAGTTCTCGGCCTCTGTGTCGTCTGTACTGATGACAACAAAGGCATCTTTGAGAGATATAATTGCAATACAATTTGAATTGCAGTCTGCCACTCAAACAACAGCATGCAAAGTGCTAGTTTGGATGAGTCATTGTACTGTCCCCACTTGCTGGTTTGATCTTTACTCTGTTAGAGGTAATGCATCGTGAAGTGATGCAGACTAAAGGTTCACAATGGGGATCGAAGGATAGACTCTCGTATATATTCTTTCACTAGTATGAGTTGATATTATTTATACATTTCTACTCTTATGCAGTAGTCGGGCATACAGTAATCTTCTATTTTTTGTGAGAATAAAAAATTCAAAGTGCAAAGCAAAAGAATGTAAGAGGGGCATGAGTAAATGGACTATTGAACAGAGGAAATGGAATTTTAGTGCAGGAAATGTCTTGCTGTTTATTCTGGACCCTATTCAGAAATGGCATCTTTGAAATTTGTGTGAAATTGGCCCAAATTGCTAAATTCTGACCACTGTATTGAATAGTTGAATCGGTAAATGGGTGGTTTCTGTGTACTCATCATAGAAGAAAGAAATATTGGAGTTAAAGGAGTTCTAGCCGAAAAATAGTTTTATGATTTTTGTCGACTAGTTACACTGGAATTGCGTCGCAAAATTTAGGGCTAAATTGGAGTTGTGTCTTATTGTGGGTCGTATGGTGGTTGTGTGTGGGGACAAAATTGCCATGCATAAAACATCGTCGTCGAGCAGCTAACTTCGCAAGAGCATATTCCATAAGTTTTCATCAAATTTCATACGTTTGTTGTCATTTATGATCGGGAAAAGATTCTCTATCTTTTCATAGGAAAATTTTTTTTTTTTTTGAAACTTGGCGACCTTGAGAACTTGTCTCGGAGACGGCATGGCGACCATGATAGGTTTAAAAAAAAAAAAAAAATTTTTTTATGTTTAAAAATTTTCGGAGCTCCAACAAGTGATCATAGATCTACGTTTGGAATTTTGTTTTAAAATTAACATACAATTACCTATTTCTTTATAGAGTACTTGTGATAGTTCACTGGATGGTTTCTTATACTTAACCCTTTCAGGGTCAGGATGCCTGCTCTCAGACTTGCTACTCTCGTTTGTTGAATTTAAAAAGATAAAGTTCTTACAAAATTAATATGTATTTTTTTGTTGGTGTAAGGATAACAAAAAATTTTCTCCCTCGTTCTGGAGATATAGAGGCATGTTGTTCTAGAGGAGTAAGTGAGCGGCTGATGGTAACATCGGCGAATACCCATACATTCCCATATTCTTTTTTAATGTCCTAGGTAAATTTCTTCTTTGTTTTCTAATGCTTTTAATTTTTTCAAGTTACCTTCGCCTGTGTCCTTGTAAGATCCATATAAGGTACTCTAATAAACTACATGAAATGTCCCATACTATAACCGCCCTTGACTTATCTTAATACCTGAGATCACTACTCATCATGTCGCCATTTCGTCCCCTTGTGCCCGCTAGACGTCCCGACCTTTCCCTATCCTATCAACATACCCCCGATATACCATATAATGATTTTCTGACACTACTAACAAGACATGCGCATCCACTATATACGGCCCTTGTGTGGTCCGCGTGAACATAGAGAACTAGCTCCACCAGACAACGACTAGAGTCAACGACCAGTCTAAGTGGCTCAACACTTCATCTTCTTCCCTCACACGTCCTATAAATGCATATCTAAACAATACCCTAGTACACAAAGCTTTACACTCACCATATACTCTAAGTTAGCAATAGAACACAAGGCTTCAAAAAAAACAATAAAAAAAGTACATTACACACATAGTGACTAATTTCTTCCTTAAAATATTTATAGGTCTTTCAGCTAGGGTGGAGGCAAGTAGTATTTATTGATGAAGAATCAAGGTGTGGTATGTATGGTAATCAAGCCTGGCTACTTAACAGGGCCACCAACCTCAAATTATGTTCTATGATATTTAAGCTCCCAGAGCGATTAAATGTATATATACAGTTCACCTATTACGTACCTTAAATATAGGGTGTGCATGAGTAGTATTTATTGTAAAATCAAAGGTGAGGTATGTATGGTAGTCTGCGGGCTACCATACCAGGCCAACCACACCACACATATATTATATGATTTGAATGCATCCCAGAGAGATTTTAAAATGTATATACAGTTCACTCCATTTAGTATCCTTAAAATATTTGTAGTCTCGAATGTAGGGTCTGGGTGTAAGTAAATGAGATAAAACGAAATAATTGAGAGAGAGAAAGAATGAGTGCATGAGAGTGGACAGGCGCCAAGTTATTAAACAAACCAGGCAAACGTAAGTTTGCTAAACAATCGAAGGGTACAAGTTCTGGTTTGTGTACAAGTTACATTGTGTACAGGTTGTCTCTACTTGATTACGGTAGATAAATAAAGAAGAACACTCCCATTCTCTTGTAACATCATTTTGAGAAGGAAATGATGCTCCTGCGTGAAGCAAAGAAATAAGTCACACGACTTTTTTGGGTTATCCTTGTTTCTTCTCCACGCTATATGTATGTATGTATGATATCTATGTAACTGTATTTGTGTTATTTTGTATAATTAACATACATACGAAGGAATAATTTTCTACAGTTTACCACAGTAACACATTTTCTCTTAGTTAGAATAGAGAATTCGTTTATTCTTGCCGTCAAATTGTACAAGTTATCTGCTCCCACTTCTTATATTGGTGTATTTATTTATTCTTTTGGGGTGTATTTATCATCTTTTATGTTATCTTTTCGTTTTATTTATAATTTTGAAAAAAAATATCATGGATGGATTAATGAAAATGGTATATTAACGTAATTATACAACATTTTAATGAGACTCGTTGAGTATTGTTATTTGATTATTTTCATTTATAATATGGCGTCACTTGATGCAAGTCGTCTGCTTCCAATCGCTCACATTTGTGTATTATTATCTGTGGGGTGTATTTATCTGATTTATATGTTATGCATCGTGTTTATTATATAATTTGAAAAATATATATAGCTGGATTAATGAAAAATGTGTATATTAACGTTATATACGGGAAATTAAATGACTCGATGATTATTATTATAATTACTAATTCTGACGTCTGGAGACATAAAGACACTTACGATTTTAATGTATACCTGCATGCCAGCACAGTATGTAAGTTTATTTATGTACAGGTATACATAAGTATAATTATCAGGTATATATAAATATGAAATAACTTTTAAAAACATTTGAAAAATTTTGGAGTTCCAGGACTAAAATGGAGAGACTTTAGTGCTTACTGGAGATCACGATGAATGGAAACCAACAGGGTGGGGCACGGTGACTCGTATTAGTAAGTCAGAGGTGGCGGGGAGCCGTATTCTTTATACCTATTAGCGAGTTTAGGTCATAATTTGAAATGGGCATATTAGTGGAACGCCGTAAAGTGAAACGCTGTAAAGCGGGGGCCTTCTGATATTATTATATATTTATTTATATTATATATATATATTTTATATATATTATATATATATATATATTTATATATATAATTATAAATTTATATATATATACTATATACAGTGGACCCCCAATAGCGATTTTAATCCGTGCAAGAGGGCTCATTGTATGCGAATATGCATCGGTATGCGAATGAATTTTCCCCATAAGAAAGAATAATGGAAATCAAATTAATCCGGGCAAAGGACACAAAAGTATGAAAAAAAAAAGTTTTAACACATGAAATGTTAATTTTAATACACAAAACTGGAAAAAGGCTGCACAAATTACATGACACTGACTTTTATTGAAGAATTGGGATGATTGATGGGATGGGAGGAGGGATGAGAGGAGAGTGTTAGTGTTAGAAGACTGAAGCTGTCGCGGTCCTTTTCTGGGTTACCCTTCCCTTCTTCTTTTATGCCATTAGGACCAGCTTCAGAGTCACTGGACTTTCTTTCACATCAACAAAACATATTGTCCATAGTGGCCTGTACCTCTCGTTCCTTTATGACTTCCCTAAAGTGTTTCACAACATGGTCAGTTGTAATAATCACCAGCACGGCTTGCAATTAGCTGTGTGAGGGTGATTTCTCATCCATAAGGTTTGCACTTTCAGCCACATTGCACAGATTTCCTTAATCTTTGTAGTAGGCAACTTCTTAATTTCTCTTCCCTCCTATGAACAGTTTTCCTCAGGTTGGCCCTCTTGCTGTTGAGTTGATCTATCAGTCATCAGTGGTTAGTTCTTATTGTCCTCCTCCACCAACTCATCCACATCCTTCCCACTAACCCCAACCCCAAGGATTTCCCAAATGCCACAATGGAGTTTCCTCATCTGGCCATAATCCTCTCAGGGTTAGCATCTAACCCCATTCAAAATCCCTTTTGTCTACACATTCTGGCCACAGTTTCTTCCAAGCAGGAGTTCAAGGTCTTCTTACGTCAATCCCTCCCAAGCTTACCTATAAGGTTTACACAATTGAGGATATAAAGTGATCTCTCCAAAAGGTTCTTTAGAGTCAGTTGAGTTTCTGAGGTCCTACAAAGAACTTTTCAAACAGAGCTTTGTGTACAGTTTTTGAAGTTTGCAATAACTGCCTAGTCCATGGGCTGCCAGGAGAGGAGTGGTATTTTAGGAGCAAAAACTTCACCTTAATGAATTTAATGTCCCCATAAAGTCCGCTCTGGCACGTCTGTATGATGACCATGGCATTGTCTAACACCAGGATGGATTAAGTCTAATTCTTTTCAGTTAGGTATTCTTTCACATTGGGGGCAATGCATGGTTGTAACCAGTATACAAAAATTCCTAGTGAACCCATGCCTTATGTTGCCTCCACAGCACCACCCAAATTCTCCTTGGGGAAAAACAATTCTTTGAACTGAACGCGTCTGGGAGGTTCAGAGTGATACAATAATAAGGCTTAACTTTGCAATCACCACTAGATTGGAACACATCAACAAAGTAAGCCTGTCTTTCATAGGATTCATGTCCTGGGTGGTGCCTTTTCTCCTCAGTAAATGTAGGTTCCTGCTGCATTTTCTTCCAAAACAGGCCTGTTAATCACAATTATACACTTGTTCAGTTTCAGTCCTTCAACGTCTATGTACTCCTTGAATTCCTGCAGACATATTTTTCAGCTGCTTTGTGTCCGAAACGGCCAGCCTCACCAATGCCTTATCCCACTCTGTATCCCACTACGCTTCTTAAATCTCTCAACCAACCTTTGCTGGCCTTAATTTCATCACATCATCACTAGTTGCAGGCATTTTTTTATTTAAATCCTCATGCAACTTCCTTAGCTTTTCGCTTATGGATCGCTTGACGAGACGCTATCTCTGCTTGCTGTTTTTATTTATCCACACCAATAAGAGACTCTCAACATCTTCCATCACTTGCGATACTTGTTTCGAAAACCACAGTTAAACCTTTGGCAAAAAACAGCTTCTTGATTTCCTTCTGTTGCCCACAATAGTAGCGATGGTTGATTGGGGTTTCTTGTACAACCTGGCCGGCGCTCGGCGGACACGCACTCCACTTTCATACTTATCAATATCTCTTTCTCATTCTATAGTAATTCTCACCCTACTATTGCTGTAGGGTTGCATCTAGAAGCTTTCCTTAGGGCATGGCACTTATTTTCCAGATAAAATCACCAAAAACACTGTAATAATACGAAATGTTCCGATTGTATGCTTGGATGTTACCGTGGAGGCTGGCTGGTAAACAATGCCACCGGCGGCACATTTGAGGCTGGCTAAGTGTGCACATTGGACGCGTCTCGGACGTACAGCAGTGAGCGGGTTTTTGAGCGGTATGCGAGGCAAAATTTTTGCGATAAAAGCGAGCGGTATGCGGATTAAACGTTATGTGATGCCAACGGTATGCGGGGGTCCACTGTATATATATATATATACAGTGGACCCCCGCATACCGTTGGCATCACATAACGTTAAATCCGCATACCGATACATTTTATCGCTAAGATTTTGCCTCGCATACCGCTAAAAAACCCGCTCTAACTCTATTCGTCCGAGACGCATTTAATGTGCGGCCTGAGCCAGCCTCACATGTTCCTCCGGTGGCATTGTTTACAAGCCAGCCTCCGCAGTAACATCCAAGCATACAATCGGAGCATTTCGTATTATTACAGCGTTTTTGGTGATTTTATCTGCAAAATAAGTGATCATGGGCCCCAAGAAAGCTTCTAGTGCCAACCCTGTGGTAAAAAGGGTGAGAAATATTATCGAAATACTGTGGTACCATGGTCAACTGCTGCTGCTGCTGCTGTAGCACTGTCAGCTGCTGCTTCTGCTGTAGCACCGTCAGCTGCTGCTGCTGTAGCACTGTCAGCTGCTGCTGCTGCTGCTGTAGCACCGTCAGCTGCTGCTGCTGCTGCTGTACCACCGTCAGCTGCTGCTGCTGCTGTAGTACCATCTGCTGCTGCTGTAGCACCGTCTGCTGCTGCTGTAGCACCGTCTCCTGCTGCTGTAGCACTGTCAGCTGCTGCTGTAGCACTGTCAGCTGCTGTAGCACTGTCAGCTGCTGCTGCACTGTCAGCTGCTGCTGCTGTAGCACTGTCAGCTGCTGCTGCTGCTGTAGCACCGTCAGCTGCTGCTGCTGCTTTTGCACCTTTCCAGCTGCTGCTGCTGCTGTACCCCCGGGTCAGCTGTGCTGCGGGCTGTAGTACCGTCTGCTGCTGCGTAGCACCGTCTGCTGTGTTTGCTGCTTTTACCACCAAAAAGCTGCTGTTTCTGCTGCTGCTGTAGTACCATTGCTGCTGCTTTTGGCACCGTCTGCTGCTGCTGTGCACTGTCAGCTGCTGCTGTGCACTGTCAGCTGTGCTTTTTCCCAAACCATCAGCTATTCTGTAGCACCGTTTTTGGGTGGGTTATTGGGGAATATTTAGAAAACAAAAAACCCCAGGGGGGTTTTAGCCCCCCAAGGAAAACCAAAAAAAAAGTCAGTGTCATTGAAGACGGGTTTAAAACTTATTTCCTTTGGGGGGTCCTTAATTTTTTCCCCCCCAGGATGAAACCCACCCCAAGTCGACTAACACCCGGGAACGGGGAAAAAAAAGGGCCGGGAAAATAGTGCCCCCATATTGGTAAATTTTTAAACCCAGAAAAGGTTTGGGGTTTGAGGGGTTTAAAGAATGTAGTGGCAACACAGTGTGAAAAGGGATGTTCTGTGAAGAAAAAATGCCAAATGGGCCCCTACAGTACTCGGGGGAAAAAAGGGGCACCCCCAGGAAAACAGTGTCTCATCAGTCATTGCTGAAAATCTTCAATAAAAGTAAGTTTTCATTTTTTTTCTTCATTTAGTATAGTATTTGGGCCAAAATGTTTTTTGTGCATGTATTTATCTACTATTGTCTTTGTATTTTTTCTTTTTGTGTGTAGGAAAATGTATATTTCTTTGTGGAAAAAAATTTTTTTTTTCATTTTTTGGGTTTTGTCTTGCACGGATTAAATTGATATCCTTATTTCTTAGGGGGAAAAAAATTCGTTTTTTTTTTCAAAAACAATAATTTCCCCTTTAACCCAATGAGCTTCGGAAAACCGAAAAATTATCGTTATGCGGGGGCCAATGCCTGCATTTTAAAAGGAGGGGTTTTGGGTATTGGCAGTTTTGGGGGAAATATGTTGTGTATCTTTTACGTATATAAAATTCTAAACTGTTGTATTCTGAGACCTCTCCCAAAAGCAGTGATAATTTTGGAGTGTGGTAAAAGGGGTTTTGGAAGGGATGATGAAAGTATTTTTTTTTTGGGGGGTTTTTCTTTCTTTTTTGGGTTCCCCTGCCTGGGGTGGGGACGCCCAAATTGTTGAAAAAAAAAAAAAAAAAAAAAAAAATTAAAAATATATATATATATATATATATATATATATTTTTTTCATTATATATATATTTTTATATTATATTTTAATTATATTTATAAATTTATTTTTTTAAAAATTATAAAATTTTGTATATATATATTATATATATATATATATATATATAATAAAAATATTTATTTTAAAAAACTATATATATATATATATAAAAATATATATATAAAAATATATATTATATTTATAAATAAAATTTTATATATTTTATAATATATATATATATATTTTAAAATATACGGGGGCCCCCCGGGTTAACGTTTTTAATCCTTTTGAAAAGGGGTAATTGTTATGCGAAAAAATCGCTATGTGGAAGGGTTTTTTTCCCCCAAAAGAAAAAATTGGAAATAAAATTTAACCCGGGGCAAGACACCCAAAAGTATAAAAAAAAAAATTTTTTACCACAAAAAAATTTAAACATTTTCCCCCCACACAAAGGGGAAGGGAAATACATGCAAAATTATAGAGTATTTCTTGCCAGTATATATTGTGCATGAATGGGCTACTAAAGGAAGAATAAAGGACCCCTTACCTTTTTTGGAAGATGCAGCAATGACTGATGAGACATTTGTGCCCTTTGGGAGTGCCTTTTCCCCCTGAGTACTTTTGGCCCTGTTTGGATTTTCTTCCAGAAAAGGCCTTATCACATGTGTTGCACTACGATTCTTAAATCTCAAAAACCAAAACCTTTGCTGGCTTTAAATTCCCCAAATGAGAACAAATTTCCCAGGCATTTTTTTTCCCTGTTCACCTGGGTGTTAGTCGACTTGTGTGGGTTTGCACCCTGGGAGAAAAGGGATTAAGGCCCAATGGAAAAAAAAATTTTAGACAGTCTTGATGACACTGACTTTTTTGGGTTACCCTGGGTGGAAAATTTCCTCTGGGGTTAATTGTTTCTTGGTATTCTCAAAAACCCCCACCAAAAAACCGGTGTACACCCAGAAACCCAGCAGTGACAGTGCAGCAGCAGCAGCAGTTGTAAAACCAAATTTGTAGCGGGGTTTTGTTTGGGGTTTATTATACAACCTGGCCAGCTGGGGAAAACATGCCTCCATTTCTTTCTTATCAATGATCTTTTTTTTCCCCTTTCTCAAATGTAATTCTCACCCTTTTTGTTTTGGGTTGGCACTAGAAGCTTTTTTGGGGGCCCCATGGTCATTTTTTTTCCAAAAAAAGCCCCGGAAAACACCTGAATTACAGTGGCCCCCGGTTAACGTTTTTAAAATCCGGGGCAAGAGGGCTCATCGTTATGCGAAAAAAATCTTTAATCCCAAATCTTTTTTCCCCATAAAAAAATTTAATGGAAAAAAAATTAAAATTCCGTGAAAAGACGAAAAAAGTATGAAAAAAATTTTTTTTACCACATGAAATGTTAATTTTAATACACCCCAAACTAAAAAAACCCATGCACAATTAAAGCCCACTTACTTTTATTGAAGATTGGGATGATTGAGGGGGAATGGGAGGGGGGGGAGAGAGGTGTGTTAGTTTTTAAAAGGGGGAACCCCTTTCCCATTTGGAAATTGAGGTGGGTAAGTCCTTTTTTGGGGTTACTTCCCTTCTTTTTTTAAATTTGCCACTAGGGCCAGTTCCCAGAGTCACTGGATTTTCTTTCGCACAAGATTTTCTGTTTTTTGGGGCCCCTGAAACCTTCTCTTTCCCTTTTTATGATTTTGGCCAAAAGTGTTTCCAAACATTTTTTCAGTGAAATTAATCACCGCACGGCTTGCAATGCTGTGTGGGGGTGATTTTCTTTCCCATGAAAGGTTTGCCTTCAAGCCACTTTGCAAAAGATTTCCAAAATCTTTGAAGTAGGCAATTCTTCAATTTCTCTTCCCCTCCCCCGGAAGCAATTTCCTCAGGTGTGGCCTCTTGTTTTTTGGAAGTTGATCTCCCGGGTCTTTCAGTGGTTAGTTTTTATTTTGTCCTCCTCCCCCAACTCTTCCAATCCTCCCACTAACCCCCCCCCCCCAAGGACTTTCCCAATGCCAAGGGTTTCCCTTAAAACTGGCACGGTTTTCTCAGGTTAGCCTAAACCCCTTCAAAATCCCTTTTGTCTACCTTTTGGGCCCCCCAGTTTTTCCCAAAGCAGAGTTAAAGGCCCTTTCTTTTTTTTTTCCACTTCCCCCCAAACCCTTTTTTTACCTATAAGGTTTACACAATTGGGGATTTTAAAAAGGTGATCTCTCCAAAACTCCTTAGAGTCATTTTGGGGTTTCTGGGTCTTTACAAAGCCCCTTTTTCAAACAGAGCTTTTGTGTACAGTTTCTTGAATTTGGGGAAAAACTGTTTGGTCCAGGGGCCCTGCAGGAGAGGGTTTTTATTAGGAGGAAAAATTAACCTTTTAATGAAGCTCATTTTCCCCAAAAAGTCCCCTTGGGCACGTCTGAGGATGCCCAGGGGCATTGTCAAACACCAGGAGGCACTTAAGTTCTAATTTCTTTTCAGTTAGGTAATTTTTCACATTGGGGGAAAAAGCATGGTGTAACCCGGTTTTAGAAAAAATTCCCCAGTGGGCCCATGCCCTTTCTGTTTGCCCCCCACCAAACACACAAAAATTTTCCCTTTGGGGGGCATTCTTTTGCCTGAACGCTTTTGGGGGGTTTCAGAGGATACACTAAAAAAAGGGTTTTCCTTTTCAATCACCGGGAGCATTGGAACATCAACAAAGTAAAACCTGTCTTTTATAGGCTTATGTCCCGGGAGGGCCTTTTTCCCCCTGAGTAAAAGTTTGGGCCTGCTTGGCATTTTTTCCCCGAAAAAGGCCTGTTTTTATTCCCAAATTTTAAAACTTGTTCAGGGTTTTAGTCCTTCAGTTTCTATGTTTCTCCTTGAATTTTCCCGACATATTTTTCAGCCGCTTTGTGGTCCCAAATGGCAGCCTAAACCCTGCCTTATCACAATTTTGGGTGCCCCTTTTTCTTCTTAAAAACTTTTCAAACCCAAACCCTTTTCTGGCCCTTAAAAATTTACTCACACAAACACTAGTTGCAGGCATTTTTTTAATTAAATGGGCATGCAACTTTCCCCGCCTTTTCACATATGATCGCTTGAGGACGCTATCTCCTGCTATCTGTTTTTCATTTATCCCACCCCAAAAAGAGTCTTCAACATCTTCCTTTAAATTTCGAAACTTTGTTTCGAAAAACGTTGAACCCTTTGGGGGAAGAAAAAGCTTCCTTGATTGTCTTTCTGGTGCCCCCAATAGTAGCGTTTGGGTTTATTGGGGTTTCTTGTTTTCAGCTTGCTAGGGCGGCTATACGGGACTCCACTTTCTATTATTTAATTATCTTTTTTCTTCACTCTTTTAGTAATTCTTACCCTTTGAGGGGTTTGGGTTGGCACTAGAAGCTTTCTTGGGGCCCATGGTCACTTTTTTTCCGAAAAAAGCACCGAAAATACTGTAATAAAACGAAATTCCCAGTGTATTTCTTGGATGTTACCCCGGGAAAAAAACTGGCTGGTTAAAAAATTGGGGACCCCCAGCGGGGACCTTTTGAGGCTGGCCCGGAAAGGGGCCCCTTGGAGGTTGGGGCGAAAATTTGGTATGGGGTTTTTTTTAAACGGTATGGGGGCAAAAATTTTTCCCTAAAAGTAATCGTTATGGGGAAAAAAAACGCTATGGATTTCCATGTTAAAGCGGGGGGTCCGTAATACGAAATTTGGGTTTTATGGGGGGGTTGGGGTGTTACCCCCGGAGGTGGCTGGGAAACAAAAGCCACCGGGGAAATGGAGGTGGCTTTAGGGGGCCAAAATTGGACGGTCTCGGAAAGGAAAAAATTGGGGAAGGGGGTTTTTTAAACGGGAGTGAGGCAAAATTTTTTTTCAATTAAAAGTTTAAACGGTATTTCGAAAAAATTTGCTAAGTGATGCCCCTCGTTATGCGGGGGGCCCCTGAAAAATTCAGGAGGGCCCACTTATACGGCCCCGGTTAGGTTCCCCGGGTACCCCCATAAAGCGGAAAAAGCCGTTTTAAAATGGAAAACCCTTTTTTTTTCCCCTTATAAATGATACAAAACTAGATAACCAAATTTACACTAGCATATTTTTAAGTTGCCCTTGAACCAGGATAAAAAACCCCTAAAAAAGTTTCAATACACACTAGTGCCCCTTTCCCTTTAAATTACCCTTAAAAAAATTTATAGTCTTAATCTAGGGGAAAAACAAATAGTATTTATTGTAAGAAAACAAGTGTGGTATGTATGGTAATTTGCCGGCTACCTTACCGGCCACCCCCCCCCCCAAAACCTACTATTCTATGATATTTTGGGTCCCAGAGCGTTTAAAAAATATTTTACAGTTTTACTCATTATTTCCTTAAAATATTTGTAAATCTTAATGTAGGGGGCAGGAGTAAGTAAATGAATTAAAAAAAGAAAAAAATGAGAGAGAGAAAGAATGAGTACATGAGAGGGGACAGGGCGCAAAAGTTTTGTAAACAAACCCGGACGAACGTAAATTTTGTAAACAAAAAGAAGTGTACACGTCTTGGGTTTTTTGTACAAGTTACTTTTGTAAGGTTGTCTTACATTGATACGGTAGGAAAAATTTAAAAAAAAGAAACTCCCCCATTTTCATGTAACATCATTTTTAGGGAAAAAATTTAAGCTTGAGTGAAAGGAATGGAAATAATCACACTGGGCTTTTTTGGGTTTTTCCCAGGTTTCTACCGTAAGTTGTTAGGGATGATAATCTATTTTAACTGTATTTGTGTATACCTGGGAAAAAAACTTAACATTTCATACGAAAGGAATAATTTTTACAGTTTCCCCAGTAACACATTTTCTCTTATGGTTTGATTAGAGGGAAAAAGTTATTCTTCCCTCAATTTTACAAGTTTGTGGTCCCACATTTTTATTTATGTTTTTTTATTCTATTGTGGGGTTTTTATTTTTCATTTTTTTTATGGGTTTTGTACGTGTTTTATTATATAATTTTGAAAAAAAATATTTATGGATGGATTAATGAAAAGTGTTATTTAAAAGTTTAAAATACGGGGCATTTTTTGAGACTCGGTGAGTATTGTTTTTATTATTATCATTTTAATATGGCGTCCCCTTGTTTCAAGGGCGTTTTCCCGCTACCCCCAAACTCCATTTTGGGTTTTTTTTTTCTATGTGGGGGGTATTTATCTTTTTAAAATGTTATGCATAAGTTTATTATATTTAAATTTTTAAAAAAAAAATCATGGATGGATTAATGAAATTGTGTAAATTACCGTAATATAAGAATTTAATGAGACTGGTGAGTTTGTTATTATTAATTTTTATCAAATTTTAATATGGCGTCACTTGGGGCAAATGTCTGCTACCCCCAAAACTCACATTTATGTTTATTTATTCTTTCGTGGGGTGTATTTATCTTATTTTTTATGTTTTGCTCGTTTTTTATTATTTTAATTTTGAAAAAAAATTTTCATGGATGGTTAAGAAAATTTGTTTATTAAGTAAAAATCGACATTTAAATGACTCGATGATTTTTATTAAACATTACTAAAATGAGTTGGGGCATTTAAAACACTTAACAATTTTAAGGGGTACCTACATGCCTTTTGGGGCAAAAATATGTAAGTTTAAATTTTGGTAAAAGGGATACCCTAAGTTTAAAATTTATCAGAGTATATATAAAATATGAAATAACTTTTAAAAACATTTGAAATTTTGGAGTTTCCAGACAAAATGGAGAGACTTAGTGCTTACTGAGCTCATGGAGAATGTAAACAAACAGGGTGGGGCACGGTGACCGTATTAGAAAGTCAGGTGGGGGGAGCCGTATAGCGAGTTTTGGTCATAATTTGAAATGTCCATATTAGCGGAACGCCGTAAAGTGAAACGCCATAAAGAGGGGCCTTCCTGTATACAGTAGGGCCCCACTTATATGGCAGGTTAGGATCCAGGCTACCGCCGTAAAGCGGAAATTGCCGTATAGTGGAACACCCTTTTTTCCACTTATAAATGCATATAAATACTAGATAATAAGGTTACACTAACATATATTAAGTTAACAATAGAACTAGGCATTAAAAAACAATAAAAAAGTAAAATACACATATAGTACACTCATTACTTACCTTAAAATATTTGTAGTCTTAATCTAGGGTCAGATGAGTTGTATTTATTGTAAGAAATCAAGTGTGGTATGTATGGTAGTCAGCCAGGCTACCATAGCAGGCCATTCCACCTACACAATATTCTATGACATTTAAGCATCCCAGAGCTATAAAATGCATATACAGTTGTCTGGCTTCCACATCTCATGTTTATGTTTATTTATTCTACTGTGGGGTTCATTTATCATCTTTATATGTTATGTATCATGTTTATTATATAATTTTGAAAAAAATATCATAGATGGATTAATTAAACATGCAAGATTTCAGGTACGTCTTGCTACTTCTCCTTACACTTAGGTCACACTACGCATACATGTACAAGCATGTATATACACACCTCTCTGGGTTTTCTTCTATTTTCTTTCTAGTTCTTGTTCTTGTTTATTTCCTCTTATCTCCATGGGGAAGTGGAACAGAATTCTTCCTCCGTAAGCCATGCGTGTTGTAAGAGGCGACTGAAATGCCGGGAGCAAGGGGCTACTAACCTCTTCTCCTGTATATATTACTAAATGTAAAAGGAGAAACTTTCGTTTTTCCTTTTGGGCCACCCTGCCTCGGTGGGATATGGCTGGTGTGTTGAAAGAATGGAAAAAAGATGGATTAATGAAAATGTGTATATTAACGTAATACGACATATAATGAGATTCGGTGATTATTATTATTATCATTACTAATATGGCGTCACTCGTACAAGTCGTTTGGCTACCACATCTCATATTTATGTTTTTTTATTCTACTGTGGAGTGTATTTATCATCTTTATATGTTATGTATCGTGTTTATTATATAATTTTGAAAAAATGTCTTGGATGGATTAATGAAAATATGTATATTAACGTAATATACGACATTTAATGAAACTCGGTGATTATTATTATTATTATTATTATTATTATTATTATTATTATTATTATTATTACTAATATGGTGTCTCAAGACATAAGAGACACTTACTTATTTTAATGTGTACCTGCATGCCAACACTGTGTGTAAGTTTATTTAGGTACAGGTATACATAAGTATAATTATCAGAGTACAGTGGACCCACGCATACCGCACGCATTGCATACCGTACAATCCGCATACCGCTCACTTTTTTCGCAAAAATTTTGCCTCGCATACCGCCCAAAAACCCGCTCACCGCCCTTTGTCTGAGACGCGTCCAATGTGCGGCCTGAGCCACGCTCACATGTTCTGCCGTTGGCATTGTTTACCATCCAGCCTCTGCGGTAACATCCAAGCATACAATCGGAACATTTCGTATTATTACAGTGTTTTTGGTGATTTTTTCTGGAAAATAAGTGACCATGGGCCCCAAGAAAGCTTCTAGTGCCAACCCTACAGCAATAAGGGTGAGAATTGCTATAAAGATGAAGAAAAAGATCATTGATAAGTATGAAAGTGGAGTGCGTGTCTCCGAGCTGGCCAGGTTGTATAATAAACCCCAATCAACCATCGCTACTATTGGTGGTACAGCTGCTGCTGCACTGTCAGCTGCTGCTGCACTGTCATGCACTGTCAGCTGCTGCTGCTGTTGTACCACCGTCAGCTGCTGCTGCTGCTGTAGCATCGTCTGCTGCTGCTGTAGCATTGTCTGCTGCTGCTGTAGCATCGTCTGCTGCTGCTGTAGCATCGTCTGCTGCTGCTCTGGCATCGTCTGCTGCTGCTGTAGCATCGTCTGTTGCTGCTGTAGCATCGTCTGTTGCTGCTGTACCACCGTCAGCTGCTGCTGCTGCTGTAGCACCATTGTTGGTGTGGCTTATTGAGAATACCAAGAAACAATTAACCCCAGAGGATTTGCCACCCAGGATAGCCCAAAAAAGTCAGTGTCATCGAAGACTGTCTAACTTATTTCCATTGGGGTCCTTAATCTTGTCTCCCAGGATGCAACCCACACCAGTCGACTAACACCCAGGTGAACAGGGAAAAATGCCTGGAACTAGTGCTCATATTGGTGAATTTAAAGCCAGCAAAGGTTGGTTTGAGAGATTTAAGAATCGTAGTGGCATACACAGTGTGATAAGGCCTGTTCTGGAAGAAAATGCCAAACAGGACCTACAGTACTAAGGAGGAAAAGGCACTCCCAGGACACAGTGTCTCATCAGTCATTGCTGCATCTTCAATAAAGGTAAGTGTCATTTATTCTTCATTGTGCATGTATCCTTCTCTTTGTGTGTAGGAAAATGTATATTTCATGTGGTAAAATTTTTTTTTTCATACTTTTGGGTGTCTTGCATGGATTAATTTGATTTCCATTATTTCTTACGGGAAAAATTCATTCGCATACCAAACATTTCACATAACAACCAGCCCTCTTGCATGGATTAAGGTCGCTATGTGGGGGTCCACTGTATATATAAAATATGAAATAGCTTTTAACCCGTAAACGGTCCAGACGTACAGTGGACCCCTGCATAGCGACCTTAATCCGTGCAAGAGGGCTGATTGTTATGCGAAATGTTCGGTATGCGAATGAATTTTCCCCATAAGAAATAATGGGTTTGGGATATTGGCAGTTTGGAGGGATATGTTGTGTATCTTTATACGTATATGCTTCTAAACTGTTGTATTCTGAGCACCTCTACAAAAACAGTGATAATATGTGAGTGTGGTGAAAGTGTTGAATGATGATGAAAGTATTTTCTTTTTGGGGATTTTCTTTCTTTTTTGGGTCACCCTGCCTCGGTGGGAGACGGCCGACTTGTTGAAAAAAAAAAAATATATATATATATATATATATATCTTCTTTCTTTCAACACACTGGCTGTATCCCACCGAGGCCGGGTGGCCCAAAAGGAAAAACGAAAGTTTCTCCTTTTACATTTAGTAATATATACAGGAGAAGGGGTTACTAGCCCCTTGCTCCCGGCATTTTAGTTGCCTCTTACAACACGCATGGCTTATGGAGGAAGAATTCTGTTCCATTTCCCCATGGAGGTAAGAGGAAATAAACAAGAACAAGAACTAGAAAGAAATAGAAGAAAACCCAAAGGGGTGTGTATATATATGCTTGTACAAGTATGTGTAGTGTGACCTAAGTGTAAGTAGAAGTAGCAAGACGTACCTGAAATCTTGCATGTGTATGAGACAGAGAAAAAAAAGACACCAGCAAACCTACCATCGTGTAAAACAATTACAGGTTTCAGTTTTACACTCACCTGGTGGACGGTAGTACCTCCCGGGGCGGTTGCGTTCCCAACCCACTACCTGGGATTAATATATATATATTATATAATTATATATATATTATAAATATATATTATATAAAATTTAAAAAAATTATTTTATACAGGGACCCCCGCATAACAATTACCTCCGAATGTGCCCAAATTTATGAAAGTGTATTTAGTAAGGGGCTTTTTGTACGTGAAAATTTGGGGGTCGAAATGGATAATCTACTTCACAAAAATTTTTTATGGGGAAAAAATTGGCCCCCCGTACTGGACCTGAACATACTTCTGGAGGAAAAAATACGTTAACCGGGGGTCCATGTAATAATAAATATTATATATATATATATATATATATAATATATATATTTTTATAAAATAATAATATATAAATATAAATATATATATATTTTTCAAAAAGTTGGCCCCTCCCACCGAGGCAGCGGGGCCAAAAAAAGAAAAAAATCCCCAAAAAAAAAATCTTTCATCACATTCAACCTTTCACCACACTACACATTATCACTGTTTTTTTCAGAGGTGCTCAGAGTACAACATTTAAAAATACGTTTAAAAATACACAACAATCCCTCCCTGTATATATATATATTATATATATAAAAAATATTAAATATATATATATATAATATATGTATATATGTACATATAATATATATATATATAATATCATAATATATATATATATATATATATAGTATATAATAATATATATATAAATATATGTATATATATATACAGTGGTCCCTCGCTTTTTGTAGTTCTCGCAATCGTAAATTATGCCAATATAGGGGTATTTTCGTCTTAAACATGGACTTGCTTTTCATAGGTTACTCGCAAATAATAGTTTCGTCGGGACGCATATGCACGGTGTGAGCCGGGAAGGCCTCCTACCCAGCTAGTGTGGCATTGTTTACCGTTGAGTGAAGGTCCCCTCAAGTGACTCTACGAAAATATATCATAATATTCCAGCTCATTTTAGTGCTTGCAAGTACTAAATAAGCTACCATGGCTCCAAAGAAAGCTTCCTGTGGCCAACCCAGTGGTAAAGAAGTGAGAAATATGTACAGACAAAGTCATGGGTCCCATTTAGTGGAAGTGTTAGAGATACCAGAAACAGAGCTCTCTCCCCAGTTACAATTTGGCTAGACAGGACTTGAGTGACTCTCAAGGCGTCTCTGTCTTTAGAAACATAGAAAAAGAAAGAAGTAGAAGCAACCCCAGAGAAGCAATTGGTCCCTGAGGTTGTTTTTGGAAGGGGATTCCCCTTCAAACTGTAAACAATCCAACTCTCTCCTCTCCTCCAGTCTCCCATACACTAAGAAGAATCTCAAAAAGGAAAGTGTTATGCTGTTATTCGTTTCATTCACATTTCCCATTGTATTGTTTAAGTAACTCCATGTACTATTTCATGTAAAAACTTTTTTGTTTTAATACTTCTGGGTGTCACAGGAACGGACTTAAATGTATTTACATTATTTTCTTATGGGGAAAATTGATTCGCAACTCGTAAATTTCGTTTATAGTATCGTCCTCCAGGAACGGATATAATTACGAAAGCGGAAGGACCACTGTAGTATGTATGGTATGGATGTATATATATATATAAATATATATATATATATATATATATCTATATATTATATATATATATATAAATAATATATATACTATAAATATACTATTTATATATTTATATATACAAGGAAGGCCTCCGCTTTACGCGTTTCACTTTTACGGCGTTTCTCGCTAAACGGACCATTTCAAATTATGACCAAAACACACTATACGGCTCCCCCCACCCGACTTTATATATACGGTCGATCCGGCCCCACCCTGTTTGTTTACATCTCCATAGCTCAGTAAGCACTAAGTCTCTCCATTTTTGCTGGAAACTCCAAATTTCAAATGTTTTAAAAGTTATTTCCATATTTTATAGATACTCTGATAATTATACTTATGAATACCCTGTACCAAAATAAAATTACATAACATCGAGTCATTTAAATGTCGTATATTACGTTAATATACACATATTCATCTCTAATCCATCCATGAAATTTTTTCAAAATTTATATATATATACACGATGCATTAACATTAAATAAGATACATACACCCCACAGTAGAAAAAATAAACAAAATGTGAGTGTGGAGCAGACGACATCCACAAGTACGCATAATAACATCTTACTCACCGAGTCGCAATAAATGTCGTAATATTACGTTAATATACACATATTCATAATCCAACCATGATATTTTTTCAAAATATATACTAAAACACGATGCATACATATAAATAAGATAAATACCACCCACAGAGAAGAATTAAATAAACATAAATGTGAGATGTGAGCCACAGACTTCCACAAGTGACACCAAATAACAATCTCACCGAGTCTCATTAAATGTCGTATATTATGGTAATATACACATGTTTCATTAATGCCATCATGATATTTTTTTCAAAATTAAAATAATAACAGATGCATACATATATAATAAGTATGAATACACCCCACAGTAGAAATATAAAAACATAATGTGTAGATGTGAGCAGACGACTTCCAAGTGACGCCATACTAACATAGTCCCCACCGAGTCTCATTAAAGGTCGTATATTACTGTAATATACACATTTTTCCATAAATCCATCATGATATTTTTCTTCAAAATTATATAATAAACACGATGCATAACAAATAAATAAGATTAAATACACCCTCAAGTAGAAAATAAACATAAATGTGAAATTTGAGGCATGACGACCTTCCACAAGTGACCATAATAAGCGAAAAGTCACCGAGTCTCATTAAATGTCGTATATTACGTGTGTAGCATATACACATATTCATTAATCCAGCCATATATTTTTTTCAAAATTATATAATAAACACGATACATAACATAAAAAGATGATAAATACACCCCACAATAGAATAAATAAACATAAATATAAGATGTGGGAGTCCTGTTTGTTTACATAACTCTGCACCTGTTACCTCTAAGTGTACTCATTCTTTCTCTCTCTCATTTACTTTCGTTTTTATACTCATTTACTTACTCCCTGACCCTACATTTAAGACTACAAAAATTTTAAGGTAAGTAATGAGTGAACTGTAAGCATCTATACTTTTAATCGCCTATGGATGCTAAATATCATAGAATAATATTTGTGGTGGGTGGAGCCTGTGAGGTAGCCTGCTATATACAATACATACCACACTTGATTTCTTACAAATCGAATACCACTTGTCTCACCCTAGATTAAGACATAAATATTTATAAGGTAAGCAATGGTGCACTAATGTGTGTATTGTACTTTTTTCTTGTTTATTGATGCCTGGTTCTATGCTAACATAATATATGATAAGTGTAAACTTGTTCTCTAGTGTTGTATGCATTTGTAAGTTGGAAACAAAGGGTGTATTCTAACTTTACGGCGTTTCCGCTTTATGGCGGTAGCCTGGAACCTAACCCGCCGTATAAGTGGGGCACTACCCTGTATATATATATATATATATAATATAATATATATATATACTATAAAATATTATATATATATATATAGTATAATAAATATATATAATATTTGTATGTAATGTATATATATATATAAAATATATATATATATATATATATAGTATATATATATATATATATATATATAAATAATATATTTTATTTTATTATCACACTGCTGATTCCCACCAAGGCAGGGTGGCCCGAAAAAGAAAAACTTTCACCATCATTCTCTCCATCACGACTTGCCAGAACGGCTGCTTTACACTACAGTTTTTAAACTGCAACCTTAACACCCCTCCTTCAAGTGGCAGACAACGTACTTCCCGATCTTCCCAGGACTCAATTCCGCCTGCCCGGTTTCCTGAACCCCTTTTTACATAAATGTTACTTTGCTCACACTCCAACAGCACGACAAGTATAAAAAACCATTGTCCTCCATTCACTCCTATCAAACAACGCTCCGACGGCAAGCCTGCTGGAAGTCCAAGCCCATCACGCTCGCACAGTACAAGAACAGTCCGTTTACTTTTATAAAAAATATAAATAAACTATTATTATTAAAAGATTACTAAAATAAACTTTAATATAATTACCGCTTAACTAACACACCCCTCCCTCTCCACTCAAAAACCCTTTCCTAGGCCTACCCCTCTACCCCACCCTACTACCACCCCCCCCACCCCCGCCTTCCCTTCCACTACAAGACTGATACACTCTTGAAGTTATTCTGTATCCGACTCCATATCTCTCCACATGTCCGAAACCACCCTCAACAAAAAACCCCTTCCTTTTTTTTCCTCAGCAGAGAGCCCACTCTCTGGGACAAACAGTTTTTGGTAATTCCCACCGCCCACTCCCTCCGCAACTCTCCTCCAAACTATTCCAAACTAATAACTAAACGAATTCTCTGCATTATATTCACGTTAAACCATTCAAACAATTCCCACCACACATGGCTCTCATACATGACATATCTCCACTGCCCTCCAGCCTTCTCCTCGCTGCAACATCATCACCACAAGCTTCACACTCCATATATAATAATATTATTTTTTTTTTTTTATTATCACACTGGCAGATTCCCACCAAGTCCGGTGGCCCGAAAAAGAAAAACTTTCACCATCATTCACTTCCATCACTGCCTTGCCAGAAGTGTTTACACTACAGTTTTTAAACTGCGGCAACATTAACACCCCTCCTACAAGTGCAGCTGCACTGTACTTCCCATCACCAGGACTCAAGTCCGGGCCTGCCGGTTTCCCCTGAACCCCATCATAAATGTTACTACTTTGCTCACTACTTCATCCAACAGCACATCAATAATTAAAAAACATTTGTCTCATTCACTTATCCTATCAAACAGGTAGTAGGTGGTAGACAGCAACCACCCAGGTAAGTACTTACCGTCCGCAATGACTGTGAAACAGAAACCTGTAACTGTTTTGCATGATGGTAGGATTGCTGGTTGTTCTTTTTTTCTGTCGCATAAAACACCGCTAGATAACAGGGATATCTTGCTACCTCCTACTAACACTTCTGGTCACACTTCACAGACACGCACATGCATATATATATAACATACATCTAGGTTTTTCTCCTTTTTTCTATATAGTTTCTGTCTCTTTATTTCTTCTATTACTCTCATGGGTAAGTGGTGAAAAGAATCTTTCATCCGAAAGACCATGCGTGTCGTATGAGGCTACTAAAATGCCGGAGCAATGGGCTAGTAACCCCTTCTCCTGTAGACACTTGCTAAAAGAGAAGAGAAATACTTTATTTATATATATTATATATAAATATATATATATATATATATATAAATATATATATATATATATATAATATATATAATGAAAAGAAGTTGGATGTCCCTGGCCCTAAGCGAAACAAGCTGAAGGGGGTAGGGGATTTCAGTGGGGGGAAATAATGGGATTAAATCGTAGTATCTGAGAGAGATAGAGCACAAGGAAGGGGTAGCAGTAATGTTGAATGATCAGTTATGGAAGGAGAAAAGAGAATATGAATGTGTAAATTCAAGAATTATGTGTTAAATAAAGTTGATGCGAAAGTGGGTCATAAAAAGCGTGTATGCAGCTGAGAAGAGAGGAATGCAGAGGAGAGAGAGAGATTTTGGGAGATGTAAAGTGAATGTATAGGAGCCTTTGAACAAGTGAGAGAGTAATTGTGTAGGGGACCTGAATGCTAAAGTAGGAAAACTTTTAGAGAGGGTTTGGTGGGTAAGTTTGGGTGCCAGTGTAAAGGATAATGGGAGCCCTTTGATTGAACTTTGTAAGAAAGGGGTTTAGTTATAGTAAACTTATTTTAAGAAAAAGAGGATAAATAAGTATACAAGATATGATTGTAGGGCGAAATGACATGTAGAGTTTGTTTGATTAATGGTATTGGTAATAAAAGACGTTGATTAGACTCAGGATGTACATGTTTATAGAGGGGCCACAGAATAGATCAGATCACTTTCTAGTTGTAGCTACATTGAAGTAAAAGGTAGATGGGATACAAGGAAAAGAAGCATCAGGTAAGATGAGGGAGAAGGTTTATAAACTAAAGAGGAGGCAGATAGGGAAAGATATAAACAGCTATTGGAGGATAGATGGCCTAATGAGGAGCATAGGCAATGGATCGAAGAGGTCTGTGGTAGGTTTAAAAATGTAGTGTTTAGAGTGTTCGGCAGAAGTTGTGGATACATGAAAATGGGTTGCGGGAGGGAATAGCAGCGATTGCGTGGAATGATGATGTAAATGAGATAGTAAGGGACAGAAAAAGTTAGCATATGAGAATATTTTAGAAAGAAGAAGTGATGCAAGAGGGAAGAGTATATGCAGAAAAAAGAGAGAGGTTAAGAGAGTGGTGAAGCAATGTAAAAAGAGAGCAAATGAGAGAGTGGGTGAGATGTTATCAACAAAATTTTGTTGAAAATAAGAAAAAAGGTTTTGGAGTGAGATTAACAAGTTAAGAAAGCCTGGAGAACAAATGGATTTGCAGTTAAAAATAGGAGAGGAGAGTTTTTAAATGGAGAGTTAGAGGTTTTGGGGAAAGTGGAGGGAATATTTTGAGGATTGTAAATGTTGATGAAGATGGGGAAAGCTGTGATTTCGTGTATAGGGCAAGGAGGAATAACATCTTGTGGGGAGTGAGGAAGAGCCAGTTGTGAGTGTGGGGGAAGTTCGTGAGGCAGTAGGAAAAAATAAAAGGGGGGAAAGGGCAGCCGGGATTGTGGGTTTAAAGATAGAAATGTTAAAAGCAGGTGGGGATAAGTTTTGGAGTGGTTGGTGCAGTTTTTTTAATAAATGTAGGGAAGAGGGTAAGGTACCTAGGATTGGCAGAGAGCATGCATAGTTCCTTTGTATAAAGGCAAAGGGGAAAAAAGAGAGTGCAAAAATTATAGGGGGATAAGTCTGTTGAGTATACCGGGTAAAGTGTATGGTAGAGTTATTATTGAAAGAATTAAGAGTTAGACGGAGAATAGGATAGCAGATGAACAAGGAGGCTTTAGGAAAGGTAGGGGGTGTGGGGACCAGGTGTTTACAGTAAAACATATAAGGTGAACAGTTTTTAGATAAGCTAAAAGAGGTCTTTGGGGCATTTATGGATTTGGAAAAGGCGTATGACAGGGTGGATAGGGGGGCAATGTGGCAGATGTTGCAGGTCTATTATGTAGGAGGTGGGGTTACTGAAAGCAGTGAAGAGTTTTTACGAGGATAGTGAGGCTCAAGTTAGAGATATGTAGGAAAGAGGGAAATTATTTCCCAGAAAAAGTAGGCCTTAGACAAGGATGTGTGATGTCACCGTGGTTGTTTAATATTTTTATAGTGGGGTTGTAAGAAAAAGTAAATGCGAGGGTCTTGGCAAGGGGCATGGATTTTAAAAGATAAAAAATCACACACAAGTGGGAGTTGTCACAGCTGCTCTTTGCTGATGACCTGTGCTCTTTGGAGATTCTGAAGAGAATTTGCAGAGATTGGTGGATGAATTTGGGTAGGGTGTGCAAAAGAAGAAAATTAAAGGTGAATACAGGAAACAGTAAGGTTATGAGGATAAAAAGATTAGGTGATGAAAGATTGGATATCAGATTGGAGGAGAGAGTATGGAGGAGGTGAATGCATTCAGATATTTGGGAATGGACGTGTCAGCGGATGGTCTATAAAGATGAGGTTTAATCATAGAATTGATGAGGGGAAAAGGGTGAGCGGTGCACTTAGGGGTCTGTGGAGACAAAGAACTTTGTCCTTGAAGGCAAAGAGGGTAATGTATGAGAGTTTTAGTTTTACCAATGCTCTTATATGGGAGTGAAGCATGGGTGATTTAATGTTGCATTGAGGAGAAGGCTGGAGGCAGTGGGGGATGTCATGTCTGAGGGCAATGTGTGGTGTGAATATAATGCAGAGAATTCGTAGTTTGGAAGTTAGGAGGAGGTGCAGGATTACCAAAACTGTTGTCCAGAGGGCTGAGGAAAGGGTTTTTTGAGGGGGTTCGGACATGTAGTGAGAATAGAGCGAAACAGAATGACTTCAAAAGTGTATCAGTCTGTAGTGGAAGGAAGGCGGGGTAGGGGTCCGCCTAGGAAAGGTTGGAGGGAGGGGGTAAAGGAGGTTTTGTGTTTCGAGGGGCCCTTTGGGCTTCCAGCAGGGATGCGTGAGCGTTTGATAGGAGGAATTGGGGACAAATGGTTTTTAATACTTGACGTCCTGTTGGAGTGTGAGCAAAGTAACATTTATGAAGGGGTTCAGGGAAACCGGCAGGCCGGACTTGAGTCCTGGAGATGGGAAGTACAGTGCCTGCACTCTGAAGGAGGGGTGTTAATGTTGCAGTTTAAAAACTGTAGTGTAAAGCACCCTTCTGGCAAGACAGTGATGGAGTGAATGATGGTGAAAGTTTTTCTTTTTCGGGCCACCCTGCCTTGGTGGGAATCGGCCAGTGTGATAATAAAAAAAAATAATACATATATATATGTATTCAGTGGACCCCCGCTTAACGATCACCTCCCAATGCGACCAATTATGTAAGTGTATTTATGTAAGTGTGTTTGTATGTGTATGTTTGGGGGTCTGAAATGGACTAATCTACTTCACAATATTCCTTATGGGAACAAATTCAGTCAGTACTGGCACCTGAACATACTTCTGGAATGAAAAAATATCGTTAACCGGGGGTCCACTGTATATATATGTATAAATACAGAACACCCGAATGCCGATGTGCTGTACCGAATCGCTTGTAGAGGACTTGCATACCGGTCAGGGCGTTGTAGGTGACAGAGCAGCATCCTCACTGTGATCCACTTAGACTTCTCCCTCAAAGGCTGGAGTTTTCGTTATAGGTAGTAGGTTGGTAGACAGCAACCACCCAGGGAAGTACTACCGTCCTGCCAGATGAGTGTGAAACAGAAACCTGTAACTGTTTTGCATGATGGTAGGATTGCTGGTGTCTTTTTCTGTCTCATAAACATGCTAGATAACAGGGATATCTTGCTACTCCTACTTACACTTTGGTCACAGTTCACAGACACACACACATGCATATATATATACATACATCTAGGTTTTTCTCCTTTTTCTAAATAGCTCTTGCTCTTCTTTATTTCTTCTATTGTCCATGGGGAAGTGGAAAAGAATCTTTCCTCCGTAAGCCATGCGTGTCGTATGAGGCGACTAAAATGCCGGGAGCGATGGGCTAGTAACCTCTTCTCCTGCAGACATTTACTAAAAACAAGAAGAAGAAAAACTTTATAAAACTGGGATGCTTGAATGTGCGTGGATGTAGTGCGGATGACAAGAAACAAATGATTGCTGATGTTATGAATGAAAAGAAGTTGGATGTCCTGGCCCTAAGCGAAGCAAAGCTGAAGGGGGTAGGGGAGTTTTGGTGGGGGGAAATAAATGGGATTAAATCTGGAGTATCTGAGAGAGTTAGAGCTAAGGAAGGGGTAGCAGTAATGTTGAAGGATCAGTTATGGAAAGAGAAAAGAGAATATGAATGTGTAAGTTCAAGGATTATGTGGATTAAAGTAAAGGTTGGATGCAAAAAGTGGGTCATAATAAGCGTGTATGCTCCTGGAGAAAATAGGAATGTAGAGGAGAGAGAGAGATTTTGGGAGATGTTAAGTGAACCAAGTGAGAGAGTAATTGTGGTAGGGGACCTGAATGCTAAACTAGGAGAAACTTTTAGAGAGGGTGTGGTAGGTAAGTTTGGGGTGGCAGGTGTAAATGATAATGGGAGCCCTTTCATTGAACTTTGTATAGAAAGGGGTTTAGTTATAGGTAATACATATTTTAAGAAAAAGAGGATAAATAAGTATACAAGATATGATGTAGGGCGAAATGACAGTAGTTCGTTGGATTATGTATTGGTAGATAAAAGACTGTTGAGTAGACTTCAGGATGTACATGTTTATAGAGGGGCCACAGATATGTCAGATCACTTTTTAGTTGTAGCTACACTGAGAGTAAAAGGTAGATGGGATACAAGGAGAATAGAAGCATCAGGGAACAGAGACGTGAAGATTTATAAACTAAAAGAGGAGGCAGTTAGGGTAAGATATAAACAACTGTTGGAGGATAGATGGGCTAATGAGAGCATAGGCAATGGGGTCGAAGAGGTATGGGGTAGGTTTAAAAATGTAGTGTTAGAGTGTTCAGCAGAAGTTTGTGGTTACAGGAAAGTGGGTGCGGGAAGGAAGAGGAGCTATTGGTGGAATGATGATGTAAAGAGAGTAGTAAGGGAGAAAAAGTTAGTATATGAGAAGTTGTTACAAAGTAGAAGTGATGCAAGGAGGGAAGAGTATATGGAGAAAAAGAGAGAGGTTTATTGAGTGGTGAAGCAATGTAAAAAGAGAGCAAATGAGAGAGTGGGTGAGATGTTATCAACAAATTTTGTTGAAAATAAGAAAAAGTTTTGGAGTGAGATTAACAAGTTAAGGAAGAATAGAGAACAAATGGATTTGTCAGTTAAAAAGAGGATAGGAGAGTTATTAAATGGAGAGTTAGAGGTATTGGGAAGATAGAAGGAATATTTTGAGGAATTGTTAAATGTTGATGAAGATAGGGAAGCTGTGATTTCGTGTATAGGGCAAGGAGGAATAACATCTTGTATGGGCCCTTAGCATACGATATTAATCCGTTCCTGAAAGCTCATCATATGCTGAAATTATCATTAGCTGAATTAATTTTCCCCATAAGAAATAATGGAAATCAAATTAATCCATGCAAATCACCCCAAAGTATGAAAAAAAAAAAATTACCACATGAAATATTAATTTTAATTCACACAAACTGACACTTACCTTTATTGAAGATCTGGTGATGATTAATGCGATGTGAGGAGGGGAGAGTGTGTTAGTTGTTAATGTTTAGAAGGGAAATCCCCTTCCAATTGGACTTGAGGTATCAAGTCCTTTTCCGGGGTTACTTCCCTTCTTCTTTTAATGCCATTTAATGGCATTTTTTCCAAAACAGGCCTGTTTTGTGGCAATTAAACACTTGTTCAGGTTTCAATTCTTCACTGTCTATGTAATCCTTGAATTCCTTCACATTGTAATAATGTTGGTAGAATTACCGACAATATGTAAAGTAAAAGGACACAAGTGCAACTAATGTGACATTTTATTGTGGCAATGTTTCGCTCTCCAGGAGCATTGTCAAGCCGATACAAACAGTATATGGACACAGAGGGTATATAAAGGTTCAGAGTGAGGTGCAATACTAGTGGTAGTAGTAGTAGTAGTAGTGACAAAAGTTGTAGTAGTAGTAGTAATACAATATGGTAGAGCAATTAATTCGTACATGAGTAAAAGGATATAAAAGCTATTACTTGGATAGAGAAGGCCTGTTTCAGTGTTCACTCTCTAATATGCTTTGTGTAGTATAACAGGAGAGTCTATATGATGGCAGGATTTACTGTAAACCCTGCCATCACATAGTCTCTCATGTTATACTACACAAAGCATATTAGAGAGTGAACACTGAAACAGGCCTTCTCTATCCAGTCTATATTTGTCCAACCTATTTTTATGTTACCCAAGTAATAGCTTTTATGTCCTTTTACTCATGTACGAATTAATTGCTCTACCATGTTGTATTACTACTACTACTACAACTTTTGTCACTACTACTACTACTACCACTAGTATTGCACCTCACTCTGAACCTTTATATACCCTCTGTGTCCATATACTGTTTGTATTGGCTTGACAAAGCTCCTGGAGAGCAAAACGTTGCCACAATAAAATGTCACATTAGTTGCACTTGTGTCCTTTTACTTTATAATTCCTTCACATATTTTTCAGCTGCTTTTTGGTCCAAACTGGCAGCCTCACCATGCCTCATCACACTAATGTATGCCACTACGATTCTTAAATCTGTCAAACCAACCTTTGCTGGCCTTAAATTCACTCATATCAGCATTAGTTGCAGGAATTTTTCTAATTAAATCCTCATGCAACTTCCTAGCCTTTTCACATATGATCGCTTGAGAGATGCTATCTCTTGCTATCTGTTTTTCGTTTATCCACACCAATAACAGTCTCTCAACATCTTCGAGTACTTGCGATCTCTTATTCGAAAACAAAGTTGCACCTTTTGCAAGAACAGCTTCCTTGATTGCCATTTTCTTGTCCACAATAGTAGCGATGGTTGATTGGGGTTTGGTTTACAACCTGGCCAGCTCTGAGACACTCACTCCACTTTCGTACTTAGCAATGATCTCTTTCTTCATATCCATAGTAATTCTCACCCTTTTTCCTGCAGGGTTGGCACTAGAAGCTTTCTTGGGGTCCATGGTGACTTATTTTGCAGGTACAATCACTAAAAACGCTGTGATAATATGAAATGTTCTGATTGTATGTGTGGATGCGACTGCACTGGCTGGTTTGTAAACACTGGCACGCTCAGGCCACACATGGACGCATCTCAAACGAATTGCTTAGGGTGAGTTTTTTAGTGTTAGCTGAGGCAAAACTTTTGCGTTACAATGTATCGTATGCTGGATACATCTGACGGATGTGTCTATAAGATTCCTTGTAAAATTTGTGATAAAGTTTATTACAGTCAAATTGGTAAAAGTCTCGATGTAAGATTAAAACAACATAAATATAGCAATAGAATTGGACAAGATTCCAATTCTCTATTTATTCATGTGGGAGATTTTAACCATCCAGTTGATTTTCAAAAAGTTGAGAAAGTTGTATCAAGCAAGTCCATGGTCGACAGGAATGTAATTGAATCTTGTTTCATAAAAAGCAGTTTTGACAATAATATGAATATTTCCTTTGGTTTATATAAATTAGATCCATTTATAATTAATAGAATTTGGGAAGAATTTAATAATACATTGGACAAATAATAAATTTAAAAATTCTTTATTTTTGGGTAGAATAGTTTGTTCATGGGTTGTATGAAGGACCTGTCTAGTTGGGCCAGCGTGCCTGCTGCAGTGTTCATTTTCTTATGAGTCGCGTGTCAGGTATTGCTTTGTTGTGGGATGTGATAGTCAGGTGTCGTCTAGACCCTTTATAAGCCTTCCTTTGATGCATTACTTTTAAATAACAAAAAAAGGCACAATACCGTGACTGGAACGATACACAAATAACCCGCACATAAAAGAGAGAAGCTTACAACGACGTTTCGGTCCGACTTGGACCATTGACAAAGTCACACTGTGACTTTGTCAGTGGTCCAAGTCGGACCGAAACGTCGTCGTAACCTTCTCTCTTTTATGTGCGGGTTATTTGTGTATGCATTACTTTTATTGTCCCTTGATAATGGGTTGTTTTCATATATATATATATATATTTATATATATATATATATATATATTAATTATATTATATATATATATATATATATTATATATATATATAATATATATATATATATATATATATATATATATATATATTATATATATATATATATTATATATATATATATATATATATATATATATTATATATATATATATAAAGTGGATAAAAAGGCTTCAAGGAAGAATATTTGGATTTCTTCCTGAAGCCATTTGAATATTCCACTTCCCCTGCCACCCCATCTTTTAAACTTTTAAACTTATATATATATATATATATTATAATATTATATATATATATATATATATATATATATATATATTATATATACAGTGGACCCCCGGTTAACGATTTTAATCCGTGCAAGAGGGCTCATCGTTATGCGAAATAATCGTTATGCGAATGAATTTTCCCCATAAGAAATAATGGAAATAAAATTAATCCGTGCAAGACGCCCAAAAGTATGAAAAAAATTTTTTTACCACATGAAATGTTAATTTTAATACACACAAACTGAAAAAGGCATGCACAATTACATGACACTTACTTTTATTGAAGATCTGGTGATGATTGATGGGATGGGAGGAGGGGAGAGCATTATCTTCTTACTGTTTAGAAGGGGAATCCCCTTCCATTAGGACTTGAGGTAGCAAGTCCTTTTCTGGGGTTACTTCCCTTCTTCTTTTAATGCCACTAGGACCAGCTTGAGAGTCACTGGACCTCTGTCGCACAACAAATCTGTCCATAGAGCTCTGTACCTCCCGTTCCTTCAAGACTTTCCTAAAATGGGCCATAACATTGTCATTGAAATAGTCACCAGCACGGCTTGCAACAGCTGTGTCAGGGTGATTTTCATCTATAAAGGTTTGCAGTTCAACCCACTGTGCACACATTTCCTTAATCTTTGAAGTAGGCACAATGGATTCCACAACTGGCATAGGCTTCTCAGGGTTAGCCCCAAACCCTTCAAAATCTTTCTTAATTTCCATACTAATTCTCACCCTTTTTACCACAGGGTTGGCACTAGAAGCTTTCTTGGGGCCCATGGTCACTTATTTTCCAGAAACAGCACCGAAAACACTGTAATAATACGAAATATTCCGAGTGTATGCTTGGATGTTACCGCGGAGGCTGGCTGGTAAACAATGGGACGGCCGGCACATGTGAGGGCACATTGGACGCGTCTCGGACGAAAATCGGTAAGCGGGTTTTTAATCGGTATGCGCGGCAAAAATTTTGCGATAAAAGTAATCGTTATGCGGAAAAATCGCTATGTGATGCCATCGTTATGCGGGGGTCCACTGTATATATATATATATATATATATATATATATATAATATATATATATATATATATAATGACCCCCGGTTAACGATTTTAATCCGTGCAACAGGGCTCATCGTTATGCGAAATAATCGTTATGCGAATGAATTTTCCCCATAAGAAATAATGGAAATAAAATTAATCCGTGCAAGACGCCCAAAAGTATGAAAAAAATTTTTTTTTACCACATGAAATGTTAATTTTAATACACACAAACTGAAAAAGGCATGCACAATTACATGACACTTACTTTTATTGAAGATCTGGTGATGATTGATGGGATGGGAGGAGGGGAGAGCATTATCTTCTTACTGTTTAGAAGGGGAATCCCTTCCATTAGGACTTGAGGTAGCAAGTCCTTTTCTGGGGTTACTTCCCTTCTTCTTTTAATGCCACTAGGACCAGCTTGAGAGTCACTGGACCTCTGTCGCACAACAAATCTGTCCATAGAGCTCTGTACCTCCCGTTCCTTCAAGACTTTCCTAAAATGGGCCATAACATTGTCATTGAAATAGTCACAAGCACGGCTTGCAACAGCTGTGTCAGGGTGATTTTCATCTATAAAGGTTTGCAGTTCAACCCACTCTGCACACATTTCCTTAATCTTTGAAGTAGGCACAATGGATTCCACAACTGGCATAGGCTTCTCAGGGTTAGCCCCAAACCCTTCAAAATCTTTCTTAATTTCCATACTAATTCTCACCCTTTTTACCACAGGGTTGGCACTAGAAGCTTTCTTGGGGCCCATGGTCACTTATTTTCCAGAAACAGCACCGAAAATACTGTAATAATACGAAATATTCCGAGTGTATGCTTGGATGTTACCGCGGAGGCTGGCTGGTAAACAATGGGACGGAGCGGCACATGTGAGGCTGGCTGAGGGCACATTGGACGCGTCTCGGACGAAAATCGGTATGCGGGTTTTTAATCGGTATTGCGCGGCAAAAAATTTTGCGATAAAAGTAATCGTTATGCGGAAAAATCGCTATGCGATGCCATCGTTATGCGGGGGTCCACTGTATATATATATACAGTGGACCCTCCCATAACAATGGCATCACATAACGTTAAATCCGCCTAGCGATACATTTTAACGCAAAAATTTTCCCTCGCCTAGCGCTAAAAAACTCGCTCAACACTATTCGTCTGAGATGCGTCCACGTGCAACCTGAGCCAGCCTCACTTGTTCCGCGGGTGGCAGTGTTTACAAGCCAGCCTCTGCGGTCACATCCAAGCATACAATCGGAACAGTTCGTATTATCACAGCGTTTTTAGTGATTTCACCTGCAAAATAAGTGACCATAATACCCAAGAAAGCTTCAAGTGCCAACCCTACAGGAATAAGGGTGAGAATTACTATGGATATGAAGAAAGAGATCATTGCTAAGTATGAAAGTGGAGTGCATGTCTCCGAGCTGGCCAGGTTGTATAGTAAACCCCAATCAACCATCGCTACTATTGTGGCCAAGAAAATGGCAATCAAAGAAGCTGTTTTTGCCAAAGGTGCAACTTTGTTTTCGAAACAGAGATTGCAAGTGATAGAAGATGTTGAGAAACTGTTATTGGTGTGGATAAATGAAAAACAGATAGCAGGAGATAGCATCTCTCAAGCGATCATATGTGAAAAGGCTAGGAAGTTGCATGAGGATTTAATTAGAAAAATGCCTGCAATTAGTGGTGATGAGAGTAAATTCAAGGCCAGCAAAGGTTGGTTTGAGAAATTTAAAAAGCGTAGTGGCATACATACTGTGATAAGGCATGGTGAGGCTGCCAGTTCCGACCACAAAGCAGCTGAAAAATATGTGCATGAATTCAAGGGGTACATAGACAGTGAAGGACTGAAACCTGAACAAGTGTTTAATTGTGACAAAACAGGCCTGTTTTGGAAGAAAATGCCAAGCAGGACCTATATTACTCAGGAGGAAAAGGCACTCCCAGGACATAAGCCTATGAAAGACAGGCTTACTCTGTTGATGTGTGCCAATGCTAGTGGTGATTGCAAAGTGAAACCTTTATTGGTGTATCACTCTGAAACTCCCAGAGCGTTCAGGCAAAAGAATATCCTCAAGGCTAATTTGTGTGTGCTGTGGAGGGCAAACAGTAAGGCATGGGTCACTAGGGACTTTTTCTATGACTGGTTACACCATGCATTTGCCTCCACTGTGAATAATTACCTAATTGAAAAGAAATTAGACCTTAAGTGCCTCCTGGTGTTAGACAATGCCCCTGGTCATCCTACAGACTTGGCAGAGCGACTTTATGTAGACATGAGCTTCATTAACTCTTTGAGGGTTTTGGCCGTACTAGTATGACTTACGACCCAGGGTTTTTGACGTACTAGTACGCCTAAATTCTAGCGCCCTCAAATCTAGTGGGAGAAAGCTGGTAGGCCTACATATGAAATAATGGGTCTATGTGATCAGTGTGCACAGTATAAAAAAAATCCTGCAGCACACAGTGCATAATGAGAAAAAAAAAAACTTTGACCGTTTTTTTTTGGAATAAAACAGCGAATTTGCACTGTATTTTCGTATGGTATTTATTGTTGTATTCTAGTTTTCTTGGTCTCATTTTATAGAATGGAAGACATATTACAGAAATTGAGATGATTTTGACTGGTTTTACAATGAAAAGTACCTTGAAATTGAGCTCAAAGTAGCAGAAATGTTCGATTTTTACCAAATTTCAAAAGTAAACAAATCATGCCAAGCGTCCAATACACGTCAACTGGTGAGTCTAATATTCTTTTGCAAGTGCGCCAATATTATTTATACCATTTTTTACACTAATGCAGTAGTCTGCATAACAGTAAATCTTCTATTTTTTTGTGAGAATAAAAATTCAAAGTGGAAAGCAAAAGAATGTAAGAGGGGCCTTGAGACGTGACTAATGAACAAAGGAAATGTCATTTTAGTGCCAGGAATGTCTTTCTTGTTTATTCTGGACCCTATTCGGAAATTGGCATCTTTTGAAATTTGTGCGAGATTGGCAAAATTGCTAAATTCTGACCACTTTCTTGGATAGTTGAAATTGGTAAATGGGTGGTTTCTTGCACTCATTCGATAGAAAAAATGGAGTTCTAGCGAAATATTCATGTTTTTTGTCAACTAGTGCAGTGGAATTGGCCGAAAATGGGGCTCAAAGTGGGCAAAATCACCTATGCGTAAACATCGCCGAGACCGCTAACTTTGCAAGAGCATAATTCCGTAAGTTTTCTATCAAATTTCATAATTTTGGTGTCATTATGATCAGGGAAAGATTCTCTATCTTTTCATAAGAAAAATTTTTTTTTTTTTAAATTTGGGCGACCCTGAGAACGAGTCTCGGAGAGGGCCTGTCGACCCTCAAAGGGTTAAGGTCAAGTTTTTGCCTCCTAATACCACTCCTCTCCTGCAGCCCATGGACCAGCAGGTCATTGCAAACTTCAAAAAACTGTACACAAAAGCTCTGTTTAAAAGGTGCTTTGTAGTGACCTCACAATCTCAATTGACTCTAAGAGAGTTTTGGAGAGATCACTTTAATATCCTCAATTGTGTAAACCTTGTAGGTAAGGCTTGGGAGGGAGTGACTAAGAGGACCTTGAACTCTGCTTGGAAGAAACTGTGGCCAGAATGTGTAGACCAAAGAAATTTTGAAGGATTTGAGGCTAACCCTGAGAAGCGTATACCAGTTGAGGAATCAATTGTGGCATTGGGGAAATCCTTGGGGTTGGAGGTTAGTGGGGAGGATGTGGAAGAGTTGGTGGAGGAGGACAATGAAGAACTAACCACTGATGAGCTGCTAGATCATCTTCAACAGCAAGAGGCCACGCCTGAAGAAACTGCTTCGGAGGAGGGGAGAGAGAAATTGAAGAAATTGCCTACTTCAAAGATTAAAGAAATATGTGTAAAGTGGCTTGAAGTGCAAGCCTTTACGGATGAAAATTACCCTCACACGTGCTGGTGACTATTACACTGACAATGTTGTGAAACACTTTAGGAAAGTCATAAAGGAATGAGAGGTACAGGCCTCTATGGACAGATATGTTGTGCGACAGAAGTCCAGTGACTCTCAAGCTGGTCCTAGTGGCATTAAAAGAAGAAGGGAAGTAACCCCGGAAAAGGACTTGCCACCTCAAGTCCTAATGGAAGGGGATTCCTCTTCTAAACACTAAGACCATCAACACTCTCCCCTCCTCCCATCCCATCAATTATCACTAGATCTTTAAAAAAGGTAAGTTTCATGTAACTGTGCATGTCTTCTTCAGTTTGTGTGTATTTAAATTAATATTTCATGTTGTAAAAAATTTTTTTTTTCATACTTTTGGGTATCTTGCACGGATTAATTTGATTTCCATTATTTCTTATGTGGAAAATTAATTCGCCTAACGATAATTTTGCATAACATTGAGCTCTCAGGAATGGATTAATAGCATTAGGCAAGGGTCCACTGTATATTTAATAGGGAGGTACCACCTCTAGAACTGTCCTAGGGACCCTCATCCTCAGAGAAAAGAATAAACTTGCTTCAGGGAAAACTCAAGGTTCTCCCTGAAGCTGTTTGAGAATTTTCTCCTTCCACCCTCTATATTTAATGTATATTTTATTTAAAGACAAAATACATTGACAAAACATTCACAAAAATACACTAGAATGTAAAACAACATAGGTAACTCAGAGCTACATCTCGAATACTTCGTCCAGCTCCCCAGCATTGGGCCGCGTGCCCAGAATGCTGCAGGCATTTCATCTCTGGACTGCAACACTGAGTCTCTGAAAGAGGAAGTTGGTCGCCCTGTGGTTCTTGGTTTCTATGATGAGCTTTTCACCCAGCTCTTTGAGGAACTTTAGAGCACACTTGCCCCATGCTCTAAGGGTCTCCGACCCTATTGGGATGAAGTTATAGTAAGGGGGAAGGTTTCCATATTTGCGGATCTTCTGGGTCTCCCTGTGGCTGGCAGCTCCACCCCCTTCCACTGCGGAGTATGGCAAGTAGGTGTCTGCCAATGTGGCGGCACAGGTGTAGTCCCAGGCAGTCTGCTTTCCATCCTTCCAGGGTAGCATAGTGGCTCCATCAGGACGCTTTTGACTTTTGTCAGACCTCTGCACTTAGGGTTCCCGTTGAGCTGGGCAATGGGCTGTGGCGAGGCTTCTCTTTATGATGTCATTGACCTCCTCATGTCTGGCATACTTCCCTTCTGCTGTGTGACACACGAGACCATGAAGTCCGAATTGATCAACTGTCGCCCTGCCACAAATACACCTATGTTTGGTGAGGATAGGGGCGGCTAGGTGAAGAGCAACACCAATCCGAATGGCCTGTGGGTTGTTACGGGTGCCCAGGGAGGAATTGGGAACAGCTAACAGGAAATCTCCTGAGTCTGGTGCCTTCACTGCCAAGAGACAAGCTTTGTCCTTTCCTGAAGCGTTGGAGAGCATTGTGTTGGCTATTTTTTCCATGATCGGTTTGTCCCAGTGGGACTGTTCGTGCTCTTTGGGAGGAGCTGGTCTACTGGAGGAGTTTGTACAGGTGTCCCACCGAATCACTGCTTCAGTAAACCTGGGGGTCTTGAGCTCCTACCACGTCTCTCAAGCGTTCGGGAACAATCTTCTTTATTTATTTATTTATTTATTTATTTATTTATTAATTTGAACATGATACAGAGAAGTACAAGGAATACAATTTTTAAAGTGCAGCATGCCAAAGCCCCTTGTGTGCAGAGCATTATGGGCAGGCTTAAAATTAACTGAAGATTAACTAAGCAATGATATATTCAGCGGTACAAAAATTATTGTAAAACAGATAACAATTTAGCACAAATGAGTATTACAAGGACAGGTCATATGATCATTTACTGTGTTGCTGTGTAATCAGTAGAATGGAGTATTCTATTAGGTAATGAAGTTAAATAGTAACAAAGTTTGATTGGGTCACAGGTTGACATTTATGAGATACAATAATGAGATACATATATGAGATACAATTTATGAGATACAATTATTCAGTATTTATTTAGTTGTGGGTGAGTAAGTGATTTTTGAGAAGAGACTTGAATTTATAAACAGACAGTGTTTCTTTTATATTCACAGGTAATGAATTCCAGATTTTAGGGCCTTTTATGTGCATTGAGTTTTTGCATAGCGTGAGATGGACACGAGGAACATCAAAGAGTGATCTGTGCCTTGTGTTATGGTCATGTGTTCTGTTAAGGTTGGTAAGATGTTTGAGGGGAGGGTTTATGTCAGAGTTAAGTGTTCTATGTATGTAGCAGGTGCAGTAATAAGTATAGATGTTTTGTATGGTGAGTAGGTTTAGAGTTTTGAATATTGGTGGAGTGTGTTGTCTGTAGTGGGAATTTGTTATTCTGACTGCAGCCTTTTGTTGGGTGATTAGTGGTCTGAGATGGTTTATTGTTGTTGAGCCCCATGCACAAATTCCATAGGTGAGATAGGGGTAAATAAGTGAGTGATATAGGGCCAGGAGGGCTGACTGTGGAACATAGTACCGTATCTTCGATAGTATGCCTACGGTCTTGGAAATTTTTTTGGAAATTTGTTGTATATGTGTTTGAAATTTGAGTCTATTATCAAGGTGGATTCCTAGGAATTTTCCCTCTGAGTTTTGTGATAGGTGATCCATTTATCATTATGTTTAGAGACACATCTGTAGCTCTGTTACCAAACTGAATGTAGTAGGTTTTGTCAATGTTTAGAGTAAGTTTGTTGGTCCTCATCCAAGTTGATATTTTCTGTAATTCGGTATTTACAGTATTGGCTAGCATGACTGGGCTCAGGTGAGAGTAGACGTATGTAGTGTCATCTGCAAATAGTGTGGGTTTGAGTAGTTGCGATGCATTTGATAGGTCATTTATGTATATGAGAAAGAGAAGAGGGCCTAGGACACTTCCCTGTGGGACACCAACTGTAATTGGCTGTGCAGAAGAGTTTGCCCCATTTGAGTACACATATTGGTTTCTGTTGCTGAGGTATGACTTGAGGTAGTTGAGGGAGTGCCCTCTTATACCATAGTGCGACAATTTTATGTGGAGCAAGTCGTGGTCAACCGTATCGAAAGCTTTACGTAAGTCAATGAAGATCCCCAGTGGGACTTCTTTTTTCTCTATTGCTGTATAAATATATTCTAGCATGTGGATAATAGCATCATTAGTATTTTTATTAGGCCTAAACCCAAATTGACAGGGGTTGAGTATGTTGTAGGAGATGAGGTAGGAATAGATACGCTTATGGATTAATTTTTCAAAGATTTTAGAGAGAGAGTATAAGTTGGATATTGGGCTATAGTTATTCAAGTCTGTGTGGTCTCCTCCTTTATGGATCGGGGTGACCCTTGCTATTTTGAGAACTGTAGGAAAGGTAGAGGATTCAGTGGATTTGCTAAAGAGTGTTGCAGTGATTGGTGATAGCACCTGTAACACTTTTTTGTATATAATGGGTGGTAAGATATTTAAATCTCCTGTCTTGTTTTTTAGTTTGTTGATAATAAGAGAGACTTCAGTTGGGTTAGTTGGAGCTAGGAACAGTGTATTTGGGTAGTTGCCAGTGAGGTAGTCATTGGGTGGGGTATCTGGAAGCCAAACACGAAGACAGAAAAGCAAGTAAAGCAACATGCGTTGCTTTGCGCACCCCAATACCTCCCAGTCACACTGGGAGGGTTGCCTGATCCCATTGCTGATCCTCTAGTGACAGGTTCAGTGCATTCTTAAAGGTTGATCTCAGGTGTGCATTATATTAGTCTAGTGTTGGGTTTTCAAAAGAGGGTGCACACCTCAAGAAGTGAGTGAGTCTTGGCATAGTAAGACACCTTGTGAGGAGATACAGAGCATCATGGGTATCAAGATCTCTTATTCTCTCCTCCATTCTCATCAGGTCATTCAGTTTGTCCTTGAGGACAGTGTCGATGGCTTGGTGACCCAGCGGTGCTCCCAAGAGGGTACTGTTGGACGGAGTGGTAGTAGAGACTTCCGGGAGGATTCTTTGCACAGCATTGATTATTTCCTGGTTCGTTGTGATGATTTCACACTTGGAGGGATTGAGGATGAGTCCCAAGTCTTCTCCCTGTGTTTTCACCAGTTGTAGGTCCCCTGCCAGGGACTCTTCAGTACCTGCCAGAGTGCCATCATTCAGGTACCAGATGTTGAGCTCGCTGCGTAGGCTGGAAGTTAGTTCTCTTACTGCCAAGCAGAAGAGAAGTGGAGTGAGTGGGTCACCCTGCTGAACACCCTCTGATGAGAGAATTTCATGTTCTTCAAAGCACATAGTGAGGCTCCAAAAAAGAAAGGTTTAATTTCTTCTGGGATTTGCCCAGCCAGGCAGTTATTCACGAGGTGCACAGCCCCCACTATAAATGACACACCACTATATACACTATACACACGGTGAACAAACACTCCATTGTTGTAACTCGAGCACATGGTGTATGCGCGCCTGTTTGGGGAAGGGGGGGGACACAGTTTTACCCCTCAACCTCCTCCTCCTCCTTCGTGAGGCCTCCCCTCACCAACCTCTCCTACCCATAGGTGACCGTTATGTTCCCTCATTGAATTCACATACACAACACTTTTCTTGATCCTGAAGGAAGAGACGAAATACAGTCTTCTGACCCTTTCCAACACGAGCAGCAGATATTCACACACTAGCCTGTTGATGATAATCCTAGTAGGTGTTCTTGATTGGATGATATTGTGCCAAAATCACAGAGCAGGATGCCCACAGCCTTTAGTATGCAACACAATAACTGCACTAATATTGTCATCATTGTGTTGTTTATAATGCTTGTTTACACAAACAAATAAAAATGTTCAGTCACTGGACATGTTCCTAGAACTGCTGCAGATTGTGGAACTCTTTGAAATATGACATCATGTACAGTAGTGTTTTACACTCCTCACACATAAAACAAGTGTCTCTGTGTTTTTGTGGATGTTTTATTGTATGAGCACAGACAAAACATCTTTTCTCGCCTATTTCTTCTTAGTAAGAGGCAGTTGTACAGTTCAGCCATCATTAGTCCAGCATCCTTGGGACCTGTAGGGTGCCGGATTAGTGACTTTGCTGGATTACAGAATTGTTAGGTTAGAATACACTTAACCCAGTGGTGATATTTGTGCATCAGTGATATCACCCAATTTTCACCCTGTTTTGGTCCATTCCATTGTTCCAATCTATCAAACTCATGGCTCTTTCACTAGTATTCCATCTATTCTGTTGACTGAGTACAAAAAACTGCCCATTCTCCTATTTCAGCTACCCAAGAAAGTGGTCAGAAACTGGCAATTTGGCCAACTTTACACAATTTTCAAATATTCCAATATCAAAATAGTTTTCAGAATAAACAATACAGGCATTCCTGGCACTAGCCCCAAAGGTGGATGGTTGAGGGTCGTCGGGGTTTACGGCTGCATTTATGTCACCCTGGGCATTGCTTTCAATCACAAACTCCTCGAAGCCTTAAAATTCATCTTCATTTCCACCTCTATCAGTGTTAGAACTGTCACTTGGGAAGAGGAGGTTCCCAATTTGGTGGGAAGTGAGGTTTTTCATATTGTGAACATGGTGAATGAAGTATACTGAGATGGCCTTCCCACAATGCAGTGCAGGTGCCCCAATTTTTTGTACACTGTTCAAACTGAGCACACAGACCCATTCTCTAATATGTAGGCCTACCAGCTTTCTTCCACTAAGTTTGAAGCCACTTGAATTTTGGCATAGAACAACGGCACCCGGGCTTCAAAGCCATAGGACTACGGGACTCACCCCATATGGATTAGTCAGTAGAATGGAAAGTATGCTAGCAAAACAGCTAAGAATTTGGTCAGTTTGATTAATGGAATTTATTTTAATTAAGACTCAAAATGGGCAGACTTGCCCATGTGTAAATTGCACCAAAGCTGCCAACTTTGTGCCAGTGTTTTCCATTAAATTCCACATTTTTGGTGCCATTTCATTCAAAAGAAAATTTTCTTCAATTTTAGAAGAATTTTTTTTTCTTCAAATCCTGACAATGTTAGCATTTTTAATTTGAGGCATCCCAACAGTAAAAGCTTTAATGGATGGCATCTTATCAGGGTTCTGCTATATATGTACAGGAAGGTCCCGCTTTACGGCGTTTCACTTTACGGCGTTCCGCTAATACGGACATTTCAAATTATGACCAAAACTCACTATACGGCTCCCCCCACCTGACTTTCTAATACGGTCACCGTGCCCCACCCTGTTTGTTTACATTCTCCATGAGCTCAGTAAGCACTAAGTCTCTCCATTTTGTCTGGAAACTCCAAAATTTCAAATGTTTTTAAAAGTTATTTCATATTTTATATATACTCTGATAATTATACTTATGTATACCTGTACCTAAATAAACTTACATACATCGAGTCATTTAAATGTCGTATATTACGTTAATATACACATTTTCATTAATCCATCCATGATATTTTTTTCAAAATTATATAATAAACACGATGCATAACATATAAATAAGATAAATACACCCCACAGTAGAATAAATAAACATAAATGTGAGATGTGAGCAGACGACTTCCACAAGTGACGCCATAATAACAATACTCGCCGAGTCTCATTAAATGTCGTATATTACGGTAATATACACATTTTCATTAATCCATCCATGATATTTTTTTCAAAATTATATAATAAACACGATGCATAACATATAAATAAGATAAATACACCCCACAGTAGAATAAATAAACATAAATGTGAGATGTGGTAGCAGACGACTTGCACAAGTGGTGATAATAACAATACTCACCGAGTCTCATTAAATGTCGTATATTGCGGTAATATACACATTTTCATTAATCCAGCCATGATATTTTTTTCAAAATTATATAATAAACACGATACATAACATAAAAAGATGATAAATACACCCCACAATAGAATAAATAAACATAAATATAAGATGTGGGAGCCTGGTTTGTTTACATAACTCTGCGCCTGTTACCTCTCATGTACTCATTCTTTCTCTCTCTCATTTATTCGTTTTATCTCATTTACTTACTCCTGACCCTACATTAAGACTACAAATATTTTAAGGTAAGTAATGAGTGAACTGTATATACATTTTATCGCTCTGGGATGCTTAAATATCATAGAATAGTATGTGTGGGTGGGGTGGCCTGGTGAGGTAGCCTGGCTATTACAATACATACCACACTTGATTTCTTACAATAAATACTACTTGTCTCACCCTAGATTAAGACTATAAATATTTTAAGGTAAGTAATGAGTGCACTATGTGTGTATTGTACCTTTTTATTGTTTTTTGATGCCTGGGTCTATTGCTAACTTAATATATGTTAGTGTAAACTTGTTATCTAGTGTTTGTATGCATTTATAAGTGGAAAAAAAGGGTGTTCCACTTTACGGCGATTTCCGCTTTATGGCGGTAGCCTGGAACCTAACCTGCCGTATAAGTGGGGCCCTCCTGTATAATAATGACACTAATAATTATAGTATCAGTACAAATCTTTCTTTCAGCACACCGGCCGTATCCCTCCGAGACAGGGTGGCCCAAAAGGAAAAACAAAAGTTTCTCCTTTTACATTTAGTAATATATACAGGAGAAGAGGTTACTAGCCCCTTGCTCCTGGCATTTTAGTCGCCTCTTACAACACGTATGGCTTATGAAGGAAGACTTCTGTTCCACTTCCCTATGGAGATAAGAGGAAATAAACAAGAACAAGAACTAGAAAGAAAATAGAAGAAAACCCTGAGGGGTGTGTATATATATGCCTGTACATGTATGCGTAGTGTGACCTAAGTGTAGCAAGTAGCAAGACATACCTGAAATCTTGCATGTTTATGAGACAGAAAAAAGACACCAGCAATCCTACCATCATGTAAAACAATTACAGGTTTCCGTTTTACACTCATTTGGCAGGACAGTAGTACCTCCCTGGGTGGTTGCTGTCTACCAACTTACTACCTACAATCAGTACAAATATTTCATGTAATATACCATAATTAATATTTTATTTTTCTAATTAATATATTGTTTGATGACTGAGTTCTCTGTTTAAACTTGCAGACTACATTGGTGGCTTCCAGTCGCATGCATGACCAGGTGTTTATGAAGGTTCTCCGTAGCCCCATGACCTTCTTTGACACAACCCCATGTGGACGCATCATTAATATCTTTTCTAGAGATATGGATGAAGGTAATATTTGTATGATGATGATGAAGGTAATATTTGTACAGTGATGGTCAAGGTAAGGTTTGTATGACTATGAAAGTAATGTATGTTGACAGTGATGGTAATGTATGATGGAGGTAATGTTTGTATGATGATGAAAGTAAGATGCCTACTGGCCCATGCTAGGCAGGTTAAACTCACACTCACTCGTGTACAGTTTACCCCCAGTTTACAATCAGCTTCCAGTGCGACCAATTATGTAAGTGTATTTATGTAAGTGCGTTTGTATGTGTATGTTTGGGGGTCTGAAATGGACTAATCTAATTCACAATATTCCTTATGGGAACAAATTCGGTCAGTACTGGCACCTGAACATACTTCTGGAATGAAATAATATCGTAAACCGGGAGTCCACTGTACTTGTCTTGGGTATTTTTAAAGCTACTCAAGGTTTCAGCTTCAATGAGTGTACTCAGCAGTTTGTTCTACTTATCCACAACAAACATCAAACAAATACTTTCCTATATTCTAAATCTAAATTTTTCCAATTTTAACAACCCATTGCTGCAACTCCCATCTTGGTTAAATATTTTTTCTTGTCCTTTAATTGACCCCACTACTACTACTACTACTGCTGCTGCCATTCCTACTCTTGCTACTACCATTACCTTTGCTTTCCTTCACCCTTGACTCCCCTTTCTATCTCTTGTCCCACTAAAGCTACTCTCCCTACTTTCTGCTACCACTACTACAACCACTACCAGAATTACCACTACCAGCCTTACCACTACTACTACCACTACCTGCTATACCACTACCAGCCTTACCACTACCACTACTACTACCACTACCAGCCTTACCACTACTACTACCACTACCAGCCTTACCACTACCACTACTGCTACCACTACTACTACCAGCATTACCACTACCACTACCAGCATTACCACTACCAGCCTTACCACTACCAGCATTACCACTACCACTACCAGTATTACCTCTACTACTTCCACTACCATCATTACCAATACTACTACTACCAGCATTACCTCTGCCACTACCACTGCCAGCATTACCTCTACTACTACCACTACCAGCATTACCACAATCACCACCAGCATTAGCACTACCACTACTACTATCAGCATTACCTCTACTACTACCACTACCAGTATTATCATTACCAGTACTACTACCACTACCAGCATTACCACTACCAGCATTACCTCTACTGCTACCACTGCCAGAATTACCACTACCACTACCAGCCTTAGCACTACCACTTCTGCTACCACCACCAGCATTACCTCTACTACTACCACTACCAGCCTTACCACTACCACTACCAGCATTACCTCTACTACTACCACTACCAGCATCACCACTACCACTACCAGCCTTAGCATTACCACTACTACCACTACCAGCATTACCTCTACTACTACCACTACCAGCATTACCACTACCACTACTGCTACCACTTCCAGCATTACCACTACCAGCCTTACCACTACCAGCATTACCACTACCACTAGTACTACCACTACCAGCATTACCACTACCAGCCTTACCACTACCAGCATTACCACTACCACAACCAGTATTAAGAACATAAGAACATAAGAAAGGAGGAACACTGCAGCAGGCCTGTTGGCCCATACTAGGCAGGTCCTTTACAATTCATCCCACTAACAAACATTTGACCTACCCAATTTTCATTGCTACCCAAGAAATAAGCTCTGATGTGCAAGTCCCACTCAAATCCAACCTATCCCACTCATGTATTTATCCAACCTAAATTTGAAACTACCCAAAGTCCTAGCCTCAATAACCCAACTAGGTAGACTGTTCCACTCATCTACTACCCTATTTCCAAACCAATACTTTCCTATGTCCTTTCTAAATCTAAACTTATCTAATTTAAATCCATTACTGCGGGTTCTCTCTTGGAGAGATATCCTCAAGACCTTGTTAATATCCCCTTTATTAATACCTATCTTCCACTTATACACTTCGATCAGGTCTCCCCTCATTCTTCGTCTAACAAGTGAATGTAACTTAAGAGTCTTCAATCTTTCTTCATAAGGAGGATTTCTAATGCTATGTATTAATTTAGTCATCCTACGCTGAATGTTTTCTAACGAATTTATGTCCATTCTGTAATATGGAGACCAGAATTGAGCTGCATAATCTAGGTGAGGCCTTACTAATGATGTATAAAGCTGCAGTATGACCTCTGGACTTCTGTTGCTTACACTTCTTGATATAAATCCCAGTAATCTATTTGCCTTATTACCTCTACTACTTCCACTACCAGCATTACCTCTGCCACTACCACTACCAGCATTACCTCTACTACTACCAGCATTACCACAATCACCACCAGCCTTAGCACTACCATTACTACTACTACTACTATCAGCATTACCTCTACTACTACTACTACCAGCATTACCATTACCAGTACTACTACCACTACCAGCATTACCACAACTACTACCACTACCAGCATTACCTCTACTACTACCACTACCAGCATTACCACAACTACTACCACTACCAGCATTACCACTACTACTACCACTACCAGCATTACCACTACTACTACCACTACCAGCATTACCACTACTACTACCACTACCAGCATTACCACTACTACTACCACTACCAGCATTACCACTACTACTACCACTACCAGCATTACCACTACTACTACCACTACCAGCATTACCACTACTACTACCACTACCAGCATTACCACTACTACTACCACTACCAGCATTACCACTACTACTACCACTACCAGCATTACCACTACTACTACCACTAGTTACCACTACTACCACTACCAGCATTACCACTACTACTACCACTACCAGCATTACCACTACTACTACCACTACCAGCATTACCACTACTACTACCACTACCAGCATTACCACTATACTACCACTACCAGCATTACCACTACTACTACCACTACCAGCATTACCACTACTACTACCACTACTTCTTTTCCTTCCTCTCTTGATTGTGTGTTATCTTTTGCATTTATCTACATTAAATTGCATCTGCCACTTCTCCAACCACTGTATCAGTCTGCTTGGATCTTCCTGTAGCACTCTAGCATCCTCGTCAGAATTAATTCTGTGTCCTGTTTTTATGTCATTGGCAAACTTGCTTATGTCGCTATTCCCTCTTCTATGTTTATTTATACAGTAGGGCCCCACTTTACAGCATTCCGCTAATACGGTAATTTCAAATTATGACCAAAACTTGCTATACGGCAAGTGGTCTTTATAATACAGTGCTCCCCACTGGGTTTGTTTACATTCTCCGTGAGCACATCTCTATTATGTGTGGAAACTTTCCAAAATTTCAAGTGTTTTAAAGTTACTGCATATTTTATATGTACTCTGATAACACTGGTTAACAACCAAAATGCTTCTGAGACCAGAGTACCAATTTCCAATTAATTTTAGGTCACTGGTAATGATTATCATAGTTAAAATTATTTCTTAGCTCTTCTTTTCAATATACAGTAGGGCCCGCTTTGCAGCATTTTGCCTTACAGCATTCTGCTAATATGGTGATTTCAAATTATGATCAAAATTTGCTATACGGCGAGCGGTCTTTCAAATACGGCGTGCCCCACCTGGTTTGTGTACATTCTCTATGAGCACATCTCTCTGTTATGTCTGAAAATTTTCCAAAATTTCAAGTGTTTTAAACGTTTTGCATATTTTATACATTCTCTGTTAATTATACTTATCTGTACCTGTACCTAAATATACTTACACACTGTGCTGGCATGCAGGTACACATTAAAATCACTAAGAGTCTCTTTACTCAATGCCACATAATAATCTCTTTGGCACATTAAATGTCATATTACATTGCTGTAGACATTTCCATTAATCCATCTATGATTTTTTTTTTCAGAATTATATAATAAACATGCTATGTAACATATAAACACGATACATACACCCACTGTATAAAAATTGACATAAATATGAGATTTGTTTAAAAAGCAGTTGGTAGGAGTGTCAGAAGGATTATGTTTTCTGTAGTCAAATACAGTGGACCCCCGCATACCGATTTTAATCCGTGCAAGAGGGCTCATTGGTATGCAAGATAATCGGTATGCGAATGAATTTTCCCCATAAGAAATAATGGAAATCAAATTAATCCGTGCAAGACACCCAAAAGTATGAAAAAAAAAAATTTTACCACGTGAAATATACATTTTCCTACACACAAAGAGAAGGATACATGCACAATAGTAGAGTAGTACATGCACAATATATATTGTGCATGTACTAGTCTACTAAATGAAGAATAAATGACACTTACCTTTATTGAAGATGCAGCAATGACTGATGAGACACTGTGTCCTGGGAGTGCCTTTTCCTCCTGAGTACTGTAGGTCCTGTTTGACATTTTCTTCCAGAACAGGCCTTATCACACTGTGTATGTCACTACGATTCTTAAATCTCTCAAACCAACCTTTGCTGGCTTTAAATTCACCAATATGAGCACTAGTTCCAGGCATTTTTCCCTGTTCACCTGGGTGTTAGTCGACTGGTGTGGGTTGCATCCTGGGAGACAAGATTAAGGACCCCAATGGAAATAAGTTAGACAGTCTTCGATGACACTGACTTTTTTGGGTTATCCTGGGTGGCAAATCCTCTGGGGTTAATTGTTTCTTGGTATATTCTCAATAAGCCACTCCAACAACAGTGCTACAGCAGCAGCAGACGATGCTACAGCAGCAGCAGACGATGCTACAGCAGCAGCAGACAATGCTACAAGCAGCAGCACGATGCTACAGCAGCAGCAGCAGCTGACAGTGCTACAGCAGCAGCAGACAATGCTACAGCAGCAGCAGACGATGCTACAGCAGCAGCAGACGATGCTACAGCAGCAGCAGCAGCTGACAGTGCTACAGCAGCAGCAGACGATGCTACAGCAGCAGCAGACGATGCTACAGCAGCTGCAGACGATGCTACAGCAGCAGCAGCAGCTGACAGTGCAGCAGCAGCAGCTGTACCACCAATAGTAGCGATGGTTGATTGGGGTTTATTATACAACCTGGCCAGCTCGGAGACATGCACTCCACTTTCATACTTATCAATGATCTTTTTCTTCATCTCTATAGTAATTCTCACCCTTATTGCTGTAGGGTTGGCACTAGAAGCTTTCTTGGGGCCCATGGTCACTTATTTTCCAGATAAAATCACCAAAAACACTGTAATAATACGAAATGTTACGATTGTATGCTTGGATGCTACCGCGGAGGCTGGCTGGTAAACAAGGCCACCGGCGGAACATGTGAGGCTGGCTAAGGCACACATTGGACGCGTCTCGGACGAACAGCGGTGAGCGGGTTTTTAAGCGGTATGCGAGGCAAAATTTTTGCGATTAAAGCAAGCGGTATGCGGATTAATCGTTATGTGATGCCAACGGTATGCGGGGGTCCACTGTACCATTTACAAGTCCGCCATCACAAATCTGGCATCATTTGGACCTGTAGAATGCCGGATTACTGAGTTTGCCGGATTACAGAGTAGTTAGGTTAGAATACACTTAAAAAAATTGACCAACTTGACTTACACAAGAAAGTTCATTGAACATCAGCAAAAATCGAACTTTTCCGCTACTTTGAGCTCAATTTCAAGGTACTTTTTGTCGTGAAACCAATCAAAATCATATCTATTTCTGTAATATATCTTCTATCAAATGAGACTTAAAAAATGAGAATACAACCATAAAAACTATACAAAAATATACCACAAAGAGGTGGCTAATGGCTGAGAAGTGAACTCCCTTATTTATTGTCCAATTTTTTTCAATTAAAAAAGAAAGAAGCATCTTTCCATCATACATTGCCCAAGTTTCAATAAGATAGCCCAACAAACAACCAAGAAAAAAAAAATATTTACCAAAAATCATATATGGCAAGCCCCAAGCCAGGTACTGGCTTGGGGCTTGCCATATATGATTTTTGTCTGACTTGCCATATATGATTTTTGTCTGACTTTTTTGGGTTATCCTCGGTTCTCTATACATATGCTGCTGTGTGTGATATTTTATGTAAATGGAGATAAAGAAATGTGAATTGCTTATGCAGCAAGTAGCGCCACCAAACAGTACCAGCAGGTTTGTGTGGCGACCCTGGAATTTTGAAATTACACTAGCCAAAATTAATGCTGAATAACTGATGGAACCGGATATCTGATTGCCGGTTTTGTGAGGGCGGACCTGTACTTAACTGTAGAAAAATATTCCTTTCATATGCCTTCAGTCCATAGCTATTCATGACCCTTGTGGATTTAGCACTTCTTTTTTTATTATGATTATAATAATAATAACTTGTAATAATAATAATCACTCTAAGTTTATTCAGGTATACACAAATGCAGTTTATGTTGTTGTCCCTTTTAACTTTGATGGTAAGGTTCTCACTACATGTTCTAGTGTGGGGAAGCTTTTACATAAAGGCCTTATATGTCTAGGGTAATACTTACATTCATGATTGATCATCCTCAGTGTCTCTGAAATCCTTTCACCAGCCCTTCCAGTAGATTATGTAAACTACTGTTACAAAAACAGGGATATATTCTAGATAGATCTTTCAACACACTGGCCATATCCCACCAAGGCAGGGTGGCCCAAAAAGAAAAACGAAAGTTTCTCTTTTAAATTTAGTAATTTATACGGGAGAAGGCGTTACTAGCCCCTTGCTGCCGGCATTTTAGTCGCCTCTTACAACACGCATGGCTTACAGAGGAAGAATTCTGTTCCACTTCCCCATGGAGATAAGAGGAAATAAACAAGAACAAGAACTAGTAAGAAAATAGAAGAATACCCAGAGGGGTGTGTATATATATGCTTGTACATGTATGTGTAGTGTGACCTAAGTGCAAGTAGAAGTTGCAAGACATAACTGAAATCTTACATGTTTATGAGACAGACAAAAGACACCTGCAATCCTACCATCATGTAAAACAATTACAGGTTTTCGTTGTACACTCACTTGGCAGGAGGGTAGTACTTCCCTGGGCGGTTGCTGTTTACCAACCTACTACCTAGGATTCTAGATAGATATATACAGAATATACAATTTTAGCACTCTCCTATTCAAAACATAAGCCTGCACACCCCTTAGCTGCTCCCCTAGGACTGCCCACATGGTGCATCTGAAATAATTAGCCTTTCTTTCCTCTTGACTAACCTCTGGACTAACCAGTGTTTTGACACACTTTAGTCACCCTGGGTATAATGGCTACAACTTTAGGTATACAACTCACCTCTGGTGCACACATAATGCCCAAAAAATAAAAAAAGAAGGACCCGGTGGTCCTACTAGCTTGAAGCCACCAAGGAGAGTGAGAGAGAGGGAGAGGCCTAGCTAAGCTCCTCCCACACTCACCAAAACAAACAAAAGACTGTTGCCAAGCACAATTCTCTAGTTACCTAGTTACCACAATTCTACCACACCTTATTTTACTTTTAGAAAATAAATACAACTTTATAAACTACATATTTAAATTTGTGTGTGTCTGTAGTACAACCTATTATATTGAGAAAAACAGGCTTGACCCAGCTGCCTCTCAGCCCCTTAGAGTGATCTTCCCTTAGGACCATTTAGTGCTGTGTCCCCATCAATTCAATGTAGTTAGGTATTCCAGAGTAACTGTTAGTTAAATACATCAATATGTGTTGGGTCCCATAGTTCCATAACACAGTTACATGGGTTATCATACATAGCAGCATATGTGTAGGGAACCTAGGATAACCCAAAAAAGTCCGAGAGTGAGGCGCATTAAATGTCGTATAAAAAGTTAATATAGACATTGTGCTTAATCCATCTAGGATATTTTTTTTCAAAATTACATAATAAACACACTACATAACATATAAACATGATAAATATACAGTAGACTGTCATTTAACATGTGTTTATTTGGCACGATTTGGATATAGCACGATTGAAGAATTGTGGCACAACTTTATGTAACACATCGTAAAATTAATTTAACACGGTTCAGTTTGTAGAAGGAAAAAAAAAATCCTTTGTTGTGGATCAGCCTGAGAGGCCTCCTGCCATGCCCTGCCACCCATCGACACCACCCCACCATCCCAGCAGTCGTACTTCATATGTGTCCAGTCCAGTCCTCCTCTGCTACAAGCTAGCTGTGTTTCTGAATTGTGTTTTGATCTTTTAATTACATAAGAACATAAGAAAGAAGTAACACTGCAACAGGCCTACTGGCCTGTTGCAGCTAGTCAGGTCCAACTCACATCCCCCACACCCACTCATATATTTATCCAACCTATTATTAAAACTACACAACGTCTTAGCGTCTGTGATGGCACTCGGGAGATTCTTCCACTCATCCACAACTCTATTACCAAACCAGTGCTTTCCTAAATCCTTCCTGTATCCGAATTTTTCCAATTTAAAGCCATTGCTGCGAGTCCTGTCTATGTTAGATATTTTTAGCATGCTATTTACTTCCCCTTTATTAATTCCTGTTTTCCATTTACACACCTCAATCATATCCCTCCTAATTCTATGCCTTTCTAGAGAGTGCAGATTAAGGGCCCTCAGTCTATCCTCATAGGGAAGCTTTCTGATACAAGGGATCAACTTCGTCATCCTCCTCTGTATATTTTCCAGTACATTTATATCCATTCTGTAATACGGTGACCACAACTGTGAGGCATAATCTAAATGAGGCCTAACCAAAGATATGCAGTAGGGCTCCACTTATATGGCAGGTTAGGTTCCAGGCTACCGCCGTAAAGCAAAAATCGCCATCAAGTGGAACACCCTTTTTTTCCACTTATAAATGCATACAAATACTAGATAACAAGTTTACACTAACATATATTAAGTTAGCAATAGAACTAAGCATCAAAAAACAACAAAAAAGTACAATACACACATAGTGCACTCATTACTTACCTTAAAATATTTATAGTCTTAATCTAGGGTGAGACAAGTAGTATTTATTGTAAGAAATCAAGTATGGTGTGTATGGTAGTCAGCCGGGCTACCATACCAGGCCACCCCACCTACACATAATATTCTATTACATTTAAGCATCCCAGAGCGATAAAATGCTTATACAGTTCACTCATTACTTACCTTAAAATATTTGAAGTCTTAATCTAGGGTGAGGTGAGTAGTATTTATTGTAAAAAATCAAGTGTGGTATGTATGGTAGTCAGCCGGGCTACCATACCAGACCAACCCACCCACACGTATATTTTATGATATTTAAGCATCCCAGAGCAATAAAATGTATATACAGTTCACTCATTACTTACCTTAAAATATTTGTAGTCTTAATGTAGGGTCAGGAGTAAGTAAATGAGATAAAACGAATAAATGAGAGAGAAAGAATGAGTGCATGAGAGAGGACAGGCACAGAGTTATGTAAACAAACCAGGCGAAGGTAAGTTTTGTAAACAAACAATGTACACGTCTGGTTTGTGTACAAGTTACATTGTGTACAGGTTGTCTCTACATTGATACGGTAGAATAAATAAAGAAGAACACTCCCATTCTCATGTAACATCATTTTGAGAAGAAATGACGCTCTGAGTGAAGGCAATGGAAATAAGTCACTCTGTCTGACTTTTTTGGGTTATCCTAGGTCCTCTACACATATGCTGTTATGTATGATAATCTATGTAATTGTATTTGTGTATACCTGAATAAACTTACTTACATACATACGAAAGGAATAATTTTCTACAGTTACCCCTAGTAACAGATTTTCTCTTATGTTAGATTAGTGAAAATGTTATTCTTGGCACCACTTGTACAAGTTATCTGGCTTCCACATCTCATATTTATGTCCATTTATTTTATTGTGGAGTGTATTTATCATATTTATATGTTATGTATCATGTTTATTATATAATTTTGAAAAAAATATCATGGATGGATTAATGAAAATGTGTATATTAACGTAATATACGACATTTAATGAGACTCGGTGATGATGATGATTATTATTATTTCTAATATGGCGTCACTTGTGCAAGTCGTCTGCTACCACATCTCATATTTATGTTTATTTATTCTACTGTGGGGTGTATTTATCATATTTATATGTTATGCATCGTGTTTATTATATAATTTTGAAAAAATATCATAGATGGATTAATGAAAATGTGTATATTAACGTAATATACGACATTTAAATGAGACTCGGTGATTATTATTATCAATAATAATATGACGTCTGGAGACATAAAACACTTACTGATTTTAATGTGTACCTGCATGCCAGCACATTATTTAAGTACAGGTATACATAAGTATAATTATCAGAGTATATATAAAATATGAAATAACTTTTAAAAACACTTAAAATTTTGGAGTTTCCAGACATAATGGAGAGACTTTGTGCTTACGGATCTCACAGAGAATGTAAACAAACTGGGTGGGGCGCGGTGATCGTATTAGAAAGTCAGGTGGGGGGAGCCATATAGCGAGTTTTGGTCATAATATGAAATGACCGTGTTAGCGGAATGCCGTAAAGTGAAACACCGTAAAGTGGGGCCCTACTGTATAGAGTTGAAAAACAACCTGAGGACTTCTATTATTTATACTTCTTGCTACGAAGCCAAGGATTCTGTTAGCTTTATTGCGAACACTAACACACTGTTGTGTTGGTTTTAGATTACTGCGTACCAGTACTCCTAAATCCTTTTTGCAATCAGTAATATTAAGATCTACATTATTTAGTTTATATGTGACATGGTTATTTTCCTCTCCAACATTTAGATCTTGGCATTTGTCTATATTAAACTGCATCTGCCACTTCTCCAACCACTGCATCAGTCGATTCATATCATTCTGGAGTGCTCTAATGTCCTCATTAGAATGAATTGGACAGCCTATTTTAATATCATCAGCAAATTTGCTAATGTCGCTATTTATTCCCTCATCTATGTCGTTTATGTAGATTGTGAACAAGGGGCCCAACACTGACCTCTGTGGAACATTGCTTGTGATGTGCCCCCATTCTGATTTCTCCCCATTTATGCAAGCTCTCTGCAGCCTATTTGTCAACCATGCCTTTACCTAGGAAAAAATTTCTCCTCCTATTGCATGTGCCTTAGGTTTCCTCAATAGCCTCTGATGTAGAACTCTATCTAAAACCTTACTGAAGTCCATATTCAATACCATACCTGGAGTTTACCTGGAGAGAGTTCTGGGGGTCAACATCCCTGCAGCCTGGTTTGTGACCAGTCCTCATGGTGGATCAGGGCCTGATCAACCAGGCTGTTACTGCTGGCTGCATGCAATCCAATGTATGAACCACAGCCCAGCTGGTCAGGTACCAACTTTAGGTGCTTGTCCAGTGCCAGCTTGAAGACTGCCAGGGGTCTATTGGTAATCCCCCTTATGTATGCTGGGAGGCAGTTGAACAGTCTTGGGCCCCTGACACTTATTGTGTTGTCTCTTAGTGTGCTAGTGACACCCCTGCTTTTCATTGGGGGGATGGTGCATCATCTGCCGAGTCTTTTGCTTTCGTAGGGAGTGATTTTCGTGTGCAAGTTTGGTACTAGTCCCTTTAGGATTTTCCAGGTGTATATAATCATGTGTCTCTCCCACCTGCATTCCAAGGAGTACAGGTTCAGGAACTTCAAGTGCTCCCAGTAATTGAGGTGTTTTATCTCGGTTGTGCATGCTGTGAAAGTTCTCTGTACATTTTCTAGGTCGGCAATTTCACCTGCCTTGAAAGGTGCTGTTAGTGTGCAGCAATATTCCAGCCTAGTTAGAACAAGTGACCTGAAGAGTGTCATCATGGGCTTGGCCTCCCTAGTTTTGAAGGTTCTCATTATCCATCCTGTCATTTTTCTAGCAGATGTGATCGGTACAATGTTATGGTCCTTGAAGGTGAGATCCTCCGACATGATCACTCCCAGATCTTTGACGTTAGTTTTTCGCTCTATTGTGTGGATGGAATTTGTTTTATACTCTGATGAAGTTTTAATTTCCTCATGTTTACCATTTCAGAGTGGAGTGGAACCTCTACTTGCGAGTTTAATCCTTTCTATGACCTTGCTCACAACTGGATTTGCTCGTTTGCAGAGTTAATTTTCCTCATTTAAATTAATTGAAATGCAATTAATCCGTTCCAGTGGAATTCTATACTTAAATAATTTCGCTAATATCAACTCTACGGCTTGTCTATCTATCTCACTTCATCTAATATGACATAATAAACAATATAAATAACATAGAAACATGATATATACTCTAGAATGAATAAAATATGTCATTCATTTAGTAGTATCGGCGGTGGAGGAGAGTTTGTCTGGAGACCGGGCAATTAATCCGTTCCAGTGGAATTCTGTACTTAAATAATTTTGCTAATATCATCTATACGGCTTATTTATATATCACAGTTCATCTAATATGACATAACAGACAATATAAATAACATAGAAACACGATATATACTCTAGAATGAATAAAATATGTCATTATGTAACAGGTGGAGGTGGCCACAATCACTCCCTCTATGTTGTGGTAAACACTGCCATCTAGTGATGGCCTTTTGAAGCTGTCTATTATTATAATTATTATATGTAGTACATTATTATTATATATGTATCATTATTATACATATTATTATTATTATTATTATTATTGTATTACACTATTATTATTATTATTATTATACGTATTGTTATTATTCATATTATTATTATACATATTATTATTATTATTATTATTATTATTATTATTATTATTATTATTATTATATAAATTATTTGTAATTTTTATTCACACAAAAATATAAGATTTACTGTTATTCCTTATTGCAATAATTATATAAATATGTCAACCCATTCACGACTGCATATTGGAATGGACAGTGACGTCATTTGTTTACTCTGAAACAGCCAAGCAATGGACCATTTCTCCTAGGTTGAGCTCTATTTCAAGGTATTTTTCATCATGAAAGCAATCAAAATCATATCTATTTCTGTAATATATCTTCCATTCTATCAAATGAGACCAAAAAACCGAGAATACAACCATAAAAACCATTTGAAATTGCCGCTAAGGGGTGGCTAATTGCTGAGAAGTGAACTCCATTATTTATGCTTAGATTTCTTTCATTATTATTATTATTATTTTTATTATTATTATTATTATTATTATTATTATTATTATTATATAAATAATTTGTAATTTTTATTCACACAAAAAATATAAGATTTGCTGTGACGTCATTTGTTTACACTGAAACAGCCAAGCAATGGACCATTTCTCCTAGGTTGAGCTCTATTTCAAGGTACTTTTCATCGTGAAAGCAATCAAAATCATATCTATTTCTGTAATATATCTTCCATTCTATCAAATGAGACCAAAAAAACGAGAATACAACTATAAAAACCATTCAAAATTACCACTAAGGAGTGGCTAATTGCTGAGAAGTGAACTCCATTATTTATGCTTAGATTTCTTTCATTTTTGGTGTACATTAAGAAACATCTTTCCATCATACATTGCCCAAGTTTCAATAAGATAGTCCAACAAACAAATGAGATACAATTCCTGAGATCAAGAGCAAGAGCCCCTCACCAGTGTCAAGGAACCTGCCTTGAGGTCTGCTCGCTTGTGGAAATTTTGCTCGCGTATGGAAGCAAAAAATCGACCCATCGACTGCTCGTATTTGGAAAAACTTGCACGTGGACACGCTCGCAAGTAGAGGTTCCACTGTAATTGAAATTTCTCGTCATTGAACTTCATATTGTTTTTTGCAGCCCATTGAAAGATTTGGTTGATGTCCACCTGGAGCCTTGCAGTGTCTGCAATGGAAGACACTGTCATGCAGATTCGGGCATCATCTGCAAAGGAAGACACGGTGCTGTGGCTTACATCCTTGTTTATGTCAGATATGAGGATGAGGAACAAGATGGGAGCGAGTACTGTGTCTTGCAGAACAGAGCTTTTCACCATAGCCGCCTCAGACTTTAATCAGTTGACTACTACTCTTTGTGTTCTATTTGTCAGAAAATTATAGATCCTTCTACCAACTTTTCCTGTTATTCCTTTAGCACGCATTTTGTGCGCTATTATGCCATGGTCACACTTGTCGAAGGCTTTTGCAAAGTCTGTGTATATTTCATCGGCATTCTTTTTGTCTTCTAGTGCATCTAGGACCTTGTCGTAGTGATCCAGTAGTTGGGACAGACAGGAGTGACCTGCTCTAAACCATGATCTACCTCCTCAAATACCTTAATGAAGAAAGTTAGTAAATTCGTAAGACAGGAATACCCCTTTGTAAAACCTTGCTGAGATTCATTAATCAATTTGTCTTTCAAGATGGCTGCGAATTGCTTCGGCAATTATTGATTCCATAAATTTTCCCACAATGGAGGTAAGGCTTATTGATCTATAGTTCGAAGCTAAGGACCTGTCACGTGCCTTGTAAACAGGTATTACATTTGCCATTTTCCACTTATCAGACACTGTGCTAGTTTGTAGTGACATGTTGAAACGGTTAGCCAAAGGTATGCTAAGTTCCTCTTTACATTCCTTTAATACCCTTGCAAACAGTTCATCAGGGCCTGGGGATTTGTTAGGTTTTAATTTCTCTATTTGTCTGAGAACCGTATCACTAGTTACCCTAATCGTGCATAGTTTATTATCATCCTGTTCTACATAATCTATTACTTCTGGAATTTTGCTATATTTTCCTGGGTAAAAATATATCCTTATCACTGTCAGTGATCTGACCTGAGCTTAAGTGGGCCTGTTTTGTCCATAATCTTTCTTCTGTATACCTGAAAAAACCCTTTTGGGTTAGTCTTTGAATCCCTTGTGACCTTACCTCTTCTTAAAGGTGTCATCGTGCCTCGTTGTGCTCCGGGTTTTCTCATGTTTTCACGGTCGCTCTTACGTGCTAGAACTTTAATTTGTGTCATCAATCCTATACGATACATCCCTCTAGCGCCTGGAACCAATCTTGGGCGGAAAACATTATATACTGAGTCAAAAAAGGAGAATTAGTGTGCACTACCTAGCAGAGTTTACTGCCAGAGGGGAATCATAGGCCTGTGTCCCGTGTGAAAAAAATAATAATAATTGAACTTCGTGTCAGAGGAAAGAAAGTCTCCCTGAAAACATTGAGTATACATAGTGTATACTACAGTGGCTCCCTAGTATATTGATGATAAAGGCTAAAGTGTCATTTGAAAACAGGTGATTTTGTAAATGAAGTGATAAGCCTATAGAGGCAGGTGCCAGAAGTTGCCAGAAACTTACCACAGGTCAGCTGTTTTTAATAATCTTCCTGGCTTGCTAGTGTACTCGCATATAATCTAGTGATACCAGTGAATAGCAGAATACAGTGTTGTAGTAGCAACTAACCAGTATTTTAATGGTACTTAGTGGAGTGGAGTGACTTTCATTAGTTTCTTTTTTCTTGAAATACCAGACATATACTGTGAATTTCATATAACCTGTAGTTACCAGTGGTCGCAATATACACAACGAGAAGCAATTATTACTCCAGAAAAAAGCGTCCTTCCTCCAAAATTTGCACCAGTCAACTATAGTGATAATATAGCATTTATTGTGGTGGAGACGGAAAAAAAATAGAAAAGCTAGATACAGCGATTGATAAACAAGGGTTGAGGTCGACCGTTCGTCATTGTAGGAGCTGCCAGCAGTCACCGGCTCCTCAACACGCAAGTTATACTTTTGTATCAATCAAATCACATATTACTCGGGTAGATAATTTTCCAGTAGATCCTTCATGTGTTAGCTAAATCACCGACCAGTATGGTTTAAATAAGTGACCCACTGATCAGATCAGATCGACTGGTCCGAACCCTTGACTGGTCCGAACCCTGGACTGGTTTCAAACGGTTTCGTTGGACAATAAAGCAGACTGTAAACGGATGGGGTTGTAGGCGCCCTTATAAACACAAACATTAAATATATATCAGGAACGTGCACGGTAAGCTGTCCAATATACAAAAACAGTTAGAAACAGAAATACGAATAGCTAGAGCTTCATTTAAGGAGGTTTTTTAATAGAATATTCAAGAGGTTGCTAGTAGAATTGCAGTAAATCAACCATTCAAATCATTATAAAGTTGTGTGTAGTCTGTGGTCAGTCAAACAAACGGGCTTCCAATGCATAAATTGTCATTGTTGTGGAAATTGGTGTCACGCCCCTTGTGCAGATATCCAAGAACTAGCTACAAGCAGTTTTAAAAAAACAGGGAACTGTTTTTGGGTATGCCCAAATGAGATAAATCTGGTGGACTAAAATCACAAGGGTATTAAAGAGGTCAAAATCAAAGCTGCTTTCTTTGAAAACCCCGGAAGCTTTCTACAACAGATGGGAACATAAAAAGTCTGGGCTGAATGGTACTGCCCTTGTTAAATGGCCATGTTTGTCAGAAACTGTAAGGCTGGAGATGATGTCCTGGTAGTCAGTATATGTGGGGTGATAGTGCTGTCCTGGGAGACAGTAATGGTGAAGCTGGAGGTGCTGTCCCGGGAGACAGTAATGGTGAAGCTGGGGTGCTGTCCTGGGAGACAGTAATGGTGAAAACTGGGGGATGCTGTCCCTGGGGACAGTAATGGTGAAGCTGGAGATGCTGTCCTGGGAGACAGTAATGGTGAAGCTGGAGATTTTGTCCAGGTAGTCGGGAATTATACGCAGGAAGGAACATTTTAAATGACCTCATAGGGGGCAGGAGCCATAGTGGGAAACAAGTGTAGTCAAAGATAAGATAAAACCAATATTGCAAACTAGAAATAAACCGCAGGAAATAGCAAACAAGAGGACTCCACTAGCAATAGTGAGGATATTTTACCAAAAACAACTGGTGGGAGCTCCATTGTTGGTGCTAGGGAGGATAGAAGTAAGACAGGGAAACATGCACCAACAGGAATACAGTCACAGAAAACCCAAGGCAAACGGAAAACCAAGCCTGTGCACATACTATGCACTCGGTATCGCTGGCATGGGAAATCTGGGAAAACAGATGGGACGTGCAACTATGACCACCTAGAAATGCCCTGCCCCTATGACAACAGGAAATTTCAAACTCCCTTCCTGTTAAGCTTTTTCACCCTGAACTGTGTACCTCTTCAGTACAGGAAAGACTGTGCTATAAAATTAAATTTCCAGGATACCATCTAAAGGGGACAAAAAGATACAAAACATCAGGCCCTGGGAAAAACCCGGTACCCAGATCAAGAGGGAGAGGTTTTTTGTGCCAGGAAGGAA